>CM057350.1:510572838-511772838 GCA_030015575.1 Agapanthus africanus | reverse complement strand
CACCATACTCCAGAAGATATGCAGCACTTGCAGGTTTCCTGTATATTTGAAACTCCCGATATGGTTTTTGCCCCTAGCGGTTTATGACCTTGACAAAGGCCAACAAATCATAATCCACTAGTCAAGTTCAACCCGTCATTGTCCAGGATTAATCTCGACTAACCCGTACATACCCTTGACAAAGGCCAACACGGCTGTACGACTGTCCTAGATAATCACATCTCAATATGTATCAGACAAGCAATATCTATCTACCATACACTACGCCTTGACAAAGGCCAACAAACGCGGCACGAATACTAGGTACAACTCATCCGAAATGACGGAGGGCTACGGCTAGGTTTTTGGCGAAAAACCCATTAACGTAATGAACTTGATATCATTGAAGGAACCTGAGCAGTTTTGAAAAGGAGTGGTTTAGTCTCCGCTTTTGAAAACTTGTGGTTTTGAAAAAAACCGAGTAATCTACAATGTAGACTTTTGCTCAAGAGGTCACTCCCCGCCAAGGGATCTCGGCTTTTGCCTTCTGGAATGAGGTATTGGATATTCACAACCGAATACCACTATGCAAAGCGAAAGAATATAGCTATAGTTTTTCGAAATTTGTTCCAACAACATCTTTTAGGTTTTCTTTTCTTGCATTAATCAAAATTAATGCGGTCCCATCATTTAACCTATCACACCAGAAAAGAAAGAAAATATGATGTACGTATATGCCATCAGCATTCGCCACTGGGCCCCGTCATCACCCGTGAGGTTACTTAACTATCGACAGAGTGGGGGCTAGACTAGCGCGGGTGTAAAACATATACAATATCTACTAGTATATATATAAGTATACATAACATTCTTCCCAGGTATGACAAAAAGCAACATCACAAAATCTCAGCCAACAATACAGAAAGGTGGATAATCTTGGAGCCCCAGGTTTTATTAGAGCCGTAAATAAAACCCGACGTTTCCGGTCGTGTGGACAGCCTGTGCAATGAAAATCTGGACCCCTACGAGCGCGGCAAGTTACCCGCCAATCTCAGAAGTGAGGCAACCCCTTCAACAAAGTTAATGGGCCACCCAGCACTTAACGGAATCAGGTAACTTGGGCGCCCCACCATGGGCCATCCTATCCCCCCTACGAGTGCGGCGAATAGCCCGCCAATTCTAGAATGAAGCCCCCTCCGTCTCAATGCCATGAGATGCGGGCTTGTTTCCTTCTAGAACCCGGCTATTCATGCACTCCACCATGGGGTAATCCTAGTATAGATAATGAAAAAAATATTTACAAATGCTGACATCGACCTCAATCCGGTCGTGCCCCAAACAAATAATATACAATCCGGCAAAGACGGCAGTCCACATGTCGGACGCTCGACCCGCAATAACAAATGTACAAATGAATACAAACTGTTCTAAATCATTGCACCACCGGCTATCCACCATGACAATCCAACCACAATATCAGCATAATCACAGAACATCAACGTGAATGTATTCATGTTTTTATCCGAATGCAGGTATGTATATACAGCAGACTCTAATTCATATTTTATTACAGATTACCTTCTAGAAGGTGGACACCTCATCATAGACTTTTCCATTTATTGATACATGGAAATGAGGTGGAAATTAAGGAGAGGGAGGCATGGTGAGTGGCATGGCTTCAATAGTTCACAAATGAATTCTTTATTCATTTGTGGTTACTATTGAAGCATAGCTACACTTATTTATTCATGAGAATTCATACACAAAACCATTGTGTTGATTTTCTCTTTCATGGATGCTTCATTATTCTTGAGCTCCCATTTTTCTTCATCTCCTCCCTCCTCTTGAGTTTCCTCCACCTTTATCATCTTCCTCTTCAGTACCCTTCTCATGAGTTGAGAAACAAGTGAAGAGATAAGAAAGAGATAGCAAAACACTTAGATCATCACACCACATCCTAGACTACTTGGTTTAGCAACCCAAGCTCTCTAGTTGCTCCACTTGACATATTGTTTAGAGCTAAAGCCATGGATCATATCCCTCGGGTGGATCATCTACGACAAAGGAGGACCGGAGAGCAAGATCGATCGCGGAGAACCAAAGGAGCCAACAAAGAAGATCAAGCATGTTCAAGGTGGCCACTTGGAGCTAACGAAGAGGAAAGAAGACCGAAGGACTTTGATAATTTGGTGAGACTTCTTTCATAGTAGATAGGTTTATGGAAAGATCCGGGTTAAAGGTTATTCTAGTGCCATGTTCTAATCGTTAGAAAAAATTTTGTTCCGCATTTGGCCACGGTAGTTGGCCGGGGCACTAGCATAACCTTTCCTGGTATCAGAGCATACATATCCAACAGGAACCACACCAAGTTCAGCTATGAACTTCTTCATCCAGAAAGCCTCTTTGGCAGCATCGTTGGCAGCGATGTATTTAGCCTCCATCGTCGAGTCTGCTAAGGTATCTTGTTTGGAACTCTTCCAACATAACGCTCTTCCATTGAGGGTGAAGACAAAACCCGAGACCGACTTATTGTCGTCCTTATCACTCTGGAAGCTCGAATCGGTAAAAGACTCCGCCTGGAGTTCACCGTTACCATACACCAAGAAGATTTGTTTAGTCATTCTCAAGTACTTAAGAATGTTCTTCACAGCTGTCCAGTGCATTTCCCCAGGATCTGATTGATACTTACTCACTACACCTAGTGAGTAAGCTACATTCGGTCTGGTACCTAACATCGCATACATGATAGACCAGACTACAGAAGCATAGGGTATCTCTTGCATGCGAGCCCTCTTCAAATCAGTCTTGGGAGACGTCTCTTTGGAGAGAGTGATCCCTGAACAAGCGGGTAAATTACCATGCTTGGAATCTTCCATACTAAAGCTCTTTATTATGGTGTCAATGTACCTGGATTGGGACAATCCCAACATCCGCTTATATCTATCTCTATAGATATTTATCCCAAGGATGTAGGAGGGATCATCTACAACTTTCATGGAAAACTTATGTGATAAGAAGATCTTGACTGAGTGTTGCATAGGAACATCGTTTCCTATCAAGAGTATGTCATCCACGTACAATACGAGAAAGATAACTTTATTCTCTACAACCTTCTTATATATACATGGTTTATCTACGTTTTTGATGAAGTCAAACTCTTTGATAGCTTCATCAAAACAGATGTTCTAGCTCCGCGATACCAGCTTTAATCCGTAGATTGATTTAAGCAGCTTGCACACATTTCCGCTGCTCCCACTGTCTACGAACCCCTCTGGCTATGTTATGTGCACGCTCTCTTCTAAATCACCATTTAGAAAAGCGGTCTTGACGTCCATCTACCAGATTTCTTAGTCATGGTATGCAGCAATGGCAAGTAGGATCCTGATGGACTTAAGTATAGCCACTGGAGAAAAGTTTTCATCATAGTCGACACCTGGTCATTGACGAAAACCTTTTGCTACAAGTCTAGCTTTGAAAGTCTCAACTTTTCCAACTACACCAATTTTCTTCTTAAAGATCCACTTTCTTCTAATGGGTTTTACCCCTTCAGGAGCAACTTCTATAGTCCATACTTTGTTGGTATACATGGATTCCATCTTAGATCGCATAGCATCCAGCCATTTCATAGAGTCCCCACTTTTGATGGCCTGCTCGAAACTAGTTGGATCATCATCTTCCATGATGCAATCCTCGCTCCCACCATCTATAAGAAAACCGCAATATCTCTCAGGTGGATGAGAAACCCTACTAAATCTGCGGAGTGGCTGAGGTTCATCAAAGACTATTGGATCCTCCGGTTCTATTAAATCATCAGTTGTAGTTTGTGTAGCTGGAACTTCTTCCAGCTTTACCTCTTTCACAGTTTACTAAATCTACGAATTTCTTTCACAAGAAATTCCTTTTCTAAAAAGGTGGCATATTAAGAAACAAACACTTTTTGTTCCTCAGTGTAGTAGTAGATATATCCTTGTGAATTTTTAGGATATCCTACAAATTTGCAAAGAACTGATCGTGTCTTGAGTTTGTCCGAATTCTGTTTTTTTAACATAAGACGGACAACCCTATATCTTAACTCGTTTAAGATATGGCCTCTTTCCACTCCATATCTCATATTGTGTTTTAGGCACAGATTTTGATGGAACTTGATTCAATAGGTATGCAGTTGTCTCAAGTGCATAACCCCAAAAGGAAATAGTTAACTCAGCATTACTCATCATAGAGCGCACCATATCTAATAGGGTGCGATTTCTCCGCTCCGAAACTCCATTGTGCTGTGGTGTATATGGAGGAGTAAGTTGAGAGAGAATCCCATTCTCTTTTAAATAGTCTCATAATTTCGTGCTCAAGTATTCTCCTCCCCAATCAGATCAAAGAATTTTAATACTTTACCCGTCTGGTTCTCAACTTCGTACTTATATTCCTTGAATTTCTCAAAAGATTCAGATTTGTGTTCATCAGGAATACATGTCAGTATCTTAAAAGATCATCGGTGAATGTTATGAAGTACGAGGAACCATTCCTGACATGTGTAGACATAGGAACGCATACATCACTATGTATCAATCCTATGAGTTCGGTAGCTCTTTCTTCGTGTCCAGTAAACAGAGTCTTGGTCATCTTGCTTTTGAGACATGACTCGCAAGTTTCATAAGATGTAAATTTGAACTGATTCAAATATCCATCTTTATGCAACTTAGCTAGTCTTGTCGCATTGATATGACCTAGTCTACAATGCCACAATAAGGCTTTGTTCATTTCTGAACTTTTCCTCTTGTGTGTGTTCTGTATATTTAGAACTGTAATTTGATTTAGAACATATATACCGTTACATAACGTATCAAACCCAATCAACGCTTGATTTAGGAAAATGTTCATAACATTATCCTCCAATACAAAGTTATATCCTTCTTTATACAACAAAGAAACTGATATAATAATGCACATCATATTTGGTACGTAATAACAGTCGTTCAGAATCATTGTATTACCATTTAGTAATATTAGGTGATATTCGCCAACAGTTTTGGCTCCAACAATTGCATCATTCCCTACTTTTAGAGACATATCACCTTTTCCTAATTCTCTACCTCTTTTTAGCTCATGTGACAAATTACAAACATGGAATCCTGATCCGGTATCCAATACCTAGGACGTAGAGCAAACTGAGAAACACATCTCAGTAACGAACACACCCGAAGAAGATGCAACAGCATGCTCCTTCTTCGTTCGGGTGGCGTGGGAATCCGGGTATTCCCCTATTCCATGCTCAGACTTATGATAGTCATAAGATAGAGCGGAACCAACATACCCTAGCCCGGTATAATAAGTGAGTTCGGTCATTACATCCATATTATTATCTTGATTAAGGCGTGTCATGGTCGCTACCTGGAGAGAGAGAGAAGTAAACGCTTTAGCGTGCACTCTTTGCAAGGTTAGATTGGTTATTATCTTATCTAATCAGGATGGCTCCCACTGTTTTTATCAAATCTTCCTTCAAACCATAAAAGATAAGATTAGCCGGAATTAATTACACCCTACAAGTTCGCTAATCGGTCAGCCAGGCAGGTATTGGTACTCCGAGCGAGTCTCCCCATGCTTTCGCATAGAACTAATTAAATAACCTCATTTCCGCAGGGGCATAATCTCGTTAACACCTTTCTTAGACACCTACTGGATCAGCTAATTATAAAGTGAAAAACTCTCCTAAGAGTAACTCTTACACGCAGTGGGTATCGGGATCCAACTATCTCATAGAAAGTATGCAACCTCATTGCAAATTTCAACACTTGAAATTCCTAATATCTGTTTTTACCCCTAGCAACTTATGACCTTAATAAGGTCAACAAATCATAAGCGCTAGCCAAGTTCAACCCGTCATTTCGTGATTGAATTAAATCCACCTGTACGACCCTTAACAAGGTCAACAAAGCCTTACAACTATCCTAATCCAATCGCATCATATGCTGCAGATAAGCACTAATCAGCTACCGCACACCACGCCTTGACAAGGTCAACAAACGCAACACGAATACTAAATAGCACTTATCTGAAATGACGGAGGGCTACGGCTGGTTTTGATGAAAACCTTTAACGTAATGAACTTGATATCGTTGTAGAATCTAGTGATTTGAAAAGGAGTGTTTTTTGTAGCTTTTGCTAGTTTTGCTAAAGAGGTCACTCCTGGTGAAGGGATCTCGGCTCTTTCCTCATCGAATGAGATGCTGGATATTCATCAAAGAATACCACTATGCAAAGCAAGAACTGGAGAAGCTATAAAAACAAAACCGAGTAGGTTGTAGCATTTGCTAGTTTTGCTAAAGAGATCACTCCCGGTGAAGGGATCTCGGCTTTTTCTTTATCGAATGAGGTGCTGAATATTCATCAAGGAATACCGCTATGCAAAGCAAGAACTAGAGCTATCTTTTTAAAAAATTTGATTCTACAACATCTTTAGGTTTCTTTTCATTCCATTAATCTTATTAATGAAGTCCCATCATTTATGTTTCCCTAACCATCATAGAAAAGAAAGGAAAATAGAACGTACGCTTATGCCATCAGCATTCGCCACGGGGCCCCGTCATGCATTGTTAGGTTACTTAACTAACGGCACAGCGGGGGCTGGACTAGCGTGGGTGAAAAACATAAGCAACGTTTATTATACATATCATATATATATATAGCATTCGTCTCATGCAGTTATATGATCACATCACAGAACACAAGCAGAAGAAGTCAACATATGAAATATTAGATATACTAGGAGGTCCGTGTTTTAAATTTATCCATTAATGAAAAATACAGATTTCACGGTCGTGATGAATAGACAAACCCACATCCATAGACCCCTATAAGAGCGGCAAGCAACCCTGCCCTATAAGAGTGGCAAGCAACCCTGCCAATTCTAGAATTATGGAGACCCGGTCTCGACTCCTCGAGATGGTCTCCCACTGGACTCTAGAACTCGATTACTTGTGCTCCCCGCCTTGGGTGTATTCTAATGCGGAAAAGTAAATAATATACATCAATGGTGATATCATCCTCAACCCGGAAGTGTCCCAATAAAAGAATTACATACAATTTTTACATGAATGAAAATACAAAAACTCTCATCTCACGTAAAAAAAACCCGGTTATTCAATCACGATGATCCAATATAACGTATCACAGCAACACATAATATCACATGTCATCAACGTAAGTAAATATGCGTATCCCGAATTCTATTGACACATAGCAACGAGATCGGGGATACCCCACATATTACACTTACGGTCGCAGAAATGAAATGAAAAACTACAATAATTAGAATCCATATTTTCCTTAGACATCATAAACCGAGAATATCGCATATTTTGAATTTCATGCCTAACCTATAAACCTTGCATTTTAGTCTCAAATTGAAAACACTTTTCAATAAGCAGTCGGATAATTCAACAATATTACCGATTGTCGTGTTCGCGTAGTATACGCGATTGCGACGGAGTTTTGATTCGAATCGAAACTCTATGGCAATCGATCAACCAAGACTAAAACGCTAGATTTATAAAATACTAACTAGTTTTCACAAAACTAATTATTGTGGATTCTAAATATTGTATCATATATTATCATAATCTTGACGACGTTAAACATTTCGATCGATTTATCAAACACCCAGAAATTACAGAGACCTCAACAACTTGAGCATCACAAAAAATACCCAGAAAGTGCCAAATATAACAATAGTGCAGCACAAGAAGTATGAACCCAGAATACCCCAAACTTGCGGCGGAACCGCGACCAGACATAGGGTTAGGCCGCGGTTCTACGGCGGTTTCATGGAATTAAGGCTTCGTATTTCTTGGGGCTTCATTAAATACCCTGCATAATTTTCTGCATATTTTTAATCTCAAAAATTTCAACTTTTGAAAAATGGACAGAAACTTGTCAAAAACCGGCTTCGAAAATTCGATCGAACACTTTAACGTCGTAAAGACTTCCCCTGATGTTCTAGCTTGGCTCTGATGCCTTGAAAGACCACCCTAGCACCACCATAAGTTTAAAACGGGCATCGATCATGCAATTTTCAAAAATTCAGGATGCTAAGCTACACTATCCAAAGATCTAACTAGATTATTAGGGTTAAGCATATGATATCATAAGAACTATTCTAAGAGATGGAGATTACAACCTTTTTATACCGTGTCCTTCTCTTCTAAAGCTCCAGGTAGTATTCCCTACGAATCCTCTAGGCTCCACTTGAAGAAGTGCACGAACTTTCTTCGCGATCTTCGTGTCGATGATGATCCATCCGAAGTTCCTCTAATCCAAGCTACCACTTCACTAAACTCTCTTTAGTGAAGGAAACACCCTAAACTCAAGTGCTAATCAAGTGTAAGATGGCGAAGTAGGGGTGTTAAGCTCACTAGGTTTGTCCAAAGCCCTATAGTTTACATCACATGTGAGGGTTAGGGCTTGAGAAGGGAGGAAGAAGAAGATAGAGAGAGCTAGAAAGTGAACTCAAGAAAAAATGAGCAAGTGTAGAATGGATTAACCTCTATCCTCACTCATTGAAGCATACAATATATCATAATACATATATTGAACCATTCTTCAATAGTGCAAACAAATGAATAAAAAAATGAACAAAGCCATGCTTCACCCATTCCTCAAAAGTCTCCCTATTATCCACCTCTTTTTCTTTTTTCCAAAAAATAGAAAAACCCATCCATGCCATAATATATATATATACACACACACACACACATATACATATCATATATATATATATATATATATGAAATGTATATATCATATATTAATATATATATATATATATTAAGAGTAGAAAATAATTAGTGAGCAATAATATTAGTTAATATACAATTATATCAAATATAAATATATATATATATATATATCATATTATTAAATCAACACTTGATTCAATAATCCGGTTATATCACATATAACCGACTAATATCATTTATCTATATATCACATTATCAAATCAACACTTTATTTGATAATCCGGTTATATCGCATATAACCTGATCGATATCAAATAACCGCCAGATTAGAATACGGTATCACATACTCGTATTTAATCAGACCCCCCGCACATATCAACATATGTGCCCTACTTCGTTTCGATTGAACTAGGAAACCTCTGCGTGAGACTCGAAAAACTCATCAATACGCCAGCAGTAAGTAATGATCACATCGGTTACCTACAAGCTGTCAGCGGTACTAGCTAGATGTAACGGCTACCCAGATATTGAGCGAATAGATGATCAACAAGAAAGCTTGCCCAAACTCCCATGAAACCTATAAGCATCACTTACCGTGCAGTCCGGTCTCTTCGTCTGATATGTCGCATATCAACTCTAGGGGTGGAATCGTCAGACCCCAGTAACTTGATAAGTCATGCCAATGTATAGCTCATAACAGTTCGAGAAACTACTGATAACACTTACCAGTAAATCTCATCAGCCCTGGCCAGAGACTTACTTTTATAGCCAATTGAGTATAGCGCAACATCAACTCCCTATACCGGGAAAGAAAAAACCCCTCCTATCATTCGTTTCCTCCATGTGACTCGGGACTGTACCCAAAATCCACCTGTTTGCACGTCTTCTTTGAGCCGTGGTAGGGAGGAAATTAAAGCACAGTAGGAACCACACAAGTCTCTATAACGATCTTGGGTCTACAGACTAACCTATACTAGTGTCACCAGAGAACTGCTATCTGACGATAGGTATGGTACCATCTAGGAGTTCTCGATGAGCCCTGTTTGGTGTACCCATTCTCTAATGAGCACCTGTGTACAATATTTGATGTCAAACACCAATGATTATGGGATCAACCATCGCCCCATACAGGGTCAAGAAACGTACACACTAGTCTACTCTGGAATATCGATGCTCTGTCTCGATATCCCCTCGACTAGGAACAACTAAAGGATGTGCTTGTAGACTAAACAAGTCCCAGTAGTATGATCCACATCATAATCCTGGTAGTCAAGCAAACATCCTGAGGGCTTTATCAACATGTATCAGAAAGACAGAATAATAATACAAGTGTACATGTTAAGATAAAGAGCAACTATATAGCATACTATCATGTCGAGCAAGAAAGTCCTCTATATATATGTCCAAGCATCCACTATATCATACAATAATAGTCTCTAGGGCATAATATTCCTAACACGGAACCCTGCTGTAAAACCATACGGTCTCTACATCGTTTCGCCCGAAGAATGGAAACCCTTTGTGTGGGACTCTAAAGACTCAACAATATGCTGGCAGTGGGTTTAACCACAAGTCCGTCAGCGGTACTAACTGCACGTAACGGCTACCCAGGTATCTGTCGATAAGAAGGCTGGTGAGCAAACTCATCCGAACTCCTACTGAGCCTATCTGTGACAATCTCCGTACAGTCCGATCTGTTCGTCTAAAATACTCGTATATCCGGCCTAGGGTGATGGTAAACGTCAGACCCCTAACAGGAAATAGGTCATGCCAGGATAGAGCCCAATACACCCTGAGAAACTACTGGAGTACCTACCAGTAAATTTCGCTTACCCTGGTCAGGGACTTTATGTAATGACTTTCTGAACACAGCGCTATATCAACCCCCAATACCAGGAGAGACGAATCCTATCTAACCGCTACTGCCTCCAAGTGCTTCCGGACTGCACCCAACTACTACCTGTTTGCATGAATCCTTTGAGCCATGGTAGGGTAGTAATCTAAGTACAGTGGAAACACACTTGAGACGAATAGCAATGTTAAGTCAACAGACTAACCCGTACTCATGCCACTCAGGAACTGCTACCTGATGATAGGTATAATACCAACCAGCAGTTCCCAACGAGTCCGTCCAGTGTAACTCATAACCCAATAAGCACATGTATACTATCTCTGGTACGACGTACCACTTGCTGTGGGACAGACCATCTCCCCTGCTGGGATGAGAAGCGTATACACTAGTTTACTCCGGAGTATCAATGCCCCGTCATGATAATCCTATGACTAGGGACCTGTATAAAGATGTGCTTATAGACTACCCAGCTCCGACTAGTGTGACTACCATCACAACGCTGGTATTCAAGCAAAGATCCTAAGAGCTCTACCAATATGTATAAGCGATATGCTAAAACAAACATATGCACATATTGAGGTAGAATCAAACCAAGTAGCATACTACCATTTTGAGCAAGAATGTTATTATAACTGTGGATATCCCAAGCTTCCAAAATGTAATATACAATCCAGTACGATACAATAATGGCCTCTAGGGCATATATCACTAACATCGATGCCCAGTCTCGATACTCCCACGACTAGGGATATTTAAGGTTGTGTTTATCGACTACCTAGCTCTTATATATATGATTGCCATCACAACGCTGATAGTCGAGCAAGAATCCTACGGGATTTATCAACATGATAAGCGATATGAAATAATAAGTAAAACATATACACATGTTAAGATAAAGGCAAACCAAATAGCATACTATCATATCGAGAAAAATTGTCATGTACATACATACCCCTAGAATCGTATACAATAAAGGCCTCTAGGGCATACATATCCAACACTATTGTTCCTGCCAAAAAAATTTTTTTTTTTTGGCGCAAAAGAGCCCAAGGTATCAAATGACAGCGACACGTTTAAGAAAATATGAATCGGTATTTTCCGGGCTGTATTTTAACAAACTACCGAATGTGAAATAGCTAAATTCTGATGGCATCGAAAGCGTCTCGAAAAATCCTTCGATTTGATATATTATGGGCCTCATAATTCATCCGGGATCAAAAGCTGTGAGGCATTACGTGCTCACACGTGACAGGGCATCATGTGCCCACACGTGACCGGGCATCACGTGCAGACACGTGACCATTTACAGGCAAAGCCTGTAGGCACTGAATAAAATAAATAATTGAAAATAATTAATCAGTGGGGTTACGTGCCAACACGTGATAGGCCTTTAAACCCACTGAAAAGAATTAAAGGTATAATAAAATAACAAGGAAAAATCCCAATAGGGCATCACGTGCCAACACGTGACCAAGGGTCACGTGCTGACACGTGATAATTTCTGAGTTCTTTAAAACAACAGAATTAAATTCTGGTTAAATGTTTAATCAGGGGGTCACGTGCCAACACGTGATGGGTTCCTAAAGATCTATGAATTAATAGAATTAAATTCTAATTAAGAGGGAATCAAAAACCCTAACTGGAAAAATATTTCTCTAAATCTTTCCAAACAAAAAGATTGTGCTCTATAAAGTGGAGCACCGTTGGATTAAAAATCCAATGGTGATTAAAAATCACCAATTTATACAAAGATTCTATAAAAGGAAAGATTTCCCTGAAATTTGAATAACAGATAAAAGATCTTTTGGATTAAAAATCTAATGGTGAATAAAATTCACTGAGCGATCTAAAAGATCATGTTGGTTACAAAATCAATTAAAATCTTTTAATGAAAGATTGACTAAACAAATTGATTCTTTTCTTTCTCCTATAAATAGGAACCAAGAAGAGAAGAGGGAAGGATCTACTTTTTTGGGGAGATAACAACAACAGAGAAAAAAAAAGAGAATTTAATTCTCAAGAAAAGAAACCCTAGGTGAGAAAGGGGAAAAGGATCAAATCTTCATAAAACAAAAAGAGAATTTAATTCTCAATCTAAGAGTTTAACTCTTCTCCAAAAGAACTTGGTTCTTCCTCTGGTTGAAAATCTGCAGAAGCAAATCTCCCCACAGGTTGAGAATTTAATTCTCATCGGGGAGATTATGCCATGCAGATCCAAAATTTAGAGAGAGAATTGAATTTAGAGAATTTAATTATCCCAAAAGTAAAACTAGGGTTTAACCCTCTATGAGAATTTAATTCTCTCAAATTCATAGGAATTTAATTCCTCCAAAGTAATACTAGGGATTAACCCTATATGAGAATTTAATTCTCTCAAATTCATAGGAATTTAATTCCTCCAAATGAAACTAGGGTTTAACCCTATATGAGAATTTAATTCTCCCAAATTCATAGGAATTTAATTCCTCCCAAACAGAACTAGGGTTTAACCCTATATGAGAATTTAACTCTTCCACATACATAGAAATTTAATTCCTCTAAAACAGAATTAGGGTTTAACCCTACAGAGAATTTAATTCTTAAAATAAGAGACTTAAAGCTCTCCATGCACGTAAAGAACCAGGTCACGTGGTGACACGTGACCCCCATCCTCAAAAATCAGAAAAGAAGGAACAAGACTAGGTCACGTGTTCCCACGTGACCCTTAAACAGGCCCCTCAAAATGAGAAAGAAAAAGCATGAAGGTGATGCCTCACGTGCTCACACGTGACTCTCAAAACAAAAGGGAACAAATCCAAGAGCAGAATCAATTTTTGTCGCCCTCACGTGTCCCCACGTGACCCCTAATAAACACTTTAATAATCAATGCATGGGTACCCATCACGTGCCCACACGTGATGGTCTGAAGACCAAAAGTGTTTAACACTAACTGAATACTCTGAGAACAAAATAATGGAAGTCTGACCCCCATCTTCAGACGTCTCACGTGACCCCACGTGACCAATTCAATTTTAGTTTTTAACACTATTTTTAGCACATCACGTGGGAGCACGTGATCGCCAAATATCCTCTAGTGTTTAACACTATTTTAAAGCCAAGCTTAGCCCAAATTTGGTTATGTTTTCTAGAGGCAAATCTCCCCTTCAACTGAACCTTAAAATCCAGAGTTATAATGAATGGTTAGTGCTCAGCCAAAGACAAAATGTTGTCAGAGCCCCAAACCCTTGCTTAGCATTGCTAAATAATGGGGGGCTAAACCCAGACAAATGTTCAACAGTCCCAACAAAAGTCCAACATTTAGAACCTAATTGGACTTAGCCCAAGTTGGCCATAAGTCCTCAATTCAGATTTAACTGAGCCAATGTGCTCATAATCTAATTAATTGATCTTAGTTCCAAATTGAACTACAGATTTCCCAATCAACTTTGGTTCAAGGGTACATCTCTTCACTCCTCTGATATTTGTCGTTGTAATCCTTCAACGTCTTTAGAGAGGTGACGGGTCCCGATAACCAATCATTCCATGGACTGTGGGGTCCTTAAACTCATGGACTATGATGTCCTTAATCTCGGACTGTGGGGTCCCTTTCAACCCACAGACTATGATGTTCTTAATCTCGGACTGTGGGGTCCCTTTAAACCCACGGACTATGATGTCCTTAACCTCGGACTGTGGGGTCCCTTCAAACCCACGGACTATGATGTCCTTAACCTTGGACCACAATGTCCTTAAACTGGTAATCGACCGCAATATCCCTAAACTTAAACAATAGAGCCCAAATGCTCTTTTGTTGGATCTAAATGATCCTGGTAAGTAGATCTTAGTCTAAAATTAGACTAACGTATCCTTAACAAATGGTTAAGTTGACCTTAGTCTAAAATTAGACTAACGTGTCCTTAACAAACTGTTAAGTTGACCTTAGTATAAAATTAGACTAAAGTGTCCTTAACAAACGTTTAAGTTGATCTTAGCCTCAAATGAGACTAACGTATCCTTAAACCCAACCCCAAACCCAAATCTAAGAGAATACGGATTTGAACTAATCTACACCCTACAGGCGACAACATAAATTAGTCTCCGTATACAATCCACGGGCAACCAAAAACAAAACAAATACCCACGATGCGAAGTGACCATCTGGAGAAGGAGAAAGTGGTTACCGCGATACGGTAGCGTAATTAACTGTAAGGGCTTGCGCCTGTAGGGAAGAGCGTCCCCATAATAAAAAAAAAACCTCAACGAGGGGGAATCTGACGAAGTTTGCTATATCGGCCACATCCGTTTAAACCTTCGATATATGGTGTCACAAATCAACTTGGCATCTTCGGAGAGGTGGACGGATAGCACCAATTAGCATCTGCCGCTAAATTCAGGCAAGACGGACCTATGCGGTCCCGTCTCTGTATTCGGCGGAGAACAGATTCTGGCACGCCCGGTGGGCCCTTTTTCTCTTTCCACTCCACACTTCGTGTGTCGTGTTCGCGAACGAATCGTGGTTTGCTATGGTATCCTGTGGATTCAAGGTACTATGATTTGGTGTCTTGCTCCATGCAGAAAACAGAAGATCAACGGCTTCAAACTGCACTAACTGCAAGTGTAACTCTCGCTCCGTCCCGTCCGGAGGAGTGACTTATAGGCCCCAAGCGGCCTCTATCTTTGCTATGCAGGTGGAACAGGTGACTCAGGCCACCACTGAATTATTCTTTGGGACCATTATTCCGCCAACAAGCTTCAACGCTCCTGTACCATCACAAGAAGCTTCGAAGAAATCGGTCTTTGATCTGCTTGCAACTACTGCGGCCCCTCTCAACGGGTTGCCCAAATCCAGTGCCTCGGTTTTCAATAGACTGGGCTAAAGCTCCAACGGGCCCGTGAAGAAGCCCGCAATACCAGAAGGCGTTATCCCGAAGCGGATAGCCATTCCTACTCCTGAAGTCACCAAGGCGGCTTCTCCAGCTAAGGGGTCGGTCTTCACAAGACTGGCCGTTTCAGCTCCCACTCCGCGTAAAGTAACCAATGCCATTTCCCCTGCACGAAAATCGGCCTTCTCAAGATTGGCCATTCCCTTTCAGCGAGCATCTGTCTTTGACAGACTGATGCCAACAGCAGACTCTCATCAGAACAGGGGGCACGGAAAAGCTGATCCAACAGCGGAGGTGATCCTGGCCGCACGACATGCTCGACATCGCCACTGGCGACGATTGAGGATAGCTGGGGGCAATATCCCTTCTGGACTAACTCCACCAGCTCCAACGATGGAAATCGATGCTGCAGTTACAACCGGGAACAGCTTTGAATTACTTAACAGGGTGCACAGGAATTCGCCAACTGCCGTGCTAAAAAAGTCTCCACCGCCTGTTGAAAAGATCACAAAGACGAAGCCAGAACAACCCCCTCAGTGGCTGTCCTCCAAAATTTACAAGGTTTGGCGACAGGTCCAAAACTCGGTGATTGATCAAGACTATCCCCGCCAACAGAAAAAGATGAAAGCGCGGCGAGAAGAGGACAATCCTGTCAAGCCACAAAAGGTGTCGTCTACCTGGGTGCCCGTCGCAACGGCCCCCTCAACTTCGACCGCCCACAAAAGAAGGAGGTCGGAGAAGATCCTGTTAGTTATATGTATGCCCTAGAGGCCATTACTATACATAGGATGTATATTGTAGTGGATGCTTGGACATATATAGGGAGGACTTTCTTGCTCGACATGATAATATGCTATCTGGTTGCTCTTTACCTTAACGTGTACCCTAACTGTCTCTCTGTTACATGTTGGTAAAGCCCTTAGGATGTTTACTTGACTACCTGGACTATGATGCGGATCATACTAGTGGGGACATGGTAGTCCATAAGTACATCCTTCAAGGTCCCTAGTCGTGGGTGTATCGAGACTGGGCATCGAAATACCAGTGTAGACTAGCGTATACCTTCTCGACCCATACAAATGGGCGATGGATGATCCCAAATCCATTGGTGTTTGACATCAGAGATGATATACGGGTGCTCAGTGGAGACTGGGTACACTGGACGGACTCACCGAGAACTCCCAGATGGTATTATACCTTACGTCAGATGGCAGTTCTCTGGTGACACTGGTACAGGTTAGTCTGTAAACCCGAGATCGTCATAGAGTCTTGTGTGATTCCCACTGTGCTTTGATTTCCACCTTACCACGTCCAAGAGGGCGTGCCAAACGGTGGTTTTTGGGTACAGTCCCGAATCACATGGAGGCAATGAGTGATAGGAGGGGATTCGTCTCTCCCGGTATAGGGAATTGATGTTGCGCTGTGTTCGATTGGCTATAACCGGAAATCCCTGGCCAGGGTTGCTGAGATTTACTCGTAAGTGTTACCAGTAGTTTCTCGAACTGTTATAGACCTCATATCGACACGACTTATCGAGCTATTGGGGTCTGACGTTTACCACCCCTACGCAAGATATGCGACATATCAGACGAACAGACCGGACTGTACGGTAAGTATTACTGGTTGGATTCACAGGAGTATGAGCGGGCTTGCTCGTCGATCTTCTGATCACTCAATACCCGGGTGGCCGTTACGTTTAGTAGACCGCTTGTGGCTTGTGGGTGTTTGATATGATCATCACCTACTGCCGGTGTATTGACGAGTCTTTAGAGTCCTACACAGAGGTTTCCTGGCTCAAGCGAAACGAAATAGGAGCGCATATGAGATATGTGCGGGACCGAGAATAATGCGTGTATGTGATACCGTATTCTATTCTCGCGATGAATGTATCGAATGGTTGTATGCGATATAACCTAATTATCGAATCGAGGATTGATTCGATAAGTCGATACATTGGATATTAGTCGGTCATATGCGATATGACCGGATCGTTAAATCAAGTGTTGATTTAATGATTTAATGCATAATAATATATTTGATATATTACTTTGCATTAACTAGTATTGGTTCACTTAAGATGGATTTTCTCACTTGTTGTGCACATTGTATATATGATATAGTTTTGTGCACTAGATTGTATCATGTTTGATGATACATGCAAACTTGGGTGTATGTTTACTTTAAACCATGTTTAAGTGAATGGTTAGGGTTTTGTTATCTTTTCTTGATTATTTATTTTATTTATTTATTCATTTTAGCAAGAAATAAAATGGTGGCTAAATTTGGATTTTCTTTGAAGCTTCATGAAGCTTTGAAAAGTTCAACCATTTTGTTTCTTTTGCTTAACCTAACCATTCACCTAACCCTAGTTTATTCTCTACACTTGTTAAACTAACCCAAGGTTGCATAATGATAAGAATCACTTTATTTTCTTTTATTCATTATTCTTATCATATTCTTTCTTCTTCTTCTTCTTCTTCTTCAAGAAGAATGAAACTTGCTACCTTCAATGGTGCCATGAGAAAAAGAGTGAGAAATCCAAATCCAAAGTGGACCCACTTCCTATTTCTTCATCCTCTACCACTTGCCATGTAGTATAGGGTGTTTTCTTCACAAGTTTCATGACTTGGTGAAGTTGGAGCTTGATCTTGAGTTGCCTCAACGTAGATCATCTTCGGCATCGAAATCGACGACCTAGCCCGATCATTTCTTCGACGAAACCATCCCTAGAGTCCGGGATCCGATGATCGCAGTGGAGGGACATCATCACGGAGCTAAGGAAGTGGAGGACCGGATCTACAAAGGTTGTATTTCCATTCACTTTAGAGTAAAGTTGTTTATTCGCATTTGTTTTCGCCTAAACTCTAGTTAACGATCGCATTAGGGTTTCTCGGCACCAGAAAAATTAGAATTTGGCATGGTCGACACCTTGTGGAACCTCATTAGTGTGCCTAAGAAACCTACAGTGGTATCAGAGCCTAGCTAGAGCCTTAGGCGATGCGTAGACGATGTTAGAAGTCCGATCGAACCCGAAACCCTAATCCGAAGCCCTTCTCTGTACAATTTTTCAAAACTGGGATTTTGCGAATAAAAAATATGCAGAAAAATCAGTAGGTTTTTTTTTACGGTGCAGCACGTGCTCATGATTCGACTAAAGCACGGCGGAACCGCGGCACGAGCATGGCTCGTGCGGCGGTTCCGCGGCCAAGTAGTCACATCAGCTTTTGAAAATTGCACAGTAATTCCTATCTGTTAGTGCTGTATTTTCTGGGAATTTTTAAATTCTACTCAAGAGTTGAGTATTCTGGGTTGTATTGGGAGTTCGAAGATTCGATCAGATTGTCAAACTTTGTCTATGTGTTTTTCCAGGTAATTTTAGAATATGTTGAAAAATTCGACGGGATATAAATACCCAATTTTTCCACTGTTGGGAAATTTCCAAGTGTTGGATCTTTCCGTAGTTTAAGAACATTCTAAGTAGTGCAAGTAACGCGATGGTCCCTCTAGAAGACAACAAACCTTAACTCGATTATGTGACCGTCTTGAACTGCCCTTTGAACCTTAGGGTTTGGGGCAGTACGGCGTGCCACATGTGAGGCGTTGGCTTGACCCTTCTACGGCTGGACCGTTGGTATTGTGGCATGAAGTGAATGTTTTTGAACTTGTTTCAAGTGTTGAGCTGTTTCGGGAAAATTTGGGTGTTTGATTGTTCGATCGGAAAGCTTGACATTTTCTATTTTATCTGGAATGTGATACAATATTTGGAATCCACAAGTAGTTATGAGATAACTGATTTGAATGTTATAAACATAGCACTTTAGTCTCACTTGATCGGTTGCCACGGAATTTTGATGCAATCAAAAGTCCGTCGCAATCACGTAGCGTACGCGGATACTCGCCGGATAAACTTAATAGACAGCTACACCCCTTAGCCCCGACCAAGTGACTGTAAGAGAACCCCGTCGCCGAAAGCATCCGTTTGGGTGCTCGCGGCAGCGGTGTTCCGCCTTGGTGCACTTAGTCGATGGCATCGGGGGTGCGGCTGCCTACTAAAGTTTGCGACGAGCATTCGATCAGGATGTCGGGAATCTTGTTGAATTGCCTGACTTGATATTGAAAAGTGTTTTCGATAATGAGACTAAAATGCGGGGTTTATAATTGTTAGGCATGCGATGTCTAAGGAATTCATTTGATTAGGCATGTGATGTCTAAAGAGTTTGCGGATTCCAACTGTTGTAGTTTTACACTTTCTTTTCTGTGACCGTAAGTTTAATATGTGATATCGCCGGTTTCGTTGCTATATGTCAACGACAATTAGGATAGGCATGTTTACTTACGTTGATGACATGTGATGTTATGTGTTGCTGGATATATTATATTGGATCGTCGCGTTTTGAATAGCCGGGGGTTTTATGTGAGATGAGTGTTTTTCATTTTCATTTATGTAAAAACTTGTATGTAATATTCTTTTATTGGGGCACTTCCAGGTTGCGGAAGATGTCACCTTTTGTATATTATTTACTTTTCCGCACTAGGAAGACCCAAGGAGGGGAGCACAAGTAACCGGGTTCTAGGGTCTAGTGGGAGACCATCTCGAGGAGTCGAGTCCGGATCTCCTAACCCTAGAATTGGTAGGGTTGCTTGCCGCTCTCGTAGGGGTTTAGGGGTGTGGGTTTGGCTATTCATCACGACCGTGGAATCCGTGTTTTATACTGGCTCGTATTGAAGACACGGACGTCCTAGTATATCCAATGTTTCATATGTTTCTTCTGTTGCGATATCTGTGATGTGATCATTTGATGTTCTCTGATAGATACTGTATATAGTATATATGATATATTATATAGACGTTACTTATGTTTTACACCCGCGCTAGCCCTACCCCGCTCTGTCGTTAGTTACCTAACCTAACGGTGCACGAGGGGACATCGAGGCGAATGCGGATGGCATAAGTGTACGTTGTATTTATCTGTGATGTTTAGGTGACTTAAATGATGGGACTTCATTAATAAGATTAATGAAATAAAAGAAACCTAAAGATGTTGTGGAATCGAATTTCAAAAATAAAACAGGTAGCTACAGTTCTTGCTTTGCACAGCGGTATATATGATATATCCTGCACCTTATTCGATGAGGAAAGGGCCGACGATCCCTTCACCGGGAGTGACCCCTTTAGCAATAACTGGCAGATGCTACACACTCGGTTTGTCTTTTGATTGCTTCTATAGTTTCTGCTTTGCACAGTGATATATATGATATATCCCGCACCTCATTCGACGAGGAAAGGGCCGACGATCCCTTCACCGGGAGTGACCTCTTTAGCAAAACTAGAAAAGCCTAAAAAACACTCCATTTTAAAATCATTTGATTCTACGACGATATCAAGTTCATTACGCAATAGGTTTTCAGAAAAACCTGTCGTAGCCCTCCGTCATTTCAGATAAGTACTAGTTAGTATTCGTGCTGCGGTAGTTTGGCATGCGTCAAGGCGTAGTGTACGGTAGCTAACTAGTGCTTATCTGCTAGCATACGATGCGATTGGATTAGGGTATTCGTACGGCGTTGTTTGGCATGCGTCAAGGATCGTGCGGGTGGGTTTAATTCAATCAAGAAATGGACGGGTTGAACTTGACTAGCGGACTATGGGTTGTTTGGCATGCGTCAAGGTCATAGCACGCTAGGGGCAAAATATTATCGGGAATTTCAAGTGTTGAAATTTGCAATGATATTGCATACCTTCTATGAGATAGTTGGATCCCGATACCCGCTGCGTGTAAGAGTTACTCCTGGGAGAGTTTTACACATTACAATTAGCCGATCAAGTAGGTGTCTAGAAAGGTGTCAACGGGGTTATGCCTCTGGGAAAACGAGATTTACATTAATTAGGTTCGTGCGAAAGCACGGGGGACCTCCCTCAAAGTACCGACACTGGCCTGGCTGAAAGATTGGCGAACTTGTAGCGTGTAATTAATCCCGGCTAGTCTTTCCATTTAGGGTTTGAAGGAAGATTTGATAAAAACAGTGGGAGCCATCCTGATTAGATAAAATAATAACCAATCTATTCTTGCAAGAGCGCACGCTGAGTGTTTTCTTCTCTCTCTCTCCAGGTAGCGACCATATCACGCCTTAATCAAGATAATAATACAGATATATTGACCGAACCCGCTTGTTATACTGAGCTGGGGAACGTTGGTCTGCTCCAACTTATAATAGTTATAAGACAGAGCAGGAAATTGGGGAATACCAGATTTCCCGTGCCGCCCAAACGAAGAAAGTGCATGCCGATGCATCATCTTCGGGTGTGTTCATTACAAAGAACTGTTTCTCTATATCCTCTACGTCCTGGGTATTAGATACCGGATCAGGATCCCAGATATGTAATATGTTACATACGGCTACAGAAAGGTAGAGAACTGAGAACGGGTGATAAGTTTCATGAGACAGAAAACGGTGCAAGCATTGCAGCCAAGTCTGTTGGTCACTGTCACCCTGTATTCCAAATACATTGATTCTGAACGAATGTTATTAGATACCGAAGCTGATATACAAAATCATATCAGTCTCTTTATAAGTAAAGAAATGATAAAATTTTGTATTGTTGGATAATTTTTTGAACATTTCCTATATCAAAAGGTGATCGGTTCAGGCACGTTATCTAAAAGCATTGATGTTCTAAATCAAACTACAGTTCTTAGTATACGGAACACACACAAGAGGAAGAGTTCAGAAATGAACGAATCCTTCTTGAAGTATTGTAGACTAGGTCATATCAATGCGACTCGACTAGCTGAAGTTATATTTAGATGCATATTTAAATCTGTTTGAATTTACATCTTATGAAACTTGCCAGTCATGTTACAAAGATTAGATGACCATAGCTCCGTTTATTGTAAACAGAGAAAGAGTTAGTGAACTCTTGGGATTGATACATACTGATGTATGAAGGTCCCCTGTCTATACATACCAAGACCGATTCTTTATACTTCATTACATTCTCTGATGATCTCTCAAGATTCAGTCATATGTTCCTGTTGAAACACAAGTCCGAACCTTTTTGAGATATTCACAGAATATAAGTTAGAAGTAGAGAACCAATACGGGTATAAGTATTATGTCCTTTGATGAGATCAAGGAGGAGAATACTTGAGCACGAAATTCCTGGACTATTCTAAAGGAGAATGAGATTCTCTCTCAGCATTACTCCTCCGTATACACCATAGCACGATGGTATATCGGGGTGGAGCAATAGCACCCTATGTGATATGGTGTGTTCTATGATGAGTACTACTGAGTTACCTATTTCCTTTTGAGAGTTATGCGCTTGAGAAGCTGCATATCTATTGAATAGGATTCCAATCAAATCAGTTGCCTACCACTTCATATGTGATATAGAAAGGGAAGAGCCCATGTCTAAAAATAGTTAAGATTTGGGGTTGACCGGCCTATGTCTAAAACCAAAATCCGGACAAGCTCGAGGCAAGGTCTGTAATGTAGAACTGGAAAGGTTCCAGCTATACTACAGCAGATGATTTGATAAAACCAAAGGATTCAATAGCTACCAATGAACCTCAGCCTCTCCGCCGATCTAGTAGGGTTCCTCACCCACCTGAGAGATACTTCGGTTTCTCTATGATAGTAGGAGCGAGGATTGCATCATGAGATGATGACCCAACTAGTTTCGAGCAGGCCATCGAGAGTAGGGACTCTGTAAGAATGGTTGGATACTTAGCGATCTGAGATGGAATCCATGTACACCAACAAAGTATGGACTTTGGTTGCTATATCTGAAGGGTTAAATCCCCATCAGGAGCAAGTATATCTTGAGAAGATTACTTGGTGTAGATGGAAAAGTTAAGGCTTTCAAAGCTAGACTTGTTAAAGGTTTTCGTCATCGACCAGGCGTGGATAATGATGAAACCTTTTCCAGTGGCTATGCTTAAGTCCATCCGGATCCTACTTACAACGGCTACATACCATGACTACGATATCTGGCGGTTGGGTGTCATGACTGCTCTTCTAAATGATATTTTAGAAGAGAGAGTCTATAAATACACAGTCAGAAGGCTTCGTAGACAGTGGGAGCAGCGGAAACGTGTACAAGATGCTTTATAGGATAAAGCAGGCATCGCGGAGTTAGAACATCTGTTTTGATGTGGTAGTCAAAGAGTTTGACTTCATCAAAATGGTAGATGAACCTTGTATATACAAAAAGGTAGTAGGGAGTATGGCAATGATCCTCGTAGAGTACGTGGATGACATACTCTAGATAGGGAAGGAGTTTCCTATGCTACGCTCGGTCAATCTCCGCTCATCACATGGATTCTCCATAAAGGATCAAAGTGATACATCCTAAATCCTGAGTTCAGATCTATGAGATAGAAGTAATTGGATGTTAGGATTCTCACTAGTTGTAGTGAGATGGTATCAATAGATCCAAGGGAGAATCACTGGAAAGGTTCCAGAGTGATAAGGACGACTGAAGGTCAGTCGCAGGCATTTTCTTTACCCTCAGTGAAGGGACGGTATGTTGGAAGAGATCCAAGCTAGATACCGTGGTATATTAGACGATAAAGGTTGGATACATCGCTACTTAAGATGCTACCAAAGAGGCTGTCTGGGTGTATATTTGTTCATGAAATGAACTTAGTTCCTCCCATTGTGTGACAATGGAGTTGTGGCTTATGCCAAGGAACGTCTGTCCCATCAGTGATCCAGACATATTCTTAGGTAGTATCACCTGATCATGGAGATGGTTGATCTCCAAGGAGATCGAGGTTAGGAGAGTAGACTCAAAGGACAACACGGCGGATCCACTCACAAAGGCCTTTTCCCAGAGAGAGACTTTTATGGGATGGTTGAGTATGAGATACTACAACCACTGCTATCAGATGGCCCTAGTGCAAGTGGGAGATTGTTAGTTATATGTATGCCCTAGAGGCCATTACTATACATAGGATGTATATTGTAGTGGATGCTTGGACATGTATAGGGAGGACTTTCTTGCTCGACATGATAGTATGCTATCTGGTTGCTCTTTACCTTAACGTGTACCCTAACTGTCTCTCTGTTACATGTTGGTAAAGCCCTTAGGATGTTTACTTGACTACCTGGACTATGATGCGGATCATACTAGTGGGGACATGGTAGTCCATAAGTACATCCTTCAAGGTCCCTAGTCGTGGGTGTATCGAGACTGGGCATCGATATACCAGTGTAGACTAGCGTATACCTTTTCGACCCATACAGATGGGCGATGGATGATCCCATATCCATTGGTGTTTGACATCAGAGATGATATATGGGTGCTCAGTGGAGACTGGGTACACTGGACGGACTCGCCGAGAACTCCCAGATGGTATTATACCTTACGTCAGATGGCAGTTCTCTGGTGACACTGGTACAGGTTAGTCTGTAGACCCGAGATCGTCATAGAGTCTTGTCTGATTCCCACTGTGCTTTGATTTCTACCTTACCACGTCCAAGAGGGCGTGTAAAACGGTGGTTTTTGGGTACAGTCCCGAATCACATGGAGGCAATGAGCGATAGGAGGGGATTCGTCTCTCCTGGTATAGGGAGTTGATGTTGCGCTGTGTTCGATTGGCTATAACCGGAAATCCCTGGCCAGGGTTGCTGAGATTTACTGGTAAGTGTTACCAGTAGTTTCTCGAATTGTTATAGATCTCATATCGACACGACTTATCGAGCTATTGGGGTCTGACGTTTACCACCCCTAGGCAAGATATGCGACATATCAGACGAACAGACCGGACTGTACGGTAAGTGTTACTGGTTGGATTCACAGGAGTATGAGCGGGCTTGCTCGTCGATCTTCTGATCGCTCAATACCCGGGTGGCCGTTACGTTTAGCAGACCGCTTGCGGCTTGCGGGTGTTTGATATGATCATCATCTACTGCCGGCGTATTAACGAGTCTTTAGAGTCCTACACAGAGGTTTTCTGGCTCAAGCGAAACGAAATAGGAGCGCATATGAGATATGTGCGGGACCGAGAATAATGCGTGTATGTGATACCGTATTCTATTCTCGCGATGAATGTATCGAATGGTTGTATGCGATATAACCTAGTTATCGAATCGAGGATTGATTCGATAAGTCGATACATTGGATATTAGTCGGTCATATGCGATATGACCGGATCGTTAAATCAAGTGTTGATTTAATGATTTAATGTATAATAATATATTTGATATATTACTTTGCATTAACTAGTATTGGTTCACTTAAGATGGATTTTCTCACTTGTTGTGCACATTGTATATATGATATAGTTTTGTGCACTAGATTGTATCATGTTTGATGATACATGCAAACTTGGGTGTATGTTTACTTTAAACCATGTTTAAGTGAATGGTTAGGGTTTTGTTATCTTTTCTTGATTATTTATTTTATTTATTTATTCATTTTAGCAAGAAATAAAATGGTGGCTAAATTTGGATTTTCTTTGAAGCTTCATGAAGCTTTGAAAAGTTTAACCATTTTGTTTCTTTTGCTTAACCTAACCATTCACCTAACCCTAGTTTATTCTCTATACTTGTTAAACTAACCCAAGGTTACATAATGATAAGAATCACTTTATTTTCTATTATTCATTATTCTTATCATATTCTTTCTTCTTCTTCTTCTTCTTCAAGAAGAACGAAACTTGCAACCTTCAATGGTGCCATGAGAAAAAGAGTGAGAAATCCAAATCCAAAGTGGACCCACTTCCTATTTCTTCATCCTCTACCACTTGCCATGTAGTATAGGGTGTTTTCTTCACAAGTTTCATGACTTGGTGAAGTTGGAGCTTGATCTTGAGTTACCTCGACGTAGATCATCTTCGGCATCGAAGTCGACGACATAGCCCGATCATTTCTTCGACGAAACCATCGCTAGAGTCCGGTATCCGATGATCGCAGCGGAGGGACATCATCATGGAGCTAAGGAAGTGGAGGACCGGATCTACAAAGGTTGTATTTCCATTCACTTTAGAGTAAAGTTGTTTATTCGCATTTGTTTTCGCCTAAACTCTAGTTAACGATCGCATTAGGGTTTCTCGGCACCGGAAAAATTAGAATTTGGCATGGTCGATGCCTTGTGGAACCTCATTAGTGTGCCTAGGAACCCTACAGATCCCTGCGTCTTTGGAAAATCGCAAAGACACTGAATCTAAATGTCCTAAGTCTGGGGGAATGGTGGTGCATACCATCTATATGGCATCCGGAAAAAAGGATAGCCGTATCTCCACAGGTCATCAACCGCTTACGCGATCAGTGACTAAGGCTCAGGAGCAACAACAACAAAAGCTCCAAGAGATGTTAACAGCTATGGCCTCATTCACAGGACCGAAAGCAAGCCCAGAGACATCCTCGGAGCAGCGCCGTGAGCAGGAAACTGATGCCGAATTCCATCGGAGAATGGTTGAGAAGAAAGATAAAGAGGCCGCGGAACAAGCGGCCAATATACAACAAATGGCCCTTATATTCCAAGATATGGTGGGCATGATGATCCAGCTGGATCCCCCAGCCGAAAATCCTCCAGTAATAATTGAAGATAATAAAGGAGAAACATCAAATCCTCTGTCGGCTCTGTCAACAGCCAAGGAGGAGACAATCTCCAAACCTGCCCTGGATGATTACATCGCTCAGCAGATATGAGTTCACCAGGCGACTGAAGCGGCAAGGAAAATTGTTAAAACTAGACGACCCTATCCGGGTTGGTATGACCAAATAAGGTACCCGCCGGGATATACGATCCCTAAATTCCATGTATATAAAGGGACGGGGAATCCACATCAGCATGTCGCTCAATTTAGGGCTCTTTGCGGCAACACGGGAGGTGATGATAAGCTACTGCTTCGCCAATTCGTTGGCAGTTTGGTGGAGACGGCCTTCGAATGGTATTCGGAGCTTCCAAATGACTCCGTCAAAACATTCACGGAGATGGAGCTGTTATTCACCCAATGTTTTGCGACCGCTAGCGAACGTACCCCAATTACGGCGCTGATCAATGCCAGGGTGAAGCCGGGAGAAACTTAGGTCCAGTACGCGATACGGTGGCGGAATCTATGGTCAAAATGCGAGCAGGGCATCGAAGAAGCGCCTGCGGTAGGCATGTTCATGGGTACTCTTGACCCTCAAGCGACCATTTCACAATCATGATGTTTTTCAAGCCGACTACTTTCTAGGCCTTGATTGACAAACTGGCCCAAATGGATCAGATGGGCCATAGACCGTCTTCCTCGAAGATGGAGCCTCGAAATGAGAAGGGCAAAAGGAAAGCAATCTTCATCACCAACACTCAACAACAACCGAGTGGCCCAAGACCGGTTGTCCGTCAAAGCAACAAACGGCAATCCCTCGATGAGAAGTTGAGACATCCTTACTCGTTTCCTCAGGATAAAACAAGGAAACTGTTTGAACTGGCAGTGCGCAATGGGCTCATTACTCTACCGGAGTTGAGACACCCACCGCGACCGAACGACGTCAAAGATCCTAATTACTGCCCCTACCACCGAGTATTGGGCCATCCGATCGAAGACTGCTACGTCTTCAAAAACTGGGTTGAAGACCAATACCAACAGGGCAAGTTCGCGCTATCCGAAAACTGGAAAGTGAATCCGCCACAACAGCACACTCCTAAAAGGGTGGACATACTGGGGGCATCGTGCTCTTTTATAGAAGAAGCTCCATGAGAGGTCACTCTTTCAGCCAAGAAAAAAAGAATGCTGAAGGATCTTCACACATGCCCGGCGATCAGGTTGGAAAGCCCACTAGAGCCGGAGACCATCGAAGGGATGCTGAAACCATGCCCAACATTGGGAGTTAATAATGATAGTTGACAAAACATTCGGGCCCAGCCGTCAAAGTCTTCGAAGAAAAAGAAGGTCAAAAAGCCCGCGCAGTTTGATGACAAGCCTACGGATCTGCAAAAACATATTGACGCGCTAGAGGAATATAACCAGAAGGCGCGAACCCCGATCACACTCCAAGAATTTCTCAACAATATCCTTGAGAGCGGAGATAACGACAATAACGACGGGGATGACTCGTCAGAAGAATCTGAGAACTATGTGGCAAGTTGCCACATGATCTCTCATTCGGCGTTAACTAACGAAGAAGCTCACTCGGCGATAGAAGACAGCATAAAAGAGCTGGGGGCAGGATCGGAGCCAAAACCCTTGGAACCGTCTGACAAGATGATCAACTTGCTACTGAACGAAGCCCGTCAGAAAAGCAAAGCCAATCGAGAGCGCGAACTGGCTATATTCGAAAAAGCCAAACGCCGACGACTGAATGAAAAGGTCGAGGCACCCCAACCGGATCGAAGCATCCCTATCGCTAGCAAAAGCAAGCTTAAAGTAAGGAAACGATTCGCTAAGGCCCTGTCAATAGGAATGAAGTTGCCCTCTTTCAGAGGAAATTCTCCTGGCGGTATACATCTTGATAAATCGGACATACATCCTAACTTCTTCTTATACCATCGGAGGATTGCACACCCTATCGAGGAGTGCATAGCCTTTAAAAACTGGTGGCAGGGATATGTTGCCCACCGACAACATGTTCAACGAGTGAAGCACAAGGCTCATCGGGAATAGAAAAGCACGACAGATGAGCGCAGAAGAGCCACTGGCAACTGTCGCATAGTCGACACCAAGGGATCGCAAGTTATCATCTTTGGAAGCGACTCTGATGAAGAAATCCCCCTCAGCCCTCTCTTCAAGGAATCCACCTCTGACACAAAAGATGCGAAGATTTGCGAGAAAATCTAGCTGCGTAATCGTACGTTGCCCGAAAAATCTTGGACCTATGACCGAAACGTCTTTAAACTACTACAAACCCACGGAATCCCCAGGCTGACGTGGTAAAAAAAGGGTACGTCCATAAGTGAAATGGGCACGGATGAAAACCCGAAAAGGCTTCGTGAGTAAAAACAGCAGGACTACCGGCGATGTTTGTGAAAATCCGAAAGGGCGCAGACTCGTTCAAAAAAAAGGGGTACATCCACAAGCAAAATGGGCACGGATGAAAACCTGAAAGGGCTCCGTGAGTAAAAACAGCAGGACTACCGGCGAGTTTGAGAAAACCCAAAAGGGCGCAATCTCGTTAAAAGACACTTGCAAGGTCCTCTCGACCCTGTGAGGAGAAAATAGTTGCGTGAGATCCTTACGACTCACAAGGGAGTGACACACTTAGGGATCCCCATGATTCCTAAGGAGAAATTACACTTATGAGATCCTCACGACTCGTAAGGAGAACCCTCTTATGAGACCCTCACGGCTCATAAGATTCATAAGCCTTAAGCTACAGGGATCTGAACCTGTTCTTAAGCCATCACAATCTCCAATGCTGCCCTACAAGCGGTTCAATATTGACCCTTGTATAAAATCCACGGGCATGAATGAACATTTCCCTAACAGAGTCCTACCAGCGACTAGGGATATGACTAAACGGTGAACAAACACTTGTAGGTCCTCTCGATTTGCAAGGAGAAAACACTCTTGTAAGATCCTTACGACTTATAAGAGAACACACACTTAGGAATCCTCACGATTACTAAGGAGAAAAAGCACCTACAAGATCCTCATGACTCGTAGGGAGAAACACCTTTATGAGACCCTTACGGCTCATGAAGTCAAAAGTCTTAGCCGACGGGATCCTAACCCTGTTTGCTAAGCCACCTTTGTTCGACATCGACAGAGGCAAATGATGATTCACTCCTGGCAATATCCCAGTTGTAGCGATGTTGATGCCTAAATCGGTATCAAATTCCAAGCCCTTTCACGGCAAATGATGATTCGCTCCTGGCAATATTCTAGTCGCAGCGATGCTGATACTAAGATTGGCACCAGATTCCAAGTTCCACACTCGCGATAAAAAATTAGCGAGCCAAAAATGCATATGAAATAGCCGAAATGATGAGGCAACTTGCAACAAAATCAGCAAGTAAAAATTTATGCATACAAAAACAGCTGAAATGATTGGGCAACTCGCAATAAAATGCAGCGAGTAAAAAGAAAAATAGCTGAAATGATTGGGCACCGCAAAAAATAGCCGAAATGATTGAGCAATCGCGATTTTCGTGATATAAAAAGCTGAAATGATAGAGCATCACGGAAAGAATTAAAAAATGAAAGAATAAAACTTTTTGCCCTGCAAGTGAGGTCACATTGACCCCTGTATACAATCCATGGGCACAAACAAGAGGGGAACCATATCATCCCACCAGGCTTCGTCAAAGCGAAGCCAAATCTCGACGGTTCATAGACAACCTAAAGACAATCTCGACATTCGTCATAATATTGCAGACACAATGTCAACAAACGAAGCGAAAAGAAGATCCCTAGCTTCAGGGTCTCGACGTTAACATCGACAACTTAGAGATCAACACCGGCATTCTTCATCCCTCTAATCGGATGCAGATGTTACACCAACAAACGGAGCCACAGCAAAGTCCCCTAATTCCAAATCTCGACGGTTCACAGACAGCCTAGAGACTACCCCGGAACCATGGCAAAGTCCCCTAGTTCTAAATCTCGACGGTTCACAGACAGCCTAGAGATCACCAACGGCGTTTTTCCTTACTCCAGCAGGATGCAGATGCGACGTCAACAAACAACCCCAGGGTCAAAACAACGGAACCATGTCAAGTCCCCTAGTTCCAAATCTCGACGGTTCACAGACAGCCTAGAGATCACCAACGGCGTTTCTCCTTACTTCAACCAGATGCAGACGTGACGTCAACAACCGACCTCAGAGTTGCAATGAAGCGGAGCCATGGCAAAGTCCCTAGTTCCAAATCTCAATGGCCACATCTACGGCCCGAATACCAACAACGGTGTGCCTTCTCATTCCAGCAGGACACAGATGCTACACTATCAATCGGAGCCACGACAAAGTCTCAAGTTCCAAGACTCTACGGTTCACAGACAACCTGGAGTCAACCAATGACCTCCCTGCCGGATCAACGCTCCGTCTCGAAAATAAGTCAACCAACCCCAGGAAAATCAGTGTACTTGGCAAACTCCTCGATTCAGGGAAATCAGCGTCCTTGATGAGAGCATCTCAATTCGCATCGACCCGCAAAGAAATCAGTGTCTTTGCAGGAATCTCTCGATTCGTTTCGAACTCCGAGGAAATCAGTGTCCTTTGCAATACCTATATTTAAGGAAATCAGCGTCCTCGACGAGAGCATCTCGATTCGCGTCGAGCCGCAGAGAAATCAGCGTCTTTGCAGGAATACCTCGATTCATCTCAACTCCGAGGAAATCAGTTTCCTTGGAAAAAACCTCGATTCAGGGAAATCAGCATCCTTGACGAGAGCATCTCGATTCGCGTCGACCAGCAGAGAAATCAGCGTCTTTGCAGGAATACCTCGATTCGTCTCAACCCCAGGAAAATCAGTGTCCTTGGCAAAAACCTCGATTCAGGGAAATCTGCATCCTTGACGAGAGCACCTCGATTCGCGTCGACCCGCAAGGAAATCAGTGTCTTTGCAGGAATATCTCGATTCGTCTCAACTCCAAGGAAATCAGTGTCCTTGGCAAAAATCTCGATTCAGGGAAATCAGCGTCCTTGACGAGAGCATCTCGATTCGCGTCGACCCGCAGAGAAATCAGCGTTTTTGCAGGAATACCTCGATTCGTCTCAACCCCAGGGAAATCATTGTCCTTGGCAAAAACCTCGATTCAGGAAAATCAGCGTCCTTGATAAGAGCATCACGATTCGCGTCGACCTGTAAGGAAATCAGTGTCTTTGCAGGAATACCTCGATTCGTCTCAACTCCGAGGAAATCAGTGTCTTTGGCAAAAACCTCGATTCAGGAAAATCAACGTCCTTGACAAGAGCATCTCGATTCACATCGTCCCGCAAGGAAATCAGTGTCTTTGCAGGAATACCTCGATTCGTCTCAACTCCGGAGAAATCAATGTCCTTGGCAACCTCCTCGATTCAAAGAAATCAGCGTCCTTGACGAGAGCATCTCGATTTGCGTCAACCCGCAGAGAAATCAGTGTCTTTGGAGGAATACCTCAATTCGTCTCAACTCCGAGGAAATCAGTGTCCTTGGCAAAACCTCAATTCAGGGAAATCAGCGTCCTTGACGAGAGCATCTCGATTCGCGTCGACCCGCAAGGAAATCAGTGTCTTTGCAGGAATACCTCGATTCTTCTCAACTCCGAGGAAATCAGTGTCCTTGGCAAAAACCTCGATTTAGGGAAATCAGCGTCCTTGACGAGAGCATCTCGATTCGCATCGACCCGCAGATAAATCAGCGACTTTGGAGGAATACCTCGATTCGTTTCAACTCCGAGGAAATCAGTGTCCTTGGCAAATACCTCGATTCAGGGAAATCAGCGTCCTTGACGAGAGCACCTCGATTCGCGTCGGCTCGAAGAGAAACCAGTGTCTTTGCAGGAATACCTCGATTCGTTTCCACTCCGAGGAAATCAGTGTCCTTAGCAAATACCTCGATTCTGGGAAATCAGCATCCTTGATGAGAACATCTCGATTCGCGCCGACCGGCAGAGAAATCAGTGTCTCTGCAGGAATATACAACGTCAGCAAAGTGGAGCCGCAACAAAGTTCCCAGTTCCATGACTCGGCGGTGCACAGACAACCCAAAGTCAACCCTCAACCTCCCTGTTGAAGCAATGCTTTGACTCGAGAGTAGGCAACTCATCAATCACTTACGAGTCCTCTCGACTTGTAAGGAAGAAAATTCTCTTGTGAGATCCTTACGACTCTCAAGAGAAAACACACTTAGGAATCCTCACGATTCCTAAAGAGAAAATACACCTATGAGATCCTCTCGACTCGTAGGGAGAAAAAATCTTTATGAGACCCTCACGGCTCATAAAGTTGAAAAGACTTAGGCGGCAGATCTGAACCTGTTTCCTAAGCCATCGCTTCTTATCTCGATTCAGGGAAATCAGCGTCTTTGGTGAGAACCTCTCGATTCATTTCAACCCACAAGGAAATCAGTGTCTTGGCGAGAATCTCTCGATTCGTCTCAACTTGCGGGGAAATTAGTGTCCCTATGCATAAAGAAAATTCTCTTATGGGATCCTTACGATTCTCAGGAGAAAACGCACTTAGGAGTCCTCATGACTCCTAAGGAGAAAAAAACACCTACGAAATCCGCTCGACTCGTAGGGAGAAAAGTCTTTATGAGACCCTCAAGGCTCATAAAGTTGAAAAGTCTTAGGCAACATATCCTAACCCTATTTTCTATGCCATCGCTACCTTATAAAGAGTTCAAGATGAACTGTTATCTACCATCTATGGGCCACACTTGCCTGTAGGGTTACTAGGCACTCTAACAAGGGTTAAGAAAGCATCAACCATGCCCGATTAAAATTTTAGCCGTGCCTAACAACCCTAAATAAAATCTTTGCTAGAAAATTAGGGTTTCACATACAAGTAAATAGCGTCTACGACTAAGTGAATACGAAATACAACCTTTGTAGATCGGTCCTTCACTTCATTAGCTCCTTGTTGAAGTCCCTTCACTGCGATCGTGGTTCTCCCGGACTCTTGCATGGCTTCACGAGGCTAAAGGAGCGTCTTTGCTTGAAGTCTTCGAGGCTGAAGATGATCTACGTCGAGGGAATATCAACTCAAACTACTACTTCACTAACTAGAGAATTAGTGAAGCAAAAACCCTATACTAAAGTGCTAGTCTAGTAGAGGATGGAGAAATAGAAAGTGGGTTCTCTTTAGAATTTTATTTCTCACAATCTTTCACTCTCTTTTTAAAACCCTAGCAAACTTTTTCTTTTTGCTCAAAGAAGAAGAAGATTAACAAAAGAAAAAGGATGAGGATAATGATCAAGTGAGTGAGCTAACCATGGTGAGTAAGTGTCATATACTAACTCATGTAGAGACTTAATCATGGCTAAGTGTGATGCTTAGGTTAACAAAAATACAAAGTAAAAACAAACTTAGTGGACATTAGTCAATGCATCCACAAGCTTCCACAAGCTTCATGCATTTTCTAATTTTCCACTAATTTTATAATTACTTTTAAATATTAAAACCTAACATAACAAATAGCATGGTGTAAGTCTCATACACCCATGAAAGATGTATCATCAACCATGATACAAAAAGAAAACACATTTTAATATATAACACATATATATATTAAAGTTGTGCACATGTGAGAAAAATTCTTAAGTGAACAAGTGTTAGTTAATGTAAACTAGTATATCTAATATACAATTATACACTAAATCATTAAATCAACACTTGACTTAATAATCCGGTCATATCTTATATAACCGACTAACATCCATTGTATTGACTTATCGAATCAACACTTGATTCGATAACCCGGCTATATCATATATAACCGACCGATACAAAAAGTTGCGAGAATAGAATACGGTATCACATACACGCATTATTCTCGGTCCCGCACATATCACATACGTGCTCCTATTTCGTTTTGCCTGAGCCGGTAAAACCTCTATGTAGGACTCTAAAGACTCGTCAATACACCGGCAGTAGGTGTTGATCATATCAAGCACCCACAAGCCGTCAGCGGTACTAGCTGGACGTAACGGCCACCCGGATATTGAGCGATCAGAAGATCAGCAAGCAAGCCCGCTCCAACTCCTGTAAAAGCCTACCGGTAACACTTTCCGTACAGTCCGGTCTCCTCGTCTGATATGTCACATATCAAGTCTAGGGGTGGTAATCGTCAAACCTCAATAACCGATAAGTCGTGCCGATGTGAGGCTTATAACGGGTCGAGAAACTGTTGGTAACACTTACCAGTAAATCTCTAAATCAGCCCTGGCCTGGGACTTCCCTGTTATGGCCAATCGAGCACAGCGCAACATCAACCCCCAATACCGGGAGAGACGAAACCCCTTCTATCGCTCATCGCCTCCATGTGACTCGGGACTGTACCCAAAAACCACCGTTTTGCACGCCCTCTTGGACGTGGTAAGGTGGAAATCAAAGCACAGTGGGAATCACACAAGACTCTATGACGATCTCGGGTCCACAGACTAACCTGCACAAGTGTCACCAGAGAACTGCCATTTGACGTGAGGTATAATACCATCTGGGAGTTCTCGGCGAGTCCGTCCAGTGTACCCAGTCTTCACTGAGCACCCGTATACCATCTCTGATGTCAAACACCAATGGATATGGGATCATCCATCGCCCATCTCATGGGTCGAGAAGCGTATACGCTACTCTACCCTGGTATATCGATGCCCTGTCTCGATACACCCATGACTAGGAACATTAAAGGATGTACTTATGGACTACTCTGTCCCCACTAGTATGATCTGCATCATAGTCCAGGTAATCAAGTACACATCCTAAGGGCTTTACCAATATGTAACTATAAGACAGTATCAAGAGACAAGTATACATGTTAAGATAAAGAGCAACCAGATAGCATACTATCATATCGAGCAAGAAAGTCCGCCCTATATATGTCCAAGCATCCAATATAATATACATCATCTGTACAATACTGGCCTCTAGGGCATACATACAACTAACAATCTCCCACTTGCACTAGGGCCAGCTGCTGTAGTATCGCATACCTAGCATCTCGAAGAGTCTCTCAAACTGTATCTAGGGAATGACCTTTGTGAGTGGATCCATAGTGTTGTTCTTCGTGTCAACCTTCCTGACCTCGATCTCTCGGCGATCAACTATCTCCCGGATCAGGTGATACCGCCTCAGAATATGCCTGGATCGCTGATGGGACCTGGGTTCCTTGGCCAAAGCCACCGCTCTATTGTTATCACAATACAAAGGGATTGGATGCTCAATGGATGGAACCACTCCAAGTTCAGTAATGAACTTCTTGATCCAGACAGCCTCTTTGGCAGCATCGTTGGCAGCGATGTATTCAGCCTCCATCTTCGAGTCTGCCACGGTTTCCTGCTTGGAACTCTTCCAGCTAACCGCCCCTCCGTAAAAAGTAAAGACAAATCCCGAGTGCGACTTAGAGTCGTCCTTATCACTCTGGAAGCTCGAATCGGTAAAGGACTCCACTTGGAGTTCTCCGTTACCATACACCAAGAGCATCTCTTTAGTCCTTCGCAAGTACTTGAGAATGCTCTTCACAACTTTCCAGTGACTCTCTCCAGGATCAGCTTGATACCTACTCACTACACTTAGTGAGTATGCTACATCGGGTCTGGTACATAGCATCGCGTACATGATAGAGCCTACAGCCGAAGCATAGGGTATCCCTTGCATGCGAGATCTCTCCAAATCAGTCTTGGGAGACATCTCTTTGGAGAGAGTGAGTCCAGAGATCGTGGGTAAGTTCCCACGCTTGGATTCTTCCATACTAAACCTCTTTAGTATGGTGTCAATGTACCTGGATTGGGACAATCCCAATATCCTTTTAGATCTATCTCTATAGATCATAATTCCCAGTATCCAGGAGGCATCACCTAGATCTTTCATTGAGAATCTTTGTGATAAGAAGAGTTTGACCGATTGCAGCATAGGAATGTCATTTCCTATCAAGAGTATGTCGTCCACGTATAATACGAGGAAGACAACCTTACTTTCTGCCACCTTCTTGTAGATACAAGGTTCATCTACGTTTTTGACGAAATCAAACTCTTTGATAATGACGTCAAAGCAGATGTTCCAACTCCGCGATGCTTGCTTTACTTCATAAATTGATTTAAGCAGCTTCCATACCTTCCCGCTGCTCCCACTATCTACGAAGCCCTCTGGCTGAGTCATGTACACGCACTCTTCTAAATCACCGTTTAGAAAAGCGGTCTTAACATCCATTTGCCAGATTTCGTAGTCATGATATGCAGTGATGGCAAGCATGATCTGGATGGATTTAAGCATAGCCACTAGAGAAAAGGTTTCATCATAGTCCACACCTGGTCTTTGACGAAAACCCTTTGCAACAAGTCTAGCTTTGAAAGTCTCCACTTTCCCATCTACACCAAGTTTTTTCTTGAAGATCCACTTACTCCCAATGGGTTTTACCCCTTCAGGAGGAACTTCCTAAGTCCATACTTTGTTGGTGTACATGGATTCCATCTCGGATCGCATTGCATCCAGCCATTTCACTGAGTCTCCACTCGTGATGGCCTGCTCGAAGCTAGTTGGGTCATCATCCTCCATGATGCAATCCTCACTTCCACCATCCATGAGAAAACCGTAGTATCTCTCAGGTGGTTGAGGAACCCTACTAGATCGGCGGAGTGGCTGGGGTCCATCGGGAACTACCGAATCCTCTGGTTCCACCAGATCTTCTGTTGTAGCTTTTGTAGCTGGAACCTCTTCCAGTTCTACCTCATGACCACTAATTTCTTTTGCAAGAAATTCCTTTTCTAAAAAGGTGGCATGCCGAGAAACAAACACCCTTTGTTCCTCGGTGTGGTAGAAGATATACCCTTGTGAATTCTTGGGATATCCTATAAATTTGCATAGAATAGACCGTGCCTCGAGTTTTTCCGGATTTTGTCGTTTGACATAGGCTGGACAACCCCATATCTTAACATAGTTAAGACATGGTCTCTTCCCTTTCCATATCTCATATGGAGTGGTAGGCACAGATTTGGTGGGGGCCATATTCAATAGATGTATGGCTGTCTCTAGCGCATACCCCCAGAAGAAAATAGGTAACTCAGCTGTGCTCATCATAGAGCGTACCATATCTAATAGGGTGCGGTTCCTCCGTTCTAATACACCGTTGTGCTGTGGTGTATATGGAGGAGTCAGCTGAGAGAGAATCCCATTCTCTTTTAGGAAGTCCAGGAATTCATTGCTCAAGTATTCACCTCCTCGATCTGATCGAAGGATTTTAATACTTTTCAGGGTTTGGTTCTCGACTTCTTGTTTATATTCTCTAAATTTCTCAAAAGCTTCAGACTTGTGTTTTATCAAGAACACATGTCCGTATCTTGAGAGATCGTCAGTGAATGTAATGAAGTACGAAGAACCATCCCTGGCATGTGTAGACATGGGACCGCATACATCACTATGTATCAGTCCCAAGAGTTCGGTAACTCTTTCTCTGTGTCCCGTAAACGGAGTTTTGGTCATCTTGCCTTTGAGACATGACTGGCAAGTGTCATAAGATGAAAATTCGAACGGTTTCAAGTATCCATCCTTATGAAACTTAGCTAGCCGTGTCGCATTTATATGACCGAGTCTACAATACCACAAGAAGGATTCGTTCAGTTCTGAACTCTTCCTCTTTTGTGTGTTTGTTATGCTCAGAACTGTTGATTGATTTAGAACATAAATGCCATTGCACAACGTGCCTGATCCAACCAACTTTTGGTTAAGAAAAATGTTCATAACATTATCCTGTAATACAAAATTATATCTCTCTTTACTCAACAAAGAAACCGATATAATGTTGCATATCAGGTTCGGCATGTAATAGCATTCGTTCAGAATCAATGTATTACCAGTTGGCAATACAAGGTGATATTCCCCGACGGTTTTAGCTGCAACAATTGCACCATTTCCAACCCTTATGTCTTTATCACCTTCTCCTAGTTCTCTACCTTTCCTAAGCCCATGTAACTGATTACATATATGGGATCCTGACCCGGTATCTAATACCCAGGACGTAGAGTAAATGGAGAAACAGTTCTCTATAACGAACACACCCGAAGAAAATGCATCAACATGTACTTTCTTCACACGGGTGGCATGGGAATCCTGGTATTCCCCTAAATCCTGTTCAGTCCTATAACTCTTATAAGAAAAAATGGAACCAACATTCCCCAGCACAGTATAACATGCGGGTTCGGTCAATACATCCATATTATTATCTTTATTAAGGCATGATATGGTCGCTACCTGGAGAGAGAGAGAAGAAAAAACTTTAGCGTATGCTCTTGCAAGATCAGATTGGTTATTATTTTATCTAATCAGGATGGCTCCCACTGTTTTTATCAAATCTTCCTTCAAACCCTAAAAGGAAAGACTAGCCGAGATTAATTACACCCTACAATTTCGCCAATCTTCCAGACAGGCCAGTGTCGGTACTTTGAGGGAGGTTCCCCGTGCTTTCGCACGGACCTAATTAAAGTAAACCGCGTTTTCCCAGAGGCGTACCCCGTTGACACCTTTCTAGACACCTACTTGATCGGCTAATTGTCCTGTGTAAAACTCTCCCAGGAGTAACAATTACTCGCAGTGGGTATCGGGATCCAATTATCTCATAGAAGGTATGCAATCTCATTGCAAATTTCAACACTTGAAATTCCCGATAATATTTTGCCCCTAACGTGCTATGACCTTGACGAAAGCCAACAAACCATAGCCCGCTAGTCATGTTCAACCCGTACATTTCTTGATTGAATTAAACCCACCCGCACGACCCTTGACGAAAGCCAACAAAGCCGTACGACTACCCTAATCCAATCGCATCATATGCAGCAGATAAGCAGCATATAGATACCGCACACTACATCTTGACGAAAGCCAACAAATGCAGCACGAATACTATATACAACTTATCTGAAATGACGGAGGGCTACGACAGGTTTTTCTGAAAACCTATTGCGTAATGAACTTGATATCGTTGTAGAATCATGTGAAATTTTGAAAAGGAGTGTTTTTGAGGCTTTCACTAGTTTTTCTAAAGAGGTCACTCCCGGTGAAGGGATCTCGGCTCTTTCCTCATCGAATAAGGTGCAGGACATATCATATATATCACTATGCAAAGCAGAAACTCCAAAAGCAATCAAAAGACAAACCGAGTATTGTAGCATCTGCCAGTTTTGCTAAAGAGGTCACTCCCGGTGAAGGGATCTCGGCTCTTTCCTCATCGAATAAGGTGCATGATATATCATATATATCACTATGCAAAGCAAAAACTGTAGCTACCCTTTTTGAAAAATTTGATTCTACAACATCTTTTAGGTTTCTTTTCTTTCATTAATCATATTAATGAAGTCCCATCATTTAAGTCACATAAACATCACAGATAAATACGACGTACACTTATGCCATCCGCATTCGCCTCGATGTCCCCTCGTGCACCGTTAGGTTAGGTAACTAACAGCAGAGCGGGGCAGGGCTAGCGCGGGTGTAAAATATAAGTAACATCTATATAATATATCATATATACTATATACAGTATTTATCACAACATATCAAATGATCACATCACAGATATCGCAGCAGAAGAAACATATGAAACATTGGATATACTAGGACGTCCGTGTTTTATTTTGAGCCTCTATAAAACACGGATTTCACGGTCGCGATGAATAGCCAAACCCACACCCCTAGACCCCTACGAGAGCGGCAAGCAACCCTTCCAATTCTAGAGTTAGGAGACCCGGACTTGACTCCTCGAGTTGGTCTCCCACTGGACTCTAGAACCCGGTTACTTATGCTCTCCTCCTTGGGTCTATCCTAGTGCGGAAATGTAAATAATATACAAATGGCGACATCAACCTCATCCCAGAAGTGCCCCAATAAAAGAATATTACATACATTTAATTTTACATGAATGAAAATAAAAACTCTCATCTCACATAAAACCCCTCGGCTATTCAGAACGCGACGATCCAATATAACATATCCAGCAACACATAACATCACATGTCATCAACGTAAGTAAATATGCGCATCCCAATTGTCGTTGACATATAGCAACGAAACCGGCCATATCACATATTACACTTACGGTCGCAGAAAAGAAAGTGTAAAACTACAACATTTGGAATCCACAATCTCTTTAGACATCGTAAATCCGAAATTTCACATACTTCGCATTTCATGCCTAACTGTATGAATTCCACATATTGTATCACATTCCAGATAAATAGACAGTATTAAACTTTCCGATCGAATAATCAAATACCCAAGATTTCCATAATAGCTCAACACTTGAGTGGAGTTCAAAAATTTCAGAATACGTCACAATAGCAATGGTCCAGCCGTAGAAGGGTCAAGCCAACGCCTCACATGTGGCACGCCGTACTGCCCCAAACCCTAAGGTTTAGAGGCAGTTCAAGACGGTCACATAATCGAGTTAAGGTTTGTGTTCTTCTAGAGGGTCCATCCCGTCACATGCACGTTTTTCCGAAAGATTTAAACTCAAGAAAAATTCAACACTTGAAAGTTTTTCGTGCCGGGAAAAATTGAGTTAATGATATCCGTTCGAACATTTTAATACATACTAAATTATCCCGAAAACAAAACGAAATTAAATATTCCGATCGAATTAACGAATACAAAATGATCCCCATAATACTCAACACTTGAGTCAGTTTAAAAATACCCAGAAAATAGCACTATCATATAGGAGTATTACTGTGCAAAAACCAAAGCAAACACTCACTGTACGGCCGCGAATCCGCGGCACAAGCAGGCTATTGCTGTGGTTCCGCGGCGGTCCGTACAGCTTACGTCGCCGTTTTGCACAATAATGCTTAAAATTACCTGCTGAATTTTTTTAGGTATTTTTAATTCAGACAAATCACAGTTTTTGAAAAAAGTCCAGAGAAGGGGTCGTTTTGACGTTTCGGGGTTCGTTCGGAGTTTTAATTTCGTATACACGTCGCCTAATGCTCTAGCTAGGCTCTGATACCACTGTAGGGTTACTAGGCACTCTAACAAGGGTTAAGAAAGTATCAACCATGCCCGATTAAAATTTTAGCCGTGCCTAACAACCCTAAACAAGATCTTTGCTAGAAAATTAGGGTTTCACATGCAAGTAAATAGCGTCTACGACTAAGTGAATACGAAATACAACCTTTGTAGATCGGTCCTACACTTCATTAGCTCCTTGTTGAAGTCCCTTCGCTGCGATCGTGGTTCTCCCGGACTCTTGTATGGCTTCACGAGGCTAAAGGAGCGTCCTTGCTTGAAGTCTTCGAGGCTGAAGATGTTCTACGTCGAGGGAATATCAACTCAAGCTACTACTTCACTAACTAGAGAATTAGTGAAGCAAACACCATATACTAAAGTGCTAGTCTAGTAGAGGATGGAGAAATAGGAAGTGGGTTCTCTTTAGAATTTTATTTCTCACAATCTTTCACTCTCTTTTTAAAACCCTAGCAAGCTTTTTCTTTTTGCTCAAAGAAGAAGAAGATTAACAAAAGAAAAAGGATGAGGATAATGATCAAGTGAGTGAGCTAACCATGGTGAGTGAGTATCATATACTAACTCATGTAGAGACTTAATCATGGCTAAGTGTGATGGTTAGATTAACAAAAATCCAAAGTAAAAACAAACTTAGTGGACTTTAGTCAATGCATCCACAAGCTTCCACAAGCTTCATGCATTTTCTAATTTTCCACTAAATTTGTAATTACTTTTAAATATTAAAACCTAACATAACAAATAGCATGGTGTAAGTCCCATACACCCATGAAAGATGTATCATCAACCATGATACAAAAAGAAAGCACATTTTAATATATAACACATATATATATATTAAAGTTGGGCACATGTGAGAAAAATCCTTAAGTGAACAAGTGTTAGTTAATGTAAACTAGTATATCTAATATACAATTATACACTAAATCATTAAATCAACACTTGACTTAATAATCCGGTCATATCTCATATAACCGACTAACATCCATTGTATCGACTTATCGAATCAACACTTGATTCGATAACCCGGCTATATCATATATAACCGACCGATACAAAAAGTCACAAGAATAGAATACGGTATCACATACATGCATTATTCTCGGTCCCGCACATATCACATACGTGCTCTTATTTCGTTTTGCCTGAGCCAGTAAAACCTCTATGTAAGACTCTAAAGACTCGTCAATACGCCGGCAGTAGGTGTTGATCATATCAAGCACCCACAAGCCGTCAGCGGTACTAGCTGGACGTAACGGCCACCCGGGAATTAAGCGATCAGAAGATCAGCAAGCAAGCCCGCTCCAACTCCTGCAAAAGCCTGCCGGTAACACTTTCCGTACAGTCCGGTCTCCTCGTCTGATATGTCGCATATCAAGTCTAGGGGTGGTAATCGTCAGACCCCAATAACCGATAAGTCGTGCCGATGTGAGGCTCATAACGGGTCGAGAAACTACTGGTAACACTTACCAGTAAATCTCTAAATCAGCCCTGGCCAGGGACTTCCCTATTATGGCCAATTGAGCACAGCGCAACATCAACCCCCAATACCGGGAGAGACGAAACCCCTCCTATCGCTCATCGCCTCCATGTGACTCGGGACTGTACCCAAAAACCACCGTTTTCCATGCCCTCTTAGACGTGGTAAGGTGGAAATCAAAGCACAGTGGGAATCACATAAGAATCTATGACGATCTCGGGTCTACAGACTAACCTGCACAAGTGTCACCAGTGAACTGCCATCTGACGTGAGGTATAATACCATCTGGGAGTTCTCGGCGAGTCCGTCCAGTGTACCCAGTCTCCACTGAGCACCCGTATACCATCTCTGATGTCAAACACCAATGGATATGGGATCATCCATCGCCCATCTCATGGGTCGAGAAGCGTATACGCTAGTCTACTCTGGTATATCGATACCCTGTCTCGATACACCCACGACTAGGAACATTAAAGGATGTACTTATGGACTACTCTGTCCCCACTAGTATGATCTCCAGGTAGTCAAGTACACATCCTAAGGGCTTTACCAACATGTAACTATAAGACAGTATCAAGAGACAAGTATACATGTTAAGATAAAGAGCAACCAGATAGCATACTATCATATCGAGCAAGAAAGTCCTCTCTATATATGTCCAAGCATCCAATATAATATACATCATCTGTACAATACTGGCCTCTAGGGCATACATACAACTAACAATGCCAAAGCTACATACCTCTGAAATGGAGAAGTTACTCATAAGCATATAAACTACTTCACGCCAGAGTAAAACATAAATATATAGAAGGTTGCGGCTCATGGAGCTGAGGGTTTGGAACTATATCCCTTAAAAGTCGAGATTTGAGTCAATGATAAATGACGACGCTTGTGTCCGCTCGTTATCTTCTCAGATCAAGATTCTGAAAATTATATACCAACCCAAAACTGGTCATACGCTATGAATTACTCTGCACTACTTCACCCACGTATATACTTACATGGGCAAAGTAGTGGGGGGCATTTATTCCTGCCAAAAAAATAATTTTTTTTTCCGCAAAAGAGCCCAAGGTATCAAATGGCGGCAATACGTTTAAGAAAATATGAACCAGTATTTTCCGGGCTGTATTTTGACAAACTCCTGAATATGAAACAGCTAAATTCTGATGGCATCGAAAGCGTCTCGAAAAATCCTTCGATTTGATATATTATGGGCCTCATAATTCATCCGGGATCAAAAGTTATGAGACATCACGTACTCACACGTGACCGGGCATCACGTGCAGGCACGTAACCATTTACAGGCAAAACATGTAGGCACTGAATAAAATAAATAATTGGAAATAATTAATCAGTGGGGTCACGTGCCAACATGTGATGAGTCTTTAAACCCATTGAAAAGAATTAAAGGTATAATAAATTAACAAGGAAAACTCCCAATAGGGCATCACGTGCCAACACGTGACCAAGGGTCACGGTCACGTGCTGACACGTGATAATTCTTGAGTTCTTTAAAACAACAGAATTAAATTGTAGTCAAATGCTTAATCCGGGGGTCACGTTCCAACACGTGATGGGTTCCTAAAGATCTATGAATTAATAGAATTAAATTCTAATTAAGAGGGAATCAAAAACCCTAACTGGAAAAATATTTCTCTAAATCATTCCAAACAAAAAGATTGTGCTCTGTAAAGTGGAGCACCGTTGGATTAAAAATCCAATGGTGATTAAAAATCACCAATTTATAGAAAGATTCTATACAAGAAAAGATTTCCCTGAAATTTGAATAACAGATTAAAGATCTTTTGGATTAAAAATCCAATGGTGAATAAAATTCACTGAGCGATCTAAAAGATCATGTTGGTTACAAAATCAATTAAAATCTTTCAATTAAAGATTGACTAAAAAAATTGATTCTTTTCTTTCTCCTATAAATAGGAACTAAGAAGAGAAGAGGGAAGGATCTACTTTTTTAGGGAGATAACAACAACAGAGAGAAAAAAGAAGAGAATTTAATTCTCAAGAAAAGAAACCCTAGGTGAGAAAGGGGAAAGAGATCAAAGCTTCATAAAACAAAAAGAGAAATTAATTCTCAATCTAAGAGTTTAACTCTTCTCCGAAAGAACTTGGTTCTTCCTCTGGTTGAAGATCTACAGAAGCAAATCTTCCCACAGGTTGAGAATTTAATTCTCATCGGGGAGATTCTGCCATGCAGATCCAAAACTTAGAGGGAGAATTGAGTTTAGAGAATTTAATTCTCCCAAAAGTAAAACTAGGGTTTAACCCTATATGAGAATTTAATTCTCTCAAACTCATAGGAATTCAATTCCTCCATAGTAAAACTAGGGTTTAACCCTATATGAGAATTTAATTCTCTCAAATTCATAGAAATTTAATTCGTCCAAATGAAACTAGGAACCCTATATGAGAATTTAATTCTCCCAAATTCATAGGAATTTAATTCCTCCCAAACAGAACTAGGGTTTAACCCTATATGAGAATTTAACTCTTCTACATACATAGGAATTTAATTCTTCTAAAACAGAATTAGGGTTTAACCCTACAGAGAATTTAATTCTTAAAACAAGAGACTTAAAGCTCTCCATGCACGTAAAGAACCGGGTCACGTGGTTACACGTGACCCCCATCCTCAAAAATCAGAAAAGAAAGAACAAGACTAGGTCACGTGTTCCCACGTGACCCTTAAACAGACCCCTCAAAATGAGAAAGAAAAAGCATGAAGGCAATGCCTCACGTGCTCACACGTGACTCTCAAAACAAAAGGGAACAAATCCAAGAGCAGAATCAATTTTGGGCGCCCTCACGTGTCCCCACGTGACCCCCAATTGTTGGAGATAGTGCCCTCAGAGTCAATTATTGGATCACAGGCACGTGATTACAATGATTGAGGGGAGGACCTGTCCCAGTAGGACAGTCTTACTCGAGATGATAGTATGCAATCTGGTTTATCTTTATCATCGTGTACTGCTTTAGGTGACCTGACAAGTCGCTATTACACGTTGATAGAGCCCCTAGGATTCTTGCTTGACTTCCAGCAGTATGAGGGCGATCATATAAGTGGGAGCTGGGGGTCTACAAGCACATCCTTAAAAGGTCCCTAGTCGTGGGAGTTTCGAGACAGGGCATCGATTCTCCACAGTAGACTAGTGTATACAGTCGAGACCCCGACGAGGGGTGGTGGCCGGTCTCACAAGCCACTGGTGTCAGTTGGTTCACCTAAGATGTATACAGGTGCTCATTGGGTTATGAGTACACCGGACAGGACTCGCCGGGAACCTGCTAGTTGGGATATACCAGACGTCAGATAGCAGTTCCCAGGTGACATGTGTACAGGTTAGTTCATCGACCTGGGATCGTCATTTGTCTCGTGTGAGTTCCCACTGTACTTTGATTACTACCCTACCACGGCTCAAAGGAGTCGTGCAAACAGGTTTTAGTTGGGTACAGTCCCGAGCCACATGGAGGCAGTGAGCGGATCTGCAGGGGTTCGTCTCTCCCGGTATTGGGGGTGAGGTCGTGCTGTGTCTAGGAGAGCCAGAACATGAAAAGTCCTTGGCCAAGACAGGAGATTTGCTGGTAGGTATTCCAGTAGTATCTCAGGGTGTTCTGGGCTACACTCCGACACGACTTGTACCGCTTTTGGGGGTCTGACTTTTACCAACCCCCTAGGCCCGCCATGCGATGCTCATAGACGAACGGACCGGACTGTACGGATATTGTCACTGATAGGCTCAGTAGGGTGTCAGGATGAGTTCGCTCATCGACGTCCCTTTTGGTCGATAGCTGGTGGCTCGTCACGTATGGCTAATACCTCTGACGTGCTAGTGGTTAAATCCACAGCCATAGTATTGACGAGTCTTTAGAGTCCACCACACAGACAGTTACTCAAGTTTCGGGCGAAACGCTGTAGAGGCCGTATGGAGATATGGCAGGATACGATCAGATACGTGCGGTATTGCACGGATGGCGATCGGTCAGTTTTTACTAGCCGGCTTTGGCTTAAGCCGGATCCTAGTATAAGATAGTGTAGTTTTGTCTCTTTGCATTTGTATCCGGTCGGAATACAAATGCGGGCATGTATTTGCAGTAGCGGGGTTTTCCTGTAATTTATTACGGGATCGGTTTTCTGAAGTTGCCAGTTTGCATTCCGTTCCGGCCGGTTTTCTCTTTTTCCTTCCCGGTCGGACTTTTCGTTGGAGGGTGTTAATTGCAAGTTTGCAATTAACATTTTGTGAGGGGTTTCTTTGCATAAGTGTGGCTTCATAATCATGATATTCTTTTCTTGTCTATCCATTGCATTTATTGTGATGGTTTGTGAATGGAAATTGGAGTGACTAATTTCTCATTCATTCTTTCCCTTTCTTCTCTTTGTTTTGATTAATTCAATTTTCTCCACCCATTTGAGAAAGGGGGCCGGCCACTGTTTTTTAGGGAGAGGTTTAATTTTTGTGTGGAATAATTCATTCATGCTAATTGGGTGGACCCCCCCTTTATTTGTGTGCTGTGAAAGACTAAATTGTTTTTTCCTTTGTTTTAATTCTATGCCACCAAAACAAAAATGTGATCCAAAAGGGTTTGCTGGAAATTCCACAGAGCACCATTCTTTGTTTTCGCCAGAGCTCATTTTTCATGCTCCATTCTTTTCATCAAGCAACCATGAAAAATCTTGTGCAAAATTTCCTCCAACATGGCAACCTCATAAATCCCAAAGAGACAACTATTCTACACTATTCTATAGCAAGTCTTGGACGCGTCGGCTAGCCAACTTCGCGCCCGAGTTGCCTCGGTCAAGAGGCGGGAGCCCGTAAAAGATTCCGGCTACGTGGTGCTTTTCCGACGAGCGAGGAGGTGACGGAGATTCCGCGGGAGATTGGAGCGGAGACGAAGACCGAAGGACACGGATCGTTTGGTATAGCATCTCTACTCTTTTCTTTTTGCTTGCTAGCTAGGTTAATGGCCCGATCCGGGTGAAAAGTCCGCGGTGGTGCCGTTTTGCAAAGTTCGCAAAGTTTTTGTTTTCCGCGTTTCCGGCGTCGGGTCGACGGCCGGGGCGCCCCCGCGGGCTTACATTGGTATCAGAGCCACGCCATTAACTTAGCCTAGCATGGTCTAGTGTGTTTAAAACCCGATCGAACAAAATCCCCAAAATCCGTATTTTCCATGCATATGTTTCTGTCGAAATTTTTTCAAGCTCCAAAAATTTTTCAGGTCGCTGCAGAAACACAAGCATGAAATTCTAAGACATCTGGTAAAATTTGGTGCAACGATCTCTTAGTACGGCCGCGGAAACGCGGCCAAACCCCTGGTTTGGCCGCGGTTCCGCGGTGGGAATATGTGAACATTGCACTAAAATTTCCCAGTAAGTCTTATACTTGGAAATAAGGGTTTTGGGATATTATTTTTGGGCCCAGATTTTCTGTAAGTGCTACAGTACTGCTTGGGGCCCACTTGATAATATTTGTTCGATCGGATATTTTAAACATGCCAGTTCACAGTTTTTACATTATATCTGCGACCGTGAATGTCACTTGATCGGTAAATCCCGTCTAACTGCTATAGCCCGGTTAGACGGATTTGCGAACGTGACTTTCACGTTGATGTTCTGTGATTGTACTGTGTTGTTGCGGATCGGTCGTGGGGGATAGCCTGGTTGCAGTGGTAGTACAGTTCTGTTGTATTATGTACATTTGATATTGCGGGACGAGCATCCGACATGTGGACTGCCGTCACTGCCTGTTTGTATTATTCTTTTGGGGCACGACCTGGTTGCGGTCGATGTACCCGGTGTATGTATATTTTACTTTCTGTACTAGGATTACCCCGCGGAGGAGTGCACGGATAGCCGGATTCTGGAGGGCAACAAGCCCGCATCTCATGGCGTTGAGAAAGGGGGCTTCACTCTAGAATTGGCGGGCTATTCGCCGCACTCGTAGGGGGTACAGGCTGACCCAGGAGGGGTGCCCAAGTTACCGGATTCCGTGAAGTGCTGGGTGGCCCATTCACGTTGCTGAAGGGGGCTGCCTCGCTTCAGGTTTTGGCGGGTGACTTGCCGCGCCCGTAGGGGTCTAGGATTTCATTGCACAGGCTATCCACACGACCAGGGGAACGTCGGGTTTCAGCGGCTCTGTGAAACCCGGGGATCCCAGATATCTGTATTGATCTGTGTTGCTATACATTTCTGTGTTGCTATACATTTCTGTGTTGCTTTTCTCACGCCTTGAGCGAAAATTATATATTATATATATATTAGTAGATGTTGTATATGTTTTGCATCCGCGCTAGTCCAGTCCCCGCTCTGTCGTTAGTTAGCTAACCTAACGGGTGATGACGGGACCCAGTGGCGAATGCGGATGGCATATACGTACGTCAGTATATTTTCGTTCTTTGTGGTGTGATCAATTGATGGGACTGCATTGATTCGGATCAATGCAAGATAAACAAACCTATTCTGATGTTGTTGGAACACTTTTTCAAAAAGCTGTTATTGCAAGGGCGTTCTCTTTTGTTTTGCACAGTGGTATTCAGTTGGAATATCCTGCTCCTCAGTCGACGAGGCAAGGGCCGAGATCCCTTCACCGGGAGTGACCCCTTGGACAAAAGTTTGCGTCAGGGCAGTGACTTCACTATAGCCGATTACTTTTGCTTTGCATCGTGGTATTCAGTTGGAATATCCTGCACCCCATCCTACGGGGAAAGAGCCGAGATCCCTTCACCGGGAGTGACCTCTTTAGCGAAAGTTTTCGTCACTATATTTTTAAAAAGCTATCCGTTCCTTCAACGATATCAAGTTCATTACGTTAAAGGTTTTCGCCAGAAACCATTCGTAGCCCTCCGTCATTTCAGTTAAATATTCGGTAGTATTCAAGCTATGTATTTTGACCTCACGCCAAGGCATAGTGTTTGGTAGCTGCCGGGTATTTATCTGTTGCATAGATAGATGCGTTGGTTTGGAACAGTCGTACTACTATTTTGGCCTACGTCAAGGGTATGTACGGGTGGGTTCAAATTAACCAGGATAATGACGGGTAGAACTTGACATGTGACTTATGATATTTTGACCTCACGCCAAGGTCATAAGAGCATGGGGCAAAAATCCACATCGGGAGTTTCAAAAGTACTGAAACTTGCCAGATATGCGCATACCTTCTGGAGTGTGATAACGTGAGCGGATTCCGTCACGTTATCATGCGATGAGAGTTGGATCCCGATTCCCACTGATGAGTTGGTTTACTCCTCGGGTATTCCCGGCTAATTCTTCTTTCAGGCTTGGGGAAGAATTTGACGTTACAGTGGGAGGTTTCCAGATTAGATAAATTGGTAACCATTCTGATCTAGGCTAGAGTGCACGCTGAGTGTTTCTTTTCTCTCTCTCTGGCAGCGACCATTGACCCGACCCTAGACTATGACTCAGTGACCAAATTGACCGAACCATCTTAACACTGGCTTTTGGATTGTCAGAGTTGCAGACCTCTTTGCCACTCCTACTTTTACTCTTTTCTCCGGGACACCCCGTATTATTACGAACGTCCACTTCCATTGGACAAAACCATCGTATGGTTATATACGAACTCGAAGGACTTCGAGGATGGTTTCCGGTTCTGGAGAAAACGAATAGGACTATTCAGTTGTCTTTACCTTTTACCTTCTCTCAAGTTGCGAGTACTCCTTGGTTTAGGAGATAGTACACCTATTACGCAAATTGGATAGTCTTCTTCCAAACCTTAGGCTGGTGCCGAACGGTGGGGAATGAAGAAAGCCAATTAGCCTAAACGGTGTACAGAAGGTATTAAGTTCAGACAAAGCAAGGGATTAGTAAGAGGGCAAAGTAAATTGCGACTGCTATTCACGACCAAACCATGTACTTCTTTGTCAATCCTAAATCACCTATGAATTAAGTTCATTCGGTTATCTTTTATCCTCACCTTCTCTCGCATTGCGAGTGCTCCTAGGATTAGGACAGTACACCCATTATGCTTATTGGATAGTCTTCTTCCAAACCATAGGCTGGTGCCGAACGGTAGGGAAGGAAGAAAACCATTTGGCCTAAAGGGGTGTGCAGAAGGTAATGACTAAAGACATGTAAAAGGATTTGGAAAGATGGCAAAGAATTATACGGTTACAGTCGTGAATCTGGTTAATGGAAGAGGCATTACTAGGAATACCAGTTTACCCAATCGAAACATCTCAATGTTTCAGTTTCACTGTGACTGTTAAATGAAAACTGATTTCCCAATTAGGCACTTGCTCCAGGGTATGTATTTACCAGGTATGAGTCTCACATCTGTATGGTTTTACAGATGATGAAGGGGAGTAAGTTATTGGGAATTAGGTGACTATCCTCATTATATCGGGATTCGTTGGAATTGGTGATATTTGAGGAAGCCACCTGGGTTGTTTGCCGGTCGGCAAATATTTGGTTTTGAATATCCGTTGTTGTGCACCAATTTCAAATTGATATATCTGTACGTCTATTTTTATAGAGTGAGACATATCTTTTTGAAATTATGTCTATGACATTTACCTATACCAGTGGATGGTTAGGTAAGGAGCATTGAACAGCGGTGTAATTCTTCTTAACCAAAAGTACAGTTTTCAACCTACGACACACAGTGAATGAGTCACTAGACTCAGGGGACTTATGCAGAGTATTGTATATTGTCCAGTGTCCATCAGGACAGAGGGGTTGGTCCTCGTACTATATTCTGTTTACTTTTAACTTCTCTAGTTCTTAGACATGTGTTTCGTAGAAACACAGGGTCTAAGTTTTGAGGGGTTATAGGTATAAGAATACAGTAGAGAACCAGGTATTGCAAGTATCGGGATTCTTCAAGGTGATCGAAGATGTAGATACTTGTGAATGGTATTCAGTTGATAGTAATGATTAAGAGAACTAGCTTCTCTTTCAGGTTACTCATAATTGGAAGTACTCCTAAGTTGAGTAACGCTGATCGGCCTCTCTTCCATTTAGTTGACATGCACTGGAGACAGCTGCATGTTTTGAATCTGGTTCAATTAAATCAGTGCCTCTGTTTCTTGGATATAGAACAGTTCATATCTTGACATTGTTAAGATACGGGGAGTTGTCCGGCTTATGCTTAAAACCAGACTCTGGACAACTCAAGGCACGTTTCTGTAATGGCTGTTTGTGGGTTGACCCGGGCTATGACGAGGGTTGACTTTCTACCATCTGGAAGATCAATAGTGATATTGTTCTAGACTCGCCACAGTTTTATTAAAAGTGGATTTTTTTCAAAAAACAGTAGTGGGAGTATGGTAGAACTGGAAGTGATTCCAGAACCGCAAACGATTACTGAAGATTTGATAAGAACCTAAAAATTCAATCTGGTTTGACAGTCCATTGGCCACTCCGCAGATATGGTGGGTAACCTCAGGCACCCGAGAGGTACTTCGGTATGCTCAAGGACGGTGGCAGGGAGGTTCTTGTTTACCCAGACTTGCCATTGCTGTTGTTCCAGGCTGCGAGACCCGGCGGGAGGATGAGTATAGCGTCGTTCTAAACTGGCTTTAGAAGTGCACGTCTATATGACTCTGCCAGAGGGCTGTCGTAGTCAGTGGGAGCAGCGGAAGCATTGGTGGATATCAGGCTTATGTCTATTTATAGACCAAAGCAGATATAGCGGAGATAGATCATCTATTTCTGATGTGACAGTCATAGGTTTGACTTCATCAGAATAGGGGATAGATCTGTTGAGAAGGTAGTAGGGTGTGATGTCCTGGTATTTGATGACATACACGGAGTAGGAAGTGATATTCCTATACTACGATTGGTTATACTTTGATTGTCACACAGTAGTTTCTCCACATAGGATTTGGATATTATATCAGACATTCTGGTTACTAGATCTATGGTTTTTAGATCTAGATTTGGGTGGTTTCCCAATCTGGGTACTTTGACCGCATTCTATGAGTATTTAGAATGGACGACTCCTGGCACGGTAGTGTACCTGCAGGTAATGGAGTCACCCTCTCTAAAAGTGTCTTACAGACTAAAGGGGAGAGGGATACGCATGATTGACAGATCACTTGCTTAGGCAATTGAGTCAATCATGGGATGTCAAGTGCCGCACCAGATGTTGTTCTTGCAGTAGGTGCAATAAGTTGATATTGATCCAATCCTGGAGAAACAGTCGGAAGCAGTTTTAGAACATAAGTTGATGTTCTAGGATATGATAACGGTAGCCTCTTTTAGGAGACGGTTATCATCCCAGGCTTCCAAGGTGACCTGGATGGCAGAGTGGCTGTCAGGGTTATAGTTTTCCCTCTGACGAGGGGCAGTATTTTGGACAGTTGGTCCAGGTGGATACTGAGGGAAGGCATGGCGCAGGACACTGATTAAGTTCAGTTGTCGATACAGTCTAAGAAGTTTGGATTTGGAGTTCACTTATGAGCTAGGTCCCATCAGACATCCAGACATTCTAGGACAGGTATTGCTCATTTCGGGAGATAGTTTTCTCTGCGAACATGAGATATAGAGAGACATAGAAAGAAACATCAAAGCGGATCCACTCACTGAGGCTATTCCTCGAACGCAATAGTTTCGCAAACGAGCTTTGTGAGACTGACTAGTAGAGGAGTTGGGTGTTCGGTATCACACGGGCTGTGAGTATGCGACATCGCAATAATTAGCCTTGAGTGCAAGTGGGAGATTGTTGGAGATAGTGCCCTCAGAGTCAATTATTGGATCACAGGCACGTGATTACAATGATTGAGGGGAGGACCTGTCCCAGTAGGACAGTCTTACTCGAGATGATAGTATGCTATCTGGTTTATCTTTATCATCGTGTACTGCTTTAGGTGACCTGACAAGTCGCTATTACACGTTGATAGAGCCCCTAGGATTCTTGCTTGACTTCCAGCAGTATGAGGGCGATCATATAAGTGGGAGCTGGGGGTCTACAAGCACATCCTTAAAAGGTCCCTAGTCGTGGGAGTTTCGAGACAGGGCATCGATTCTCCACAGTAGACTAGTGTATACAGTCGAGACCCCGACGAGGGGCGGTGGCCGGTCTCACAAGCCACTGGTGTCAGTTGGTTCACCTAAGATGTATACAGGTGCTCATTGGGTTATGAGTACACCGGACAGGACTCGCCGGGAACCTGCTAGTTGGGATATACCAGACGTCAGATAGCAGTTCCCAGGTGACATGTGTACAGGTTAGTTCATCGACCTGGGATCGTCATTTGTCTCGTGTGAGTTCCCACTGTACTTTGATTACTACCCTACCACGGCTCAAAGGAGTCGTGCAAACAGGTTTTAGTTGGGTACAGTCCCGAGCCACATGGAGGCAGTGAGCGGATCTGCAGGGGTTCGTCTCTCCCGGTATTGGGGGTGAGGTCGTGCTGTGTCTAGGAGAGCCAGAACATGAAAAGTCCTTGGCCAAGGCAGGAGATTTGCTGGTAGGTATTCCAGTAGTATCTCAGGGTGTTCTGGGCTACACTCCGACACGACTTGTACCGCTTTTGGGGGTCTGACTTTTACCAACCCCCTAGGCCCGCCATGCGATGCTCATAGACGAACGGACCGGACTGTACGGATATTGTCACTGATAGGCTCAGTAGGGTGTCAGGATGAGTTCGCTCATCGACGTCCCTTTTGGTCGATAGCTGGTGGCTCGTCACGTATGGCTAATACCTCTGACGTGCTAGTGGTTAAATCCACAGCCATAGTATTGACGAGTCTTTAGAGTCCACCACACAGACAGTTACTCAAGTTTCGGGCGAAACGCTGTAGAGGCCGTATGGAGATATGGCAGGATACGATCAGATACGTGCGGTATTGCACGGATGGCGATCGGTCAGTTTTTACTAGCCGGCTTTGGCTTAAGCCGGATCCTAGTATAAGATAGTGTAGTTTTGTCTCTTTGCATTTGTATCCGGTCGGAATACAAATGCGGGCATGTATTTGCAGTAGCGGGGTTTTCCTGTAATTTATTACGGGATCGGTTTTCTGAAGTTGCCAGTTTGCATTCCGTTCCGGCCGGTTTTCTCTTTTTCCTTCCCGGTCGGACTTTTCGTTGGAGGGTGTTAATTGCAAGTTTGCAATTAACATTTTGTGAGGGGTTTCTTTGCATAAGTGTGGCTTCATAATCATGATATTCTTTTCTTGTCTATCCATTGCATTTATTGTGATGGTTTGTGAATGGAAATTGGAGTGACTAATTTCTCATTCATTCTTTCCCTTTCTTCTCTTTGTTTTGATTAATTCAATTTTCTCCACCCATTTGAGAAAGGGGGCCGGCCACTGTTTTTTAGGGGAGAGGTTTAATTTTTGTGTGGAATAATTCATTCATGCTAATTGGGTGGACCCCCCCTTTATTTGTGTGCTGTGAAAGACTAAATTGTTTTTTCCTTTGTTTTAATTCTATGCCACCAAAACAAAAATGTGATCCAAAAGGGTTTGCTGGAAATTCCACAGAGCACCATTCTTTGTTTTCGCCAGAGCTCATTTTTCATGCTCCATTCTTTTCATCAAGCAACCATGAAAAATCTTGTGCAAAATTTCCTCCAACATGGCAACCTCATAAATCCCAAAGAGACAACTATTCTACACTATTCTATAGCAAGTCTTGGACGCGTCGGCTAGCCAACTTCGCGCCCGAGTTGCCTCGGTCAAGAGGCGGGAGCCCGTAAAAGATTCCGGCTACGTGGTGCTTTTCCGACGAGCGAGGAGGTGACGGAGATTCCGCGGGAGATCGGAGCGGAGACAAAGACCGAAGGACACGGATCGTTTGGTATAGCATCTCTACTCTTTTCTTTTTGCTTGCTAGCTAGGTTAATGGCCCGATCCGGGTGAAAAGTCCGCGGTGGTGCCGTTTTGCAAAGTTCGCAAAGTTTTTGTTTTCCGCGTTTCCGGCGTCGGGTCGACGGCCGGGGCGCCCCCGCGGGCTTACAAATAAACACTTTAATAATCAATGCATGGTACCCATCACGTGCCCACACGTGATGGTCTGAAGACCAAAAGTGTTTAACACTAACTGAATACTCTGAGAACAAAATAATAGAAGTATGGCCCCCATCTTCAGATGTCTCACGTGACCCCACGTGACCAATTTAATTTTAGTTTTTAACACTATTTTCAGCACATCACGTGGGAGCACGTGATCCCCAAACATCCTCTAGTGTTTAACACTATTTTAAAGCCAAGCTTAGCCCAAATTTAGTTAAGTTTTCTAGAGGCAGATCTCCCCTTCAACTGAACCTTAAAATCCAGAGTTATAATGAATGGTTAGTGCTCAGCAAAAGACAAAATGTTGTCAGAGCCCCAAACCCTTGCTTAGCATTGCTAAATAATGGGGGGCTGAACCCAGACAAATGTTCAACAGTCCCAACAAAAGTCCAACATTTAGAACCTAATTAGACTTAGCCCAAGTTGGCCATAAGTCCTCAATTCAGATTTAACTGAGCCAATGTGCTCATAATCTAATTAATTGATCTTAGTTCCAAATTGAACTACAGATTTCCCAATCAACTTTGGTTCAAGGGTACATCTCTTCACTCCTCTGATATTTGTCGTTGTAATCCTTCAACGTCTTCAGAAAGGTGACGGGTCCCGATAACCAATCATTCCATGGACTGTGGGGTCCTTAAACTCATGGACTATGATGTCCTTAACCTCGGACTGTGGGGTCCCTTTAAACCCACGGACTATGATGTCCTTAACCTCGGACTGTGGGGTCCCTTCAAACCCACGGACTATGATGTCCTTAACCTTGGACCACCATGTCCTTAAACTGGTAATCGACCGCAATGTCCCTAAGCTAAAACAATAGAGACCAAATGCTCTTTTGTTGGATCTAAATGATCCTGTTAAGTAGATCTTAGTCTAAAATTAGACTAACGTATCCTTAACAAATGGTTAAATTGACTTTAGTCTAAAATTAGACTAACGTGTCCTTAACAAACTGTTAAGTAGATCTTAGTCTAAAATTAGACTAACGTATCCTTAACAAATGGTTAAGTTGACCTTAGTGTGAAATTAGACTAACGTGTCCTTAACAAACTGTTAAGTTGATCTTAGTCTAAAATTATACTAACGTATCCTTAGCAAACGTTTAAGTTGATCTTAGTCTCAAATGAGACTAACGTATCCTTAAACCCAAACCCAAACCCAAATCTAAGAGAATACGGATTTGGATTAATCCACGCCCTACGGGCGAAAACATAAATTAGTCTCCGTATACAATCCAGGGGCAACCAAAAATAAAACAAACACCCACGACGCGAAGTGACCATCTGGAGAAGGAGAAAGTGGTTACCGCGATACGGTAACGTAATTAACTACAGGGGCTTACGCCTGCAGGGAAGAGCGTCCCCATAATCAAAAACCCCTCAACGGGGGGGAATCTGACGAAGTTTGCTACATCGGCCGCATCCGTTTAAACCTTCGATACATGGTGTCATAAATCAACTTGGCATCTTCGGAGAGGTGGACGGATCACACCAATTAGCATTTGCCCCCAAATTCAGGCAAGATGGACCTACGCGGTCCCGTCTCTGTGTTCGGCGGAGAACAACTATCATGGTCCGAGATGACCCTAAACTAATATCCATGTCCGAAATGACTTTAAAATATTACAAAAAATAACCATATAAACCATCCTGCTCAACAGACCCCCTTGTCCCTAAACTGGATCCATATACCATTACGTCCTTAAACTGAAGCTTTGCCCTATGGAGAGTAAAATAACTTTCCACATATTATCCACGGGCGACCATCGTGGCATGGAAGTCGACCGTTCTGTAAGTCCCACTAGATGTGCACCCTATGATATACCCTATCCTCACTAGGTCCTACTAGATACGCTGCTCATCATCACCGTCTTTCAAACATCCGTCGTGACATAGATGTCAGCAAATACATTATACCTTGATATACTACCTACACAACACTGCTACAACTGAAATGACTCCAAACTACTGCCAATTCTGGAACGACCCTAAAATACTGCCATTTCTAGGATGACTTTAAACTACTGCATATGTGAAACCTACATGGCGTAGAAGTTGATAAACCATGACCTTGAAGTCAAACAGCTGAACAATCGGTTTCTATCGAAGCCAATTAAAACAGATAAACAATCGATATCTATGGGCAATCATTCAGGACACAAAAGTCAATCATTCCATAAGATCAGCATCTAGCAACATGTTCCATGTTTAAATCCCCTGATGTGACATCAAAGTCAACCGTTTTAGCGAGCATGTCGAAGCTGCCCTATGGTCTGGATCATACATTCTATAAATTTGTATACAATCCATGGGCGTAAACAGCAGCAAGAATGCACGTCTACATAATGGTGAAAGCGTACATGGCAAGAGATGTAATTTTGTAGTGTATAAAAACAATGCGACTGAATATGTATAAAATGAGCTGTATCTCTACTGCAATTATTAATATGAAATATATGATGTGATTGTTGCTCCTGCATCATATTTTGTGTTGTTATTGCCATTTAATACTTGTTAGAAATAAACACTCGTAGAAAGTTCCCTCCAGTAAAAATGGAGGGGTAATTAACTACAGGGGCTTACGCATGTAATAAATCCAGTCCCTGCAATCAAAAAACTCTTTCTAAAGGGTGAATCTGACAAGTCAAGATATATTGATCACAGTCGTATGGCCCTACAGCCGCACACCACAAACACACCTCGCATCACGGTAATGCATTGCATTCTGAGGTGCCGAGCGGATCTGCATCAATCTGACCCTGTAAGCTCACCCCGAGAGTCTTGAGATTCCTAGAGGGCCCTTCCAGAGGCGAACATATTCTGTCATGCGCTCGGTGGGACATATTTTTCTTTCTTTGTAGTTTATTTCTACACCTAAAAGAGCATTTTAACATATGTTTCTCCGAGCAGAACATGGCAATGAAAAATAACACTGGTGCTAGAACTGGAGCGACCCCTACCTCTCCTTAATTTATGACGATCCCGCCGGGGTCGGTGATCCAACTGCCCCATGGCCTCATCAAAGTCAAAGGATCGGGCTCCACTATTTAGTTCCGCACGATTCCGCCCGTCCCCTTTGCTCAATGTGTTATAAATCCCGAAGAGCCTGCTTCCTAGCTTGTGAACTCCAAGGCGAAGAAAGACGGTGCAACTGTTACCACTCAGGCCAGCCTTGCCAAACTCCCTAGCAAGGGGCATAGGCCAACCGTGGTCATCCTTAGTGATTCAAAGGCCGATGGAAACAAGGGCACACCCAATATGTTTGGGAGCCTATTTCACGGTGAAACCGGCTTTTCGTCCGATTCTTAGTGTAGTCATATTTTGTTAGTGTGCTTTGATATGTTTGGGCCATTACTTAAAATTGAGAATAATATTCTCATATTCAGTAATGATCCAAATAACTCAAGACCTTAGTCCTCTTTAATTTTAAATGAAGGTTATATGGAATGAATATGATTAACTTAATATTTGAAAATATAAAACCATAAAGACGTTTTCTTTATTCAGTATTGAATCAATCAAACCATGCCCATGATACAATCAAAATAAAACTAAATAAAGAAGCGATAAGGGTAAAAATGCAACATAATGTCAATATTTAACGGTGTTAACCATTAAAGTAGGGCTATAATAAGTAACTAGCCAATCTCTATAATATCGAGTAGGGTTTTTATAAATTATATAGCCAATCTCTTTAATAAAGTAGGAGTTTTACTAAGATTGCATAAAACCGTATTTTTTATATGTTAAAGAAAGAAAATAAGAAGGTTAGGTTGCGCACGTACAAAACAACAGGTAAACAATATTTTTCACAAGTTTGTTTTTTTAATTACATCTTTTAAAGAATACTCCCGATTAAGAAAAGAAACATATAAAATATAAATGAAAGCGATATTAAAAGAGTGTTCATTACTATTTAAAGAGACAAGTTCAATTTAGAAGATAGTGTTCCATTGATTGCATGAGAAAAGAAAAGACTACACTATTGCAAATTAAAAGTAAAAGTTACGGATTGTCGGAAATAACTCCGGCATCCTCACCTTTTAGAGAGAATACGAAGAACTGACGCAAAAGTTGAAAAAAAATCCTTCTCTTTATTTAGTAAGAATGAGTACAAGAGTTGTGGAGTGTGAAGTAAAGAACGATGAGAGAAATTTTGTGGTGAGCGTGTGTGAAAATTATGACATCCACCTTCCTTTTATAGGCTAAAGGGGTAGCCAATGGTAATTAAAAGAGAGGAAAAAACCATCTTGAATTTTAAAAAACAATAACCAGTCCCTCCAAGACAATGGGAGGGGGTAATTTGCAAAAAAAAGTGTACAAGTGCAAGTGTAGACATGTCATGATATATATTTTTTGTCCAACTTGTACCAAACTGGTCTCATGAGGGGGCCGGTGCACCGAACTGGCCCCAAAGTGAGGACCGGAGCCACCAAGCAGGCCCCAAGAGGGGCCGGAGCTACCAAGCTGGCCCCACTAGAGGGTCGGTTCACCAAACAGGCCCCATGGAGAGCCGGTTCTCCATCATAGCTAGACCCCATGGGGTCCGGGCTTAACTTGATCGGACTTTAAGGGGTCCAGGCTTCTTGGTCAGACTTTAAGGGGTTCCAGCTTTGCTTGATCGGATTTGGTCTTGGTTGACCGGACTTTATGAGGTCCGGGTCTTGGTCAACCGGCCGTTGAGAGGGTCGAGTCTTGGTTGACCGGACTTTAAGGGGTCTGGGTCTTGGTTGACCGGCCGTTGAAAGGGTCGGGAATAAGTTGACCGACTTGTTAAAAGGCTGTGAATAAGTTGACAGGCTGTTGAAAGGGCCGAGAATAAGTTAACCAACCCGTTAAGGGGCTAGGTTTTCTTTGTGCTGATCCTAAGGGAGACCGGCTTGAAGGGTGATAAAGAAGCAGCGGTCGATGATTTCAACCCTAAGCGTCTTCCAAAACTCGACTGTTTTATACTCAAGTGTAAATTAGTAAGAGGGACCCAGCGGTGCAGAAGTAGTAGTTGGTGATTTTAACTCCAAATCTTTTCTGATGTCTACACATAACCTCCACGCTTAGAATTACATGCGCAATTTGGTTTTGGGCTAGCGGGGCCAAGCATAATTGTGATGAGTTTCATATATAATGGCGTCAAAGGGTATTTGTTGCTGAAGTCGAAATAGATAGCACATGTAAGAAGTATGCCTTTGCCTTATTCAGAAATATGATACTTACTTCCCGTAATAGGGTGTAAATTTTCTTGAACTGGTGCCATGATACTCGTGGCGTAAAGATAGCCATTTAGTTAATGAGGCCCCGTTGGTGAAGGCGTAATCAGATAGTTGCGTACACATAGCCATTGCTAGATAGATGCGTAAAGATAGTCATTTGGTTAATAAGCCCTTGCTTGTGAAGGCGTGTTGATAGTTGTTGAAAATTGATCGCTTTGTAGATATGGCGTAGATAGCGCTATTTTTTTCTTTCTTTCTTTAAAGAAGTGACGGGATAAGCAGAAGGGTTACCCTAGCACCCCGGCCAAGTTCCATGACCAATTGCGGAACAAAAATTTTAAGACGAACGAAAACATGGTGCTAGACTAAACCCTAACTTGATCTTTAACCATAAACCTAGTTAGCTAAAAAGAGTTCTATCTATTATGATGAGGAATTCTTACCAAACGAACCAAGTCCTTCGGTCTTTGTTCTTCATCCTTAGCTTCTCGTAACCACCTTGAACTTGCTTGATCTTCTTTTGTTGCACCGTCGGTTCTCCGGGATCGAGCTTGTTCTCCGGTCTTCCTTGGTCCTTGATGATCCACCCAAGGGATGTGATCCATGGCTTTAACTCTTTGCTAAGTGTCAAAAGAGCAACTAGAGAACTTGGGATGCTAGTCCAAGTAATCTAGGAAGTAGTTTGGAGTTCTAAGTGTAAAGCTATCTCTTTCTTACCTCTTCACTTGATTCTCAACACATGAGAAGGTATGAAGAAGAAGAAGATGATGGTGGAGGAAGCTAGAGAGGAAGGAGGAGATGGAGAGAAAAATGGAGCTCAAGAAAATAATGAATCAAGCATGAGAGAGAAAATAACACACAAAGGTTTTGTATGCTATTTTCTTTTATTAAACAATAGCAACCATGCTTCAATAGTAAACCCAAAATGAATTATAAATTCATTTGCTCACTATTGAAGCATGGTCACCTCCATTTCTCCCTCACCTCTCACTTTACACCTCATTTCCATTTATCAAATAAATGGAAAGTCCAAAATGAGGTGGCCGCCTTCTAGAAGGAAAACTGTAATAAATACGGATTTCCGTCTACAGTACATATATACCGTCAATCAAATAAAAATCTGAACGACCAAGGAGATAGAATAACACGAAGAACGTAATACTAGAATATATATATCGAAATACATATACGTAGATTATTAAATCAATACCTGATTTAATAATCCGGCTCAAACCCTAGCCGGCTAGTATTACAAACTGTCCGATCGAAAGTCTGAGTACAAAGTACATCAGCCGATCGAACCCTGCACGTATCCAATATGGATACTACATCATTTCGCCTGGATCAGGGAAACCCTCTGTGTGGGACTCTAAAGACTCGACAGTACTCTGGCAGTGGGTTTAACCACAAGCACATCAGCGACACTAGCTGTACATAACGGCTACCCAGGTACCTGTCGAAAAGGAAGGCCGACGAGCAAGCTCATCCGAACTACTACTGAGCCTATCCGTGACAATATCCGCACAGTCCGGTCTCTTCGTCAAAGAGTATCGCATACCGGGTCTAGGGGATGGTAAACGTCAGACCCTAATAACCTGATAAGTTGTGCCGATGTGGCTCAGGACCAATCCGGGAAACTACTGATCTACCTATCAGTAAATCCCAAGTGCCTTGGCCAAGGTCTTATGGTCCTGACCAATTGAATCACAGTGCGATATCGACTCCCTATACCGGGAGAGACGAATCCCCGACAATCGCTTACTGCCTCCATGTGGCTTGGGACTGAACCCAACCAAAACCAGTTTGCATGACTCAGTAGAGTCGTGGTAGGGTAGTGATCAAAGTTCAGTGCGAACTCACACGAGACAAATGCCGATCTCGGGTCCAAAGACTAACCTGTACACATGTCACCTGAGAACTTCCATCTGACGGTAGGTATAGTACCACATGGAAGTTCTCGGCGAGTCCGTCCAATGTACTCACACCCAGTGAGCACCTGTATATGATCTTAGGTGCATCAGACCAATGTCTGCGGGACCAACCATCCCCCAACGGGGCTAGAAACGTATACACCAGTCTACTCTGGAGTATCAGTGCCCAGTCTCGATACTCACGCGACTAGGGACCATTTAAGGATGTACTTATGGACGGGTGCTCTCACAAGTATGATCGCCATCACAACGCAGGTAGTCAAGTAAGATCCTAAGGGCTTTATCAACATGTAACCGCAATATGTAATAACGAGTATGACATATGCCATGTTAAGATAAAGACAAACTACAATAGTATACTACCGTATCGAGTCTTTATCAATATGTGCAAACTAGATATAACAACAATACAAATAAATACACATATCCCGATAAAGAAAAGTCAAATAATATACTATAAAACTGAGCAAGATTGTTCTGTACATACATATCCCTAGTATCCATATGTGTACATATACAATAGTGGCCTCTAGGGCATATACATCTAACAATCTCCCATTTGCACTAAAGGCCGGTGATTGGCATACCGAATACCCAACGTCTGCTCTAACGCCAGTTGCTGGTGTACCGCATAACCAACATCCCAAAAAGTCGCTCAAACTGTGCTTGAGGGAGGGCCTTTGTAAATGGATCCGCTGTGTTGTCTTTCGTATCCACTCCGGACCTCGATCTCCTGACGATCTACGATCTCCCTGATCAGGTGATACCGCCTTAAGATGTGCCTGGATTTCTGATGGGACCGTGGTTCCTTCGCTAAAGCTATAGCCCCATTGTTATCACAATACACTGGTATCGGATCAAAAATGGACGGAACCACCTGAAGTTCAGCTATGAACTTCTTTATCCAAACCGCCTCTTTTGCGACATCGCTTGCAGCAATGTATTCAGCCTCCATCGTCGAGTCTACGACGGTATCCTGTTTGGAACTCTTCCAACATACCGCCCCTCCGTTGAGGGTAAACACAAAATCCGAGACAGACTTGCTGTCATCCTTGTCACTCTGGAAGCTTGAGTCGGTAAAGGACTCGACCCTGAGGTCTCCATAACTGTAAATCAGGAACATCTCCTTAGTCCTTCTCAGGTACTTGAGAATGTTCTTTACTGCTGTCCAGTGGTTCTCACCTGGGTCTGACTGATACCGTCTCACCACGCTTAGTGCGTAAGCTACATCTGGTCTTATACATAGCATCGCATACATTATAGATTCTACCGCCGAAGCATAGGGTATAGTGCTCATGCGAACCCTCTCCTCGTCTGTCTTGGGAGACATCTCCTTGGAGAGGGTGATTCCGAGCAATGCGGGTATGTTACCGCGCTTGGAATCTTCCATACTAAATCTCTTTAGTACGGTCTCTATGTACCTAGACTGCGAAAGTCGCAGTAGTCTCTTGGATCTATCTTTGTAGATCTTGATCCCCAGAATGTACGAGGCATCACCTAGGTCTTTCATAGAGAACCTTTCTGATAAAAATAGCTTCACCGATTGTAGCATAGGAATGTCATTTCCTATAAAAAGAATGTCGCCCACGTACAAGACTAGGAACACGACAGTTCGTCCTACAATCTTCTTATAAATACAAGACTCATCCTCGTTCTTGATGAAGTCAAATTCCTTGACTGTCTCATCAAAATAGATGTTCCAGCTCCGTGATGCTTGCTTCAATCCATAAATGGATTTGAGCAGCTTGCACACCTTCCCGCTGCTCCCACTGTCTACAAAACCTTCTGGTTGATCCATGTAAACGCGCTCTTTTAAACTTCCATTTAGAAAAGCCGTTTTTACGTCCATCTGCCAGATCTCATAGTCATGGAAGGTAGCAATGGCAAGCAGGATCCTCATGGATTTGAGTATAGCCACTGGAGAAAAGGTTTCGTCATATTCCACTCCATGTCTTTGACGAAAACCTTTTGCAACAAGTCTAGCCTTATAGGTTTCCACCTGCCCATCTACACCAAACTTCTTCTTGTAGATCCATTTGCATCCAACGGGTTTTACCCCAGATGGAGCAACTTCCAGGGTCCACACTTTATGGGTGTACATGGACTCCATTTCTGATTGCATAGCATCCAGCCACTAATCAGAGTCCCTACTGATAATGGCCTGCCTGAAACTAGTAGGATCATTGATTAGCACGAAAAAGAGTGTTTGTTTTGTAGTTAACCGCAATCAGAACGGTGTCGCGCGTACCTAGACCGAGGTGAGTACAGGTCGTCCTCTGGGAAACGTGGAACCTTTTATTTTTACTTTAGATGTGTTGATAAAGAGAGGAGGAATAAAGAATTTTGTGAAAAGATTCTAGATCTAATTTAAACAAGAATGTAAAATATAGATCTAGATTATTTTAGAGATTTAAATAATATAATAATAGGGCTTGTAGGGTTCGTTAGGATTTAGTAGTTATGGACGATTAATTAAAGTTACCCTTTTTATCCATTAATAGATTTAGAACTAGAACGACGGTGATGCGTGTAGATTAGGGTTTCCGGAGGGAAAAGGAATCCCACTCTTAACCCTTATCTCGACACGGAACTCCGTTCATATCTAGCGTTTACCAAAACAATCATTAATCTAATCTCTAATCGCGGTCGGAACTAGCAAAGAATTGCTAGCGCGTCCGATTAGGATGTTAATGATTCTTTTGATAAAGTTCCTAAACTTTATAGGACTTAAAAAGGGTTTAATTATTTTCATCGTCCATTAGCCTACCCTAATCCTACGAACCCTAACAAGCGGAGAATTACTCGCGCATGTTGGGAGAAGAAGATGAAAAGAAAGAGAGGGAGAACATAATGTAAGAAAAAACAAACAATTAAATAAAAAAAACTACCTTTATTAATCAACTCCTTCAAACTACACTTTTAATCCATAGAAAATGATTACAAAACTTGATTTGCTTCTCGATCTTTTCTAAGGAGGTAGTCGAACAGTCGATGATCAGCCTGGATGCGTGAGCGTCGGGAGCTTCGTGATCTCTTCGGCTTGATGCCTTTTCCAAGAGGCTCTCGGTGCCTTTTTATAGTGCAAACCCAGAATCTTATTGTTGAGAAGTTGGTAAAATTCAGCAGTTGTCAATCTCCCAAAATATTGCCTTCCAACTCATCATTATTGCGGCGGATCCGCGGCCCCAGGGTGGGTTTGGCCGTGGATCCGCGCTCAAGGGTTGGGATCTTTTGATCAATTTTCTTTGGCTCTCTGATTTTGACATTTGGCAATCCTAGGCATCTTTAGAATTCAGAAATCTTCTTTCGGTTGCTTCCAGACTTGGTCTCCAAGTTTTGCTTCTTAATTTGGCAAGTTTTCTTCAACAAATTGATTTGTTTGTTAAATCCTGCATAACAACTTGGAAAATTCTGCACCATAATCTCAAATAATATTTAGTAGACTTAGTTCTACTAGGATTTGGTCAATAGATTTATTTGCATACATTTTCCTACCAAATGATCATTAAAATATATTAACACATGGAAAATAATGTTTTTACACATAAACCCTCATATGTATAATATATTATAATAAAGTCCTTTTTTAATATGAAAATGGTAGGAAAAATGTAATACAAATGTGCAGTTTTATCAACTGAACAAATACCCCCAAACTTATCTTTGATCGTCCCGAGCAAACTAGTTTATTCAAGTGGAGAAAAAGAAAGGAGAAAACTAAGCACACTTTCGTAGGCAGACACGATTGCACTGAGCACGTGCAATAAGCCGTTAAACCTCTAGGTGTCCCTAGTAGGAGGAGTGTTGTCTCCTGAGGGTTTTCAGCGGATTACACCCACAAAATCCTATAACAAAAGAAAGATGGTGAAATTTACATATAATGACAAGAACCATAAAAGAAAGACTTTGAAAAGAAGAGTTTCCAACTATGCTAGCTTTTCAGTTGTCATGAGCCCTATCTTAATAGTCATGAAAAAAATGTTAGAAATCACATCATCCCTCAATAAAACATCGTCTTTATTCTTCATTCCTACCTTTCTTCCAAACATTGATCATATAACCCCACGTGTGTGAAATGGACATCCCTACACTCGGAGAATTCAATTCAAGCTATCATATTCTTGTCCATCTACCTTAGTACTTTTTAATTTAATGAATATTAAAGATTTGCTCACACATTTTCATGCGACCGTTAATACTTCTTGAGGTACTAACCAACCGATTACTCATGTGCTTGCTAATTAGGTGATAATATTTTCCTCGTCTTGCACCACCTAAGGCTTAGCAGTGACTCCCAGACCAGTTGGCCTTAGGGCACTAGGTGAAGAGGCACCCTCGCTATATTTTTTTATTGCTGCCTTGGCGATAACAAAACCAGTGTTCATTTTTCTTTTCTTTTCACCATTTTTATATTTTCTTCATTTTTTTTTATTTATTTCCTTCATACTTAGGCTTTTAGACAAGAGCATTTCAAGGTATCCTCTACTATCCCGAGTTTCAAGATGTGTGTAAGTGCATATAGTAGGGTATCAACATTCAAATGTTTGGCTTCCAGAATAGAAACTATTTTTCAGACTTATTTTTATTCTCAGATTAGTGACTTCCTTCATCTTACTAACCCTTGGGACAACAGCTCATAACTACTTATTACTAGTTCGTATAAGAAAACTTCTAATTTTCTTGGTTTTCTTAAACTATTCCTATCTTTTGGATGTAATGTTTCACTTTCTATTCATTTTTTATAAAAAAACTTTAATGCCCGGTGTCAAAGATAATTCAGTGAATACAAACCTCCCCCCCAAACCTGTTTTCAGCAGTTTCCTCACTGATGTAGCCTTTTGGACCTGTATACTAAGGGAGAGATACAAGGGGTAAAATAATAGTGAAATGAAAAATTCCCCCAAACTTATTCTTTGACACGCACAGATATTCAATCAAATCATTTTTTTACTCACCTCCATTCTTAAAATGTGAAAAAGTTATCAAAACATGGAGGTGAGGCGGAGGAATTTTAGTTTTGATAAAGCGGCTCCTGTAAAAACAGGAGCTCCTCCGCGGGGTCAGCAGAAAAATACGGTTTTAATCTATGCCCATTCACTTTAAAAATCGAACCGTTTTTCAAATTTTCGACTTCAACTGCTCCGTGCGGGTGTACATACCGCACCACAAAAGGTCCTTTCCAACGAGATTTAAGCTTACCCGGATGAAGATGGAGACGGGAATCGTAAAGAAGGACTTGTTGCCCCGATGTGAAGGTTTTTCTAGAAAGATTTTTATCGTGGAACACTTTAGTCCTGTTCTTTACTATCACCGCATTATCGTAAGCTTCATCGCGGAGTTCGCTTAGCTCATTCAATTGCAGCTTCCGATAGCTGCCTGCATGCTCAAGATCAAAATTAAGCTCTTTAATAGCCCACATTGCCTTATGTTCAATCTCGACAGGGAGGTGGCATGCCTTCCCAAACACAAGACGGTATGGAGACATACCAAGATCGGTCTTATAAGCGGTGCGGAATGCCTAAAGAGCATCCGTCAATTTGGTTGACCAATCCTTACGGTTTTTGGAAACCGTCTTCTCCAATATCTGTTTGATCTGCCTATTTGAGATCTCAGCCTGCCCGCTTGTTTGGGGGTGATAGGGCGTAGAAAGCTTGTGAGTGATTGAATATTTCCGCATCAAGGCCTCAAAAGACCTATTGCAGAAATGTGTCCCGTTGTCGCTAATGATAGCGCGAGGGTGTCCGAATCGCGAGAAGATGTTTTCTTTAAGGAACTTAATGACAACTTTGTTGTCATTAGTGCGACACGGTATAGCTTCCACCCACTTCGAGACATAATCAACCACTAACAAGATATATAGATTCCCAAAGGAGTTAGGAAAAGGGCCCATAAAATCAATACCCCAAACATCAAATATTTCCACAACCAATATAGGTTGGAGCGGCATCTCGTTCCTTCGTGAAATCCGACCCAAATGCTGACATCGCGGACAAGTTTTGCAATGTTCAAATGCATCTTTAAATAATGTTGGCCAATAAAAGCCACATTGCAAAACTTTCTCCGCCGTTTTTCGAGGTCCAAAGTGACCGCCGCATGCCTGATCATGACAAAATGATAACACGCTCTTGAATTCATCGTTAGGGACACACCTGCGAATGATTTGATCGCAACAATACTTGAATAGATATGGTTCATCCCAGTAAAAATATTTTACTTGGGATAAAAATCGAAGTTTGTCTTGTTTCGACCAATCGCTAGGTATAAGTCCCGTCGCAAGATAGTTCACGATATCCACAAACCAAGGTTCGTAGGATACATTCAAGAGCTGTTCGTCGGGAAATGAGTCATTTATCGGCATAGTCACAGTTGGCGAAGAAGTGATGCGTGAAATATGGTCGGCTACAACGTTTTCACATCCACTCTTGTCTTTGATGACAAGATCAAATTCTTGTAACAATAGGATCCAACGTATTAGGCTGGCCTTCGCATCCTTCTTCGATAAAAGATGTCGTAGGGCGGAGTGATCTGTGTAAACCACAATAGGCGAGCCAATCAAGTAGGGCCTGAATTTCTCTAATGCAAATACAACTGCCAAGAGTTCTTTCTCGGTAGTTGTGTAATTTATTTGTGCATCATTCAAGGTCCTACTTGCATAGTAAATTACATGTGGCATCTTATCAATGTGCTGTCCTAAGACCGCACCAATAGCAAAATCTGATGCATCACACATAAGCTCGAACGGGTGGTTCCAATCCGGAGATGATAAAACGGGGGCTGTAGTGAGTGGTTCTTTAAGCGATTCAAAAGCAGCCTTACAATCCGAATCGAAGTGAAAAGTAGTGTCCTTGGCCAATAGAAGGGTTAAGGGTCTAGCAATTTTGCTAAAGTCCTTAATAAATCTCCTATAAAATCCTGCATGACCAAGGAAGGATCGTATATCTTTGACGCAATTGGGACGAGGGAGGTTTTGAATGACATCTATTTTAGCTCTGTCAACCTCAATGCCTTTATGTGAAATTATATGTCCAAGTACAATACCTTCTTGGACCATAAAATGACATTTTTCCCAATTCAAAGTCAAGTTCTTATCCTTACAGTGGGTAAGAACAGCGTCAAGATTACGAAGGCAGTCCTCAAAGGAGTGCCCAAAAATGGAGAAATCGTCCATAAAAATTTCCAGAAAATCTTCCACCATATCTGAAAATATCCCCATCATGCACCGCTGAAATGTAGCGGGAGTGTTGCATAACCCAAAGGGCATGCGTCTATAAGCAAAAGTTCCGAAAGGACAAGTAAAAGTTGTTTTATCTTGATCCTTTTCGGCGATGGGGACCTGGTTATAACCAGAGTATCCGTCCAAGAAACAGTAGTATTCGTGTCCCGCTAATCGTTCTAACATCTGGTCAATGAAAGGTAGAGGGAAGTGATCTTTCCTCGTCGCGGCATTGAGTTTCCTGTAATCGATACATACGCGCCACCCAGTTTGGGTGCGTGTTTGGATTAACTCATTAGCCTCATTAGTGATGACCGTGATGCCAGACTTTTTAGGGACCACATGAATTGGACTTACCCATTGGCTATCAGATATGGGGTAAATTATTCCACTATCAAGGCACTTGATGATTTCTTTCTTTACAGCCTCCTTCATAACGGGATTTAACCGTCTTTGTGGGTCTCGGGTTGGTTTGGCTTCATCCATCAGATGTATGTAATGTTCAACAATTAAGGGACTAATCCCTTTGATGTCAGCCATAGTCCAACCAAATGCTTCCAGATTCGATCTCAATACTGCCAAAAGTGCATTCTCTTGCTCTAAGGCTAGAGAAGCGGAAATAATCACTGGCAAAGTCTCATTCTCTCCTAAATATGCATATTTAAGATGAGAAGGTAGCGGTTTGAGATCAAGAATCGGCGGAGAGATAATAGAAGGTGGGGTAAGCGAATGATATTCGGACTCCCTAAGAGGTTCAAAACTAGCATAAGATATTGACTCGGAAAGTGCTGCTGACTTTTGCAACGAGTCAACGGGTTCAATCTCAAGGTCGGACTCATTGAACATATCCTCACTGTAAAGTGGTGCAAGATCAAACGATGTCTCATTAATGTTGTCGAGAACATCAAAGCAAAGCTCCTCATCCATGCAGCTTTCGGAAGCTATCTCGTGGATGGAACAAACATCCAGCAATTGAGCAGAAGGTTCTGATGGCTGACTTCCTAGCTTGTAAATATTAAGCTCAATTGTCATTTTCCCGAAGGATAAGTTCATAGAACCGTTACGACAATTAATTACAGAGTTAGAAGTTGCTAGGAAGGATCGACCAAGTATCTCCGGGATTTGATTGCGTGGGTTTGCCACAGGTTGTGTATCTAAAACAATAAAGTCCATGGGAAATATGAATTCCCCGACTTTAATTAACACATCCTCTAGTTCGCCCCGAGGTTTGGTGATAGATCGGTCTGCCATTTGGAGAGTACAATGGGCGGGTTTTAACTCTCCAGTTCCTAACTGCTCGTATACTGAATAAGGAAGCAAGTTGACGCTAGCGCCTAGATCGAGTAAAGCACGATTTATATTTTTACCCCCAATAGAAATAGAGATTGTAGGACAGCCGGGGTCCTTACGTTTCTTTGGTATTTGTTGGGTAAAAGCTGTGCTAACATTACTCGTCATGAAAACCTTTTTAGGCACTTGAGTTTTTCTCTTCCTAGTGCACAAGTCTTTAAGGATTCTTGCATAAGATGGGACTTGTTGAATAGCATCTAGAAGAGGAATATTCACGCTAACTTGCTTAAACATTTCCACAATCTTCTCCATTTGCGGGTTAGGTCGGTTGGCCCTTAATCGGTTTGGAAATGGAGATCGATCAATAAGTTTTGGGTCCAACGTTTGTGGAGAAGACTGTGGCGACGAATTCGATCCCAAAATTGGAGTAGGCATCGACTTAGATAGATTTGGCGAAATGTTTGAGCCTTGGGGAAAACGGAGAATAGGCTCGGACGAAGGTGGAAGACTAGACGAGTTAGGGGAAGAAGAAGAAGAAGGGGTATCAAATGTGTCACTATCATCAACTTGCTCACCCACTTGGTTGTTCAGCACTCTCCCCGATCTCAACGTAGAGACGGCATTCACATTATGACTTTGTGAATGGACAGGATTCGGTAGGGGTTGAGATGGGAGTTTCCCTTTCTCTCTCGCACTCATTGCGGCGTTTAACTGTGCGATTTGGTTTTCTATTGATTTAATACTCTCACCATGGGAGGAGGAGTTTTTCGTTAGGGCATCAATAGAAGACCTCATCTCAGCCGAATTTTGCATGGATTGTTTCATGAACATATCCAAAGTTTGTGCAAGTGAGTTGTCAATACCGGCCACTTGTGGTGTAGAAATGTTGGCCGGATTTTGGAAATTTTGTGACTGAAAGGGGGGCTGATTCTATGGTTGTGGTTGCTGCGGTGGAGGTCTTTGATAATTACTTTGTTGGTTTTGATTCCAAGAAAAGTTAGGATGATTCCTCCATCCTTGATTGTACGTGGAAGAATAAGGGTCGTTTCTAGGTCGCTGCTGAAAAGCAGCATTTGCTTGAAACGATGCATTCATAGGACATTCTTCCGTTAAGTGTGAAGGATCCGAACAGCAACCACAGACGGTCTTGGGAAGCGTGACCTGATTTAGGGAGAAAGATGAGAACTTGTTTTCAATAGCGTCGAGTTTCTTTTGTATCGCTTCCATTTCGGCTTTCACTGCGATGGAAACGTCGAGCTGGTGAATACCTCCCTTAGTTGAAAGTGGTCTTATGCTTTCCCGCTGCAAAGTGCTTTCTGCGAGATCTTCCAGATATTTCCAAGCTTCACCATCATCTTTAGACATGAAATTGCATTGACACATTGTTTCAAGCATCTGCTTTGTCACTGGATTAATGCCCTCATATATAATCCGATATAAATCCCATCTTTGTATTCCGTGATGGGGGCATTGGACAAGCAGATCTTTGAAACGTTCAAAGCACTTCCAAAATGGTTCATTGGGAAGCTGGGTGAACTGGTTAATCTCGCTCCTAACATGTGCAGTCTTATGATTTGGGTAAAACTTCTTAAGAAATGCTACGACGAATTCATCCCAATTAGTGATAGAGTGTGCGGCAGTATTATAAAGCCATTTTTCTGCCAAGTCGCACAATGTGAATGGGAGAAGACGTAAGCGCATAGCATCTAAAGTCAATTATGAAGTACCCATCATTGCGCATACGTTTTCGAATTTGGTGATGAAAACGTACGCGTCTTCCGACTCAAGCCCGTGAAATTTGGGCAGCAGATCGATGTAGTGGGGTTTAATTTCGAAATTATCCCCATTAGGTGGTGGAAGAGATAAACAAGTAGGAAGGGGACCACGAATAGGATAGCATCTCTCTTGGAGAGAGATGCGCGGTGGATTCTGCGCACCTGCGGGCGGTGGCAGCGTGGTGTTATAATTAGATGGAGTGTCGTCCATCACGATCGATGTGGTGTGTGGTGGGGGAAAAGAAGATGAAGAAGTACCGACTTCGGTATCGATAGAAGGAACACGGACAAGACGGGCACTAGGATCCCGTGTCCAGCCGAGCATGCACTAAACGGGTTTAGTGCAAGTGGCAGCGTGTGTGTGATTTAAAATTGGCTTGTTTTGAAAAATGTGGGACTCAAGACAAATCTCCCTAAGATGCACAAGCAACCCTAGAACTAAGGTCACCTAGGTCCAGTCTCTAGACCGCTCCTAGACTTCCAAAGGACAAGCCACAGGATAAATCCTCTACCGCCTCCGTACTACCCTTGTAGCGAGGTAAGTGCCAGGTAAGTGGGAAGGAACCACCACAACAGTGGGCCTAATTAAAAACCACTAGCCTTTGTCACACTTTCCTAGGCACTACAAAAGTAATGCGGATAAACGATAGATTACCCACGACCTTCCTCTGTCCTTATTGAGCGCGACAGTCCTTAGAGTCTGGTCTAGATATTTTTTAAATTAATGAAGGGTTGATCTATATGCTCGGTTTGTGATTTGTGGGGCTTAGGAAGGGTGATGAAATCTCCACCTAATCTTGATTTGGTCTTTGCCCCTTAAAGTCCGTATTAAATATGCAAAACAAAACCAATCACAAAACTTTTGCAAAAAGATTTTTTCAGCGGCGCAATTTTGCAAAGAATCCTGCAGAAAATAGATTTTATTGGATTTGAGGGGAGAGAGGAAGAGTTGAGAATCTTACCAGAGGAGTTTGAGACCTTGATCCCCTTGTCAAGCCGCGTTTCCGCCGCAGATGTTCCTTTGTGCCGCGGTTCCGCCGCAAGGTGGATGGTTCAGTTGCTGAAAATTTTTCTGTGGCCCTCTGTGCTCCTCTGGATCTCTAAAAATGTCTCCGTTTCCTGTTTCCCTTAATTCTGTGACTCCAGATCTCCTTGCAAAAATTCACGCACAAATCGTTAAATATGCAATTTGCAGTTTTGTGTTAATAATGATATGACTCGTCTAAGAATTCAATACAAATAGTAAAAATAAAAAATTACGCACGTATCCCCGGCAACGGCGCCATTTGATTAGCACGAAAAAGAGTGTTTGTTTTGTAGTTAACCGCAATCAGAACGGTGTCGCGCGTAGCTAGACCGAGGTGAGTACGGGTCGTCCTCTGGGAAACGTGGAACCTTTTATTTTTACTTTAGATTTGTTGAGAAAGAGAGGAGGAATAAAGAATTTTGTGAAAAGATTCTAGATCTACTTTAAACAAGAATGTAAAATATAGATCTAGATTATTTTAGAGATTTAAATAATATAATAATAGGGCTTGTAGGGTTCGTTAGGATTTAGTAGTTATGGACGATTAATTGAAGTTACCATTTTTATCCATTAATAAATTTAGAACTAGAACGACGGTGATGCGTGTAGATTAGGGTTTCCGGAGGGAAAAGGAATCCCACTCTTAACCCTTATCTCGACACGGAACTCCGTTCATATCTAGCATTTACCAAAACAATCATTAATCTAATCTCTAATCGCGGTCGGAACTAGCAAAGAATTGCTAGCGCGCCCGATTAGGATGTTAATGATTCTTTTGATAAAGTTCCTAAACTTTATAGGACTTAAAAAGGGTTTAATTATTTTCATCGTCCATTAGCCTACCCTAATCCTACGAACCCTAACAAGCGGAGAATTACTCGCGCATGTTGGGAGAAGAAGATGAAAAGAAAGAGAGGGAGAACATAATGTAAAAAAAAAACAATTAAATAAAAAAAACTACCTTTATTAATCAACTCCTTCAAACTACACTTTTAATCCATAGAAAATGATTACAAAACTTGATTTGCTTCTCGATCTTTCCTAAGGAGGTAGTCGAACAGTCGATGATCAGCCTGGATGCGTGAGCGTCGGGAGCTTCGTGATCTCTTCGGCTTGATGCCTTTTCCAAGAGGCTCTCGGTGTCTTTTTATAGTGCAAACCCAGAATCTTATTGTTGAGAAGTTGGTAAAATTCAGCAGTTGTCAATCTCCCAAAATATTGCCTTCCAACTCATCATTATTGCGGCGGATCCGCGGCCCCAGGGTGGGTTTGGCCGTGGATCCGCGCTCAAGGGTTGGGATCTTTTGATCAATTTTCTTTGGCTCTCTGATTTTGACATTTGGCAATCCTAGGCATCTTTAGAATTCAGAAATCTTCTTTCGGTTGCTTCCAGACTTGGTCTCCAAGTTTTGCTTCTTAATTTGGCAAGTTTTCTTCAACAAATTGATTTGTTTGTTAAATCCTGCATAACAACTTGGAAAATTCTGCACCATAATCTCAAATAATATTTAGTAGACTTAGTTCTACTAGGATTTGGTCAATAGATTTATTTGCATACATTTTCCTACCAAATGATCATTAAAATATATTAACACATGGAAAATAATGTTTTTACACATAAACCCTCATATGTATAATATATTATAATAAAGTCCTTTTTTAATATGAAAATGGTAGGAAAAATGTAATACAAATGTGCAGTTTTATCAACTGAACAATCATCTTCTTCCAAGATACAATCCTCTCGATCCCCATCTATGAGAAAATCATAGTATCTCTCGGGCGGATGAGATATCCTATTAGATCTGCGGAGTGGCTGAGGTTCGTCCGGTACTGTTGAATCTTGTGGTTCTACCAAATCTTCAGTTATAGTTTGTCCTTCTGGAATTTCTTCCAATTCTACCGTGCCCCCACTTATTTCTTTTTCATGAAACAACCTTTCAAGAAAGGTGGCGTGTCGAGAAACAAAAACCTTTTGTTCATCGATATGGTAGAATAGATATCCATTTGAATGCCCGGGATATCCAACAAACTTACATAAAACTGGCCGTGCTTCAAGTTTGTCCGGATTCTGGTTTTTCATATAGGGCGGACAACCCCATATCTTAATCCTTTTAAGACATGGTCTTTTATTACTCCATATTTCATATGGAGTCTTAGGCACAGATTCAGATGGAACCTGATTCAACAGATACGCTGTTCTTTCAAGTGCAAGCCCCCAGAATGAAAGAGGAAATTCTGCATTACTCATCATGGAGCGAACTATATCCAATAGGGTACGGTTTCTCCGCTCTGATACACCGTTGTGCTGTGGTGTATACGGAGGAGTAAGCTGAGAGAGAATACCATTCTCTTTCAAAAAGTCCCTGAATTCCGTACTTAAGTACTCCCCCCTCTATCAGATCGGAGGATCTTAATACTTTTACCAATCTGGTTCTCTACTTCCTTTCTGAATTCTTTGAATTTCTCAAAAGTTTCAGATTTGTGTTTCATACGATACACATCCGAATCTAAAGAGATCGTCAGTGAATGTGATGAAGTACTGATTGAATGAAATCTCGGTGTGTCGGTAGAAAATGTATAGAAATCACAACCAAAGAAATTTTTGACCGCAATCAAAAACGATGTCGATGTAGCGCGTAAGTGAATACAGATCGTCCGCAGGGAAAATGAGATCCGTTCGAATTTGAATTAGATGAATTGAAAATTAAAAGTGAAAAGAAAAGACAATTTAATTCAAGATTTTAAAAGTGAATTTCAAGAATTATCTAGAACTAAATCTAATAGCAAGAAAACATTAAAATCAAGAATCAAGAATTGATGATATCCAATCGAATTAAGTTTTAAGAATTGAAGTGAGGCTCGTAGGAATCGATCGAATGTTTAGACGTGATGAAAACTAGTGATTACGTTTACTTATCCATTAATGATTTGATACTAGATCGATGACGATCAATCGAGGTTTAAGGATCTTTCGAAGAAACTAGGGTTTCTTCATCTCATCCTTTGTCCTTTCGATGAATCTCAATCAAAATCTAGCATCTAGTAAATTGAATCACCAATCGTCGATCTCTAATTACGAGCGAAAATAATCAAGAAAGCATTTCGCTCGAATTAGGTTGTCGATGATTCAATTTACAAGAGTTTACAAAACTTATAGGAATTAAGAATCGTTTCAAGATTTGTAACATCATCATCTATTGATTCTCTCGACTCCTCCACGAGCGAAGTTTTTACTCAAGCATCATAATAAAGAAAACAATCAAGAATTGAGATCTAATCATAATGCTCAAATATAGAAGTAAGCAAGATAAAGAAATTTCACCTTTTATTTATCAATAATTTTGTTACAATTCTCTCAAGATCTACAAGAGGAAAGAACTCGATCGTCGATTTAGCTCCGCATCGTCTCCGTGAGTCACGGATTGTCTTGGATCACTTGCTCGGTTGAAAATCGGCGTCGCTTCTAAAAGGTTGAAGGCTTCTTGCTTGATTTGTACTCGGAGATCTTGAATTTGGCTTTGGTGATTGGATTAGGGTTAGGGCTTGAATGCACAAGTTGTGTCACTCAACTTGTGGGTGAATTGTGGCTCAATTTTTAACAACCCTCTAAATATTCAACGACCTTAGAATAGAAGCTTTAGGGTCCTTTTTATAGCCTCTCCTTTAGCTTCCCCTAGAAGCTTGATTAGGATTAGCTTCCTTCATAAGCTAGGTTTAGTTTAGCTTCCCTTGTAAGCTTGGTAGTTAGGTAGAAGGTTCTAGAGTTAGTTAGTTAGGGTTAGCTTCCTTCATAAGCTTGGAGGTTAGGGAGAAGCTTCTAGGTTGTGGCTTGCTTAAGAAGCTTGGAAGTGTTTAGCTTGAACAAAGAGCTTTGCTATTCGGACAGAAGCTTCTAGAGTTCTCTGGAATTTGGAGTGGCTTAAAGAGGTTTTGATCTTGTAAGGAGAAGCCTGAAGCAACAACCTGCTGACGTCATGATGACGCGGACGCGGATCCGCCGCGGGAAGGGCCATTCGGCCGCGGATCCGCGGCCCTTTGGTGGCCTCTGTGCCTCAAACTTCCAGGGTTGGTTTGTTGTTGATGTAGGTGTATTTCCTGATATCTGGAATCTCATAATTCTCTCTAGTTCACTGCCAGATCTCAAGCCTTGGCCTTGGCGTATTTTTATCAGCACTTTTGACAGTTTCGGCTCTTTTCCTGGAATTTCCTGCACAGATTCTCGAGACAAGTGTTGCGCTATACAAAGATGATGCATGCAATGATAAACACTCAATTTCCCTCAAAAATGCCGGTTATAAAGTGTAACACAATTTATTTGGTATTTTACAGTCAATTTGATAATATGTGCTATATTCATTCCGAACACCTTTAGATGAGTGCAAATGGTAGGGAAATTGACGCGTTAAAAATGCAATATTTTCGACTGATCAAGTACGAAAACCCACCCCTTACATGTATAGACATCGGACTACACACATCACTGTGTATGAGTCCTAAGAGCTCTACTGCTCTTTCTCCATGTCCGGTGAACGGAGATTTGGTCATCTTTCCTTTGAGACAAGACTGGCAAGTTTCATAAGATGAAAATTCGAACGTATTCAAGAGTCCATCTTTATGTAACTTACTCAGTCTTTTTTCTCCGATATGACCAAGTCTACAATGCCACAAGTAGGATTCATTCGTATCTGAACTCTTCCTCCTGCGTGTGTTTTGTACATTGAGAACTGTATTCTGATTTAGAACATAGATACCATTACACAGTGTACCTTCTGCAACCAGTACCTTATCAAGGTAAATGTTCATGATATTTCTATCATGAACAAAGTTATATCCATCTTTATCAAGTAAAGAAACTGATATGATGTTGCAAAGCATGGAAGGTACATAGTAGCAATTGTTCAAAATCATAGTATTGTCATTTGGCAACACTAGGTGATATTCACTGACGGCTGCAGCATTAACTTGTGCTCTGTTCCCTACTCTGAGGGACATATCACCAGGTGCAACTATCCTACTTTTTCTCAGTCCCTATAATAAATTACAGATATGAGATCCTGATCCGGTATCTAGTACCCAGGAGGTAGGACTGACCGAAAAATAGTTCTCAATAACAAGAACACCTGAAGAAGACGCAACAGTATGTTTCTTCTTCGATGGGTTTATCAAGGAATTCAAACTTTCCTCTTTCCCTTGCTCATAATTATGACTGTTGTCGTAAGTTAGAGTTGAACCGACGTTGCCCAGCCCCGAATAAGAATTCGGATCGGTCAAGCGATACATTTTATTATCTTGATTAGGGCGTGAAATGGTTGCTACCTGGAGAGAGAGGGAAAACACTCAGCGTGTGCACTTGCAAGATTAGATTGGTTATTAATTTATGTAATCAGGATGGCTCCCACTGTTTCCTCAAATTCTTCTTCAAACCCTAAAAGAAGAACTAGTCAGGATTAATCGCACGTCACAATACTTGCTTAACCTTTCAGCCAGGCCGGTGTTGATACTTTGAGGGAGGTTTTCCAACGCTTTCGCGAAGTTCTTTAATTATATAACCTCTTTTCCCTGGAGGCGTAGCCCCGCTAACACCTTTCTAGACACCTACTTAGTTTATAGCATTGATTGTTAAGTGTGATAATCTCCCGAGAGTAATCCTACTCATCAATGGGATCGGGATCCAACTATCATTATGTGATGCACTAGATGGAATCCACTCTAGTCACAACACTCCAAAAGGTATGCTAAATCTGCAAGTTTCCTGTATATTTGAAACTCCCGATGTGGTTTTTGCCCCTAACGACATATGGTCTTGATAGAGACCAACGTACCATAAGTCGCAAGTCAAGTTCAACCTGTCATTGTCCTGGATTAACTTAGACCTACCCACATAAGCCCTTGATAGAGACCAAAGTGGTTATGCGACTGTCCTAATTAATCGCATCCTAAGATGCAACAGATAAGCAACACTTAGCTACCGTAGACTATGCCTTGATAGAGACCAACGTACATAGCAAGAATACTAACTGCTTTTTATCTGAAATGACGTGGAGCTACGGCTGGGTTTTTGGCGAAAAACCCGTTAACGTAATGAACTTGATATCGTTAAAGGAACCTGAGTAGTTTTGTAAATATATAGTGGCGAAAACCTTTGCTAAAGAGGTCACTCCCTGTGAAGGGATCTCGGCTCTTTCCTCGTCGAATGGGGTGCAGGATATTCCAAACTGAATACAACGATGCAAAGCAAAAATAATCGACTATAATGAAGTTATTACCCTGACGCAAACTCTTACTCAAGGGGTCACTCCCGGTGAAGGGATCTCGGCCCTTGCCTCATCGAATGAGGTGCAGGATATTTTAAACTGAATACCACTATGCAAAGCAAAAAAGAACGTCTGTAGTGTCAGTTTTTAAAGCTTGGTTCCAACAACATCTTATAGGTTTATTATCTTGCATTAATCAAAATTAATACGGTCCCATCAATTTGTAATCTATCACACCAGAAAAGAACGAAAATAAAATGTACGTATATGACATCCGCATTCGCCACGGGGCCCCGTCATCACCCGTTAAGTTACTTAACTAACGACAGAGCGGGGGATGGACTAGCGCGGGTGCAAAACATATACAACATCTACTAGTATATATATAAGTATATATAACATTCGTCCCAGGCATGATAATAAACAACATCACAGATAACAATACAGAATGGTGGATAATCTTGGAGCCCCGGATTTCATTTGAGCCGCAAATAAAACCTGACATTCCGGTTGTATGGATAGCCTGTGCAATAAAAACCTGTACCCCCTACGAGTGCGGCGAATAGCCCGCCAGTTCTAGAATGAAGCCCCCTCCGTCTCAGCGCCATGAGATACGGGCTTGTTGCCTTCTAGAACCCGGCTATTCGTGCACCCCACCACGGGGTAATCCTAATACAGAAAATGATAAAATATATACAAGCGGTGACATCGACCTCAACCTGGTCGTGCCCCAAAATAATATACAACCCGGCAAAGACGGCAGTCCACATATCGGACGCTCGCCCTGCAATAACAAATGTACAAATGAAATATAAACTGTATTCTAACATTGCACCACATGCTATCCACCATGACAATCCAACCACAATCACAGAACAAGCACACAATATCAACGTGAATATCACGTTCGCAAAACCCGTCTAAAGGAACATATAGTGATTAGACGAGTTTTACCGATCGAGTGGCATTCCCGGTCGCAGATAAAAGTGAATGAACTGTACACTGTTAAACAATGTTAAATATAACGAATTCGAAACACTACAAGTTGCCTCAAACTTGAATCTGCAGAGAATCAAATTTGGGCCAAAAATAAACAACACCAAAAGACCAAACCCTTTGAGATGAGTTCCCAGAACAAAAAAAAATTCATTTGGCCAAGACAAAACCGTGGTGGCCGGTTTTTGAGGGTGTATGGCCATTTTTTTATGGCAAAATTGTCTCGTTTTTGTTCTGGGTATATCTCATAGTGTAAAGAGCATTCTGCACATGTTTAAAAAACTTTTGGAGACCCTTTTAAAATCAACAGAAACTGCACTTTTGGTTTTGGTGTTTCGGAGTAGTTTCGGTTTCGTTGTTTTAACATTATTTAAACCTGCTATACTAGGGTTTATGGGCTAGCTCCCCGTCCAAGTTCCATGACCAATTGCGGAATAAAAATTTTAAGACGAACGAAAACATGGCGCTAGACTAAACCATAACCTGATCATTAACCATAAACCTAGTTAGCTAAAAGGAGTTATATCTACTATGATGAGGAATTCTTACCAAACGAACCAAGTACTTCGGTCTTCGTTTTACATCCTTAGATTCTCGTAACCACCTTGAACTTGCTTGATCTTCTTTTATTGCACCGTCGGTTCTCCGGGATCGAGCTTGTTCTCCGATCTTCCTTGGTCCTTGATGATCCACCCGAGAGATGTGATCCATGGCTTTAGCTCTTCACTAAGTGTCAAAAGAGCAACTAGAGAACTTGGGATGCTAGTCCAAGTAATCTAGGAAGTAGTTTGGAGTTCTAAGTGTAAAGCTATCTCTTTCTTGCCTCTTCACTTGATTCTCAACACATAAGAAGGTAGTGAAGAGGAAGAAGATGAAGGTGGAGGAAGCTAGAGAGGAAGGAAGAGATGGAGAGAAAAATGGAGCTCAAGAAAATAATGAATCAAGCATGAGAGAGAAAATAACACACGAAGGTTTTGTATGCTATTTTCTTTTATTAAACAATAGCAACCATGCTTCAATAGTAAACCCAAAATGAATTATAAATTCATTTTCTCACTATTGAAGCATGGTCACCTCCATTTCTCCCTCACCTCTAACTTTACATCTCATTTTCATTTACCAAATAAATGGAAAATCCAAAAGGAGATGGCCACCTTCTCGAAGGAAAACTGTAATAAATACGGATTTCCGTCTACAGTAGAGCCGTGGTAGGGTAGTGATCAATGTTCAGTGGGAACTCATATGAGACAAATGCCGATCTCGGGTCCAAAGACTAACCTGTACACATGTCACCTAGAACTTCCATCTGACGATAGGTATAGTACCACATGAAAGTTCTCGGCGAGTCCATCCAGTGTACTCACACCCAGTGAGCACCTGTATACGATCTTAGGGGCATCAGACCAATGGCTGTGGGACCAACCATCCCCAACGGGGCTAGAAACGTACACACCGGTCTACTCTGGAGTATCAGTGCCCAGTCTCGATACTCACGCGACTAGGGACCATTTAAGGATGTGCTTATGGACTACCCTGCTCCCACAAGTATGATCGCCATCACAACGCAGGTAGTCAAGCATGATCCTAGGGGCTTTATCAACATGTAACCGCAATATGTAATAACGAGTATGACATAAGCCATGTTAAGATAAAGACAAACCGCAATAGTATACTACCGTATCGAGTCTTTATCAATATGTGCAAACCAGATATAACAACAATACAAATAAATACACATATCCTAATAAAGACAAGTCAAATAATATACTATAAAACTGTACAAGATTGTTCTGTACATACATATCTCTAGTATCCATATGTATACATATACAATACTGGCCTCTAGGGCATATACATCCAACATAAGCCCCCGTTCTTTTTAGGAAGAAGATGCATAAGGGCTCACGGTTTATACTCGTGGAGCATGGAGTAAGCTGTGAAGTTGTTTAGGTGTAGTATTTCTTTAAAAATTTGGCATTGATTAGAGGAGGTGAATATTCTCCTTCTGGTGAAACAATCTTGTAAGCCCCGCTAGAATAGACTTCTTGTACAATGAAAGGTCCTTCCCACTTTGGTTCAAACTTTCTTCGAGTTTTGCAGGTGATGATGATAGGACACACAAAGGCTAGCACTAAATCCCCTATCTTGAAAGATTTTTGGTTAACTTTCTTTTCTTGACCGGGAACGGGTTGAGGATAAACTAATCCTTATAGTATTATGAGAGCATTTTCATTGTTGTAGTGATCAGCATTTTCGTGTGATGTAACCATTTAAGCTTGATAACCTAATCCCTTCTTCGAACAAGGCATTGGTTTATTCTAGTAAAGTGCTTCCTTTTGTTCTTCGGAAAGTATATCTTCGAATGCTATTAGAAGTGGGGTTATGCCAGGGTTGAGATCGTAATCCATCTTGACTATCATATCAACTGCCTTTGCATTGCAAAGATGCACTGGTAAGAAGAAGTCTGACTCCTTTGTGTTGTTTGATGAAGCTGACACAAAGGCTATGGGACGAGATGTATTATGACGACTTTTCTTCTTCTTTCTGTTCTTTCTAGCTTTATGCTTATGAGGAGCCTCCTTCTCGATTATTTGAAAGATAGGGTCTCCTTCATTCCTCTTTTTGCAAGGGATGTAGCGATATATAACGCATTCGGCGACCTTGCTTCTTGGAGTATCTACTTGAGATTTGAAAGAATCACCCTTTGCTTCAATGCTAAACCCATGAGCATCCTTGATTATAGCATTATCTCGATAGAACTTAGCATCAGCATAGAAAGCTTTAGCGACGATGAAAGGTTGTGTATCCGCGAATATCCTTTTGATCTCACCTTCTTTTGATACAAACTTAAAACATTGGTGCAAGAAGGAAGAAATCACACCTTGCTCATGCATCCAAGGGCGGCTAAGTAAAGCATTGTATGATGTAAAGGCATCTATAACATAAAAGAGGGGAGTGGAAGATCATCTTTCGAATTTTAGGATGAGCCGTATAGTCTCTAAGGCTTGCTGTCATGTCTGGTTGAAGCCTTCTATGATTATATTGCTAGTTGTCAAATCTCTGAAAGTGTATCCAATCCTTGTTAAGATCTTCAAATGTACCTATAGAACCACAATCCAATATTATTCTATTGACAAGTGTATTCTCAAGCTCTCCGGTAACAAGCGGTGGATGATTATGGAGTTTGGTGACGAGCAATAAATCATCTTTAGTAAATTCGATATTGAAAACATCTGAAGAATCGGTAGTTGTATTGACTACATCTACTCTACCATTCTCTGTGAGTTGTAGAGCCGCGAGGAGATCTTTACATAGATCAGATGTCAAGCATAAAGAATCGTACACATTGAGAAGAGACGGAATCTTCTTCAAATGGGCAAATATGTTGTATTTTACGGCTTCGGAGTATATTATCGCACTAAGGTTTTGGACCCTTGCTTGGTGGGATGTTAACGGTTAGTTAGGAGAAGGGCCTATTTCTGCCGTTCGAGTGCCTGCTCGGGTGATAACATCAGCTTCAGGACATTCTTATGGGAAGTGGAGAGGTTCATCGATTTCATCAAAAATACAGATAGTGTTACAAGATAAGTTTTCCCATTGAATGTTCCCTTCTAGCACTTGAGGCTTGATTGTCAATAAATCATGGGAAACTCAAGCGATGAAGCCTTCAATGTCGCTTCTTGGCATAACTTTTCTTAATACCTTGTATTTTGGAGCCTTTTTGCGGCGACGAACATATGTCAAAGTATTCGGGCAAGTAGGAGAGCTGTCTGGCGGTGAATTAGTCATCTATTCTAAGTGTAAAGATGTGAATGTTTGCTAAAGATCTTGTACGGTTGGAGGAACTATTGTTGAAGATGACAGTGTGGCTAAAGTAGCCTTTACTGAGTTTGCTTTAGAGGAAACCGATATCATGTGAACGGATTGCTTTCTTTTCTTCAATTTCTTAAGTAATGTGGCATTGATCTTCTCTTTGTTGATCATATTCTAGATCAGTTTCTTGAAGATAAAACATTTTTGTAGATCATGTCCTGGCATGCGATGATATTCACGGTATCGACCATTACTAGGGTGCGGCTTTCCTTCATCTGAGTAGCGTGATAGAGGTAATTGAACTAACTTAATCTCGAACAACCTTTTAAGGATGTCTTGTAAATATTCTTTCGACAGATTCTCTACTTCTGGCTAGAATTTTGTTTGGAATTTGGATGGTTGACTTTGTGGTTCAGAGCGCCGTTACTTCATAGAAGTTTCCATTACTTGTTTTCCTTTTCCATTTTCGTAACTTCGATCTTTCTTAAAATTCTGATTGTGACAATTGAAAGCCCAGTCGGACTACTTATTCAACTGATTAAGGAAATTCTCAAAATGTCAGTTGCTTTGGAGGACAGATCTTCAAAAGATAGTGGTCGGACCCTTTGCAGATGGATTGACATGTTCTGGTCGAAGATTGTTCATGCACATTCTAACTGCTTTCGATTCCGTGATTGGTTGAAGGCAGTGTTAACTCAAATTTCGCCATCGATTGATGAAGTCTGCGGCCTTTTCATTGTAGCCCTGCTCGGTTCATGTTAATTCAGTGATCCCCACGACCCGTTGAGTATTGCAGAAGCGTTGTAGGAAAGTCTTTTATATTTGCTCTCAATTATAAATGGAGTTAGGAGGCAACTTGCTATACCATGTGAATGCTGGACTAGAAAGTGTTTGCACAAACTGACGAAGAAGAAGCGAACCATTTCCCGCAATGTCTTGACATGCTGCTAAGAAGTGAGCGATGTGCTCATGCGGTGATCCATTTCCACTGAATTTGGCGAAGGAAGGTTGCTTGTAGTGCTCTGGGAATGGTACCAAGTCTACTTCCGAGGGGTAGGGTTTCATATATCCAAGCCTCATAGCATGCTGAGTTTGCATAAGGTACGCTCTTATACCTTCCGCTACAATCTTTTGAACTGTGTCGATTGATGATGCTTGGCTTTGTACTGACTCTTGATAGGAGGATTTGGTTCAGCACTGTAGTGATTTGACGAAAGTTGTGTTTTTAGACGATTTATTTCCTTTTCTTTTTCTTGTAGAGTCCATTGGAGTTGTGTCAATTGATCATCTAGGGATGTTTCATCAGTGGCCAATATTTGTACCGTATGAGGAGTGTAATTTTCTTCGTTTATATTGTTTATGTTATAAGGAGAAGAAAAATACTCAGAACTAGATTCATTATTGATAAAATTATTGTTTGATACATATAATGATCTAAACCGACCCATAGTTATAGGACCACAACTTATTGAAACATTAGTACATCTTCTTTCAGTATGTTCATCGTTCGGTTCCTCGATACCGACAGGAAACGCCGTCAGAATGTGCGATGTAACTTCTTCCATTCCTCTGCGGAGTCGCTGCTGTTAGTGTATATGCCCTAGAGGCCATTACTGTATCATACTAGTTTGTATATTACTTAATGGAAGCTTGGGATATTCACAGTTGTATATACAATCTTGCTCGAAATGGTAGTATGCTACTTGGTTTGTCTCTGCTTTAATATGTGCATGTGTTTCTTTTAGCATATCGCTGTTATACATATTAGTAGAGCCCTTAGGATCTTTGCTTGATTACCAGCGTTGTGATGGCGCTCACACTCGTGGGAGCTGGGTGATCTATAAGCACATCCTTATACAGGTCCCTAGTCATTGGACTATCGAGACAGGGCATCGATACTCCGGAGTAGACTAGCGTATGCACTTCTCATCCCAGCATGGGAGACGGTCTGTCCCACAGCCGTCAGTACGTCGTACTTGAGATAGTATGCGGGTGCTCGTTAGGTTACGAGTACACTGGACAGGACTCGTCGGGAACTGTTGGTTGGTATTATACCTATCGTCAGTTATCAGTTCCCAGGTGACATGAGTACAGCTTAGTCCGCTGACTTGACACTGTCACTTCGCCTCGAGTGTGTTCCTACTGCACTTTGATTACTACCCTACCACGGCTCAAAAGAGTCGTGCAAACAGGTAGTTCTTGGGTGCAGTCCCGAAGCACTTGGAGGCAGTGACGGTTAGACAGGATTCGTCTCTCCCGGTATTGGGGGTTGACATCGCACTGTGTCCAGGAGAGCCATTACACGAGTAGTCCCTGGCCAGGGCAAGCGAGACATACTGGTAGGTTTCCAGTGTTATCTCAGGGTGTTCTGGGCTACACTCCGACACGACTTGTACCGCTATTAGGGGACTGACGTTCACCGCCCCCTAGGCCCACCATGCGATGTATCAGACGAACAGACCGGACTGTACGGAGATTGTCACATACAGGCTCAGTAGGAGTTCAGATGGGGTTCACCTCGTCAGTCTTCTTATCGACATCTACCTGGGGACCGTTACGTACAGCTAGTGCCGCTTGCGGTCTGTGGTTAAATCCACTGCCAGCGTAGTGTCGAGTCTTTAGAGTCCCACACAGAGAGCTATTCGCCTTTAGGCAAAATGAGTAGAGGTCGCATGGTTTTGCGACAGGGTTCGTTCACATCCACGCACTTGTGCACGTTTGCTGTCCGGACAGCTTATACTAGCGGGCTTTGGTTTAAGCCGGATCCTAGTATATGATTTGGGATTGGTTTTTCTCATTGTATTCGTGTTCCTCGGATCACGAATACGGGTGCGTATGCACAGTTGCTTGAGACAGAGGGAGAGGACTTTGATTAGGGTTAATGACTATTGTCATTTTATTAACCCTAATGCTTATGTGTGTATTATTGTTAATTGATATTAGTTTAATAATTGTGCATGGTTATGGTTGTTGACCATTTGACCTTCTTGACTTGTTGACACTTTGACCATCATCATTTCATTTGGAAGATACTCTTTGATCCTTGCAAATTGCATTAAAAATGAAATGATAATGGTCATGTCTTGATTAACCATGACAATTATCTAGCTAATTATTTAATTACAATAATTCACACATATATGTGAGAATGGTTCATTTTATTCTCATTCTATCATTCATTTTCTCTCTCTTGTTCTTCCTCTCCCTCAAGCTCTCCCCTCTCATGTGTTGAGAAACACTTGAGCTTTTGAAAAACCGTCTCTTGATAATCTCTACTCTCATCTAGGCTTCAAGGATTAGCACTTCTTGCACCCTAGTTACTTCTAGCTTGGAGTTGAAGCCAAAGGTCGAGGCTTTCGGGTGGATCTTTCTTCGACGTGAGAAGACGACTAAGGTGACCTCCTTCCACCACTCCAACGAGCAAGGAGAGAAGGACATAAAGCCCAAGGTATAACCTTTCTAGCACTTAGCTAGTTTCTAGTTAGCTTTAGCTTGTCTTTGTTTAGCAAAGATCCTTCATAGTCTAGTCCATGTTGCCTAAGCTCATAAAAATTCGATTTTTATTCCGTTTTCCGCCTCCCCGCAAGTACCGGGGTGGGCAACGTGGACTTACAGTGGTATCAGAGCCTAACTAAACATAAACTAGCTAGGTAGTAGAGTGTATCGAAGTTCGAATCGGAAAAATCGAAAAAAACGAGTTTTCAAAACCCTAAGTTTCTGTTAATTTTTTTCTGTTCAAAATAAAATTTGTTATACTCCAAAAATCATCTCAGGGTTTTGTGAAGAAAGCCACCAAAAACGATCCAAAGATTCGACCAAAGAGCCGCGGTTCCGCAGCAATAGCAAGCTATTGCTGCGCAACCACGGCCATCTTGGCTCTTCTCTGGGTCGACTTTGGTGCAGTGTATTTTTGGCTTGGTTTTAGGATTTTTAAGATGGTTTATATGTGCCCAGATTTTCCAGAATAGAAATTTTTTTTTGGGGGCCTATAAATCCGTATTTTTCCCGAACTTCAATACACTTTGACTAAAAGGTTATATCTGTGATGTTTATATGTATTGAACGTCGGCTAATCGCTATATGTCGATTAGTCGGGGTTATACATATCTGTGATCTGTGATTGATGATGGTATGTGTATATGAATGGGTTGGATTGTCGCGGATGAATAGCCGGGGTGGATGTGAGATGAGTGTTGCTTTTTCTTTCATTCATTGTAATATGTAAATTGATGTAATATTATTATTTGTTTGGCCGCACAACCGGGTCGGGGTTGTAGCCGACATTGTATAATTCTTTTTACTGTTTTTGCTCCTAGGATAGACCCATGGAGGGGGTGCACAAACTACCGGGTATCTCGAAGTGCCGAGTGGCCTACTCACGGTGGTGAGGGAGGTTGCTTCGCTTCGGGTACTTGGCGGGTAGTTTGCCGCACCCGTAGGGGTCTTGGGTGGGGTATTGGCTATTCACCGCGACCGTGTAATCCGCTTTTCATTGCAGGCTCGAACGGATTGCGGATTCCTAGTATATCCAATGTATTCATCTGTGATCTGTAATGTCTATCATTGCTATATATTTATATATGATAACTATTTAGGCGTTGCTTATGTTTTACAGCCGCGCTAGCCCAGCCCCCGCTCTGTCGTTAGTTAAGTAACCTAACGGGTGATGACGGGGCCCCGTGGCGAATGCGAATGGCATAAGCGTACGTCATATTTTGGTTGTTTTCTGCAATGGTAGGATTAATTGATGGGACGCATTAAAAGAACTAATGCAAGAAAATAAACCAAATAAAAGTCGATTGGAACACTTTGAAAACCACTCGGTTCTTTTCAAAACTAAACTTTTAAACGCGGAGCTTGAACCACTCCTTTTAAAAGCTATCTCGTTCCATCGATTATATCAAGTTCACTACGTTCACGGTTTCGCCAAAACCATCCGTAGCCCTCCATCATTTCAGTTAAATATTCGGTAGTATTCAAGCTATGTATTTTGACCTCACGCCAAGGCATAGTGATTGGTAGCTGCCGGATATTTATCTGTTGCATAGATAGAATGCGTTGGTTTGAGACATTCGTACTGCCATTTTGGCCTACGTCAAGGGTAGGTACGGGTGGGTTCAAATTAACCAGGATAATGATGGGAAGAACTTGACATGTGACTTATGACATTTTGACCTCACGCCAAGGTTATAAGAGCATGGGGCAAAAATCCACATCGGGAGTTTCATAAGTACTGAGACTTGCTAGCGCTGCATACCATTTGGAGTGTGATAATTCTGGTAGGATTCCTTCGGTTTTATCACGCGATGATATTTGGATCCCGATCCTACTGTGAGTATATGCTACTCCTTGGGAAAACTCTCACTTAACGATCAATGCTATATACTTAGTAGGTGTCTAGAAAGGTGTTAGCGGGGCTACGCCCACAGGGAAAAGAGGTTACTTAATTTAGGAACTTCGCGAAAGCGTTGGAAAACCTCCCTCGAAGTACCGACACTGGCCTGGCTGAACGGTTAAGCAAGTATTGTACGGTGAGATTGATCCTGACTAATCCTTTCTTTACGGTTTGAGAAGGGATTCGAGAGACAGTGGGAGCCATCCAGTTTAGACAAATTAAAAACCACTCTAAACTTGCAAGAGCATCATGCTAAAGTGTCTCTTTTCTCTCTCCTAATTGCAGCGACCATTCAACATGACCGGACTTAAGTTATTACTAGATAAAAACATATTGACAGGGCCAAACTACAAAGATTGGCTCAGGAATGTCAAGATGGCAATCACTTACGACAAGTTGGGGTATGTCCTTACCACCAAAGCTCCCCATGTCCCAGGTCCCAAAACCAGTGTCGTAGATAGGGAAATCTACAAGACCTGGGAAATAGATTGCGCGAAGGCCAGATGCCTCGTACTTGCCTCGATGGACAACGAACATCAGAGGAGGCACGAGAATATGGACCTAGAGTCCATATTTCTTCATACAAAAGAACTGTATGGAGAGCAGTCTCGTATCGCAAGATACGAAGTGTCGAAGAAGTTGTTTTCGGCAAGGTTGGCCGTCGAATCATCGGTAGCGGAACACGTGCTTAAGATGATTGGCTACATTGAGGAGCTCGCGGACCTTGGGACCACGTTGGAGAATGAACTCTATACTGATTTGATTCTCCAGTCCCTTCCTTCCACTTACGCCCAGTTTATTCTTAACTTCAACATGCAAGGAAAGGAGGTTGAACTTTTCGAGCTTTTGAACATGTTGAGGAGTGCTGAGGGCACCCTACAGAAGGGTAGGGAGACATACACTTTGTTTGTAGGAGGATCTTCCTCTTCTAGGTCCAGGGCGAAAGCCAAGGGCAAGAAGAAGAAAGCCCCCGCCAAACCAAGAAGCGGTGTCGGTAAAGTGGATACGAAGGGAAAAGGAAAAGCAACAAAGGTAGCGGGAAAGCTGGTGGGGAAGGAAGAATGCTTCTATTGTCACAAAAGTGGTCACTGGAAACAGGATTGCAAGGCTTGGAAGGCCAGAACACAGGATTTGAAGCGAGTTGCAGCTTCAGCTTCAGGTGTGTATGTTATTGAAAACTGTCTATCAATAAACTCTACATCCTGGGTATTGGATACCGGATCAGGATCTCATATCTGTAATTCTTTGCAGGCGTTGAGAAAGCGTAGAGTTTTGAAGGCAGGTGACATGACCCTCAGATTTGCAAACGGTGCTAGCATGGATGCTGAAGCCCTGGGGGACTATCACCTGGGATTGTCGGATGGACACTTTTTGGTTTTCCGTAGTTGTTATTATCTACCAAATGCAACCTGTAATATCATTTCTGTATCTTTATTATCTAAAGAAGGTTATGAATTTGCATTTGTAAGTAATGTAGTGAACATTCACCTTAATCAAGTTTTGATTGGGTCAGGTACATTGAACAACGGTATATACGTATTAAACCTGCCACAGATTTTCAATGTACAGAATACACACAAAAGAAAGTCTCCAGAAATCGATAAAACTTTCTTATGGCATTGTAGACTGGGTCACATCAATGAGAGAAGGTTGACTAAGTTACATGCAGAAGGATATTTGGATTCGTTCGAATAGCAATCGTATGCAACTTGTCAATCCTGTCTCAAAGGAAAGATGACAAAGACTCCGTTCACTGGACACGGAGTAAGAGCGAGCGAGCTCTTGGGACTCGTACACAGCGACGTGTGCGGTCCAATATCTACACATGCGCGAAGCGGTTATTCTTACTTCATTACTTTTACGGATGATTTCTCAAGGTTCGGACATGTCTTCTTAATGAAGCATAAATCCGAAGCTTTTGATAAGTTCCAGGAATATAAGAATGAAGTAGAAAAACAAACAGGCAAAAGTATCAAGGCACTGAGATCTGATCGAGGTGGTGAATACTTGAGTGCCGAGTTCCTAGGTTACTTAAAAGAGAATGGAATTCTCTCTCAGCTTACTCCTCCATACACTCCGCAACATAACGGTGTATCGGAGAGACGGAACCGAACCCTATTGGATATGGTACGGTCCATGATGAGTAACGCTGAGTTACCGCGATCGTTCTGGGGATATGCGCTAGAAACAGCTGCATACCTTTTGAACCGTGTTCCCACTAAGACTGTGCCTACCACACCATATGAGTTATGGAGTGGGAAGAAACCCTATCTTCAATACTTGAAGATTTGGGGATGTCCAGCTTATGTCAAAAAGCAGCATGCGGAAAAACTAGAGGCACGCTCAGTACTGTGCAAGTTTGTGGGATACCCAAAGAACTCCAGGGGGTATCTTTTCTATTACGCAGAGGAACAAAAAGTCCTTGTTTCTCGTAATGCCCATTTTCTGGAACACCAGTTCATAGAAAAGGAAATAAGTGGGAGCGCAATAGAACTGGAAGAAATTCCAGAACCACAAGCTATTACTGAAAGCTTAGTAGAACCAGAGGGTTCGAAAGATCAGGACATTCCCACGCCACTCCGCAGGAGTAGTAGGCAGTCTCATCCGCCCGAGAGATACTACGGTTTTCTCATTGACGGGGATAAAGAGGATTGCATCATAGACTTTGATGAGCCTACTAGCTTCCAGCAAGCCATTCAGAGCGTCGACTCGGTAAAATGGCTGGATGCAATGCGGACCGAAATGGAGTCCATGTACACCAACAAAGTATGGACGTTGGACATTGCTCCAGATGGGGTAAAACCTGTAGGATGCAAGTGGATCTTCAAAGGGAAGATTGGTGTAGATGGACAGGTTGAGACCTATAAAGCTAGACTGGTAGCAAAGGGTTTTCGTCAGCGACCCGGTTTGGACTATGACGAAACCTTTTCTCCAGTAGCTATGCTGAAATCCATTCGGATCCTTCTTGCCATTGCTGCCTTCCACGATTATGAGATTTGGCAGATGGACGTAAAGACAGCTTTTCTAAATGGACATTTAGAGGAGTGTGTCTATATGGATCAGCCAGAGGGTTTCATTCAGAGTGGGAGCAGCGGAAAGGTGTGCAAGTTGGTTAAGTCCATTTATGGACTAAAGCAGGCATCGCGGAGTTGGAACATCTGTTTTGATGAGACGGTCAAGGAATTTGGCTTTATCAAAAATCCAGATGAACCATGCATCTATTGTAGATTTTTAGCGAGAACTGTAGTATTCCTCATTTTATACGTGGATAACATTCTCTTAATAGGAAATGACATTCCTATGCTACAATCTGTCAAGGGGTTCTTGTCACACAGGTTCTCCATGAAAGACCTGGGTGATGCCTCATACATTCTGGGTATCCGGATCTACCGTGACAGATCCAAGAGGATATTAGGACTTTCGCAGTCCAGGTACATCGACACCATACTGAAGAGATTCAGTATGGAAGATTCCAAGCGCGGTAATCTACCGGCTTGTCACGGGATCACCCTCTCCAAAGAGATGTCTCCCAAGACTAATTTGGAGAGGGATCGCATGTCTATTATACCCTACGCTTCTGCGGTAGGCTCTATAATGTATGCGATGTTGTGTACCAGACCGGATGTGGCTTATGCACTGAGTGTGGTAAGCAGGTATCAGTCAAACCCTGGGGAGAAACATTGGATAGCAGTAAAGAACATTCTAAAGTACCTGAGGAGGACCAAGGAGATGTTCTTGGTGTATGGCAGAAAAGACCTGCAGATTGAGGCCTTTGCTGACTCTAGCTTCCAGAGTGACAAGGATGATTCCAAGTCCATGTCGGGTTTTGTCTTTACCCTCAATGGAGGGGCGGTGTGTTGGAAAAGCTCCAAATAGGAAACCGTTGCTGACTCGACTATGGAAGCGGAATACATCGCTGCATCTGATGCCGCAAAAGAAGCTGTCTAGATGAGGAAGTTCTTGAGAGAACTTCAGGTGGTTCCGTCCATTGTTGACCTAATACCTCTGTATTGCGACAACAATGGGGCTATAGCTTTAGCGAAGGAACCCAGGTCCATTCAGAAATCCAGACACATCTTGAGGCGGTATCACCTAATCAGGGAGATCTTGGATCGCCAGGAGATCGAGGTTCAGAGGGTTGCTTCAGAAGATAACACAGCAGATCCATTCACCAAGGCCTTGCCCCAGACTCAGTTCGAGCGGCTGATCGAGATGATAGGTCTTCGATACGCCAGTACATGGCCTTAGTGCAAGTGGGAGATTGTTAGTGTATATGCCCTAGAGGCCATTACTGTATCATACTAGTTTGTATATTACTTAATGGAAGATTGGGATATTCACAATTGTATATACAATCTTGCTCGAAATGGTAGTATGCTACTTGGTTTGTCTCTGCTTTAATATGTGCATGTGTTTCTTTTAGCATATCGCTGTTATACATATTAGTAGAGCCCTTAGGATCTTTGCTTGATTACCAGCGTTGTGATGGCGCTCACACTCGTGGGAGCTGGGTGATCTATAAGCACATCCTTATACAGGTCCCTAGTCGTTAGACTATCGAGACAGGGCATTGATACTCCGGAGTAGACTAGCGTATGCGCTTCTCATCCCAGCATGGGAGACGGTCTGTCCCACAGCCGTCAGTACGTCGTACTTGAGATAGTATGCGGGTGCTCGTTAGGTTACGAGTACACTGGACAGGACTCGTCGGGAACTGTTGGTTGGTATTATACCTATCGTCAGTTATCAGTTCCCAGGTGACATGAGTACAGCTTAGTCCGCTGACTTGACACTGTCACTTCGCCTCGAGTGTGTTCCCACTGCACTTTGATTGCTACCCTACCACGGCTCAAAGGAGTCGTGCAAACAGGTAGTTTTTTGGTGCAGTCCCGAAGCACTTGGAGGCAGTGACGGTTAGACAGGATTCATCTCTCCCGGTATTGGGGGTTGACATCGCACTGTGTCCAGGAGAGCCATTACACAAGTAGTCCCTGGCCAGGGCAAGCGAGATATACTGGTAGGTTTCCAGTGTTATCTCAGGGTGTTCTGGGCTACACTCCGACACGACTTGTACCGCTATTAGGGGACTGACGTTCACCGCCCTATAGGCCCGCCATGCAATGTATCAGACGAACAGACCGGACTGTACGGAGATTGTCACATACAGGCTCAGTAGGAGTTCAGATGGGGTTCACCTCGTCAGTCTTCTTATCGACATCTACCTGGGGACCGTTACGTACAGCTAGTGCCGCTTGCGGTCTGTGGTTAAACCCACTGCCAGCGTAGTGTCGAGTCTTTAGAGTCCCACACAGAGAGCTATTCGCCTTTAGGCAAAATGAGTAGAGGTCGCATGGTTTTGCGACAGGGTTCGTTCACATCCGCGCACTTGTGCACGTTTGCTGTCCGGACAGCTTATACTAGCGGGCTTTGGTTTAAGCCGGATCCTAGTATATGATTTGGGATTGGTTTTTCTCATTGTATTCGTGTTCCTCGGATCACGAATACGGGTGCGTATGCACAGTTGCTTGAGACAGAGGGAGAGGACTTTGATTAGGGTTAATGACTATTGTCATTTTATTAACCCTAATGCTTATGTGTGTATTATTGTTAATTGATATTAGTTTAATAATTGTGCATGGTTATGGTTGTTGACCATTTGACCTTCTTGACTTGTTGACACTTTGACCATCATCATTTCATTTGGAAGATACTCTTTGATCCTTGCAAATTGCATTAAAAATGAAATGATAATGGTCATGTCTTGATTAACCATGACAATTATCTAGCTAATTATTTAATTACAATAATTCACATATATATGTGAGAATGGTTCATTTTATTCTCATTCTATCATTCATTTTCTCTCTCTTGTTCTTCCTCTCCCTCAAGCTCTCCCCTCTCATGTGTTGAGAAACACTTGAGCTTGAGAAAAACCCTCTCTTGATAATCTCTACTCTCATCTAGGCTTCAAGGATTAGCACTTCTTGCACCCTAGTTACTTCTAGCTTGGAGTTGAAGCCAAAGGTCGAGGCTTTCGGGTGGATCTTTCTTCGACGTGAGAAGACGACTAAGGTGACCTCCTTCCACCACTCCAAGGAGCAAGGAGAGAAGGACATAAAGCCCAAGGTATAACCTTTCTAGCACTTAGCTAGTTTCTAGTTAGCTTTAGCTTGTTTTTGTTTAGCAAAGATCCTTCATAGTCTAGTCCATGTTGCCTAAGCTCATAAAAATTCGATTTTTATTCCGTTTTCCGCCTCCCCGCAAGTACCGGGGTGGGCAACGTGGACTTACAGCTGCAAGGTTCTTTGTTCTTGGGGAGAAAGCCCGATTTCTGCCATGTTCCGCATCATGATTCTATATTCATGAGCGGTGAGGGGTGGAAGCCGAGTAGGCCTAGCTTCGGTGTTGTTTCGTGAACGGTTACTTGCGGCCTTTTGAGGAGATGGTGGGTATCGTGTGGAGTCCTTGTGACGCCATTCCATAGGAACATAACATGGACGAGAAGTATTCTGTGATGGGGAGCGCTCCCTTGCTTTCTTTTGAGGAGGCGATGCCAATTTGACCAAGTTATTATCTCCCGTAGAATTTGTTGGAGAACTCGGAACAGCATTTGACGCCCTCTATTTTATGATGATGGGCAGTGGTACAGTCTTCACGGCCACTGGTTTAACCTTTGGAGGGAACAATAAAGGAAAAGCCTCCTTTGTGGAGCGAAGAAGAGGAAAATCCTTGCAGAGAATGGGCGAAACCCTACATTGCGGGAACAATCTTCTTGTGGATCGTAGGTCGTGGGGGAGTAAAGATCTTCCACCACCCTTTTCCCTTTATCGCAGGAGAATTGATCGGATCCTAACGGCTCTTTGCGGATAAAGTTGCCATGACGGAACGTTCGGTTCTGGATGTTATTTGAGGTGGAAAATGCGGCTTTACGACTTTTCCTAGTGGACCTTGAAATGATTGGGATGAAGTCGTCGTCGTCATTATGCGCAAAATCCGGATTGGGTGCTTGCGTGGGAATATCCAAAGTCGAGATTGGGGTAGGACTCTCAATCTCTTGTCTTTGAGTAGTCACTGTCATGTCATCAAGTGGAACGTGAATCGTGATGGAAACGATCTCTATAGTGATAAAAAAAAACCTGGAACATCGCTTCCGTTGAAGTTCACGGTCTTTTCCATGATCACCTTTTATGAAAAATGAGTAAAAATTAATAAATGGCAAAACAGTGAAAAAAATATTTATTTATATTGTATAAAATTTCTTTTCAAATATGGTGCACTCCCACTGTGGTCGCCAAAATTTGTTTCATGGAAAAAACGGCTTTTCGCCCGAGTCATCGCTTAGTCGTGTTTTGTCAGTGTGATTTGAATGTGTTTGGGCCATTACTTGAAATTGAGAATAATATTCTCTTATTCAGTAATGATCAAAATAACTTAAGACCTTAGTCTTCTTTAATTTTAAATAAAGGTCATATGGAATGAATATGATTAACTCAATACTTGAAAAATATAGAACCATAAAGACGGTTCTCTTTATTCAGTATTGAATCAATCAACCTATGTCCATGATACAATCAAAATAAAACTAAAGAAAGAAGCAATAATGGTAAAAATGCAACATAATACCAATGTTTAATGGTGTTAATCGATAAACTAGGGCTATGATAAGTAACTAGCCAATCTCTATAATATCGAGTAGGGGTTTTATAAATTATATAGCCAATCTCTATAATAGAGTAGGGATTTTAGAAAGGTTGCATAAAACCGTATTTTTTATCTGTTAAAGAAAGAAAATAAAAAGGTTAGGTTGCGCACTTCCAAAACAACAAGTAAACAATATTTTTTACAAGTTTGTTTTGTTAATTACATCTTTTAAAGAATACCCCGATTAAGAAATGAAACAAATAAAATATAAATGAAAGCGATATTAAAAGAGTTTTCATTACTATTCAAAGATACAAGTTCAATTTAGAAGTTAGTGTTCCATTGATTGCATGAGAGAAAAAAAGACTACACTATTGCAAATTAAAAGTAAAGGTTACGAATTGTCGGGAATGACCCCTACATCCTCACCTTTTGGAGAGAATGCGAAGAACGGACGCAAGAGTTGAACAAAAATCATTCTTTTTATTTAGTAAGAATGAGTACAAGAGTTGTGGAGTGTGGAGTAGAGAATGATGAGAGAATTTATGTAGTGAGTGTGTGAAAATTATGACATCCACCCTCCTTTTATAGTCTAAGGGGGTGGCACAATGGTGATTAAAAGAGCGGGAAAAACCTTCTTGAATTTTAGAGAACATTAACTACTCCCTCCAAGACAATGGGAGCGGATAATTTGTTAAAAAAAGTGTGCAAGTGCAAATGTAAACATGTGATGATATATTATTTTTGTCCGACTTACACCAAACCAGCTTCATGAGGGGGCCGATGCACCGAACTGGCCCTAAAGGGAGGACCAGAGTCATCAAGACGGCCCCACTTAGGAGCCAGAAACACCAATCCGGCCCAACTAGAAGGTCGATTCATCAAACCAGCCCCCATGGGGGGCCGGTTCACCAAGCCGGCCCTATGGAGGGGTCGGTTCTCCATCATGGCTAGAACCTTTGGGGGTCCGGGCTTTATTTGATCAGACATTAAGGGGTCTAGGATTCTTGGTCGGACTTTAGGGGTCCAGGATTACCTTGATCGGACTTTAAGGGGTCCGACCTTCTCGGTTGACCGGACTTTAAGGGTTCCAGATCTTGGTTGACCCGACATTAAAGGGTCCGGGTCTTGGTCGACCGGCCATTGAGAGGGCTGGGTCTTGGTTAACCGGAATTTAAGGGGTCTGGGTCTTGGTCGACCGGCCGTTGAGAGGACCAGGTCTTGATTGACTGCACTTTAAGAGGTCCGGGTCTTGATTGACCGGCTATTGAGAGGGCCGGGTCTTGATTGACCGGCTGTTGATAGGGTCGGGTCTTGGTTGACCAGACTTTAAGGGGTCCTGGTCTTGGTTGACCTGCTGTTGAGAGGGCTGGTAATAAGTTGATCGAACCGTTAAGGGACCGGGAATAAGTTGATCGACCGTTGAAAGGGCCAAGAATAAGTTGACCGACCTGTTAAGGGGCCGGGTTTGCTTTAAGCCAAGGGAGACCGGCTTGAAGGGTGATATCGAAGCAGCGGTCGATGATTTCAACCCCAAACACCATTCGAAACTCAAGCGTTTGATACTCAATTGTAAATTGGTGAGAGGAACCCAGCGGTGCAGAAGTAATAGTTAGCAATTTTAATTCTGAACCTTTTCTGATGTCTACAGAGCTGCCAAAGGAGACAACGACCACTGCCAGGCGGTCAATCTTCTCTAGGCTTTCCTCCTCCAACTCATCTTTTCAATCGGCCTGGCCTTCATACCTGGGACGAACCATCAGGGATGCGCGCCAGGGGGAAGGTGTCCTTGAATGCCTCTGTAGCCGCCGTCAACCTTCAAGCCAACAACAGTGTGCACCGAGGGCAACCAACACCCTATATCCCCATTGATGCCATATCTCGTCAAAGAAGCAACAATGTACTCCAGGGGCAAGCAAACTCTAATACCCCTGTAGACGCCGTTACTCATCAAATTAGCAACAGTGTGCCCCTAGGGAAAAGCATCCTCAGATGTCCCCGTAGATGCCACTACCTCAAAAATATGAAGAAGAGCCCGTCAAAGAAGGAACTGTAGACTGATGGCTGCTGCACCGCAGACTCACAATAATAGGGTTTGGGGGCAAGATAAAAGAGCGTATGCTACCAAAGTCAACCTCAGCAACTGTTTTGAAGTATTGAAGATGGTTCGCAAGAATGCCTCTACGGCAGCCTTCAGGCACCCGCTTCCATTAAGCAGAAGAGATGAAGAGCACAAACCGCACTGTGATCATAAAACCATCTCCTTTAAGGTATACCAAGCTCTAAGCTCTGAAGACTATGAAAGGCTAGTAGTATAAAAAGAGCCCTCAAAAGCACCAATGGGAAAGAAGCCGAGCCAATTCCAAACCAACTCAAGTCTAGAGGAAGAAAGAATACGAACAGTACTTCGGTACCTCAAATCTAGTTCGATCATCCATTTTCAACCATGTAAACAAGAGCCATCATACTCCTACCAGAAGGATGCCTTCCTCCATAATCATCGATGAAAGAGGAAATGAATGGTCCGCTTCCTCGGTAGTTTATTTCAAAAGGCGCAATGAGACTCAAAGCCATACGGTCTATATGATTGATGAAGTGCCTCCGCCTGAACCGTCTACCTGGGTCGATTGACAAGACAGAAGAAACAAATTAAAAAGTTTACTTGAGACATCACATCTGCCCATAGGCGACGGCGAAGGACATGAAAACGATCCATTCCGGGTTGCTGACAATCCCACTTTCAAGGCAAGTAAAAAAAAGATGAGATAGCCGCCCTGAAACAACAGGTCAGTGACCTTGCTGCAATAGTCAGGAGCTTGACAGAAATAGTGAAAGCCTAAACCGCCAAGCCATCCGGGATAACCCTACCCCGAATAAAAACAGGCCGCTGGGTCACCTAAAGCGACTCCTCCCAGAGCGAGGCAACAAACACAGAGACCAGCCACTGTACCTCTGCCAGCTCCAGTCATTGTCTCAACACCAATAATTAATGAACGCGTTGATACACATGCCGGGTCTGCTCAGCCAAGAACTACTCAAATTGGGAGTGGTGAAGTTATGACTATGTCACAAATCAATGACTTGATTGTCGACTAGGTGAAGAACATAATGGCGTCAGAGATCTCTCAGAAAATGATCGGAAAAAGAAAGACATATCCTGCTGAATATGATCAAATCCAATATCCAAAGGGGTATAATATTCCCAAATTCAACCAATTCAGGAGAACTAGAAGCTCTCGACAATATGTCGCCCAATTCAAAGCAACGTGCGTCAATACTGGGAGCAAAGATGAATTGCTCCTCAGGCAGTTCATAAGCAGTATCAGCGATATCGCTTTCGAATGGTATTCAAAGTTGACAAATGAATCCATAAAAACCTTCATGCAGTTTGAGACACAATTTGTGCAGCGGTTCGCCAGTGCATGCGAGAAGATCACCATTGCTCATCTGATGGCCGACATGCCTAAGAAGGATGAGAGAACAACCAAGTACATAACAAGATAGCGCAATCTGAATATGAAATGTGAGTAGCAGTTAAAAGAATCTCAGGCCGTCGAGTTGATAATGAGAAATATTGGCAGTTGGATCGCCCTGTTCCTGCTCTTAGCCAAGATCACCACCCTCCGGGACCTTATTGATAAAGCAGCGAGTCTTGAGAGTCTTGAACCAGCACAATAGCCATATCATCCTAAAAAGGAATATAAAAAGGATGCTAATAAAACGAAATTTGTTGCCAATTTTCCGTCGGCTGGGGGCAAAGCCGTACCTATCCTTGGGGATGACTCTGAACCAACATCAGGCCAGTGCTCGAAAAAGGGGTTGTCCTTATAAGAAAAGATGAGTAAAAAAGTATTCGTTCTTGAGAGACAAGACGAGGAGAATCTTCAACCATGCGTTAAGAAAGAAGTTACTGCAGCTCCCAAAAAGCAAGCGCCGTGATCAAGCCAATAATTTAGATGATTCGAAGTTCTATCCCTATTACAGAATACCAAGTCATCCTATTGAAGATTGTTACGTCTTCAAGAATTGGGTCGAACAGCAGTACAAAGTAGGAATTCTAACTTTGTCTAAGAACATCTTAGCCGATATCTCAACTGAACATACAAATATGGTTGAAGTCGACCTATTTTGGGAAGAGAACGGGCTTGATGGAGGAAAATGGGAAACGTTCGTATCTTCTAAGATGAAGAAAATGCCAAAGAGGCTTCATGAACCTCCCGGTGTCACTTGGAAAGGTCCTCTGCACCTTCAAGCAGAACTAGAGGAAACTGAATTCTGCATATCAGCTAACGCGCCCTCAACATCTAAGTCAAAAGCACAAGTACCTTCAGCTTCTAAAAGTAAGAAGAAGAAGGCCAAAAAGCCGATGAAAACGAAAGAAAGCAAAGAGATCAAGTCCGCAATCCAGCAGTACTTGGAATCTTTGGAAGAATACGAATATGGAACAGTTCCTCCAATCACTTGGGAAGACTACATGTGGCATCTATTCGAAGAAGAGTACTCCGACTCCGAATCAGATGATGGAGCACTGTCAGTGCAAACCTGTGACTTTATAGGTGTGCGGCCTATTTGAGAGCATACAGGGAAGCATTCCCAGGAAAACGTTCTACCCCCAATCTCAAGAGATGAGTTGAATAATATGATCGTGAGAGCAATGAGGATCAAAGATATAGAAATCAGAGCCCTCCGAAGTGAGATGTGGCACAGAACGGCCTTATTAAGCATGCATATGAACGTGTTGAAAAATAAGTTGACATGTATGGCTGACATTCAAATGGAGGATATACAATACAATCAGGAGCGGATCCATGACCTAGCCGAGATGCTTGACGAATGGATAATGGCCATTATCGCCCAAATAAGAGATGATGAAGACGAACAGCCGGCACTGCCCCTGTGCCAGAGCCGAATGAAGCTTCTTCCTCAACCATAAGATAGAGGAGGTCAAGAAAGTGAAGGGCTATGATCAAGAAAGCTGAAGAAGAGTATCAGCGAATGAATAAGATGGAGCCGGTCTTCGAAAGGGACGACGACTCGATTGAACCACCAGTAGAAGTCTGCAGAGTGATATATAATGTTTATCATTCTGACAGTGAAACAGAAGATGACCCCGGAGAGCTTTCTCTTCATTATTCTACGTAATTTAACGAAGACTACATGCCTGAAGTTCATATTGGTTTCGCCCACTACGATGAATATATGGCCGGTAACAGCGATGGCTTCTACTCGGCTAAAAAAGATCTCTTGCCTGAAAGACTCGTAGCCAGAAATACAAGAGCTTAAAAGAACAAGAAAAAAGAATGTATCCTTTAGAAGAACGAGCTTAGAAGCAGAAGCTACAAATCTGAGTGTCATAGCTCACAATTTTGTTAATTCTCTACGGGCGCGTGAAAAGGAAGCCATTGCTCTAAGATCTTAAGTTTGAAGGGTTCACGATCTGCAAGAGAAAGCCATAGATGAAGTCCGAAAAAGATATCAAATGTAGTATTTCTGCTCAACTGACCAGAGATGAACACCTTATGGCATCCCGGTTACGAACTAAGGAGCGAGATCAAAAGCCAAGCATATGAACGAGCGAGGACCGAGCTGGAAACACTCCAAAACATCCTTGCAGAAAATAATGAAACTCCAATGTCCAACACATAATGAAAAACCCGCGCAAGACGCTGCTACAAAAGAAGGTTAGTAAAAAGGAGGGAGATCTCCGAAACAACACATCCTCTTGCGACAAATGAGTCGGGTAAAGCAGAAGAGATAATAAGATGGGAATACCATGTCTCCACCTCAGAGAATAACCAAGCGTCGACATCAGGTTTGAAAAAGAAGGATTAGGCGAGAAAGAAGTCCATGAAAGGTAAAGAAATATGCAGAGCCATCGCCGAATGATGCGACAATAAAAGCAACTCCGATTCCGAAAATGAAAAGGAAGCAAATATCAAACCTCTAGCAGCCGCAGCCAAACTTCAAGAGGAAAGTAGCTTCCCCCTCCCGTCTATAACTCCAAAGGTAAAGGAAAACAAGCTGACAAGGGAAAACAACCCGCTGAGCAAGACATCGAAATCGAAGAAGGGTTTGTAGCCGAACTTGTTTCAAAGCCGGCCCTCAAAAAACCGATGGTCGACAATAATGTGTTGTGGCATCTGAAGATGCTGCCGATGCTCAGAAGCATTTATGTAGCACTAATCATGTTAAAGGATTTGAGAGAGTCGTTGATCATGGTCCTGTAAGATCCTAAGCGCTTTCGGACCCCTTTTCAGAAGAAAATATGAAAGAAGGCTTATATGAAGCAAATATAGCTGACATGAGCTTTGGGGAAGAAGTTCTTCTGCTAGGCACACCTGAACACAATAAACCCCTATATGTGATAGGCATCTGTGAAGATGTGACGGTTAAAAGGATCCTTATCGATCTTGGATCTTCGGTGAACTTGATGACAATAAAAACGTTGATTTCGTTATCCTTAAAGGTCAGGCATCTATCCAGGGAAAAGGTCACTATCTCCGGATTTGATTCCCAAAAATCTAAAATGTTGGGGTCAATAATACTTGCAATAAAGTTCGAAAAGCTCGAGATTGAAGCAAAATTCCATGTGTTGAATATCGATGCATCCTAAAAGGCGCTACTGGGAAGGCCCTGATTATACGAGTATAATGTAGTACCATCGACCCTGCATCAATGCATGAAGTATATCAAAGATATTGAAGAACAAGCATTAAATACGACATTCATCCTTTTGATGTGCATGAGGTGCCTTATGAAGACACCAGATACTTCCAAAAAAAGCATAAAAGCCGAGGTGAAAGCCAAATCTGTAAAAGCCCCAATTAAAACAGAGCAACCAGTGGTCACTTCCCATGTCTGAGTACCCCACCTAGAAAGCGACACAGAAGACGAAGAGCTCATAGTCATACCTTTCACCTGAGTGCCTCACTTGGGAAGCGATACCGAGGATGAAAACGATGAACTATGCATCGAGTTCAAGGAAAAATGCATCTCGAACCTAAAGCAAGAGTCCAAAAGCAACGATTGAGGCGACGAGTCAGATGAAGCCTTACAAATCACCAGGACTCCTCCTAAATCCCTCAAAGAGCTTGATGCGCTTGAGACTCATGCAGTCGAAGAGCTGACGATCTTCTATATCCCACCGAGAAAATTGGGCAACAAAGGAATTCTGTTCCATAAGTCAGATAATAACCAAGCCCTACAAGACGCATGGAAAGTGATCAAGCCGAATGTCGAAAGATGCAGCCCATCAGAATGCCTAAGTAATTCTCAAAAATGTTAAGAAGCTTGCTGAAAGCTTAAGGCTTTTCATTCGAGCAGTCTGTGGCACAAAGCCAATTCTACAATAATATTTGGGAGCCGTCCAAGGCTCAATCTGTCAACAAAGATGGAAAGACCGCCAAGAAAGGGCTGGGCTACGTCGCAAAAAAGAAATCCGGCAACAAATATGGACTGAATCTTACCTGATATTCGATTCATGAAGCTACAAATCCAGTCACCGAAGATATAAAAGATGATCTACCTTTTCCCTACGACACAAACGTACAAAACGTGCCGTATACTATCCACGTGCTACCCTTTATAGCATCCCAACCAAGTTCATATAATCGTGGTTATGCTATCCTAGACGAAACCCTCCAAATGCTGCACTTGCCCAACTGGCCTGATGCTTCGAGCGCACCATATACAATCCACGGGCATAAACCATCAGAACACTCATCCAATTTGGTTCCTACTACACCCGTACCATCACAACTATCATCGAATGAAGTCTCTATGACTCATTGAGATTCAACTAACCTTGTGAGATCCACACGACTCGTTCGGAGAAAAATACCCTGTAGGATCCTCACGACCCGCCAGAAATAAGTACTTAAGTAGACAAAAACATATATGCTGCTTAAGTACACATCATCAAAGCCTTACGAGATCCTCACGACTCGTTAGAACAAAACCACTTATAAGATCCTCATGACTCTAAGAATAAAACTGCCTGCAAGATCCTCACGACTTGTAAGAAATAAGTGTGTGAAAGGACGGAAATATATCTGTTTTTCGAACATGCCATCCCAAACCAAAAACACCTACAGCAATAAACCTGCCCTACGGGCCTGACACTTTAAGCACGCCGTATACAATCCATAGGCACAAACAATGCATATTCAAACCTAGTTCTGTTACCCTGCCCTATGGGCCTGACACTTTAAGCGCACCGTATACAATCCACGGGCATAAACAACCTTCATCGCCCCTAAGTTCCCCTATGCTCGATGACTATTGTGAGATCAACAAAGATGGAGGTGCGCCTAAAGAAAAACTGCTTAATCTGCCGCAAGCTCTGAAAGTACTCGAAGACGGGGATAGATACCACTATTGACGAGCTTCGAGAAAATAATCTCGGAACTGATGAGGATAAAAGGCCTACATTCGTTAGCGCTTTGCTATCCGAAAGCCAAGTCGAAGGTCTCAAGGCTTTACTAATGAAGTACTGGGACTGTTTCACAAGGAACTACAACGAAATTCCTGGTCTCGACCCGGAGATAGTTGTTCATAAACTGGCTATATCTCCAGAAATCAAGCCCGTGAAGAAAACTCTGTGAAGAATGAGGCTAGAGCTTGAAGAACAAGTTGTAGCTAAAACCAAGAAGCTAATTAATGCCAGATTTATCCGTGAAGAGAAAAATGCCGAATGGATAGCAAGCGTTGTCCCAATAAAGAAAAGAACGAACAAATCAGAGTTTGTATCAACTTCAGGTATTTGAACAAAGCATACCGTAAAGATGACTTTTCACTACCCGTAATGGAATTGATGATTGATAATACGTCCGGTCATGACGTATTTTCCTTCATGGATGGGTCATCCGGGTACAACCAAATCAAGATGTCCCCGGAAGAAGAAAAGCATACGGCCTTCAGAACTCCCATTGGCATCTATTGCTATAAAGTTATGCGCTTGAAAAACGCCGGTGCTACCTACCAAAAGGCAATGACCAAAATATTCGACGATATAATCCATAAGATCGTCGAGTGCTATGTAGATGATCTCTTGATAAAAAGCATGACTCTCAAAGATCACTGGAGCCATCCGTGGATTGTATTCGAACGGCTTTGTGAATACAATTTGAAAATGAATCCCTTGAAATGCGCATTCGGTTTATCCTCTGGGAAATTCCTAAGATTCTTTATCTGACACCGTGGCATTGAGATTGACCCGTCAAAGATTCAGGCCATCCTCAAGATGTCGCCGCCCAAAAGTCAGACAAAATTAAGATCGTTGTAAGGCAAACTCTCCTACATTAGGCGGTTTATCGCCAACTTGTCGAGAAAGTGTCAACCCTTCAACCGGCTCACAAAAAAAGACGCCCCATTCAACTGGGATGACAAATGTCAAAAGGCATTTGAATATATCAGACAGTATGTGCTCAAGCCTCCTGTTTGAGCCGCCCCAATTCTTGGACGCCCTTTGATCCCCTATACGACGACATTAGAAAATTCCTTGGGGTATTACTCGCTCAATATAATGATGAAAACAAGGAAAATTCCTTATATTACCTCAGCCGGGTGTTAATAGGAGCAGAAAATAATTACCCCCTATTGAGAAGCATTGCTCGCACTAGTGTTCGCTGTAACGAAACTTCGATATTACGCGACGGCGCATAAAATTCTGTTGATTTCCAGAATAGGCCCTCTTGAATACTTGATGACGAGAGCTATTCTAACTGGAAGTCTTGCTAAATAGGCATTGATTTTAATGGAATTTGAAATCACATACATGCCTCAAAAAGCAATCAAAGGACAAGCAATAGCTGATTTCCTGGCGGCACGTCCAATTGCAGATGAGTCCCCGCTCAACTGAGAGCTCCTCGACGAACATGTCCTAAATATAATCATTACCAAAGAAGATGATATTATATAAGTAGATTGCTGGAAAATGTACTTCGATAGAGCCTCTTCTATAAAAGTCAACAATAACGGCTTGCCCAAAGTCCAAGCAGGGATCGGCCTAATTTTTGTCACTCCAGAAAGGGAGATCTTGCGCTATTCCATAGCCCGGTCTAATTCAAGAACCGACAATGAAGCAGAATATGAAGCACTTCTCGTCGGTCTCGAGATGGCCATAAACATGAAGATACACAATGTCCGTATCTATGAGGACTCGCAACTGGTGATCAATCAAGTCAATGGAGAATACAACATATACAAACCTTAACTCGCCATATATGAAAAGAAATTTCAGGAACTGTTAAAGAAAATCTCTTTGTTCACGTTGGAAAATATTCCTCGAATGGAGAATAGTGAAGCAGAAGTTCTTGCAAAATTGGAAAAAGAACTAGCTGATGAAAGCAACGAAGAAATAAGAATAATGGTCCAAAATTGAAAGATAATAGCACCATTTGAATTCTTCGAAACATCGGCCGAAGACATACCCGACTCATCAGTGATGACAGCCGAACAAGAGGAAGATTGGTGCCAGATATTCGTCGACTACTTCAAATACAAGAAGCTCCCTGAGGACAAGTCTACAGTTCCTCCCCTCTACATATGCCCAGCTTATATTGAATTTCAATATTCAAGGGAAGGAAGTTCCACTTCCAAAACTTCTTAACATATTGAGGAGTGCAGAGGGCACCCTAAAGAAAACCATGGAGACACCTACTCTTCTTATTGGGGAATTTTCTTCCTCTAGATCCAGGGGGAAGAAGAAGAAGGCCCCCACCAAGATGAAAGGTGGTGTCGATAAGGTACAGGGAAAGGGTAAAGAAAAAGTTTTAGGGCCAACATTAGAGAAAAATGAATGTTTCTATTATCACAAGAAAGGCCATTGGAAGAAGTACTGCAGGGCTTGGAAAGCCAGGAACCGGGATTCAAAGCAAGTTGTGGCTTCGGCTTCAGGTGTGTTTATGATTGAAAACTGTCTGTTAATCAACTCTACTTCCTGGGTATTAGATACCGGTTCAGGATCTCATATCTGTAATTCATTGCTGGCACTAAGAAGCTGTAGAGTTATAAAGGAAGGTGATATGACCCTCAGGGTTACTAACGGAGCGAGCGTGGATGCTGTTTCCATAAGGAAATATCACCTAGGATTGACAAGTGGACACATTTTGGTTTTGCGTAACTGTTTTTGTTTACCTAGTTTGACATGTAATATCATCTATGTATCTTTACTATCTAAAGAAGGTTATGATTTTACATTTGTAAGCGATGTTGTAAACATTCATCTTAATTATGGTTTGATTGGGTTAGGTACACTAGACAATGGTATATACGTATTATTTTCAATGTCCGAAACACACTTAAAAGAAAGTCTCCAGAATTAAGCTTTCTTATAGCGTTGTAGACTAGGTCACACAATGAAACACGGTTGACGAAATTATATAGAGAGGGATATTTGGATCCATTTGAATATTTGTCTTATGCAACTTGTCAATCATGTCTCAATGGAAAGATAACAAAGACTCCGTTCACTGGACACGGAGTAAGAGCCACCGAGCTCTTGGGACTCATACACAGCGATGTGTGTGGTCCAATATCTACACATGAAAGAAGTAGTTATTCCTACTTCATTACTTTTATGGATCATTTCTCAAGGTATGGGCATGTATTCTTAATGAAACATAAATTCGAGGCATTTTAGAAATTCCAGGAATACAAGAATGAAGTGGAAAAACAAACAGGCAAAAATATCAAGACACTTCGATCTGATCGATGTTGGTGAATATTTAAGTGCCAAGTTCCTGGATTTATTAAAAGAGAATGGAATTCTCTTTCAGCTTACTCCTCTATACACAGCTCAACACAACGGTGTATCAGAAAGGCGGAACCGCACCTTATTAGATATGGTACGTTCCATGATGAGTAACGCTGAGTTACCGCGATACTTCTGGGGTTATGCACTAGAATCTGCTGCATATCTTGTAAACAAAATTCCTACTAAGTCAGTGCCTACCACACCATATGAAATATGGAGTGGGAAGAAACTCTATCTTAAGTAACTTAAGATATGGGGATGTCCAGCTTTTGTCAAAAATCAGTATACGGACAAGCTCGAGGCACGATCAATACTGTGTAAGTTTGTGGGATACCCAAGGAACTTCACGGGGTATCTTTTCTATTACGCAGAGGAACAAAAGGTTTTGTTTCTCGGCATGCCCACTTTCTAGAGACTCAATTTCTTGAAAAAGAAATAAGTGGGAGTGCAATAAAACTGGAAGAAATTCCATAACCACAAACTATTACTGAAAATATGGTGGAACCAGAAGTTTCAGAAGAACCGGATGTCTCTGCACCACTCCGCAGGTCTAGTAGGCAGTCTCATCCGCCCGAGAGATACTATGGTTTTCTCGTAGATGGGGATATAGAGGATTGCATCATCAATGATGATGAGCCGACTAGTTTCCAGCAGGCCATTATGAGCAGAGACTCAACAAAGTGGTTGGATGCAATGTGGACCGAAATGGAATCCATGTACACCAACAAAGTTTGGACTTTGGACATTGCACCTCAAAACATAAAACCCGTAGGTTGCAAATGGATCTTCAGAAAGAAGATTGGTGCAGATGGACAGGTTGAAACCTATAAGGCTAGACTTGTAGCAAAAGGTTTTCGTCAAAGACTTAGTTTGGAGTATGATGAAACATTTTCTCCAGTAGCTATGCTTAAATCCATTCGGATCCTACTTGCCATTTTTGCCTTCCATGATTATGAAATTTGGCAGATGGACGTAAATAATGCTTTTCTAAATGGAAATTTGAAAGAGTGTGTTTATATGGATCAGCCAGAGGGTTTCATAGAGTAGGAGCAGCGGAAGAGTGTGCAAGTTGTTTAAATCTATATATGGATTAAAGCAGGAATCGCGGAGTTGGAACATCTGCTTTGATGAGACGGTCAATGAATTTGACTTTATCAAAAATCCAGATGAACCATGTATTTATATTAAGATTATAGCGAGAACTGTGGTATTCCTTTTCTTGTACGTGGATGACATTCTCCTGATAGGAAATGACATTCCTATGGTACAATCAGTCAAAGGATTCTTGTCACAGAAGTTCTCCATGAAAGACCTGAGTAATACCTCATACATTCTGGGGATCCAGATCTATCGTGATAGATCTAAGAGGATGTTAGGACTTTCACATTCCAGGTACATTGATACCATACTAAAAAGATTCAGTATGGAAGATTCCAAGCGCGGTAATCTACCAGCTTGTCACGGGATCACCCTCTCCAAAGAGATATCTCCCAAGACTGATTTGGAAAGGGATCGCATAAGTATTATACCCTACGCTTCTGCGGTAGGATCTATAATGCATGCGATGTTATGTACCAGACCATATGCTGCTTACGCACTGAGCATGGTAAGCAGGTATCAGTCAACCGTCGGGAGAAGTACTGGATAGCAGGAAGATGAGAAGGACTAAGGAGATGTTCTTAGTGTACAGCAGTAATGAGCTCCAGATCGAGGCATTCGTTGACTCCTGCTTCCAAAGTGACAAGGATGACTCCAAATCCATGTCGAGATATGTCTTCACCCTCAATGGAGGGGCGGTCTGTTGGAAGAGTTCCAAACAAGATACCGTTGCTGACTCAATGATGGAGGTAGAGTATATCACTGCATATGACGCCGCGAAAGAAGCAGTATAGATGAAAAAGTTCATTACAGAACTTCAGGTGGTTCCATCCATTGTTGACCCAATACCTTTGTATTGGGACAACAATGGGGTTATAACTTTAGCGGAGGAACCAAGGTCCCATCAGAAGTCCAGACATATCTTGAGGCGGTATCACCTGATCAGGGAGATCTTGGATCGCCGGGAGATCGAGGTGCGGAGAGTAGACACGGAGAATAGCACTACAGATCCACTCACAAAGGCTATCCCTCAGACGCAGTTTGAGAGGCTATTCGAGATGTTAGATCTGCGATATGCCAATACATGGCCTTAGTGCAAGTGGGTGATTGTTAGTGATATATGCTCTAGAGGCCATTATTGTATAATACTGGATTGTATATTACATTTTGGAAGCTTGGGATATATACAGATATAATAAAAGTCTTGCTCAACATGATAGTATGCTAGCTGGTTTGATTCTATCTTAACATGTGTATATGTTTCTTTTAACGTATCGCTAATACATATTGATAGAGCCCTTAGGATCTTTGCTTGACTATCGGCGTTGTGATAGCAGTCACACTAGTGGAGCTGGATAGTCTATAAGCATATCCTTAAACTTGTCCCTAGTTATAGGATTATCGAGACTGGGCATTGATACTCTAGAGTAGACTAGTGTATACGCTTCTTATCCCCGTTAGGGGAGGTGGCCTATCCCGCAGCCGTTGGTATACGGTACCAAAGATAGTATACAGGTGCTCATTGGGTTATGAGTTACACTGGACGAACTCGCTAGGAACTGTTGGTTGATATTATACCTATCGTCAGTTAGTAGTTCCCCGGTGACATGAGTACAGGTTAGTCCATTGACTTGACATCGCTATTCGTCTTGAGTGTGTTCCCACTATACTTAGAATACTACCCTACCACGGCTCAAATGAGTCATGCAAACAGGTAGTAGTTGGGTGCAATCCCGAAGAACTTGGAAGCAGTAGGGGATAGAAGGGATTCTTCTCTCCTGGTATTGGGAGTAGATATCGCATTGTGTACGGTTAGCCAATACACAAAGTCCCGGGCCAGGGAAAGTGAGATTTACTGGTAGGTACACCAGTAGTTTCTCAGGGTGTATTTGGTTCCACATCGACACGGCTTATTGCGTTATTAGGGATCTAACGTTTACCGCCCCCTAGGCCCGATATATGATACTTTTAAACGAACAGACCAGACTGTACGGAGAATGTCACCTATAAGCTCAGTAGGGTTTTCGGATGGGTTATCATGTCGAACTTCCCTTCAGCAGATACCTGGGTAGCCGTTACGTACAGCTAGTACCACTGACGTGGTTGTGGTTAAATTACTGCCATCGTATTGTAGAGTCTTTAGAGTCACACACATAGGGTTTCCCGGTTCAGGCGAAACAGTGTAGTTTTTGTATGGTTTTACGCAGGGGTGTTTGATTGAACACGTGTATTTATGCATGTATTTTAATTGGACAGTTTATTAGTACTAGCAGGTTTGAAAGACAGCCAGTTTTGATACTAGTATTATATTGCTCTCTTTTGGGTATTTGTATTTTAACACGAATACGGTATTTATACGAATACGTGTGTTTGTATAAATACGGGTATTTGTGCTTTGATACAAATACATGTATTTCTTTCTAAATATGAATACGCGTATTTTGTATTTTCCGTACAAATACGGTATTCGTATTTTGGTAGAAATACGGTATACGTATTTATACGAGTTTGAGTATACTTGTTTATATACATGCATTTGTATTTATTTATAAGTGTATGTATGTGTATACTTATGAGGTGGCTACACTCTCTCACTTATCTCCTCACCATTTAACATGGAAGTGTGTGGGCTTGTGACTCACCCTTGTGAGTCATCAAGCCCACCCACTTCTTTTGTTTGTGATGAATAGATAAGATGAGAGTGAGGTGAGATATTTTCAAGTGATGGTTATCTTTTTTCATGGGAGAAAAATATCTAGTAGCCACCATCTTCATCTTCTTCCTCAATCCTCTCTCTTGAGTTGTGAGAATTAAAGAGAGCATTTATTTTCACAAACTACACCAATCTAAGTATCTTGTCTTAGCGAGACTTGATCTTTAGTTGGTTCGGACGAAACTATCGCTTGAATCGGCATCCTCGGGTGGATCGTCTTTGACATGGAAGACCGACTTCGAGAGCTCGTTCCATCAACCCAAGAAACTTGAGGAGTCAACTTTCAAGACCCGAAGGACCATCTACAAAGGTTGTAATTTCAACCGAGTAGTTAAAACTCTAGTTAGGGTTTATTTAGTTTAGTGTTTCTGGGAATTTTAGTGTATTTTGCTCATGTTTTAAAGTTTTTGATTTCTCATAGCCGTAGTTGACACGATAAGGAGCACATATACACTTACACATGTGACTCGGGACAGTACCCAACTACCACCTATTTGCATGGCTCAATAGAGCCGTGGTAGGGAGGTAATCAAAGTACAGTAGGAACCACACAAGACACTATGACGATCTCGGGTTTACAGACTAACATGTAGAAGTGTCACCAAAGAATTGCTATCCGACAATAGGTATGGTACTATCTAGTTGTTCTCGGCGAGTCCGTTCGGTGTACTCATTCTCCAATGAGCACCTGCGTATAATCTTTGATGTCAAACACCAATGGTTGTGGGATCAACCATCGCCTCATACAGGGTCAATAAACGTACACACTAGTCTACTTTGGAATAACGATGCCCTTTCTCACTACTCCCTTGACCAGGAACACTTCAAGGATGTGCTTGTGGACTACACAAGACCCACTAGTATGATTGTCACACCCCGCTTCCCAGTATACGAAAACGGTGACGTGGCAGTCCGCAACGTATTTACTAAGAAATAAATACGTTAAGCGTAATTTAAGCAATATATATAATGCACAAGAATAACATGAGATATAAAATGAGCAGCAACTTTTATTAACATTCATCTTTACATACAACTATTTTGAAAAGGAAAGTACAATGATATAAAGTAATGCTTAAACAGTGGCATATGAACTGAAAGTAAGTACAAGAAGCTAGAAGTCCGGCTGGGCAATGAACTGATCTAAGTCCTCCTGGCTGAGCTCGATCTCCTGAGAGTCCGGTCCTCCTGACGAACATTCCAAGGAAAGAAAAAGACAGGAATGTCTTCAACAAACTAGCGCTCGGTATGTCCCAAAAGAAAGAATGGAATATAACAAGTAGTATGAAATGGAACTGGAAAGATGTACAGGTATATGTTTGTTATACTAAAATAGTTGTTTGTAGCTTGGTACAGAAGATATTTGTGTATACGAGAGGAGTCCATCTTACCCCGTGGACTATGGTAACATGTAAGTACAAGGCCCCGTCAAAACCCACAGGACAATGGCACGAGAGTTCATGTAGGTGTCTTTTAGTGACCATCTCGTGCCACGTTAATACATTCCATACCAATTTACCCGGTTAACCCCGAGTAATGTATTATCTTGAATATAGTAACAAGACTTGCTGAAACCATGGATACAAGTTGTTCAATTAGTCAGGTTCAGGATGTAATCATACAGTCATGTCAAGTATAGCCATGGCTCAGTCAAGTCAAGTCATGTATTCAGGTTGATATTTAAGCTTGAATTCAGGTATTCAGGTTCATGTTCAAGTATACATATTAATCTTTGGATTCATGTTTGAATTGGATTCTGATTTGAGTTAGACTCGGATTTGTATTCCGGTTCGAAAATGACTCATTCTGAGTCAGACACTATAAACTAATTTAGATCCTGAATTAGGTTCGGGAGTTATTGGTAACTGCTGCACATGAATGGCAGGATTTGTGTCTTTTTCCAAGACAATTACCATTAATAACACCATTAGGTTTTATACCTTAAATATGCAAGCACTCACTTTCTCCGGCTCCCTGAGGCTCAAGAGAATTGATCCCGCTTAAACCTATATTTACTAAAGTTCTCAACAGTGTTTTATATCGTTCGAGGGGGTTTTATGAAAAATATTTTTTTTATATAATTTTTAAATAATTCTCGAGAAGTTATTTATATTATTTAGGGTTTTCATGGATGTGAATTTTAAAGATTTGAGGTATTTTAGTGATAAATACTTAGCTTGAATAGTTCAAGGTATTTTATTGTAAATTTGTCTTGTATTGATATCTTGATGGTATTTTGGTGAAACTTGTGAACTTTCATCTTTTAGAAAAAAATGTAAGTTTATTATATTTGAAAATATATGGATTTATAATAATTATATAATTGTTAAAAATTAATTTTATTAAATTAGAAAATGCGTTTTTCTTAAAAACTGTATTTAAATCCTTTCGAGATCGAATGCTCCGTGAGAAGATCTGCATTTCACTCTACTAGCCCAATGATGTGTGATAATCCGCATCATCTAATAACGGGTCCTATAAAAAGTGTTGTAGAGGCATATTTACAAAGGGTTTTGAAATACAATTCAAAAGAAACCTGGTTTTTATAGTAAATAATATTTTCTTGTAATATTTTCTCGAAACACAAATCTACATGAAAGAGTTATCGTGCTATGGAACCATGTGTGTTTATGAGCGGTAGGTTTTTACCCTGTGAATTTTCCTAAAGGTATTATTAACAAAAACTCTAAAAGAAGGATTTGTGAAGTTCATGGTAATTTAGTGTAAATGTTAAGTTAAAGCTATTTTACATGATATTCATGATTAAAATTTGGTTCTAAGCATTGGTTATATGATTAAAAACAAGGTGTAAGAATATGGATGAAAATTAGGTAAGAAAAAATGAGCTTTCTAGGGTTTAGAAGAAAATGTCGGTATTAACTCCACTTCCGACATATGATTTGAAATACGATTTTCAAAGAAGAAAAAGAGAGATTGGGAGGGACTTATAAGTTATTTTGGTTAAGAGAAGGTAGAAGAATAATGGGTTATCATCGTGGCGTCGCGTAGTCGCCGAAATTTTCTTCGATCCTCGCCGGAACTTGATCTCTTGCTAACTCCTCTTCTACTCCTCTTGTACTTAAAATTTTTTGAGAATTTTGGCTATAATTTTTAGAATGAGGAAGGGCTAGGGAATGGGGTAGTATTTATAGTATGGAATTAGGGTTTTAGAATTAAAAGAGTGAATTAAAACTTGATTTAAAGGTGAAATTAAAAGTCTCTGTTAGATTGCAGGGAAATCAAACAGTGCAGGGGAGTTAGGGTAGGGGAAAGGTCATTGTGCAAAGCACGGGGCTCTTAGGCTATGGGGGGACCATTGGTGCCGGCCCTAGAGGCAATCTCACCGGTCGAATGAGGGGGGGCCAGTGGATTGATGCCACGTGTTCTCCTCTGTATTTAAATCCTTTTCCACATGTTTATTTTTTTCAGACTTTTCATTTTTATGTACATTGCACGTGTAAACTTTTAGGCTTCCAAAAAGTTTAAAAGAAAAATCAGAAAAATTAATGTGTCTGATGGGATTCGAACACAGGGGCTACCTACGTCACAGCAGTGCAATGCTTTACCAGTGAGCTACAAGTTGTTTCTTCCTGTTCTTAAACAAAAATTAACTTATAAATTTTACTTAGGCTTGTAACTCCTTTCTGTACATTAAACTGAAAAAAATTGTACACTAAATTCAGAGTCGTTACATTCGTTCTCGAAATTTACAATTACATAAAGACTAGTTTTCAAATAAGTAAGGGTATCTTGCACACATGTCGTCTTCTCGTTCCCACGTTAATTCTCCTGGTGAATCTTTTCTCCACATCACTCGGACCAAGTTTACTTCCTTGTTCCGTAGTTTCTTCACCTTTCGGTCCAGGATCTCAACGGGTTGTTGCTCACAAGTTAGGTCTTTCTGTACAGTGAGCTCGGAGTGATCAAGGATGTGGCTGGAGTCGCTCACATATTGTAACTGGGATATATAGAACACGTTGTGCACTTGTTCCAATGCGAGTGGTAGTGCCGAATAGTATGCCACTTATCCTACTCGTTCGAGTATGTCGAAAGGTCCTATATATCTCGGACTGAGCTTACCCCTCTTTCCAAAGGGGATTACTCCTCAGTTTGGAGAGATCTTTAAGAAAACATGATCTCCAGGTTGGAACTCCAGATGTCGACGCTTTGCATCAGCCCAGTGCTTCTTTCTGTCTTGGTCTATGCGCATTCTTTCCCTGATCGTGCGAACTACGTCCACAGTTGCCACGATCATCTCTGGTCCATGGAGTTCCCGATCTCCGATGTCGTCCCAACTTAGTGGTGAACGACACTTCCTTCCGTAGAGTGCTGCAAATGGTGTTATTCCAATACTCGCCTGATAGCTGTTGTTGTATGAAAATTCCACAAGGTGTTGGTGATCTTCCCACGAACCTCCGAAGTCTAACATACAAGCTCTTAGCATGTCTTCTAGAATCTGAATTGTTCGCTCAGACTGTCCGTCCGTTTGTGGATGGTAAGCCGTGCTGAAGTTCAGAATTGTTCCCAGGCTAGCTTGCAGACTCTGCCAAAACTGTGATCGAAATCTGGTATCACGATCGAAGACGATGTAAACTGGTACTCCATGTAATCTCACAATCTCCTCCATGTACTTCTTAGCTAACGTTTCAGTAGTTTGGCCAACTTTAAAGGGAATAAACTGAGATGACTTGGTGAGTCGATCCACAATAACCTATACTGCGTCGTTACCCTTCGTACTGCAAGGAAGGGTAGCCACGAAGTCCACGGTAATGTGCTGCCATTTTCATTCTGGGATTGGTAACGGCTGAAGTAGACCAGCAGTTCTGTGATGTTCAACCTTCACTTGCTGACACACCAAATAATTGGCTACACTTCTGGTTACTTTGCACTTCATTCCATACCACCAGTAGTGTTGTCGTAGATCCTTATACATTTTTGTACCACCAGGGTGTACCAAGTAAGGAGAGCTGTGAGCTTCTTTCATCAACTCTTCCTGAAATGGGCCGTGTGGTACACACAATCGACTACTATATCTCAAGGATCCGTCTTCATGGATGATGAAGTCTGTTCGAAGTCCACTTTCTACTTATTCTCGAATCTTTTATAGCTTGGCATCATTTGCTTGAGCTGCTTTGATATGATTGACAATGGTAGACTGGACTTGTAAGTTCATCAAATACGAAGCGTTACCTGGCATAACCACTTCGATCTCCATCCCATGCAATTCCTGCTATAGCTTCCACTGTGCGGTGAGATTCATTGATAGTGGTTGGTGACTAAGTGCATCAGGAACTACATTAACCTTCCCTGGATGATACTGTAGATTGATGTCAAAGTCCACCATGAGTTCTAGCCATCTTCTCTGCTGCATGTTCAATTCTTTCTGAGTAAATACATACTCCAGACTCCTGTGGTCAGTGTATACATCCACTTATTCTCCCAGAAGATAGTGGCGCCAAATTTTAAGTGCAAAGATAACGGCTGCTAACTCCAGATCATGTGTTGGATAGTTGCGCTCATGAACTTTCAGCTGTCTTGATGCAAAAGCTACAACCTTTCCATGCTGGTGTAGAATACATCTTAATCCCTTACTGGATGCATCGCAATGCACAACAAATCCTCCAGATTGATCCGGTATTACAAGGATAGGAGCTGAAGTTAACCTCGACTTGAGTTCCACAAAAGCTTTTTCATATGCTTCTGACCACATGAATGCTTCATCTTTACGTGTGAGCTTGGTCAGGGATGCTGCAATCTTCGAAAAGCCTTCGATGAATTTTCGGTAGTATCCTGCTAATCCCAAGAAACTTCATATATATTTTACCGTCTTTGGTGTCGGCCATTCGCTGACAGATGACACCTTAGCTGGATCTACTGAGATTCCTTCGTCTGAAACGATATGTCCGAGAAATCCGACTTGATCTAGCCAAAATTCACACTTGCTGTACTTGGCATAGAGTTGATGTTGTCGCAATGTCTCCAGGACAATCCGTAAGTGCTCGGTATGTTCTTTCCGATTCTTTGAATACACCAAAATTTCATCGATAAAGATGACAACGAACCTGGCTATGTACTCTCAGAAAACTTGGTTCATCAGATTCATGAAAATAGCAGGTGCATTGGTCACTCCAAATGGCATTACAAGATACTCATAATGACCATAGCGAGTCATGAACGCCGTCTTCGGAATATCAGACTCTTCAACATTCACCTGATGATAACCCGAACGAAGATCTAGCTTTAAGAATACGCAAGACCCACTTAGCTGATCGAACATATCGTCGATGCACGGTAATGGATACTTGTTCTTAATCGTCACTTCATTCAGAGCTCGGTGGTCTACACACAACTTGTATGAACGTTCTTTCTTCTTCACAAGCAAAACTAGAGATCTCTAACTTGAAGTACTGGGATGAATCCAACCTTTCTTCAGGAGTTCGTCCAACTAAGTATGGATCTCCTTCAATCCTTCTGGACTTAACCGATACAGAGCTTTGATCAAAGGTTGCGCACCAAGTAGTAAATCAATACTAAATTCAAGAGCTCAATCGGGAGGCAAACCTGTTATATCTTCAGGGAATAAATCCTCGAACTCTTAAACTACCTCTGGCTTCGATTCTTCTGCATGTAATGTTGCAATCACTACCTTCTTTGGTTTACCTTTGTAGGTGCTAGGTTCCAGGGTATGGTCTCCACTCTTGAAATAGAACACTGGATGATCTAGTATTTCAAACACTGCCCTCCTTTGATGGCAGTCGATGGTAGCGAAGAAAGTTCCCAGCAGTCCATTCCCAAGACTACATCGAAGTTCGGTATGTCCAGTACTTTGAAGTTCGCATAGAATTTCGTCCGCAAACTACAACTGGATACTGATCAAATCCCATAGTTGCCTTCAATACTCCATTCCCAGAATTGACATTCCAGCTTGAAATGAGTGGCTTCATGGGAATCACATGCGTTCTCACGAATCGTTGGGACATGAAGCAGTGTGATACTCCAGTGTCGAAGAGTGCTAGTACAAGAAAGGTGGCTACTAGTATAGTACTTAAGTTGTGTGAGGTGTGTTTTAGATATAGGAGAAATTTAGAGACATACAAGGATTTGAAAAGATGGGAAAGGATTGGGAATTACCAGTCATAACTTAGCCAGTGGCTTCAGCTTCCTCAACGGTCATGGTGAAAGCCTGACACCTGGGTACATTCCTCCTTACTGGAGGCACATTCCTCTGTCCTTGGGGCACGTTTCTCTGCCCTTGAGGCATGTTCCTCTGTGTCTGATGGAATTAACGAAGATGCTGTGCAGGAGGTCCATGTGGAGGTGGAACAGGTAGAGTAAGACAAGGTGCAAGAGCCTGAATAGCTGGCCGCTGCGGAAAGATGATGGCATGTCTAGGTGCTGGAGATGGATTGAGTTTATAAGGACATGCTCCAATGGCGTGCGTGGATGCGCCACAAACTAAGCACAGGCCGTTTGCACGCCTGCATTCCTTCACCAGGTGTCCATTCTTCTTGCAGTAGAAGCAAAAGTCTGGACTGGGCCGGTTAAATGATCCTCCTGTCTCCTGGGTGCAAAAATTGGCCTGCAGGATGCTCCTCCTGCCATCTGTGTAGCAGGGCGTTTCACACCGGCAGTCTGTGGTCTACTCCTCTTCTTCACCACTGCCTCATAGCGTCGGGCAGCCTTCAGAGCAAGATCATAGGTTGGGAAATCCCCTGTAGCGAGTGCGGCTTGGATTTCCGGGTCTAACCCTTGCTAAAATTTTCGTGCCCGGATCTCAGCAGTCAGAATAAGGTGTGACGCAAACCTGTTATGACCTTGTGTTAGCAGTGTAATATGTGATATCATGAAATTAAATATTGAGACATTATCTTACCTGCTAAGCATGGTAAACTCATCATCGTATTCATCCACAGACTTGCTCCACATCGAGCCTTGTTGTAAGTGGATGAACTGTTGTTCCATGTCGAAATGGGAAGTCTCAGGGAAGTATTTCGCGTCGAACATGTCGCGAAATGTCGTCTATTCAATCGGTTCGGCGAGTCGGCATTCTTCAGCCTTCCACCAGACACTGGAGTTATCTGTTAGTTGCAGCTTTGCAACTCTCATCCAAGCAATCTCTGGTACTTGTGCTGCTGCCAGGTCATCTTCTATCGACTGAGCCTATTCTTCTGCCTCCAGTGGGCTTTCCTTCCGAGAGAAATATTTCAGATGCAGTGCCCGGAATTGTTTGACTCCAGGTGCCTCGACTTCTGGGCGGTGCATGAGGATAGCAGTCTGCTGCTGCTGACCCTCTAAGAGGCTCTTTATCGCCTCAAGCAGTACTGTCCGCTCGTTGATGGGAACTGCAACGGTAGATGGTAGTGGTAGAGGAGGTGGTGGGGTGTTGTCATTGACGTTGGTACTCGTGTTGTTCGGTGAATTCATGACCTTGATATAAGAGGAAAGGTTAGGATAGATTCAAAGAATTAGAAATGTAAGGAATGTATAGTTGCTGATTCTTATAATTCTTGTGATATATATTGATTAGGACTTCATGCAGAACTGACCCTGCATGGGCCACAAACAAAACCTGTCACGCCCCGCTTCTCAGTATACGGAAACGGTGACGTGGCAGGCGGCAACTTATTTACTAAGAAATAAATACGTTAAGCGTAATTTAAGCAATATATATATATATATATATATATATAATGCACAAGAATAACATGAGATATAAAATGAACAACAGCTTTTATTAACATTCATCTTTATATACAACTGTTTTGAAAAAGAAAGTACAATGATAAAAGCAATGCCTAAACTGTGGCATATGAACTGAAAGTAAGTACAAGAAGCTAGAAGTCCGGCTGGGCAGTGAACTTATCCAAGTCCTCCTAGCTGGGCTCGATCTCCTGAGAGTCCGGTCCTCCTGACGAACATTCCAAGGAAAGAAAAAGACAGGAATGTCGTCAACGAACTAGCGCTCGGTAAGTCCCAAAAGAAAGAATGGAATATAACTAGTAGTTTGAAATGGAACCGAAAAGATGTACAGGTATATATTTGCTATACTAACGTAGTTTTTTGTAGCTTGGTACAAAAGGTATTTGCGTATACGAGATGAGTCCATCTTATCCCGTGGACTATGATAACATGTAGGTACAAGACCCCGTCAAAACCCACGGGACAACGGCACGAGAGTTCATGTAGGTGTCTTTTAGTGACCATCTCGTGCCATGTTAATACATTCCGTACCAATCTACCCCGTTAACCCCGAGTAATGTGTTGTCTTGATTATAGTTACAAGATTTGCCGAAACCATGGATACAACTTGTTCAAGTAGTCAAGTTCAGGATGTAATCATGTAGTCATGTCAAGTATAGCCATGGCTCGGTCAAATCAAGTCATGTATTCAGGTTTGATATTGAAGCTTGAATTCAGGTATTCAGATTCATGTTCAAGTATACATATTAAACTTTGGATTCATGTTTGAATTGGATTCTAATTTGAGTTAGACTCAGATTTGGATTCTGGTTTGAAAAGGACTCAGTCTGAGTCATACACTTTAAACTGATTTAGATCCTGAATTAGGTTCGAGAGTTATCGGTAACTACTGCACATGGACGGTAAGTTTGTATCATTTTTCAAGACAATTACCATTGATAACACCGTTTGGTTTTCTACCTTAAATAGGCAAGCACTCACTTTCTCCGGCTCCCTGAGGCTCAAGAGAATTAATCCTGCTTAGAACTATATTTACTAAAGTCCTTAACAGTGTTTTATATAGCTCGAGGGGGTTTTATGAAAAATGTTTTTTTATATAATTTCAAAATAAACCTCGAGATATTATTTATAATATTTAGGGTTTTCATGGATGTGAATTTTAAAGATTTGAGATATTTTAGTGATAAATACTTAGCTTGAATAGTTCATGGTATTTTATCGTAAACTTGTCTTGTATTGATATCTTGATGGTATTTTGGTGAAACTTGTGAATATTCATCTTTTAGAAAAAAATGAAAGTTTGTTACATTTGAAAATATATGGATTTATAATATTTATATAATTATTAAAAATTATTTTTATTAAATTTGAAAATGCGTTTTTCTTAAAAACCGTATTTAAAACCTTTCGAGATCGAATGCTCCGTGAGGAGGTCTGCATCTCGCTCTATTAGCCCAAGGATATGCGATAATCCGCAGCATCCAATAATGGGTCCCCCAAAAGGGGTTGTAGAGGCATATTTGCAAAGGATTTTGAAATACAATTCAAAAGAAACCTGGATTTTATAGTAAATGGTATTTTCTTGTAATATTTTCTTAAAACACAAATCTACATGAAAAAGTTATTGTGCTATGGAACCATGTATGTTTGTGAGGGGTATGTCATTACCCTATGAATTTTCCTAAAGGTATTATTAACAAAAACACTAAAAGAGGGATATGTGAAACTCATGGTATTTTAGTGTAAATGTTAAATTAAAGCTATTTTGCATGATATTCTTGATTAAAATTTGGTTCTAAGCACTGGTTATATGATTACAAATATGGTGTAAGGATATGGATGAAAATTAGGTAAGAAAAAGTGAGCTTTCTAGGGTTTAGAAGAAAATGTCAGTATTAACTCCACTTCCGACATATATTTTGAAATACGATTTTCAAAGAAGAAAAAGAAAAATTGGAAGGGACTTACAAGTTATTTTGGTTAAGAGAAGGTATAAGAATAATGGGTTGTCATCATGACGTCGCGGGATCGCTGGAATTTGCTTCGATCATCGCTAGAACTTGATCTTTTACTAACTCCTCTTCTACTCCTCTTGTACTTAGAAAATTTTAAGAATTTTAGCTATAATTTTCAGAATGAGGAAGGTCTAGAGCATAGGGTAATATTTATAGTGTAGAATTAGGGCTTTGGAATTAAAAGAGTGAATTAAAATGCATTAAAATTTGATTTAAAGGTGAAATTAAAAGTCTTTGTTTGATTGCAGGGAAATCAAACAGTGCAGCGGAGTTAGGTGTAGGGGAAGGGTCATGTATGCAAAGCACGGGGCTCTTTGGCTACAGGAGGACCGTCGGTGCCAGCCCTAGAGGCAATCTCGCCGGTCAAATGAAGGGAGGGGGTCGATGGATTGATGCCACGTGTTCTCCTATGTATTTAAATCCTTTTCCAAATGTTTATTTTTTTCAGACTTTTCATTTTTATGTGCATTGCACGTGTACACTTTTAGGCTTCCAAAAAGTTTAAAAGAAAAATCAGAAAAAATAATGTGTCTGATTGGATTCGAACACAGGTGCTACGCCAAAGCAGTGCCAGGCTTTACCAGTGAGCTACAAGTTGTTTCTTACTGTTCTTAAACAAAAATTAACTTATAAATTGTACTCAAGCTTGTAACTCCTTTCTGTACATTAAACTGAAAAAATTTGTACAGTAAATTCAGAGTCGTTACAATGATCTACATCATAGTCTTGGTAGTCAAGCAAAATATTCTAAGGGCTTTATCAACATGTATCAGTGAAATAGTAAAATAGAGCAAATGTACATGTTAAGCATCCACTATAATATACAATTATGGCCTCTAGGGCATACATATTCCTAACAATCTCCCACTTACACTAAGGCCAGTTGTTGAAGTATCTCATACCCAACATCCCAAAAAGTCTCTCGAACTGCATCTGGGGAAGGGCCTTCGTGAGATCCGCTGTGTTGTCCTTCATGTCAACTCTCCTGACCTCGATCTCACGGCGATCAACTATCTCCTGGATCAAGTAATACCGCCTCAGAATATGTCTGGATCGCTGATGGGACCGGGGTTCCTTGGACAAAGCCACAGCTCTATTGTTATCACAATACATAGGTAATGGATCAACAATGGATGGAACCACACCAATTTCATTGATGAACTTCTTCATCCAGACAGGCTCTTTGGCAGCATCGTTAGCAGCGATGTATTCAGCCTCCATCGTCAAGTCTGCAACGGTATCATGTTTGGAACTCTTCCAACATACCTCCCATCTATTGATGGTGAAAACGAAACCCGAGATAGACTTGTTGTCATCCATATTACTCTGGAAGCATGAATCGGTAACGGACTCCACTTAGAGTTCTCCGTTACCATACACTAAGAATATTTCTTTAGTCCTTCACAAGTATTTAAGAATGTTCTTCATAGCTATCCAGTGCTTCTCCCCTGGGTCTAATTGATACCTGCTTACCACACTGAGTGCGTAAGCTACATCCGGTCTAGTACATAACATCGCGTACATGATGGACCCGACTGTAGAAGCATAGGGTATCATGTTCATGCGAGCCCTTACCAAATCAGTCTTTAGAGACATTTCTTTGGAGAGGGTGATTCCTGAACAAGCGGATAAATTACCACGCTTGGAATCTTCCATACTAAATCTCTTTAGTATGGTGTCTATGTATCTGGATTGGACAATCCCAACAGCCTTTTAGATCTATCCCGAAAGATCTTTATCCCCAGGATGTAGGAGGCATCACCCAGATCTTTCATGGAGAACTTTTGTGATAGGAAGAGTTTGACCGAGTGCAGGATAGGAACATTATTTTCTATCAATAGTATGCCATCCACGTACAATACAAGGAAAACAACCTTACTCTCTACTACTTTTTTATATATACAGGGTTCATCTATATTTTTTATGAAGTCAAACTCTTTGACTGCTATATCAAAACAGATGTTCCAGCTCCGTGATGCCTGCTTTAATCTGTATATTGATTTAAACAACTTACACACATTTCCGCTACTCCCACTGTCTATGAAGCCCTCTGGCTGTATCATATACACGCTCTCTTCTAAATCACCATTTAGAAAAGAGGTCTTGACGTCAATCTGCCATATTTCATAGTCATGGTATGGGACAATGGCAAGTAGGATCCTAATGGATTTAAGCATAGCCACTGGAGAAAAGGTCTCGTCATAGTCAACACCTGTCGTTGACGGAAACCTTTTGCTACAAGTCTATTTTTGAAGGTCTCAACCTTTCCATCTACACCGATCTTCTTCTTGAAGATCCATTTGTTGCCAATAGGTTTTACCCCTTCAGGAGAAACTTCCAAAGTCCACACTTTGTTGGTGTAAATGGATTCCATCTCAGATCGCATAGCATCCAGCCATTTCATAAAGTCCCCACTTGTGATAGTCTGCTCGAAACTAGTCTGGTCATCATCTTCCATGATACAATTCTTGCTCCCACCATCTATGAGAAACCCGTAGTATTTCTCAGGTGGATAAGAAACCCTACTAGATCTGCGGAGTGACTGAGGTTTGTCGAGGACTATCGAATCTTCCGGTTCTACCAAATCCTGAGTTGTTGTTTGTGTTTCTGGAATTTCATCTAGTTCTACTTCACTACCACTAATTTCTTGTACAAGAAATTCTTTTTTCCAAAAAGGTGGCATATTGAGAAAAAAAAATTTTATTCCTCAGTGTGGCAGAACAGATACCCTAGAGAATTATTTGGATATACCATAAAATTGCAAAGAACTTATCGTGCTTCAAGTTTGTCCAGGTTTTGCCTTTTGACATAAGCTGGGGTCTCTTTCCACTCCATATCTCATATGCGGTTTAGGCACGGATTTTGATGGAGCATAATCCGATAGGTATGCAGCTGTCTCAAGTTCATAACCTCAAAAGGAAATAAGTAATTCAACATTACTCATCATAGAGCGCACCATATTTAATAGGGTGCGATTCCTCTACTCCGATACACCATTGTGTTATGGTGTATAAGGAAGAGTAAACTGAGAGAGAATCTCATTCTCTTTAAGATAATCTCGGAATTCTGTGCTCAAGTATTCCCCTTCTCAATCTGATCGAAGAATTTTGATACTTTTACCCGTTTGGTTCTCTACTTCATTTTTATATTTCTTGAATTTCTCAAAAGCTTCATATTTGTGTTTCAATAGGAACACATGCCCGAATCTAGATAGACCATCCGTGAATGTAATGAACTATAAAGAACCATTCCTAGCATGTATAGATATAGGACTGCATACATCACTATGTATCAATCCCAAGAGTTCAGTAGCTCTTGCTCTGTGTTCTGTAACAGAGTTTTAGTCATCTTTCCTTTGAGACAAGACTGGCAAGTTTCATAAGATGTAAATTCAAACGAATTCAAATATCCATCCTTATGCAACTTAGCTAGTCTGGGCCCATTGATATGACCAAGTCTACAATACCACAAGAAGGCTTCGTTCATTTCTAAACTTTTCCTCTTGCGTGTGTTTTGGATGTTTAGAACTGTATGTTGATTTAGAACGTATAAACCACTACACAATGTACCAAACCCAATCAACACTTGATTTAGAAAAATATTCATAATATTTTTCTTTAATGCAAATTTATATCCTTCTTTATCTAATAAAGAAACGGATATTATATTGCACATCATCGGCGGTACGAAATAAAAGTCGTTCAAAATCAATGCATTATCAATAGGCAATAGTTGGTGATATTCGCCGATAGTTTCGGTAGCAACAATTGCTCTGTTCCCTACTCTGAGAAACATATCACTTTTTCCCAGTTCTCTATTTCTCTTTAACCCTTATAATATATTAAAAATGTAGAATCCTGATCCAGTATCCAATACCCAGGACGTAGAGCAAACTGAGAAACAGTTCTCAATAACTAACACACCCGAAGAAGATGCATCAGAATGATGTTACTTCAATAAGATTGTGTTGAAATCCTAGCATTCCCGTATCCCTTGCCTAGACTTATGACAGTTGTCATAAGATAGAGCAGAACCAACGTTCCCTAGCCTAGTATAATAAGCAAGTTCGGTCAATATATACATGTTATTATCTTGATTAAAGCGTGGCATGGTCGCTACCTAAAGAGAGAGAGAGAAGAAAACACTTTAGCGTATGCTCTTGCAAGATTAGATTGGTTATTATCTTATCTAATCAGGATGGCTCCCACTGTTTTTATCAAATCTTCTTTCAAACCCTAAAAGGTAAGATTAGCCGGAATTAATTACACCTTATAAGTTCGCTAATCGGTCGGCCAGGCTGGTATTGGCACTCCGAGGGAGTCTCCCCGTACTTTCGCACGGAACTAATTAAATAACCTCGTTTCTACAGAGGCATAACCGCGTTAACACCTTTTTAGTCACCTACTGTCTTAGCTAATTGTAAAGTGGAAAACACTCACGGGAGTAATGCTTACTCGCAGTGGGTATCGGGATCCAACTATCCCATAGAATGTATGCAATCTCATTGCAAATTTAAACACTTGAAATTCCCGATAATGTTTTTTACCCCTAACAACTTATGACCTTAACGAAGTCAATAAATCATAAGTTGCTAGTCAAGTTCAACCCATCATTTCTTGATTAAGTTAGACACACCCGTATAAGCCCTTAACGAAGTCAACAAAGCTATGCGACTGCCTTAACTAATCGCATCGCATGCTGTAGATAAGCATCTATTAGCTACCAAACACTGCGCCTTAACGAAGTCAGCAAATGCAGCATGAATACTAAATGATACTTATCTGAAATGACGAAGGGCTATGGCTGGTTTTGATGAAAACTTTTAACGTAATGAATTTGATATCGTTGTAGAATCAATTGATTTGAAAAGGAGTGGTTTAAGCTCCGCTTTAAAAAATCAAGTAGTTTTTCAAAACAAATCGAGTGGGTTGTAGCATATGCTAGTCTTTGCTAAAGAGGTCATTCCCGGTGAAAGAATCTAGGCTCTTTCCTCATCGAATGAGTTGCTGGATATTTATAAATGAATACCACTATGCAAAATAAAAACTAGAGCTAACTTTTTGAAAAATTGTAATTTTACATCTGTTTGGTTTCTTTTCTTTTCATTAATCTTATTAATGAAGTCCCATCATTTATGTTTTCTAAACATCACAGAAGAAACGAAAATAAAACATATATATATACCATCCGCATTCACCACGGGGATCCGGGTCTTCACCGTAAGGTTACTTAACTTACGACAGCGAGGGGTCGGGAGTAGCATGGATGCAAAATATATACAGTGTCTACTAGTATATCATATATATAAGTAGTATTCATATCATAAATTTATATGATCACATCACAGCACAGCAGAAGCAAATATATGAAATATAGGATACACTAGGAGATCCGTGTTTTAGATTAAACCATTAACGAAAAATACGGATTCCATGGTCGTGATGAATAGCCAAGCCCACACCCCTAGACCCCTACGAGAGCGACAAGCAATCCTGCCAATTCTAAAATTAGGCGACCGGTCTCGACTCCTCAATATGGCCACCTACTGGACTCTAGAACCCAGTTACTTGTGCCCTCCGCCTTGGCTCTATCCTAATACAGAAAAGTAAATAATATACATCAAGGTGACTACATCCTCACTCCTGGATGTGCCTTAATAAAAAAATATTACATACGATAATTTATATGAATGAAAATTGAAAAACTCTCATCTTACATAAATCCCCTGGTTATTCAATCACGACGATCCAACAAATCATATCGATATAGCAACACTATAACATCACATGTCATCAACGTAAGTAAATATGTGTATCTCTAATATCGTTAATGTATAGTAACGAGATCGGGGATACCTCCACATATTATACTTACGATCACAGAAATGAAATGAAAACGACAATGATTAGAATCCGCAACTGTAGACATCATAAACCTAGATTATCTTATAGTCCGAATTTCATGTCTAACCCTATAAACCTTACATTTAAGCCTCAAATTGAAAACCATTTTCAAAGTTAAAGACGAGAAATTCAACAAGATTCTCGGTGAAAAGATCGAAGGTTCGTCAAGCATATTAGTGGATGGCCGCACCACCGTGGCTGTCGACAAAGTGTCCTCGGGCGGGACACCGTGGCTGCGAGCACCCGAGTGGATGCTCTTGGCCATGGGGTTCTACCATGGTTACTTTTTCGGGGCTATGGGCATGGCTCTTCACTAGTATCTCCCGGCGAATCTTTGCGTACGATATGAGATTACGACGGAGTTTCGATCCAAATCTAAACTCCGTGGTAATCCATCAATTGAGACTAAAATGTGAGATTTATAAATCAATAATCAGTTTTCACAAAACTAATTAATGTGGAATCTAACAATTGTATCACATAACCAAAATATTCAGATGATGTTAACATTTCGATCGACATTCATATCAACAATAATTAACAAAGACCTCAACCACTAGAGCCTCACCAAAAATATCTAGAAAATCCAAAATCTCAAAATGAAGAAACTCAAGAAAATTGGAGTTCTGAAGAATCAAGTGGGCGGCGGATCCGCGGCCACTTGAGAGCTCTAGAAGCTCTGTTTTCTTGAGTAGCCATAGAAAACCCTGCACGATTTTCTGAACATTTTTAATTTTGAAAAATTCAAAGTCTTAAAAATTGGACCGAAAAATGTAAAAGTTCGGATATTAAACGTTGACCGGACACTTTAATTTCGTATAAATATCTCCTAAGTCTCTAGTTTGGTTCTGATACCATGAAAGTAGATACTAGCATCTCTACTAAGGTTTGGACAAGAGTAAGTAAGAAATTTTAAAAAATCTAAAAGGCTTAGTCTACAAACAAGAATCGAACTAGAGAATTAGGGTCTAGATATCTAACAAAGTGAAGAGAGGCAACAACCTTTGTAGTCTAGTCCTTCACTTCAAAAGCTCCAAGTAGTAGTCCCCAGAACTCTTGCTAGTGCTCCACTTGAAAAAAAGAACGAGCTTTCTCAATGTCTTCTTCGTCGAAGATGATTCACCTAGAAGCTTCTAACACTTAAGCTCACACTAATCAATGTATTAGTAAAGATAACAAGCTAAACTAAATTGCTAGAATGGTTTAGGTTGATGAAGGGTTTTTGCTCACTAAAAATCTTTCTTTTTATTTTTCCTCTGGAGTGAATAGTAACACAAGAAGAGGAAGTGAAGAAGATGAGGATGAGAATGAGCAAGTGGGTTGGATAAGATCAAGAACTAATAAATGAATGAGTCATAAAAGCTACACTCTTCTAAAGAAATGGCTCATTCTTTTCATTGTTAAATTGATATAAGTAAATCATTATCCACTTATCTTTCATCATATGTAATTCTCATACATCTATCTTCCATGTATCATCAAGTATGACACAAAAATAGACATTTATATCATATATATATATATATATATAAAGAGAAGAAAATCTTAAGTGAGCGTAATATTAGTTAATATATATAAATATATATATATATATCTCAAATTATTAAATCAACACTTGATTCAATAATCCGGTTATATCATATATAACCCGGCTAATATCAATTAATGCTAAATTAGAATACAGTATCATATACTCGTATTTAATCAAGCTCCCGCACATATCTCCATACATTCCTTACATCATTTTGCTTGAGTTAGGAAACCTATATGTAGGAGTCTAAAGACTCGCCAATACACCAGCAGTAGGTAATGATCACATCAAAGACTTACAAGTCGTCAGCGGTACTAGCTGGACGTAACGGCTACCCAGGTATTGAACGAATAGAAGATCAACAAGTAAACTTGTCCAAACTCCCATAGAGCCTATAAGCAACACTTACCGTACAATCCATCTCTTCGTCTGATATGTCGCATATCGAGTCTGGGGGATGGAATCGTCAGACCCCAATAACTCGATAAGTCATGCCGATGTGTGGCCTATAACAAATCGAGAAACTACTGATAACACTTATCAGTAAATCTCATCAGTCTTGGCCACGGACTTGCTGTTATAACCAATCGAGTATAACACAATATCAACTCGCTATACCGGGAGAGACGAAACCCCTCCTATCGCTCACTGCCTCCATGTGGCTCGGGACTGTACCCAACTACCACCTGTTTGCACGACTCAGTAGATCCATGGTAGGGAGGTAATCAAAGCACAGTGGAAACCACACAAGACACTATGACGATCTCGGGTCTACAGACTAACATGTATAAGTGTCACCAGAGAACTGCTATCTGACGATAAGTATGGTACAATCTAGGAGTTCTCGGCGAGTCCGTTCGGTGTACTCATTCTCAAATGAGCACCTGCGTATAATCTTAGATGTCAAACACCAATGGTTATGGGATCAACCATCGCCCCATGTAGGATCAAGAAACGTACACACTAGTCTACTCTGGAATATCGATACCCTATATACTCTCTCGACTAAGAACACTTCAAGGATGTGCTTGTGGACTACACAAGCACCACTAGTATGATCTACATCATAGTCTTGGTAGTCAAGCAAAATATCCTAAAGGCTTTATCAACATGTATCAGTAAAATAGTAAACTAGAGCAAATGTACATGTTAAGATAAAAAGTAACCAGATAGGATACTATCATGTTGAGAAAGAAAGTCCTCTCTATATATATCCAAGTATCCACTATAATATACAATAATGGCCTCTAGGGCATACATATTTCTGACAGAAGAGTCAATTCCTTCAAGGCAATTCTATGATTGCTCTATGGCACGGACACATCAAACGCATCCAAGGTGATCCAAATGGCCACAAAAATCCCACCACATAAGTAAGAGAGTGTCTTCGACCTCTTTGTGTTTAAAGTCCCACCGAGGCATGCAAAAGATCATTTTTGATGCCATCGGAACAGTTGAGCCGAACAAGACAACACAGTCCCACCTGGCAGTGCCTCCAAGCGCATAGGACCGGCTAAATGAAAAGGGGGAATCCCACCATGGCGCATAAAAGGATGTTCTTAACAGTCAAAGAAAGTCGAGACAAAAGTTCCACTGAGGCGCACAAAAGAACGTTCTTGACATCGTCAGTACAACTCAGGTAAGTCAAATCAAAAGATCCACCTGGTAGCGCTTCTAAGCTCATAAAAGGTTCTGCTAAACAAATCAGGGATCAAAACTAAATAAGACAATGAAGTCTCACTGAAGATTCTCCTACCATGACCTAGAAGTCAACATCCTGCGAGACCCTATCAACTCGTTAGGAAAAATCACACAATGAGATCCTTACAACTCATTGAGAAAAAATTTAACCCTCGTGAAATCCTCTCGATTCACAAGGAAGCAAAACAAAACAACCTACAAAACTCCTACCGAACTGAAAGTATGTCTTAGCACCTATACTAGTTTTATACAAGTATTAAGTATGCAATTTTAAAAAATCTAGAGGTCTAAAGTATACTAACCTAGAATCGATCTAGAGAATTAGGGTTTTAGAGTAAGCATACAAGTTCTACACTAAGTGAAAAGAGAATACAACCTTTGTAGAGCGGTCCTTCACTTCTAAAGCTCCAAGTAGTAGTCCCTAGAACTCTTCTTAGACTCCACTTATTGAAAAGAACAAGCTTTCTTTGTAGTCTTCGAAACCGAAGATGGTCCACTTTGAAGTTTCTCTAACTCAAACTCACTCTTCACTAATCAAAGTATTAGTGAAGCAAACAACTTAAACTAAAGGGCTAGTAAAGTGTAGATTGATGAAGTAGGAATTTTGCTCACAATAATTTCTTCTTTTTCTTTTTCTTTTTCTTTTTCTTTTTCTCCTCAAGAAAATCTAGAGAGGAAGAAAAAGGGGGATGAACTTGGAATGGGGAGAGAGAGAGAGAGCCATGAGGTGAAGTGATGAGATAGTGGGAAATATCTATGAATAAAAAACAAGGAAATGGTGGTGAGTCATAGCTTCTCAAAGTTTCCACAAGCATCTTGAATAAATGACTCATTTCCCATTTTCTTTAATTCATAAATAAATCATTTATCCACTCATCTCATATCTCATGTGATTCTCATACATCCTAGTTCTATGTATCATCAACCATTATACAATAAATAATACATATAATTATATATATATATGCATAAAGAGAAGAAAATCTTTAGTGAGCTAATATTAGTTAATATATATATATATCAAATATATAAATATATATCAAATTATTAAATCAACACTTGATTCAATGATCTGGTTATATCACACACACACACATATATATATCACATTATTAAATCAACACATGATTCAATAATCATGTTATATCACATATAACCATCTAATATTCAATACTAGTTAATATATATATATATATAATTATTAAATCAACACTTGATTCAATAATCCAGCTATATCAAATATAATCCGGCTAATATCAAATATACAAACATATATCAAATATATATTAACAACATATACATACATCATTGAATCAACACTTGATTCAATAATCCGGTTATATCACATAAAACCTAACCAATATTCAATATCGCCAGATTAGAATACGGTATCACATACTCGTATTTAATCAAGTTCCCGCACATATCACCATATGTGCCCTACTTTATTTCGCTTGAGCTAAGAAATCTCTGTGTAGGACTCTAAAGACTCGTCAATATGCCAACAGTAGGTAATGATCACATCAGATACCCATAAGCCATCAGCGGTACTAGCTGGACGTAATGGCTACCCAGGTATTGAGCGAATAGAAGATCAACAAGCAAACTTGTCCAAACTCCTGTAAAGCCTATAAGCAACACTTACCGTACAGTCTGGTCTCTTCGTCTGATAAGTCGCATATCGAGTCTGGGGGTGGAATCGTCAGACCCCGGTAACTTGATAAGTCATGTCGATGTGTGGCCTATAACCATTCGAGAAACTACTGATAACACTTACCAGTAAATCTCATCACTCCTGGTCAGGGACTTACTGTTATGGCCAATCGAGCATAGAGCAACATCAACTCCCAATACTGGGAGAGACGAAACCCCTCTTATCGCTCACTGCCTCCATGTGACTCGGAACTGTACCAAAAATCCACCTGTTTGCACAACTCCTTTGAGCCGTGGTAGGGAGGAAATCAAAGCACAGTGGGAACCGCATAAGGAACTATGACGATCTCGGGTCTACAGACTAACCTGTACAAGTGTCGCCAGAGAACTGCTTTCTGACAATAGGTATGGTACAATCTAGGAGTTCTCGGCGAGTCCTGTTCGGTGTACCCATTCTCTAATGAGCACATGTGCACAATCTTTGATGTCAAACACCAATGGTTGTAGGATCAACTATCGCCCCATACAGGGTCATGAAACGTACACACTAGTCTACTCTTGAATATCGATGCCCTGTCTCGATACTCTCTCGACTAGGAACTGTTAAAGGATGTGCTTGTAGACTGCACCAGCCCCACTAGTATGATCTGCATCATAGTCCTAGTAGTCAAGCCAACATCTTAACGGCTATATCAACATGTATCATAGAGAAAATATAATAATACAAGTGTACATGTTAAGATAAAGAGCAACCAGATAGCATACTATCATGTCGAGCAAGAAATTCCTCTATATATATGCCTAAGCATCCACTATAATATACAATAATGGCCTCTAGGGCATACATATTCCTAACAGTCTCCCACTTGCACTAAGGCCAGTTGTTGTAGTATCGCATATCCAACATCCCAAAAAGTCTCTTAAACTGCGTCTTGGGGAGAGCCTTCGTGAATGGATCCGCTGTGTTATCCTTCATGTTAACTCTCCTAATCTTGATCTCCTGGTGATCAACTATCTCCCGGATCAGGTGATGCCGTCTCAGAATATGTCTGGATCACTGATGGGACCAGGGTTTCTTGGCCAAAGCCATAGCTCCATTGTTATCATAATACAAGGGTATTAGATGCTCAATGGATGGAACCACACCAAATTCGTCAATGAGCTTCTTCATTCAGACAGCCTCTTTGGCAACATCATTGGCAGCGATGTATTCAGCCTCCATCATTGAGTCTGCTACGGTATCTTGCTTGGAATTCTTCCAACATACCGTCCCTCCATTGTAGGTGAAGAAAAAACCTGAGACCGACTTGTTGTCGTCCTTATCACTCTGGAAGCTCGAATCGGTAAAGGACTCCACTTGGAGTTCTCTATTACCATACACCAAGAACATCTCTTTAGTCCTTCTCAAATGCTTAAGAATGTTCTTCACAGTTGTCCTGTGCTTCTCTCCAGGATCTGATTGATACATGCTTACAAAACTAAGTGTGTAAGCTACATCCAGTCTGGTGCATAACATCGCGTACATGATAGACCCAACTGCAGAAGCATAGGGTATCTCTTGCATGCGAACCCTCTCTAAATCAGTTTTGGGAGACATCTCTTTGGAGAGAGTGATTCCTGAATAAGCGGGTAAATTACCACGCTTAGAATCTTCCATACTAAACCTCTTTAGTATGGTGTCTATGTACCTGGATTGGGACAATCCCAACATCCTTTTAGAACTGTCTCTATAGATCTTTATCCCTAGGATGTAGGAAGTATCACCCAGATCTTTCATGGAGAACTTTTGTGATAGGAAGAGTTTGACCGAGTGTAGCATAGGAACATCATTTCCTATCAAGAGTATGTCATCCATGTACAATACGAGAAAGACAACCTTACTCTCTACATCCTTTTTGTATATACAAGGTTCATCTACGTTTTTGATGAAGTCAAACTCTTTGACTGCCACATCAAAATAGATGTTACAACTCTATGATGTCTGCTTTAATCCTTAGATTAATTTAAGTAGCTTGCATACCTTTCCGCTGCTCCCACTGTCTACGAAGCCCTCTGGCTGTGTCATATACATGCTCTTTTTTAAATCACCATTTAGAAAAGCGGTCTTAACGTCCATCTGCCGGATTTCGTAGTTATGGTATGCAGCAATGGCAAGTAGGATCCTGATGGACTTAAGCATAGCCACTGGAGAAAAGGTTTCATCATAGTCGACACCTGGTCATTGACTAAAACCTTTTGCTATAAGTCTAGCTTTGAAGGTCTCAACATTTCCATGTACACCAAGTTTCTTCTTAAAGATCCACTTACTCCCAATAGGTTTCACCCTTTCAGGAGCAACTTCCAAAGTTCATACTTTATTGGTGTACATGGATTCCATCTCAGATCGCATAGTATCCATCCATTTCACAGAGTCCCCACTTGTGATGGCCTGCTGGAAACTAGTTGGGTCATCATCTTCCATGATGCAATCCTCGCTCCCACCGTATATGAGAAAACCGTAGTATCTCTCAGGTGGATGAGGAACCCTACTAGATCTGTGGAGTGGCTGAGGTTCGTCAGGGACTATCAAATCCTCCGGTTCTACCAAATCATCAGTTATGGTTTGTGTAGCTGGAACTTCTTCCAGCTCTACCGCATTACCACTAATTTCTTTCACGAGAAATTCCTTTTCTATAAAGGTGGCATGTTGAGCAACAAATACCTTTTGTTCCTCACACTGGTAGAATAGATATCCATATGAATCCCTTAGATATCCCACAAACTTATAAAGAACTGACCTTGCCTCGAGTTTGTCCGGATTTTTCTTTTTAACATAGGCTGGACAACCCCATATCTTAACCCGTTTAAGAGATGGTCTCTTCTCATACCATATCTCATATGGAGTGGTAGGCACGGTTTTGTTCGGAACCCTATTCAATAGGTATGCAGCGGTTTCAAGTGCATAACCCCAAAAGGAAATAGGTAACTCAGCAACACTCATTATAGAGCGCACCATATCTAATAGGATGCGATTCTATCACTCTGATACTCCATTATACTGTGGTGTATACAGAGGAGTAAGCTGAGAGAGAATTCCATTCTCTTGTAGATAGTCTCAGAATTCCGTGCTTAAGTATTCTCCTCCTCGATCAGATCGAAGGATCTTAATATTTTTACCCGTCTGGTTCTCTACTTCGCTTGAATTTCTCAAAAATTTCAGATTTGTGTTTCAATAAGAAAACATGTCAGAATCTTGAGAGATCATTGGTGAATGTAATGAGGTACGAGAAACCATTCCTGAAATGTGTAGACATAGGACCGCATACATCACTATGTATTAGTCCCAAGAGTTTAGTAGCTCTTTCTCCGTGTCCCGTAAATGGAGGTTTGGTCATGCTTTTGAGACATGACTGGCAAGTTTCATAAGATATAAATTCAAACGGATTCAAATATCTATCTTTATGAAACTTACTTAGTCTTGTTGCATTGATATGACCAAGTTTACAATACCATAAGAAGGCTTCGTTCATTTCTAAACTTTTCCTCTTGTGAGTGTTGTGTATATTTAGAACTGCAGTTTGATTTAGAACGTATATACAATTACATAACGTACCAAACCTAATCAACGTTTGATTTAGAAAAATGTTTATAACATTTTCTTCTAATGCAAAGTTATATCCTTCTTTATATAATAAAGAAACTGATATTATATTGCACATCATTTTTTGTACGAAATAACAGTCGTTCAGAATCAATATATTACCATTTGGTAATACTAGGTGATGTTCGCCAACTGCTTTGGCTACAACAATTGCACAATTCACTACTACGAGAGACTTATCACCCTTTTCCAGTTCTCTACTTCTCTTTAACCCATGTAACAAATTACAAATATGGGATCATGATCTAGTATCTAATACCCAGGACGTAGAGCAAACTGAGAAACAGTTCTGAGTAACTAACACACCCGAAGAAGATACATCAGTATGCTCTTTCTTCGTTTGGGTTGCATGGGAATCCGGGTATTCCCCTATTCCTTACTCAAACTTATGACAGTCATAAGATGGAGCGGAACCAACGTTCTCCAACTTAGTATAAAAAGCAAGTTCGGTCAATACATCCATATTATTATCTTGATTAAGATGTGTCATGGTCGCTACCTGGAGAGAGAGAGAGGAAAACAATTTAGCGTGCTCTCTTACAAGATTAGATTGGTTATTATCTTATCTAATCAGGATGGCTCCCACTATTTTTATCAAATCTTCCTTCAAATCCTAAAAGGTAAGATTAGCCGGGATTAATTACACCCTACAAGTTCGTCAATCGATCAGCCAGGCAGGTATTGGTACTCTGAGGGAGTCTCCCCGTGCTTTCGCATAGAACTAATTAAATAACCTCGTTTCCGCAGGAGCATAATCCCGTTAACACCTTTCTTAGACACCTGCTGGATCAGCTAATTGTAAAGTGGAAAACTCTCCCAGGAGTAACACTTACTTGAATTGGGTATCGGGATCCAACTATTATATAGAAAGTATGCAATCTCATTGCAAATTTCAACACTTGAAATTCCCGATATCAGTTTTTAACCCTATCGACTTTGACCTTGGCTATGGTCAACAAATCATAAGCGCTAGTCAAGTTCAACCCGTCATTTCGTGATTGAATTAAACCCACCCGTATAGCCCTTAGTTATAGTCAACAAAGCCGTACGACTACCCTAATCCAATCACATCATATGTGGCAGATAAGTACTAATCAGCTACCGTACACTACGTCTTGGCTATGGTCAAAAAATATGACACAAATACTAAATAGTACTTATCTGAAATGACGGAGGGCTGCGTTTGGTTTTGTAGAAAAATCTTTAACGTAATGAACTTGATACCGCTGCAGAATCATGTGATTTGAAAAGGAGTGGTTTAAGCACCGCTTTAAAATCGAATAGTTTTTAAAACAAACCGAGTAGGTTGTAGTATTTGCTAGTTTTGCTAAAGAGGTCACTCCCGGTGAAGAGATCTAGGCTCTTTCCTCATCGAATGAGGTGCTGGATATTCATAAAGAAATACCGCTATGCCTAACAAGAACTAGAGCTATCTTTTTGAAAAATTTGATTCTACAACATCTTTAGGTTTCTTTTTTTTCATTAATTTTATTAATAATATTCCATCATGTATGTTTCCTAAATATCATAGAAGAAACGAAAATAAAACACATATATATGCCATCCACTTTCGCCACAGGGACCCGGGTCTTCACCGTAAGGTTACTTAACTTACAGCATGGCGGGGTCAGGACTAGCGCGGATGCAAAACATATATAGTGTCTACTAATATATCATATATATAAGTAGCAATCGTCTCACGCAGTTTATATGATCACAACATACACTGAATCAACAGAAGTAGATATATGAAATATAGAATATACTAGGAGGTTCGTGTTTTAGATTAAGCCAGTAATGAAAAACACGGATTCCACGGTCGTGATGAATAGCCAAACCCGCATCCCTAGACCCCTACGAGAGCAGCAAGAAACCCTACCAATTCTAGAGTTAGGCGACCCGGTCTCGACTCCTCGAGATGGCCTCCCACTGGACTCTAGAACCCATTTACTTTTGCTCCCCGCCTTGGGTCTATCCTAATGCAGAAAAGTAAATAATATATATCAATGGAGACAACATCCTCAACCCAGAAGTTTCCTAATAAAAGAATATTACATAAAAATATTACACGAATGAAAATAGAAAAACTCTCAACACACATAAAACCCCCCGGCTATTCAATCACGACGATCCAATATAACATATCAACCAGCAACACAATAACATCACATGTCATCAACGTAGGTAAATATGTGTATCCCTAATGTCATTGACGTATAGCAACGAGATCGAGGATACATCACATATTACATTTACGGTCGCAGAAAAAAAATGAAAACTACAATAATTAGAATCCACATCAACTTTAGACATCATAAACCCGGAATATCACATACTCCGGATTTCATGCCTAACCCTATAAACCTTGAATTTAAGTCTCGAATTGAAAACACTTTTCAAAAACAAGTCGGGTAATTCAACAAGATTCCCGATTAAATGATCGAATGCTTGTCGGGAACTTTAGTAGATGGCCGCACCCCCGATGCCGTCAACGAAGTGCACTTGGGCGGAATACCACGGCCGCGAGCAACATGTGGATGGTTTTGGCCATGGGGTTCTCATATAGTCACTTGGTTGGGACTATGAGACGTGGCTATCTAGTAGTGTCTCCCGGCAAGTGTTCGCGTACAATATGAGATTGTGACAGAGTTTTGATCCGAATCAAAACTCCGTGGCAATCTATCAAATGAGACTAAAATGCTAGATCTACAAAAGGCTAACTAGTTTTCACAAAACTAATCAATGCGGATTCCAAAAATTGTATCACATAACTAAAATATCTAGACGATGTTAAACATTTCAATCGATATTTCAAACACCAAAAAATAACAGAGACCTCAACAACTTGAGCCTCACTAAAAATACCCAGAGAGCCCAAAATCAAAAAATGGAGCAGCACAAAAAAAACAAGCCATCAACTCTATAAGCTTGTAGCGGAACTGCGGCCAAACCAAAGGTTAGGCCTCGGTTCCGCGGCAACTTAGTGGAGAGAGGGCCTCGTACTTCTTGGGGCTCCATCAAATAACCTGCATGATTTCTGAATATTTTTAATCTAGAAAATTTCAACTTTTGAAAAAATGGACAGAAACTTGGAAATATCGGGTCTAAATTTTTGATCGAACACTTTAACGTCGTCTAGACTTCGCCTAATTCTCTAGCTTAGCTCTGATACCATGAAAGTATGTCTTAGTATCTTTACTAGTTTTACACAAGTATCAAATATGCAATTGTAAAAAATCTAGAGGTCTAAGGTATACTAACCTAGAATTGAACTAGAGCATTAGGGTTTTAGAGTAAACAAACAAGTTCTACATTAAGTGAAAAGAGAATACAACCTTTGTAGACGGGTCCTTCGCTTTTAAAGCGCCAAGTGGTAGTCCCTAGAACTCTTCTTAGACTCCCCTTGGTGAAAAGAACAAGCTTGCTTTGTAGTCTTCGAAACCGAAGATAATCCACCTTGAAGTTACTCTAACTCAAACTCACTCTTCACTAATCAAAATATAGTTAAGCAAACAATCTAAACTAAAGGGCTAGTAAAGAGTAGGTTGATGAAGTAGGAATTTTGCTCACAATATTTTCTTCTTTTTCTTTTTCTTTTTCTTTTTCTTCCCAAGAAAATCTAGAGAGGAAGAAGGAAGAGGGTGAACTTGGAGTGGAGAGAGAGAGCCATGAGGTGAAGTGATGAGATAGTGGGAAATATCTATGAATAAAAAACAAGGAATGATGAATCATGACCTCTCAAAACTTCCACAAGCATCTTGAATAAATGACTCATTTCACATTTTCTTTAATTCATAAATAAATCCTTTTATCCACTCATCTCATATCTCATGTGATTCTGAAACATTCTAGTTCTATGTATCATCAACCATAATACAATAAATAATACATATACATATATATATATATATATATATATGCATAAAGAGAAGAAAAGTGGGCTAATATTAGTTTATATATATATATATATATATCAAATATATAAATATATATCAAATTATTAAATCAACACTTGATTCAATAATCCGGTTATATCACATATAACCGACTAATATCATATATATATATATATATCACATTATTAAATCAACACTTGATTCAATAATCCGGTTATATCACATATAACCGTCTAATATACAATACTAGTTAATATATATATATATATATATATATCAAATTATTAAATCAACACTTGATTCAATAATCCAGCTATATCAAATATAATCCGGCTAATATCAAATATACAAACATATATCAAATATATATTAACAACATATACATACATCATTGAATCAACACTTGATTCAATAATCCGGTTATATCACATATAACCTAACCGATATCCAATATCGTCGGATTAGAATATTGTATCATATACTCGTATTTAATCGATCTCCCACACATATCACCATATGTACCCTACTTCGTTTCGCTTGATCTAGAAAACCTCTGTGTGGGACTCTAAAGACTCGTCAATACGTCAGCAGTAGGTAATGATCACATCAGATACCCACAAGCCGTCAGTGGTGCTAGCTGGACGTAACGGCTACCCAGGTATTGAGCGAATAGAAGATCAACAAGAAAATTTGTCCAAACTCCTGTAAAGTCTATAACCAACACTTACCGTACAGTCCGGTCTCTTCGTCTGATATGTCGCATATCGAGTCTGGGGGTGGAATCGTCAGACTCCAGTAACTTGATAAGTCATGCCGATGTGTGGCCTATAACCATTCGAGAAACTACTAATAACACTTACCAGTAAATCTCATCAGCCCTGACCAGGGACTTGCTGTTATGGCCAATCGAGCATAGTGCAACATCAACTCCCAATACCGGGTGAGACGAAACCCCTCTTATCGCTCACTGCCTCTATGTGACTCAGGACTGTACCCAAAATCCACCTGTTTGCACGAATCTTTTAAGCCGTGGTAAGGAGGAAATCAAAACTCAGTAATAACCACATAAGATGCTATGACGATCTCGGGTCTACAGACTAACCTGTACAAGTGTCCCCAGAGAACCGCTATCTGATGATAAGTATGGTACCATCTAGGAGTTCTCGACGAGTCATGTTCGGTGTACCCATTCTCTAATGAGCACCTGTGCACAATCTTTGATATCAAACACCAATGGCTGTGGGATTAACCATCGCCCTATACAGGGTCATGAAACGTGCACATTAATCTACTCTGGAATATCGATACCCTGTCTCGATACTCTCTCGACTAGGAACTGTTAAAGGATGTGCTTGTGGACTACACAAGCCCTACTAGTATGATCTGCATCATAGTCCTGGTATTCAAGCCAACATCCTAAGGGCTATATCAACATGTATCAGGGAGACAGTATAATAATACAAGTGTACATGTTAAGATAAAGATCAACCGGATAGTATACTATCATGTCGAGCAAGAAAGTCCTCTATATATATGTCAAAGCATCCACTATAATATACAATAATGGCCTCTAGGGCATACATATTCCTAACACGGACACCACCTCTACAACGTGACAATGAAGTCAAATATGTTTGCCCTACGGGTCTAACGCTTCAGGCGCGCCGTATACAATCCACGGGCACAAACAACATCGATACTGCAATCTGTCTACGAACATACCTATCACACTGTGTACTAGTGTGGAGGACACTAATCTATAGTTCAATAAGCCATAAAGGCCGAATCAAAATTTTTCTTGTCTTATTGTGTTCTAATTTTGGAAAGTATACTACTGCTACACGATTCCGAAGATCCTAAGGATAAGACGATCAACTTGTAAGCGTCCATGAAGGCAGAGTCAATTCCTACAGCCCAAGTCACAAAGTGACTGGACTGTGGATCCAAGGGATGAAGTATTTGCAGCATACATGTTAATGCAGGGAAATTACGACCAACTGGATTCTGAAAATCCTAAGAGTAAAGTGATCAGCTAGTAAGTATCCAAGAAGGATGATTTGATTCCCACAAATCCAAACAAGTCATCAAGACCGGGTTATAGACTCATAGGATAATATGTTTATCGCATGGTGTTCCCAATGTCGGTAAATATACTGTTTTAAAAAGGGTTCTGTGGATAAAGTGATCATCTTTTAAGCCGCCTGGAGGTAAAGTTGATTCCCATGACTCATAGTCATGGATCCAAAGGACGGTATACTTACTGCACCACGTTTCAGATGTGGATAAGTATACATCAAATCAAACCAAATGTACATATGTTGCCCAATCAACACAGCAACAAACCAAGCAATTCATGGAAAAGACAATAAAAATGAACCATCTTATTACATGACAAAATTCTATTACAGAAGATTACTGAACACAAAATGAAACATCTATTCAAAAGAGAAACATAAGGGAGCCTATCGCAAAAAGATCTGAATTGTGTCGAGCTTCTGCTGCTTCTCCTCTCAAAATGCTTGGAGTCTGGCCGCCCTCTGTTGCTTTAAATCAGTGAGCATTTTTATCTGCCAAGCCAATTCGATGGCCACTCTCTTTTGATCTAAGGCGAGCGCTTCAGACTGTTGGGCCGCCTTGGTCCTCGCATAAACATTCAACCAGGCTGCAGCAACTCCTTCCCTGACTACAGCGATTTCCCTCTCCAACCTAACCAGCATAGTTAGTGCATCATCCAAGCATTTCTCCTCCGCATGCCGTTCGGCTACCATCTGCATGAGCAAGCGTGAGTTCTTTATAATGCTCCTTAACGTCTGCAAGCTTACCCTCCAAGACTGGCAAGTCTATAACCAAATCATCATTCGGTATCCTCGGCTCTACCTTGCAGCAGCCTCAAGCCAAAGAAGCATCGTTCCTAAAGAACGTACATGTTTTAGCCAATCCGTGATATTTACCCCGGCACTTACCAGCATGTCAAAGCATGTATTGGCCTTTAGAACAAACTGATCAAATGTTATCCCAGGGGTGTTCCTGCCAAAAATTTCTGCGCAAAGAGCCTAAGGTATCAAATGGCAGCGATACGCTTAAAAAATGCGAATCAGTATTTTCCGGGCTGTATTTTGATAAACTCCCGAATGAGAAACAGCTAAATTCTAATGATATCGAATGCGTCTAAAAAAATCCTTCGATTTGATATATTATGGGCTTCATAATTCATCCGGGATCAAAAGTTATGAGCAAATACGCTATGCACTGTTCCTTGATTAAAAATCAGGAATTACCTCAATGAGGTATCACGTGCTCACACGTGACCAATGGTCACATGTTGACACGTGATAGTTAAAACGGAGATAAAAACAATGGTTGAAGAAGGACCCAATTAGGGGTCACGTGTTGACACGTGACAATCAAAACAGAAATAAAATAACAAACGGCTGAAGGAAATACCTCAATGAGGTGTCACGTGCTCACACGTGACCAATGGTCACGTGTTGACACATGATGGTTAAAACTGAAGCGTAAGTAAACGCTGAGAAAAGGACTCGATTGGGGGTCACATGCTCACACGTGACCAAGGGTCACATGTCAGCACGTGACTGGCTTCGAAAGCCTTACAGTTAATAGAATTAAATTCTAAAAGCTTCTAAATCTTTCCAAATGGAAAAAGATTATGGGGACCGTTGGATTAAAGATCCAAGGGTGATTAAAAATCACCAATTTATGGAAAGATTTTAGACAAGGAAAGATTTCCTTGAAAATCTCACCAGAAATAACAAACAGAATATCTTTGGATTTAAAATCCAACGGTGAATAAAATTCACTGAATGATCTAAAGAATCATATTAATTATGAAAACAAACAAAATCTTTCAATGAAATATTTACTAAACAAATTGATTCTTTTCCTTCTCCTATAAATAGGAACCAAGAGTAAAAAGAGAAAAAAAAGATATAGAGTTTTGGAATCTTGAAATTTCAGGGAGAAAAGAGAGGAGAATTTAATTCTCAATAAAGAAAACCCTAGGTGAGAAAAAAAAGGGGATAAAAACTTCAAACATAGAATTTAATTCTCAATCTAAGAGTTTAACTCTTCTGAAAAAGAACTTAGTTCTTCCTCTGGTTGAAGATCTGCAAAGAGCACATCTCCCCATAAGTTGAGAATTTAATTCTCATCGGGTTGAGATCCTGCCATGCAGATCCAAAACATAGAGGGGGAATTGAGTTTAGAGAATTTAATTCTCCCAAAACAAAACTAGGGTTTAACCCTATATGAGAATTTAATTCTCCCAAACCCACAGGAATTTAATTCCTTCAAGATGAAACTAGGGTTTAACCCTATATGAGAATTTAATTCTCCCAAACTCACAGGAATTTAATTCCTTCAAGATGAAACTAGGGTTTAACCCTATATGAGAATTTAATTCTCTCAAATTAACAGGAATTTAATTCCTCTTAAAAAAATGAAATTAGGGTTTCACCCTATACAAGAATTCAATTCTTAAAAATAAAAAGACTTGAGAGATATCTGTGCATGAAAAGAATTAAGGTCACGTGTCCCCACGTGACCCCTAAAAAGATCCCCAAAAATGAGAAGGAGGAAGTTCTGAGGCAACGCCTCACGTGCTCCTACGTGACTTACAAAACACAGAAAAAGCGAAGGAAAGCAAAGCTTTGGGCGCTCTCACGTGTCCCCATGTGACCCCTTAGTAAATACTTTGATGATCAGTGCATAAATCCCCATCATGTGCCAACACGTGATGCTAAAAATAGAATATAAAAGAAGTTTTTAACACTTATCTGCAAAGCAAAATAAAAGGGGATTTGGTCCCACCTCTTTGTGCCCTCACATGGTCCCACGTGACCCATTCCTATTTAGTGTTTAACACTAATTTAAAAGAACTTATACCCAGTGTTTAACACTGGTGTTTTCTAGTGTGTAACACTAATTTGGGGACTATATTTCCAGTGTTTAACACTGTTACCTTCTAGTGTTTAACACTAACTTGAGATCTTTAACACTGTTGTTATCTAGTGTTTAACACTAGTTTTAACCAAATTGGTTAATCTTCCAGAGGCAAAGCCTCCCATTCAAAATTGAGTAAAAATCAGAGCTCTAATGTCTACTGCTCAATCACAGATAAAAATGTTATCAGAGCTCTCAAACTCTTGTTTAGTATTGCTAAATAATATGGGCTTGAACCCAGACAAATGTTTAATGGTCCAACAAAGAGCTAATATTTCTAATCTAATTGGACTTAGCCCTAACTGGCCATAAGTCCTCAATTCAGATTTAACTGAGCCAATGTCTCATAATCTAATTATTTGATCTTAGTTCCAAATTGGACTACAGATCCCTAAGCAATCTTGGTTCAAGGGTACATCTCTTCACTCCTTCTATATTTGTCATTGTAATTCCTCAACGTCTTCAAAGAGGTGACGGGTCCCGACAACCACCCATCTCACAGACTATGACGTCTCTAAACTGCGGACTGTGGGGTCCTTAAACTCACGGACTATGATGTCCTTAACCTTGACTGTGAGGTCTTTAAAATCACGGACTATGATGTCCTTAACCTTGACTGTGAGGTCTTTATACTCACGGACTATGATGTCCTTAACCTTGACTGTGAGGTCTTTAAACTCACGGACTATGATGTCCTTAACCTGGACCACTATGTCCTTAAACTGGTATTGGACCACCATGTCCTTAAACTGGAAATCGACCGCAATGTCCTTAAACTAAACAATAGAGTCTAAATGCTCTTTTGTTGGATCTAAACGATCCCGTTAAGTTGATCTTAGTCTAAAATTAGACTAACGTGTCCTTAACAAACGTTGAGTTGATCTCAGTCTAAAATTAGACTAACGTATCCTTAACGAACGTTTAAGTTGATCTTAGTCTCAAATGAGACTAACGTATCTTTAAACCCAAACCCCCAAACCCAAATCTAAAAAAATACGGATTTAGACTAATCCACGCCCTACGGTTGACGACATAAATTAGTCTCCGTATACAATCCATGGGCAACCAAACACAAAACAAATACCCACGACACGGAGTGACCATCTGGAGAAGGAGAAAGTTGTTACCGCGATGCAGTAGCGTAATTAACTGCAGGGGCTTGCGCCTGCAGGGAAGAGCGTCCCCATAATCAAAAACCCATCAAACTAGGGGGAATCTGACGAAGTCTGCTACATCAGCCGCATCCGTTTAAACCTTCGACACGTGGTGTCATAAATCAACTTGGCATCTTCGGAGAGGTGGACGGATAGCACCAATTAGCATCTGCCCCGAATTTCAGGCAAGACGGACCTACGCGGTCGTGTCTCCGTGTTTCAGCGGGGAACAGATTCTGGCACGCCCGGTGGGACCTTTTCCTCTTTCCACTCCACACTTCGTGTTCCATGTTCGCGAACGAATAGCGGTTTGCTAATGGTTGCCCTTGGGTTTCGAGGTACTAAGATTTGGCGTTTTGTTTGGTGCAGAAGATCAATGGCGTTCACCTGTTCAAAGTGCTCCACATGCAACTGCAACCCACGTCCTGCCTCAACTGGGGGCATATCTTATGGGCCCCAGGCGGCTTCCCTGTTCACAATGCCGGTAGAACAGGTCACTCTGGCCACCACAGGATTGTTTTTCGGGACCATGCTCCCGCCAACGAGCTTCACCGCTCCTGTGCCAACACCGGAAACTCCTAAGAAGTCGGTCTTTGAGCGGCTTACAGCTATTGCGACCCCTCTCTACGGGTCGTCCAGCTCCAATTCCTCGGTCTTCGCCAGATTGGGCAAAAGTCCATATGGGTCCACAATGAAGCCTGCAATTCAAGAGATGGTTGTTCCGAAGAGGACAGCCATCGATGCTCCTAAAGTCGTCAAGGCAGCTTCTCCTACTAAAGGGTCAGTTTTTACAAGACTGGCTGTTCCGGTTCCCACTACGGTTCCTGTTCTGTTTTCGACCGATTGAATACTGCGCCTCGACGGACATCAGTCTTCAACAGGCTGACGCCAGCAACAGCCCCTCATCCGAACAGGGGGCAAGACAAAGCCATCCCCGTCACCGAACCAACTCCATCAGCTCGACATCGCCACTGGCGCCGGGTAAGGAAGGCCAGGGGCAACTCTCCCTCTGGGCTGACTCCACCAGCTCCAACGGTGGAAATTAATGCTGCTGTCTCAACCGGGAACAGTTTTGAGCTGCTGAACAAGATACGCAGGAACTCGCCTACTGCTGTACTGAAAAGATCCCCGCCACCGGTGGAGACTGTCGTAGAAATAAAGCCGGAGCAGTCCCCTCAACGACTGTCTTCCAAAGTTTACAAAATCTAGCGACAAGTCCGAGAGTCAGTGGTGGATCAAGACTATCCCCGCCGGCAAAAGAAGCTGAAGGTCCAACAGGAAGAAAACCGTCCTGTTAACCCACAGAAGGCGACGGCTACTCGGGTGCCCACTGCAACGGCCCCCTCAATGTCGACCGCTCATAAGAGGAGAAGGCCGGAGAAAATCCCCATGCCTATGACAAATGTCAAAGGCACTGAGCCCAAACGCCCTAAGTTTGGGGGCACGGTGGTGCATACCATCTATATGGCATCCGGGAAAGAGGATAGCCGCGCTTCTATGGGCCACCGACCACTCACCCGATCCATCACAAGAGCTCAGGAACAACAGCAGCAGAAGCTTCAGGAGATGCTGACTGCGATGGCCGCACTCACCGGACCAAAAGAAAGCCCGGAGGCATCATCGGAGCAACGCCATGAACATGAAACTGATGCCGAATTCTTTCGAAGAATGCTTGAGAAGAAGGACAACGAGGCTGCGGAACAAGCGGCCAATATAAAGCGAATAGCACTTCTCTTCCAAGATATGGTCGGGATGATGTTACAGCCGGAACCTCCAGCAGAAGACCCTCCGATCATTATTGAAGACGACAAAGGGGAGACATCTAACCCTCATCCGACTCTTTCAGCAACCAAGGAGGAAACCATCTCAAAAGCCACGCTTGATGATTACATCGCTCAGCAGATACGAGTTCATCAGGCGAATGAAGCAGCTGGACAAATTGTTAAAACTGGACGACCCTATCCGGGTTGGTATGACCAAATAAAGTACCCGCCGGGATACACGATCCCCAAATTCCATGTATACAAGGGGACGGGAAATCCGCATCAGCACGTCACTCAATTCAGAGCCTTATGCGGTAACACTGGAGGTGACAATAAGCTACTGCTCCGCCAGTTTGTTGGCAGTTTGTCGGAGACGGCATTCGAGTGGTATTCCGAACTCCCAAATGACTCTGTCAAGACATTCGCAGAGATGGAGTTGCTATTCACCCAGCGTTTCGCAAGCGCTAGCGAACGCATCCCAATCACGGCATTGATTAATGCCAGAGTGAAGCCTGGAGAAACATGGGTCCAGTATGCAATACGATGGCGGAATCTATGGTCGAAATGCAAACAACGCATAGAAAAGGCTCCTGCGGTAGGCATGTTCGTAGGTACTCTTGACCCTCAAGCGACCATCTCCCAATTCATGATGTTCTTCAAGCCGACCACCTTCCAGGCCTTGATTGACAAGCTGGCCCAAATGGACCAGATGGGCCATAGGCCTTCCTCTTCAAAGACAGAGCCTTGGAATGAAAAGGGCAAAGGGAAAACAACTTTTGTTGCCAATACTCAACAACGGCCGAGCAACTTAAACCCGGTTGTTCGCCAAAACAACGTGCGTCCACGTTGTTATTTATATGTATGCCCTAGAGGCCATTACTGTACATACGATGTATATTGTAATGGATGCTTGGACATATATAGGGAGGACTTTCTTGCTCGACATGATAGTATGCTATCTGGTTGTACTTTATCTTAACATGTACTCTGATTGTCTTTATGTTATATGTTGATAAAGCCCTTAGGATATGTACTCGACTACTGGGACTATGATGAGATCATACTAGTGGGGCCACGATAGTCTACGAGTACATCATATAACTGTGTTCGATTGGCTATAACTGGAAATCCCTAGCCAGGGTTGCTGAGATTTACTGGTAAGTGTTATCAGTAGTTTCTCGAACTGTTATAGACCTCAAATCGACACGACTTATCAAGCTACTGGGGTCTGACGTTTACCACCCCTAGGCGAGATATGCGACATATCAGACGACGAGACCAGACTGTACGGGAGTGTTACTGATTGGATTCACAGGAGAATGTACAGGCTTGCTTGTTGATCTTCTGAGCGCTCAATACCTGGGTGGCTGTTACGTTTAGCTGACCGCTTGCAGCTTGTGGGTGCTTGATATGATCATCACCTACTGCCGGCGTATTGACGATTTTTTAGCGTCTTACACAGAGGTTTCTTGGCTCAGGAAAAATGGAGTAAGGGCACATATGTGATATGTGCAGGACCGAGGATAATGCGATATGAGATACCATATTCTATTCTCGCGATATTTGATATCAGCCGGGTCATCGGATCAAGTGTTGATTCGATGAATCGGTAAATGAGATATTGGTCGGTTATATGCGATAAAACAGGATTGTCGGATCAAGTGTTGATTCGATAATTTAATGTATAATAATATATATGATATATTAAATTACATTAACTAATATTAGCTCACTAAAAGATTCTTTTTCTCACTCGGGTAATACATTGATATATATGCGATATATGTTAATTGTATTATTTTATTTTGTTACAATAAATATTATATATGTGATATATAATATTATAACATGATATGATTACTAATGCAACATGATTAGTGGAGATTAAACAAGGTTAGGGTTTGTTTTGGGTTAGTTCCTTCTTGATGCTTCTAGAAGGTTTCTTTTTGTTTTTGCTAAGATATTTTCAAATGACTCATTCTTAACCCAACCTAAACCCTTACCCTTGGTTAATTCTCTACAAAGGTTTAGATGACCATGGTTGCATAATTAATCATTATCTTCTTTTCATTATTCATCACAAAAGGAATTATTCAATAATTCATTCTTCTTCTTCTTCCTTTTGCTTAGAAAAGCTTTCTAGTTTTGATCCAAGTGATGATTTTGAGTGAGAATAAGAAAACAAATGAGAGCAAAAATCCTACTTCATCATTCTCATCTATCCTTGCCCTTTAGATGAGAGTGTTCACTTCATTTAGTGAGTGAGAGCTTGTGTTAATGAAACTTCAAGGTAGATCATCTTTGTTATCGAAGATCGGAAGCAAGCTTGCATTTTTCTCTTTGTGGAGCCTCTCGAGAGTCCGGAACACGATGATCGCAGCGAAGGGACCTCAACACGGAGCTTAAGAAGTGAAGGACCGAATCTACAAAGGTTGTAATCCCTCTCACTTAGTGTTAAAGTGTTTAACATGCTTGTTTTCGCCTAATCTCTAGTTTAAAGATCCGGCTTTGGGTTGTTCGGCACGGCTAAATTTTAAATCAGGCATGTTTGATGCCTCGTAGACCCTTGTGCGTGTGCCTAGCAACCCTACAGTGGTATCAGAGCCAAGATAGAGCTTTAGGCGAAGTCTAGGCGAAGTTTAAAATCCGATCGAACCCCGAAACCCCAAAACATACCCTTCTCTGGAAATTTTGGAAAAATGTTGCTTTTTTCATATTAAAAATACTTTAAAAAATCAGCAGGGAATTCTATGGAGACATGTGAAAAACGACACCCTAACTCCACTGTAGCGCTACGGAACCGCGGCCAAACTGGGGTATTGGCGGCGGTTCCGCGGCAAGAATTGAGAGTTAGAGTTTCAATTTTCTACAGTAACGTCCGTATGTGTTTCCTGATGCTTCTGGGTATTTTTAATTATACTCAAGTGTTGAGTTTTCTGGGTTGTTTTGGGGACTCGTTGATTCGATCGGATAATTTGACTTCGTTTAGTTTGTCCGGATAATTTTTAGAACGTGTTAAAAAGTTCGAACAGATATCAATAACTCACTTTTTCCCTTGCCGGATTTTTCCGTAGTTTAAGAACGTTCTAAGTCGTGCAAGTAACGCGGTGGACCCTCTAGAAGACAACAAACCTTAACTCTATTATGTGACCGTCTTGAACTGTCTCTGAACCTTAGGGTTTGGGGCAGTACGGCGTGCCACATGTGAGGCGTTGGCTTGACCCTTCTACGGCTGGACCATTAGTACTGTAGAATGTGATGGATGTTTTTAAACTAATTTCAAGTGTTGAGAACTATTTGGGAAAACTTGGGTGTTTCATTATTCGATTGGAAAGTTTAACACTGTCTTTTTATCTGGAATGTGATACAATATTTGGAATCCACAGGTAGTTATGAGATAACTAATTTGAATGTTATAAATCTAGCAGTTTAGTCTCAATAGATCGGTTGCCACGGAATTTTGATGTGATCAAAAGTCTATCGCAATCACGTAGCGTACGCGGATACTCGTCGGGTAAACTTAATAAACAGCCATGCCCCATAGCCCCGACCAAGTGACTGTAGGAGAACCCCGTCGCCAAAAGCATCCGTTCGGGTGCTCGCAGCAGCGGTGTTCCGCCTTAGTGCACTTCGTAGACGGCATCCGGGGGTGCGGCGGTCTACTAAAGTTTGCGACGAGCATTCGATCAGGATGTCAGGAATCTTGTTGAATTGCCCGACTTGATATTGAAAAGAGTTTTCGATAACGAGACTAAAATGTGGAGTTTATAATTGTTAGGCATGCGATGTCTAAGGAATTCATTTAGTTAGGCATGCGATGTCTAAAGAGGTTGCGGATTCCAACTGTTGTAGTTTTACACTTTCTTTTCTATGACCGTAAGCGTAGTATGTGGTGTATCGCCAGCTTCATTGCTATACATCAACGACAATCGGGATACGCATACTTGCTTACGTTGATGATATGAGATATTATGTGTTGCTGTGATATGTTATATTGGATCGTCGCGTTTTGAATAGCCAGGGGTTTTATGTGAGATGAGAGTTTTTCTTTTTCATTCATGTAAAATTCATTTGTATGTAATATTCTTTTATTGGGGAACTTCCGGGCTGAAGATGATGTCACCGTTGTATATTATTTACTTTTCCGCATTAGGTAGACCCAAGACGGGGAGCACAAGTAACCGGGTTCTAAGGTCCAGTGGGAGACTATCTCGAGGAGTCGAGACCGGGTCTCCTAACCCTAGAATTGGCAGTGTTGCTTGCCGCTCTCGTAGGGGTCTAGGGATGTGGGTTTGGCTATTCATCGCGACAGTGGAATCCGTGTTTTATACAGGCTCGTATTAAAACACGGACGTCCTAGTATATCCAATATTCCATATATGTTCTTCTGCTGCAATGTTCTGTGATGAGATCATATTACTGCCTGAGACGAATGTTTATATTATATATATGAGATATATGTTATATTGCAGATTTCGTTTCAAATGTGATGCTTATGAAGCATAATAAAATGGGACTTCATTAATGAGATTAATGAAATAAAAGAAACCTAAAGATATTGTAGAAACTTGTTTAAAAACTGGTAGCTCTAGTTCTTGCTTTGCATAGCGGTGTTCCTTGTAAAATATCCAGCACCTTATTCGATAAGGAAAGAGCCGAGATCCCTTCACCGGGAGTGACCTCTTTAGCGAAACTAGCAGATGCTACAAACTCGGTTTGTCTTTTGATTACTTCTATAGTTCTTGCTTTGCATAGTGGTATTTGTGAAATATCCTGCACCTTATTCGATGAGGAAAAAGCCGACGATCCCTTCACCGGGAGTGACCTCTTTAGCAAAACTAGAAAAGCCTCAAAAACACTCCATTTAAAAATCCCTCGATTCTACGACGATATCAAGTTCATTACGCAAAGGGTTTTCTTAAAAACCTGTCGTAGCCCTCCATCATTTTAGATAAGTACTAGTTAGTATTCGTGCTATGTTTGTTGACTATGTTAAGGCGTAGTGTGCGGTAGCTGATTAGTGCTTATCTGTATAAGCATATGATGCGATTGGATTAGGGTAGTCGTGCGACTTTGTTAACTATGTTAAGGGTCGTGCGGGTGGGTTTAATTCAATCGGGAAATGACGGGTTGAACTTGACTAGCACTTCTGATTTGTTGACTATGTTGAGGTCATATAGCTGCTAGGGGTAAAATATTATTGGGAATTTCAAGTGTTGAAATTTGCAATGAAATTGCATACCTTCTATGAGATAGTTGGATCCCGATACCCGCTGCGAGTAAGAGTTACTCCTGGGAGAGTTTTACACATTACAATTAGCCGATCAAGTAGGTGTCTAGAAAGGTGTCAACGGGGTTACGCCCCTGGGAAAACAAGGTTTACTTTAATTAGGTTCGTGCGAAAGCACGGGGAACCTCCCTCAAAGTACCGACACTGGCCTGGCTGAAAGATTGGCGAACTTGTAGGGTGTAATTAATCCCGGCTAGTCTTACCTTTTAGGGTTTGAAGGAAGATTTGACTAAAACAATGGGAGACATCCTGATTAGATAAATTGATAACCAATCTAATCTTGTAAAAGCGCACGCTGAGTGTTTTCTTCTCTCTCTCCAGATAGCGACCATGTCACGCCTTAATCAAGATAATAATACAGATATATTGACCGAACCCGCTTGTTATACTGAGATGGGGAACGTTAGTCCCGCTCCAAGTCATAATTGTTATAAGACAGAGCAGGAAATAGGGGATTACCAGAATTCCCGTGCCGCCCAAATGAAGAAAGTGCACGCTGATGCATCTTCTTCGGTTGTGTTCATTACAGAGAACTGTTTCTCAGTATCCTTTACGTCTTGGGTATTTGATACCGGATCAGGATCCCACATATGTAATTTGTTACATGGGCTACAGATAGGTAGAGAACTGAGAACGGGTGATAAGTTTCATTAGATAGAAACGGTGCAAGTATTGCAGCCAAGTCTGTTGGTCACTATCACCCTGTATTACCAGAATACATTGATTCTGAATGAATGTTATTAGATACCGAACCTGATATACAACATCATATCAGTCTCTTTATTAGTAAAGAAATGATATAATTTTGTATTGTTGGATAATATTTTGAACATTTCCTATATCAAGAGTTGATCGGTTCAAGTACGTTATCTAAAAGTATTGACGTTCTAAATCAAACTACAGTTCTTAGTATACAGAACACACACAAGAGGAAGAGTTCAGAAATGAACGGATCCTTCTTGAGGTATTGTAGACTAGGTCATATCAATGCGACCCGACTAGCTGAAGTTACATTAAGATGCATATTAAAAAAAATTTGAATTTACATCTTGTGAAACTTGCCGGTCATGTCACAAAGATAAGATGACCACAGCTCTGTTTATTGGAAACAGAGAAAGAGTTAGTGAACTCTTGGGATTGATACATGTTGATGTATGAAAATCCCCTGTCTACACATGCCAGGGCCGGTTCTTTGTACTTCATTACATTCACTGATTATCTCTCAAGATTCGGACATATGTTCCTGTTGAAACACAAGTCTGGAACTACTGAGAAATTCAATGAATATAAGTTAGAAGTAGAGAACCAAAAACGGGTATAAGTATTATGTCCTTTCATGAGATCAAGGAGGAGAATACTTGAGCACGGAAATCCTGGACTATTCTAAAGGAGAATGAGATTCTCTCTCAGTATTACTCCTCCGAATACACCACAGCACGTCGGTGTATCGGGGCGGAGCAATCACACCCTATGTGATATGGTGTGCTCTATGATGAGTACTAATGAGTTGCCTATTTCCTTTTGGGGAGTTATGCACTTGAGAAGCTGCATACCTATTGAATAGGGTTCCAATCAAATCAGTTACCTACCACTTCATATGTGATATGGAATGGGAAGAGCCCATATCTTAAGTTTGTTAAGATTTGGGGTTGTCCAGCCTATGTCTAAAAGCATAATCCGGACAAAGCTCGAGGCAAGGTCTGTTTTGTAGAACTGGAAAGGTTCCAGCTATACAAACTGCAGCAGATGATTTGGTAGAACCGAAGGATTCAATAGTAACCAAAAAACCTCAGCCTCTCTGTCGATCTAGTAGGGTTCCTCACCCACCTGAGAGATACTTCGGTTTCTCTATGACAGTGGGAGCGAGGATTGCATCATGATATGATGACCCAACTAGTTTCAAGCTGGCCATCAGGAGTGGGACTCTGTAAGAATGGCTGGATGCTTAGTGATCTGAGATAGAATTCTTATACACCAACAAAGTATGGACTTTGGTTGCTTTATGTGAAGGGTTAAATCCCCATCAGGAGCAAGTATATCCTAAGAAGGTTACTTGGTGTACATAGAAAAGTTGAGACTTTCAAAGCTATGCTTAAGTCCATCCAGATCCTACTTGCCATGGCTACATACCATGACTACGATATCTGGTGGTTGGGTGTCATGACTGCTTCTCTAAATGATATTTTAGAAGAGAGCGTCTATAAGTACACAGCCAGAGGGCTTCGTAGACAGTGGGAGCAGCTGAAACGTGTGCAAGATACTTTATATGATAAATCAGGTATCGCGGAGTTGGAACGTCTGTTTTGATGTAGTAGTCAAAGAGTTTGACTTCATCAAAATGGTAGAAGAACCTTGTATATACAAAAAGGTAGTAGGGAGTATGGTGGTGATCCTCGTAGAGTACGTGGATGACATACTCTTGATAGGGAAGGAGTTTTCTATGCTATGCTCGGTCAATCTCCGCTTATCACAAGGATTCTCCATATAGGATCAAGGTGATACCTCTTAAATCCTAGGTTTTAGATCTATGAGATAGATCTAATTGGATGTTAGGACTGTCACTAGTTGTAGTGAGATGCTATCAAACGATCCTGGGGAGAATCACTGAAAGGTTCCAGGGTGATAAGGACGACTGAATGTCAGTCGCAGGCATTGTCTTTACCCTCAATGGAGGGACGGTATGTTGGAAAAGTTTCAGGGTACATACGGTGACATACTAGACGATTAAAGGCAAGATACATCGTTACCAAGGATGCTACCAAAGAGGCAGTCTGGATATATATAAGTTCATGAGATGAACTTCGTTCCTACCATTGTGTGACAATAGAGTTGTGGTTTTAGCCTGGGAACTCCCGTCCCATCAGAAATCCAGATATAATTCTTAGGCAGTATCACCTGATCATGGAGATGGTTGATCTCCAGGGAGATCGAGGTTAGGAGAGTAGACACAGAGGACGACAGCGTGGATCCACTCACAAAGGCCTTTTTCCCAGTAGAGACTTTTATGGGATGGTTGAGTATGAGATACTTCAACCACAGCTAATTATTGGGTATGTGATACCACAACAGATGGCCCTAGTGCAAGTGGGAGATTGTTAGTTATATGTATGCCCTAGAGGCCATTACTGTACATACGATGTATATTGTAATGGATGCTTGGACATATATAGGGAGGACTTTCTTGCTCGACATGATAGTATGCTATCTGGTTGTACTTTATCTTAACATGTACTCTGATTGTCTCTATGTTACATGTTGATAAAGCCCTTAGGATATGTACTCGACTACTGGGACTATGATGAGATCATACTAGTGGGGCCACGGTAGTCGACGAGTACATTCTATAACTGTTCCTAGTCGAGGGTTTATCGAGACAGGGCATCGAAACACCAGAGTAGACTAGCGTATACGCATCTTGACCCATATGATGGGCGATGGATGATCCCATATCCATCGGTGTTTGACATCAAGGATGGTGTACGGGTGCTCAGTAGAGACTGGGTACACTGGACGGACTCGCCGAAAACTCCCAGATGGTATTATACCTCACGTCAGATGGCAGTTCTCCGGTGACACTGGTACAGAGTAGTCTGTTGACCCGAGATCGTCATAGAGTCTTGTGTGATTCCCACTGTGCTTTGATTTACATCATACCATGTCTAAGAGGGCGTGCAAAAAGGTGGCTTTTGGGTACAGTCCCGAATCACATGGAGGCAATGAGCGATAGGAGAGGATTCGTCTCTCCCGGTATAGGGAGTTGATGTTGTACTGTATTCGATTGGCTATAACTGGAAATCCCTGGCCAGGGTTACTGAGATTTACTGGTAAGTGTTATCAGTAGTTTCTCAAAATGTTATAGACCTCAAATCGACACGACTTATCAAGCTACTGGGGTCTGACGTTTACTACCCCTAGGCGAGATATGCGACATATCAGACGACGAGACCGGACTGTACGGGAGTGTTACTGATTGGATTCACAGGAGAATGTACAGGCTTGCTTGTTGATCTTCTGAGCGCTCAATACCTGGGTGGCTGTTACGTTTAGCTGACCGCTTGCAGCTTATGGGTGTTTGATATGATCATCACCTACTGCCGACGTATTGACGGTTCTTTAGAGTCCTACACAGAGGTTTCTTGGCTCAGGCAAAACGGAGTAGGGGCACATATGTGATATGTGCAGGACCGAGGATAATGCGATATGAGATACCCTATTCTATTCTCGCGATATTTGATATCAGCCGGGTCATCGGATCAAGTGTTGATTCGATGAATCGGTAAATGAGATATTAGTCGGTTATATGCGATATAGCCAGATTGTCGGATCAAGTGTTGATTAGATAATTTAATGTATAATAATATATATGATATATTAAATTACATTAACTAATATTAGCTCACTAAAAGATTCTTTTTCTCACTCGGGTAATACATTGATATATATGCGATATATGTTAATTGTATTATTTTATTTTGTTACAATAAATATTATATATGTGATATATAATATTGTAACATGATATGATTACTAATGAAACATGATTAGTGGAGATTAAACAAGGTTAGGGTTTGTTTTGGGTTAGTTCCTTCTTGATGCTTCTAGAAGGTTTCTTTTTGTTTTTGCTAAGATATTTTCAAATGACTCATTCTTAACCCAACCCAAACCCTTACCCTTGGTTAATTCTCTACAAAGGTTTAGATGACCATGGTTGCATAATTAATCATTATCTTCTTTTCATTATTCATCACAAAAGGAATTATTCAATAATTCATTCTTCTTCTTCTTCCTTTTCCTTAGAAAAGCTTTCTAGTTTTGATCCAAGTGATGATTTTGAGTGAGAATAAGAAAACAAATGAGAGAAAAAATCCTACTTCATCATTCTCATCTATCCTTGCCCTTTAGATGAGAGTGTTCACTTCATTTAGTGAGTGAGAGCTTGTGTTAATGAAACTTCAAGGTAGATCATCTTTGTTATCGAAGATCGGAAGCAAGCTTGCATCTTTCTCTTCGTGGAGCCTCTCGAAAGTCCGGAACACGATGATCGCAGCGAAGGGACCTCAACACGGAGCTTAAAAAGTGAAAGACCGGCTCTACAATGGTTGTAATCCCTCTCACTTAGTGTTAAAGTGTTTAACATGCTTGTTTTCGCCTAATCTCTAGTTTAAAGATCCGGCTTTGGGTTGTTCGGCACGGCTAAATTTTAAATCGGGTATGGTTGATTCCTCGGAGACCCTTGTGCGTGTGCCTAGCAACCCTACACCATCCCTCGAGGAGAGACTGGGACGTCCTTACTCGTTTCCCCAGGATAAAACGAGGAAACTGTTCGAGCTGGCAGTGCGCAACAAACTCATCAATCTGCTGGATCCAAAACGTCCGTTGCAGCCAGGCGATATCAACAATCCTAATTACTGCCCTTACCTCCAAGCAGTAAGCCATCCAATCGAAAATTGTTTCGTCTTCAGAGGCTGGATGGAGGACCAATACCAACAAGGCAAGTTCGCATTATCCGAAAATTGGAGGGTGAACCAACCACAACCTCATGCCCCTAAAAAGGTGGGCATGCCGGAGGCATCGTGCTCATTCATAAGGGAAGCCCCATGGGAGGACGTTTTTTCAGCCAAGACGAAAAGAATGCTGAAGGATCTCCAAACATGCCCGGCGATCAGGTGGAAAAATCCACTGGAACCCGAGATCATCGAGGGAATGCTGAAACCGCGTCCAACTCCAAAAACTGGTGGTGATAGTCAGAGCGGTCACATCCAGCCATCAAAGTCTTCGAAGAAGAAGAAGAAGACAAAAAAGCCTGTGAAGCCTGGTGACAAGCGCACGGACCTGCAAAAACAGATTGACGCGTTGGAAGAATATAATCAGAAGGCGCGGACCCCAGTCACACTCCAAGAATTTCTCACCCACGTCCTTGTGGACAAAGATGATGACAATGGAGAAGACTCGTCGGATGAGTCTGAGGATTATATGGCAAGTTGTCATATGATCTCTCACTCGTTAATAAACGGTGAAGAAGCTTTGGATGTAGAAAAACCAGGGGCAAATCTTGAGCCTGAACTTCTAGGACCATCAGACGAAATGATTGATACATTCCTAAAAGAAGCCCGTCAGGAAAGCAAAGCCAATCGAGAGCGTGAACTGGCTATATTTGAAAGTGCCAAACGCCGACGACTGGAGGAAAAGGTTGAGACACCCCGACTGGAGCAAAGCATCCTTATCGCCAGCAAAAGCAAGCTTAAAGTAAGGAATCAATTCGTTAGGGCCCTGGCAATAGGAATGAAGTTGCCCTCTCTCAAAGGAAATTCCCCTGTCAATATACGTCTTGATGAAGCGGACATACATCCTAACTTCTGCCTATACCATCAGAGAATTGCACACCCCACCGAGGAGTGCATAGCCTTTAAAAACTGGTGGCAGGGATATGTTGCCCATCGACGACACGTTCAACGAGTAAAGCGCAAGGCTCGTCGGGAACAGAAAAGCACGACAGATGAGCGCGAAAGAGCTGCTGGCAACTGTCGCATAACCGACACTAAAGGATCGCAAGTTATCACCTTTGGAAGCGATTCTGACGAAGAAATCGCCCTCAGCCCTCTCTTCAAGGAATCCACCACCGGCACAAAACATGCGAAGATTTGCGGCAAAATCTAGCTGCGAATCGTATGTTGACAAATGACCGAAACGTCGTTAAACTACTACCAACCCGCGGCATCCCCAGGCTGACGTGGTAAAAAAGAAAGAAAAAAAAAGAGTACGTCCACAAGCAAGAAGGGCACGGATGAAAACCCGAAAGGGCGCAGACTCGTAAAAAAAAGGGTACGTCCACAAGCGAGATGGGCACGGATGAAAACCCGAAAGGGTTCCGTGAGTAAAAACAACAGGACTATCGACGATGTTTGTGAAAACCCGAAAGGGCGCAGACTCATTAAAAAAAAGGGTACGTCCACAAGTGAGATGGGCACGGATGAAAACCCGAAAGGGCTCCGTGAGTAAAAACAGCAGGGCTACCGGCGAGTGTTTGTGAAAACCCGAAAGGGCACAACCTCGTTAAAGGACACTTGCAAGGTCCTCTCGACTTTGTGAAGAGAAACCACCCGCGTGAGATCCTTACGACTCACAAAGGAAGCAACACACTTAGAAATCCCCACGACTCCTAAGGAGAAATTACACTTGCGAGATCCTCACGACTCGTAAGGAGAACCCTCTTATGAGACCCTCACGGCTCATAAGATTCAAAAGTCTTAAATTAAAGGGACCTGAACCTGTTCTTAAGCGCACACCCCCCCACAACCTCCAATACTGCCCTACAAGCGGTTCAGTATTGACCCTTGTATACAATCCATAGGCACGAATAAACATTTCCCTAACAAAGTCCCATCCGTGACTAGAGATATGTTTACACGGTGAAAAGCCCTTGTAAGTCCTCTCGACTTATAAGGAGAAAGCACTCTTGTAAGATCCTTACGAGTTATAAGAGACCATGTACTTAGGAATCCTCACGACTCCGAAGGAGAAAACGCACCTATAAGATCCTCACGACTTGTAGGGAGAAACACCTTTATGAGACCTTTACGGCTCATGAAGTCAAAAGCCTTAGTCAACAGGATCTTAACCATGTCTACTAAGCCACCTTTGTTCGATATCGACAGAGGCAAATGATGATTCGCTCCTGGTAATATCCCAGTGGTAGCGATGTTGATGCCTAAAACGGTATCAAATTCCAAGTCCTTTTACGGCAAATGATGATTCGCTCCTGGCAATATTCCAGTCGCAGCGATGCTGATGCTAAGATTGGTATCAGATCCCAAATCCCCTACTCGCGAGAAAAAATCAGCGAGCCAAAAAAAATGCATATGTTTAAATAGCCGAAATGATGGGGCAACTTGCAACAAAATCAGCAAGTAAAAATGTATGCATACAAAAACAGCCGAAATGATTGGGCAACTCGCAATAAAAAACAGCGAGTAAAAAGAAAAATAGCCGAAATGATCGGACACCGCGAAAAATAGCCGAAATGATTGGGCAATCGCGATTTTCGCGATATAAAAAGCTGAAATGATAGAGTATCGCGGAAAGAATAAAAAAATGATGAAAGAATGAAACTTTTTGCCCTACAGGTGAGATCACATCGGTCCCTGCATACAATCCAGGGGCACGAACAAAGAGGGAACCATACCTTCGCAACAGGCTCCACCAGAAAGCGAAGCCAAATCTCGACGGTTTATAGACAACCTAGAGACAATCTCGACATTTGTCGCAATATTGCAGACACAATGTCAACAAAGGAAACAAAGGAAGATCCCTAGCTTCAGGGTCTCGACGTCAATATCGACAACTTAGAGACCACCAACGGCGTTTCTCCTCACTCCAACCAGATGCAGACGTGACGTCAACAATCGACCTCAGAGTCGCACCGAAACGGAACCATGGCAAAATCCCTAGTTCCAAATCTCAATGGCCACATCTACAGCCTGGAGACCAACAACGGTGTGCCTCCTCATTCCAGCAGGACATAGATGCTACACCATCAAACGGAGCCACGACACAGTCCTTAGTTCCAAATCTCGACGTTTCATAGACAACCTAGAGACCATCTCAGCATTCGTCTCATTACAGCAGACGAGATGTCAACGACGGCGTTCCTCTGCAGTCCAGCAGGATGCAGATACAACGTCAACAAAAGACCTCACGGTCGAAACAAAGCGGAGCGACGGCAAAATCCCAGCTTCACCTTAGCATTCGTCTCGATACAGCAGACAAGATGTCAACAACGGCGTTCCTTCGCAGTCCAATAGGATGCAGATGCAACGTCAACAAAAGACCTCACGGTCGAAACAAAGCGGAGTGACGGCAAAATCCCAGCTCTACCTCAGCATTCGTCTCGTTACAGCGGACGCGATGTCAACAACGGCGTTCCATCGCGGTCCATCAGGATGCGGATGCAACGTCAACAGAAGATCTCATGGTCAAAACAAAGTGGAGCGACGGCAAAATCCCAGCTTCACCTCAGCATTCGTCTCGATACAGCAGACGAGATGTCAACAATGGCGTTCCTTCGCAGTCTAACAGGATGCAGAAGCAACGTCAACAAAAGACCTCACGATTGAAATAAAGCGGAGTGACGGAAAAATCCCAGCTCCACCTCAGCATTCGTCTCGTTACAGAGGACGCGATGTCAACAACGGCGTTCCTGCGCGGTCCATCAGGATGCGGATGCAACGTCAACAGAAAACCTCATGGTCGAAACAAAGCGGAACGACGGCAAAATCCCAGCTTCACCTCAGCATTCGTCTCGATACAGCAGACGAGATGTCAACGACGGCGTTCCTCCGCAGTCCAGCAGGATGCAGATGTAACGTCAACAAAAGACCTTATGGTCGAAACAAAGCGGAGCGACGGCAAAATCCCAGCTTCACCTCAGCATTCATCTCGATACAGCAGACGAGATGTCAACAACGGCGTTCCTTCGCAGTCCAGCAGGATGCAGATGCAATGTCAACAAAAGACCTTATGGTCGAAACAAAGCGGAGTGACGGCAAAATCCCAGCTCCACCTCAGCATTCGTCTCGTTACAGCGGACGCGATGTCAACAACAGCGTTCCTTCGCGGTCCATCAGGATGCAGATGCAACGTCAACAAAAGACCTCATGGTCGAAACAAAGCGGAGTGACGGTAAAATCCCAGCTCCACCATGACATTCTTCTCAATACAGCAGACGCAGTCAAAGCAAACGAAGCAAAGGCCAAATTCCTAGCTTCAGGGTCTTGACGGTAACTCATATAAAACCTGAAAGACTATCAGAAATCATCCCACACTAGCGCGGAGTGGTCACCACCTCGACGTTCGTCTCGATACAGCAGACGAGATATCACCCCAGCGTTCTTCCTCCAGCAGGGTTCAGACGCGACAATCAAACAACGGAGCCACGGCAAAATCCCTAGTTCCAAACGTCGACGGTTTACCAACAACCTAGAGACAACTGCGACACTCATCTCGATACAGCAGATGCAATACCGCCAAACGAAACAAAGGCCAAATTCCTAGCTTCAGGGTCTTGATGGTAACTCATATAAAACCTGAAAGACAATCGGAGATCATCCCACATGGAGTGGTCATCACCTCGACGTTCGTCTCGATACAGTAGACGAAATGTCACCACAGCGTTCTTCCTCTAACAGGATCCGGACACGCCAAAGCAAACGAAGCAAAGGCCAAATTCCTAGCTTCAGGGTCTTGACGGTAACTCATATAAAACCTGAAAGTCTATCGGAGATCATCCCACACCAGCGCGGATTGGTCACCACCTCGACATTCGTCTCGATACAACAGACAAGATGTCACCACAGCGTCCTTTCTCCAACAGGATCCGGACACGCCAAAGCAAACGAAGCAAAGGCCAAATTCCTAGCTTCAGGGTCTTGACGGTAACTCATATAAAATCTAAAAGACTACCGGAGATCATCCCACATGGAGTGGTCATCACCTCGACGTTCATCTCGATACAGCAGACGAGATGTCACCACAGCGTTCTTCCTCCAGCAGGGTTCAGATGCGACAATCAAACAACGGAGTCACGGCAAATTTCCCAGTTCCAAGCCTCGACGGTTCACCAACAACCTAGAGACAACCGCGACATTCGTCTCGATACAGCAAACGCAGTGCCAGCAAACAAAACAAAGGCCAAATTCCTAGTTTCAGGGTCTTGACGGCAACTCATATAAAACCTGAAAGACTATCGGAGATCATCCCACGCCAGCGCGGAGTGGTTATGACTCATCGGGGCTCTCCAAAATCAGCCTAACCTCAAGTAAAAAGCGGCATGGCAAAATTCCTAACGCTTGCTCTTCTGACGGTCAAACTGCCTAGGAAGATTGCTTGAAGACGTCTTGTCCAGCCCCCGAAGGGATCAGAGACACGACAGTCGCAAGGCTACTCGAACAGCAAGATTGCCTATCGAGGAATACATCAGCCAACGCGACGGTACGACGGATAAAACCCTAGTACCACAAACCCTAACAGACCCCTGTCGTAAAGAGCAGAGGTTAACTATGACGTTAGGACATCCTTGTGAGAACTTCTCGATTCGTCTCGACTCGTAAGGCAAAGCCTTAGGCAATAGGGATTAAAAAAACCGTTTCCTAAGCACTGGGGCCCTGCAAGTCAGTCCAAGATGGACTCTTGCATACTATTCACGGGTCACACTCTCCGAAGTCGAACATCGACAAAGAGAGAAACAACCACTTACAAGTCCTCTCGACTTGTAAGCAGGAAAAATTCTCTTATGAGATCCTTACGACTCTCAAAAGAAAACACACACTTAGGAGTCCTCACGACTCCTAGGGAGAAAATACACCTACGGGATCCTCTCGACTCGTAGGGAGAAAAGTCTTTATGAGACCCTCACGGCTCATAAAGTTGAAATGTCTTAGGTGGCAGATCCTAACCCTGTCTCCTAAGCCATCACTGCCCTACAAAGAGGTCAAGATGGACTATCTACGGGCCACACTCCCGAAGTCAAACATCGACAAGGATGGAAACAATCACTTATGAGTCCTCTCGACTTGTAAGGGAGAAAATTCTCTTGTAAGATCCTTACGACTCTCAAGGGAAAACGCACTTAGGAGTCCTCACGACCCCTAAGGAGAAAATACATCTGCGGGATCCTCTCGACCTGTAGGGAGAAAAAACCTTCTTGAGACCCTTACGGCTCATGAAGATGAAAAAAGTCTTAGGTTACAAGAACCCTAAACTTGTCTCCTAAGCCATCAATTCTATTGCCATGCATAACTCTGCACTACTTCATCCACGTACATACTTATATGGGAAATGTAGTGGGGGGCATTTGTTCCCGCCAAAAATTTCTGCGTAAAGAGCCTAAGGTATCAAATGGCAGTGATACGCTTAAGAAAATATGAACCAGTATTTTCCGGACTATATTTTAACAAATTCCCGAATGAGAAACAGCTAAATTCTGATGGTATCGAAAACGTCTCGAAAAACCCTTCGATTTGATATATTATGGGCTTCATAATTCATCCGGGATCAAAAGTTATGAGCAAATATGCTATGCACTGTTCCCTGATTAAAAATCAGGAATTACCTCAACGAGGTATTACGTGCTCACACATGACCAATGGTCACATATTGACACGTGATAGTTAAAACAGAAATAAAAACAATGGCTGAAGAAGGACCTAATTGGGGGTCACGTGCTCACACGTGACCAATGGTCACATGTTGACACGTGACAATCAAAACAGAAATAAAATAACAAACGGTTGAAGGAAATACCTCAATAAGGTGTCACGTGCTCACACGTGACCAATGGTCACGTGTTGACACGTGATGGTTAAAACCGAAGCGTAAGTAAACGCTGAGAAAAGGACTCAAATGGGGGTCACGTGATCACACGTGACCAAGGGTCACGTGTCAACACGTGACTGGTTTCGAAAGCCTTACAGTTAATAGAATTAAATTCTAAAAGCTTCTAAATCTTTCCAAATGGAAAAGGATTATGGGGACCGTTGGATTAAAGATCCAAGGGTGATTAAAAATCACCAATTTATGGAAAGATTTTAGACAAGGAAAGATTTCCTTGAAAATCTCACCAGAAATAACAAACAGAATATCTTTGGATTTAAAATCCAACGGTGAATAAAATTCACTGAATGATCTAAAGAATCGTATTAATTATGAAAACAAACAAAATCTTTCAATGAAAGATTTACTAAACAAATTGATTCTTTTCCTTCTCCTATAAATAGGAGCCAACAGTAAAAAGAGAAAAAAAGATATAGAGTTTTGGAATCTTGAAATTTTAGGGAGAAAAAAGAGGAGAATTTAATTCTCAACAAAGAAAACCCTAGGTGAGAAAAAAAAGGGGATCAAAACTTCAAACAGAGAATTTAATTCTCAATCTAAGAGTTTAACTCTTCTGAAAAGAACTTAGTTCTTCCTCTGGTTGAAGATCTGCAAAGAGCACATCTCCCCATAAGTTGAGAATTTAATTCTCATCGGGTTGAGATCCTGCCATGCAGATCCAAAACTTAGAGGGGGAATTAAGTTTAGAGAATTTAATTCTCCCAAAACAAAACTAGGGTTTAACCACATATGAGAATTTAATTCTCCCAAACTCACAGGAATTTAATTCCTTCAAGATGAAACTAGGGTTTAACCACATATGAGAATTTAATTCTCCTAAACTCACAGGAATTTAATTCCTTCAAGATGAAACTAGGGTTTAACCCTATATGAGAAATTAATTCTCTAAGAATTACAGGAATTTAATTCTTTCAAGATGGACAGAGCTAGGGTTTAACACTAATTGAGAATTTAATTCTCTCAAATTCACGGGAATTTAATTCCTCTTAAAAAAATGAAATTAGGGTTTCACCCTATACAAGAATTCAATTCTTAAAAATAAAAAGACTTGAGAGATCTCTTTGCGTGAATAGAATTAAGGTCACGTGTCCCCACGTGACCCCTGAAAAGATCCCCAAAAATGAGAAGGAAGAAGTTCTGAGGCAACGCCTCACGTGCTCCCACGTGACTTACAAAACGCAGAAAAAGCGAAGGAAAGCAAAGCTTTGGACGCTCTCACGTGTCCCCACGTGACCCCTTAGTAAATACTTTGATGATCAGTGCATAAATCCCCATCGCGTGCCAACACGTGATGCTAAAAATAGAATATAAAAGAAGTGTTTAACACTTATCTGCAAAGAAAAGTAAAAGGGGATTTGGTCCCACCTCTGTGTGCCCTCACGTGGTCCCACGTGACCCATTCCTATTTAGTGTTTAACACTAATTTAAAAGAACTTATACCCAGTGTTTAGCACCGGTGTTTTCTAGTGTGTAACACTAATTTGGGGACTATATTTCCACTGTTTAACACTGTTACCTTCTAGTGTTTAAGACTATCTTGAGAGCTTTAACACTGTTGTTATCTAGTGTTTAACACTAGTTTTAACCAAATTGGTTAATCTTCCAGAGGCAAAGCCTCCCATTCAAAATTGAGTAAAATCAGAGCTCTAATGTCTACTGCTCAATCACAGATAAAAATGTTATCAGAGCTCTCAAACTCTTGTTTAGCATTGCTAAATAATGTGGGCTTGAACCCAGACAAATGTTTAATGGTCCAACAAAGAGCCAATATTTCTAATCTAATTGGATTTAGCCCAAACTGGCCATAAGTCCTCAATTCAGATTTAACTGAGCCAATGTGCTCATAATCTAATTATTTGATCTTAGTTCCAAATTGGACTACAGATCCCCAAGCAATCTTGGTTCAAGGGTACATCTCTTTACTCCTTTGATATTTGTCGTTGTAATTTCTCAACGTCTTCAAAGAGGTGACGAGTCCCGACAACCACCCATCTCACAGACTATGACGTCTCTAAACTGCGGACTGTGGGGTCCTTAAACTCATGGACTATGATGTCCTTAACCTTGACTGTGAGGTCTTTAAACTCACGGACTATGATGTCCTTAAGCTTGACTGTGAGGTCTTTAAACTCACGGACTATGATGTCCTTAAGCTTGACTGTGAGGTCTTTAAACTCACGGACTATGATGTCCTTAATCTGGACCACTATGTCCTTAAACTGGTATTGGACCACTATGTCCTTAAACTGGTATTGGACCACCATGTCCTTAAACTAGAAATCTACCGCAATGTCCTTAAACTAAACAATAGAGTCCAAATGCTCTTTTGTTGGATCTAAACGATCCCGTTAAGTTGATCTTAGTCTAAAATTAGACTAATGTGTCCTTAACAAACGTTGAGTTGATCTTAGTCTAAAATTAGACTAACGTATCCTTAACGAACGTTTAAGTTGATCTTAGTCTCAAATGAGACTAACGTATCCTTAAACCCAAACCCCCAAACCCAAATCTAAGAAAATACGGATTTGGACTAATCCGCGCCCTACGGGCAACGACATAAATTAGTCTCCGTATACAATCCACGAGCAACCAAACACAAAACAAATACCCACGACACAAAGTGACCATCTGGAGAAGGAGAAAGATGTTACCGCGATGCGGTAGCGTAATTAACTGCAGGGGCTTGCGCCTGCAGGGAAGAGCGTCCCCAATTTGATGAAGTCTGCTACATCGGCCGCATCCGTTTAAACCTTCGATACGTGGTGTCATAAATCAACTTGGAATTTTCGGAGAGGTGGACGGATAGCACCAATTAGCATCTGCCCCGAAATTCAGGCAAGACGGACCTACGCGGTCGCGTCTCCGTGTTTCGACGGGGAACAGGGGGTCTCGCTGAATGCAAGTTGGAGATTCCTTACGGCCGCCTGCATCATCTAAGCCGTGAATTCGGGATTTATTGCCGCAGTAGTGACGGGGCGATTCCTGAGCTGGCCCAGCCGAGCTTTAAGACTGTCATCCATGAGAGCCGATACCACATTGACGTATTTTAGCTGATCAGGCCATGTGAAAAGAAAATAGATGGTTCAAGACAAAAATAACGTATTCTCCTTAAATAATGTGCCATCAGTTGGCGTGCTTCTTTGCAGCCTACGGTAGCATTGTCTACGACGGAGCCGGAGTATATGGCCGTTAAAGAGGCAATCTAGTTGGAGGAACTATTTTCAGAACTTGGTATTCCAAATGATACAATAATAGTCCATTGTGATAGCCAAAGCGCTATTCACTTGACGAAAGATCAGATGCATCATGATAGGACGAAACACATTGACGTAAGGCATTGGTTCATGCAGGAATTCATTGAGAAAGAAGAGATTATTGTAAAGAAAGCTGGCATAACGGACAATCCGGTCGACATGTTGACAAAGACTTTTTCAGTTGTTAAGTTTGAGCACTGCTTAAACTTAATTGGAGTGCACCGCACTCATTTGAGCCCTTGAGGGGTATTGTGGTTAAGGTAGAGCTGTTATTATTTTGATAGAGGAGGTTTTGGAATGCGAGTAAAGATGAAGATTTGTTAGATATGCCTCACATTTAGATCTCTGAAGATTTCCTATTTTAAAGATCCGGCATTATCACGAAGAACTCAAAGATTGGGTGTTATCAGCAAGGCAAACGTCTACAGACGTCTGAAACTCATCTCGACAAAAGTCTGCCTCCGCCTCGTACGTGTGATCTTTTCTTATGCAGAAATCTGCCCTGTTGAGCTTCAAACGTCTGCCAAGCTCTCTGTTATTTCGATGAGAATACCAGATATATGACATATCCTTATTCATACGTCTGGACAGTGCTCTTGAGTTTCGTGACTATAAAGACATATGTTTGCCAATTTCTTGTGCAGACGTCTGCCGTATGTCTGGACCGAATATTTCCTTTATTTGGAAATTAGTTATTTGTAGAAATCTTTTGTATGCTATATATATGATAGTTTATTTTACACCTAGATCGGATAGACTTTTGTTAATTAGAAAGAATCCATCGATAATTGTGAGATATATAGGGTTTGAGAGAGATTTGTAATTCTCTATCGATTTGTACTCCTCCGGATTTTGTTAATTGATAAAGCTTCGCTCTCGTTTATTTATTTTGCGGTTAGTATTTATATTTCTATCTTATCTGTGGTTTGATTTTCTTCTCGTTATTGATTGTATGTTTGCTTTATGATCGTCTCGTATACGCAAAACATTTGTTGGAAAGCTGTATGAAGAGTCTTCGTATGTCGATCCATTATATTCGATACTTTTGTCTCTGTCCAGCAATGGCCTTCCATTGTAATGTACGTTGCTATGTTTTTAACTCAACAAAACTAAATGGCTATATTTTGATTAATGCCCAATAAAAAAAGGGTCAATCATTTTCCAAAAGAAAGAGATTTGGAAAGTTATGTTGGCAATAACAAAGGGGACAAGGAATAGTGCCAAACCTCTCTCTTAATAAATTATATGTACCAATAAGCAATAGCTCAATCGGTATAGTACTTCCATTCCCAGGAAAAATGCAGGGTTCAATTCCCAGAAGAGAAAGTGGTTACAAATTAAGGCTTTCGGCGTAAATTCGTGGGTCTTCTGGAAGCTTGTGTGTGTGGTGTGCCTGTGTGTGTGATGTTTGTGCTTCGGTGAGATTTAGAGGCAATTCCAAAATAGAAGAAGAAAAAATAAAAGAACTGTTTATTTGGAAAATGAAAGAAAAAGAAGACTGATGCCTTTGTTTTCTTTAAACTTTTGAAGCAAGAAGCTCTCAACCAAGTCATTAGAGAGCCAACACAAACCCCAAACATTATCCTTACTTTTCTCTTAAGACTAATACAAAAACAAAAAGAAAATTGAAGAAGGCCGAAAGAAGGGAAAAAAGGAAGACTAGAGACCCTTATCATCTATCATACAAGAACTTCCTCTCTTTTTTTCCCTTCACATGAACTGCCTGAATGCCAAATTTAGCTTCTTCACAAGTTCCTTCACTGTCATTGAGAATCCTTCTTCAATCTGCAAAAAAAAGGAATAAAAATGATTAAAACAAATATAAAAATCAAACTCAAATACCCAAATGAGTGAATTCATTAATCTAAAATATAAGAGCCTCAATTACCTGAGCCATAACAGTCACGTCCATTGAAGAACCAGCAAAGGGAATTGAACTAGTGCTGATAACAGAGAGATTAGAGCTCTCAATCTCTGCCAATGCCTTCACCAAAAACCCCTTGTGGTTCTTGCAATGTATCTTGATCAAGACCGTTTTCTCCGATAGTTTCACTTGGATCTCCGGGCGGTTCTCATCGGAAGACCTTCCGTCGAAATTCTCATCGGAAGAGGAGTCGTCGTCAGAGAGCTGGGATTTCTTCACCAACACCGCGGATTCGACCGCCTTTTGCACCGATTGCTCCTCGAGGGTCTTCACTTTCTCTTGAAGCTGCATCAAGTGCTTGATTGCATCTCCAAGAACCGAAGCTTTGTCCATCTACAAACAATGTAGAGAATGATAATTAAGCATAAAATACCCCCGCTTTCACCGTGGTCCTATGTAGGTAGAATGCTCATCATATCAAAGGCATACAAACTTAGGAATCAGAGAAGATTTAACCATGGGGTCATTATCAATATCTATAGATACATTGATGTCATCTAAACTATACAAGATATATTGAAACGGCCCCGAAGGGTAAAAAAAAAAAACCTATGACACGTTCGCCACCGATTTTTAACTTCATTGCTATATAATTTCTACCTTTTGCAAGTTGAACAGCAGTAATCCAAAATTCTACTTTTCTCCCACTATTTGCCATCTCATGTTTCCATGTCATAACTTTATTTACCGTTTATATAATTTCTTTTATGAAAACAATAAACTCGATCAATTTTATTAAAAAATAAATCATCTCAATTTATATACCTCATAATATAACTAACTGATAACTAATAATTCTAACAATCTAATACACTAATCGTAATCTTATGTGATTTATGATAACCATAATATTATCTAATACGGTTATATTCAAATACTTCATGATCTAAAAATTTCCAATAATGCTTTGAAATGTCAACACCATTTCAATGTGGAGGCATCGGAGGAGGAGGTCCAGGAGAAAATCGTAAATTCAGAATGGTAAAATTTTGAAACATACATATATACACACACACACACACCTTCTTGAGGCCGGGGACAATGGCGGACAATGCGATGAACCTCTGGCTGAGCTTCTCCCTCCTCTTCCTCTCGGCGATGATGTGCTCCTGGTTGTGAGACGGGGGGCGAGTCACCGGGGCCGTGTTCTTGGCCGTCCCGGCGAGGAATCTTTTGGATCCTTTGGTTTCTTCCTTGGGGACGACGGCGCAGCCGAGGTTCTTGTAGAAGTCAGTGTGGTCGGTTGGTGAGTCTGGGCTGCCAAAGGAGAGGATGCTTGGGGTTGAGCATGTGTTGTTGGGTGGTGTCACTGCTGCTGTCTTGGGCTGATGATCGGTGGTGCATGTTGAGTTGAAGCTGTTGTTTTTGGGCAGCTTCTTGGGCCTCCCAGTACTGTGGGACGACTCCATGGAGGAGCCACTGAAAGTGTTGGAGTTGATGTTGTTGTTGGTGAAGGAGTTGTCGTTGTTGTTGTTGTTGTTGTTGTAGCTCTCTGAGGAGAGTGTTTGATGGATGTCTTCCCAAATGTTTGGGGTTGTGAACTCATCCAAGGACCCCAGTTCCCATTGATGGAAGCTGGGATCATCCACCATTTCCTGCACCCAAAAGGAGAATTTTTTTTCGATTCTTTGCTTCTTTTGTTAAAAGTTGAATCAGTGGAAGACAAAAGAGATTTACAGGATCAGAGAACCAGCCCGCAGTCAAAGAATCCATTGGTAGATGATCGCCCTGAGATTTCCCATTAGAGAACAACATTAGCAATTTGAGGGGGAGAGAAAGAAAGAAAAGGAAGAAGAAAGGGGGGGAAAACAAATCAAAGAACCCAAGATATTAAAAGGAAACCCATTTTGTGGAATGTTGAGGATGTGAAGGACAAAATATTCAATTTGTAAATAATGATATGATGAAGAGAAGAGCAAGAAGAAGAGTGGGGGAAGAGCCTTACCTTTTTGTGCTATGGTTTAGTGAAGAGGTGGCTCACTCTTTATAGCATTGTTTTTCTTACTTCTTCTTTCACTTTGAGACCCAAAGATAGGGGTCTCTATTAAAAGGCTTGGGGTCTCTCTCCTTTCAACATCTCTCTCTCTCTCTCTCTCCCAACCCACCCCCCCCCCCCCCCGGCCCCCTTCGCCCACCCCGTCACCACACACACACACTCACTTACACTCTCTCACCGTCGGGATTATTGTGGTGTGGTCCAAGCCAGCCTTACATTTTAATTCTAATCCCTCTTCTCACTCTCCCCGTTTCCTTCCTTTTTTATATAAATTTTTGCGCTTTTTTATATAAATTTTTGCAAGTGGAGAAGAGAGAGAGAGAGAGAGAGGGAACATGGAGAAGGCAGAGTAGGAGCATGGGGATCAGTGAAGGAACTTGGTATTTAATTTTTACCCTAAAACTAATTTGATACATCATTCTACCCACTCTTTACGATTTCCGTCAACTTTTTACGGCATAACATCAGGTTTTCTTTAAAATTCACAACCTCTCTTCTTCCATGAAAATACTAGATTTCTTCCCCAAATTGAAATTAGGGTTTAATTTCTGCTGCGCCTTTCTCAAAATCGGTCATTAAATCATGGGCATCTTCAATATCCTTCTCTAATTACGAAGAAATTGAATACTTCTACGGTCTTGCTTATAGTCTTCGGGTAAATAATAAACCTAAATTCTATGGAAAAAAATTTAATTTAAAGTTAACGGGTTTTTTCTGACAGAAATTGTAAGGAGGTAAAATGATGTATTATATTATTTTTTAGAAAGGAATTTGCTATGCTGACGCGGGAGAGGAGGGAGGGGGGAGGGTTGTTGTGCTACAGATAAAAACCCCTTAAAAGTTATGGTAGGGATTGAAAACTTGAGTTCTGTGGAGATCTGTTTGTGAGGGGGCGGCATTTTGAAGGAAAGGATAATTCTGGTAAATTTCAAACCATAGAAATGTAAGGATTTTCCCATAATTATCTTGTTCTATCTTAGATAATGAGTCATCGTTTCTAATAGGATCCAACGATTGTGGGCACTTTGACAGCGATAATGATCGCGCCCAATAATTAAAATTCGTACAGTAAAGACGGTTACTGAACTGCCGACATATGTCTCCGGTTTAGATGATGATTACAAAGCTGTTGAGATGTAAAACACAATTATTTTTTCCTTTTATGTCTGAATCCGGAAGTTTTCACTACACAAAACTCTACTTGACATAAAACGTTTCACTCTATGATTAGTCTTCTTCCATACGATTACGCAAAATGCAGTTCTACGACAGACTATGATAGAGTGTGTTTTTGGACAAGTTGTATATGCATGTATGTATATTAGATATTTCCTTTCTCATAATTTAACATAAACCCGACTTTATGCCTGCTTAACCGAAGTTTTTAATTATGCATGTTGGATCCGACCGCCGATTCTTCCAATTCGGTGGGAATTATAGTTATTGATCGCACCTTGCTAAAAGACGGCAATTTAGATTGCATGTTAATTAGGAGAAGTTTTTAATTAAGCATGTTAGATCAGACCGTCGATTCTTTCAATTCGGTAGGAATTATAGTTATTGATGGCAGCTTGTTAAAAGACGGTAATTTAGATTGCATGTTAATTCGGAGAGACCTGCAAGGCTGAAGTGATTATCTGAGGAGAAACGAAATACCGATAATATAAATTTAAAGCTTATTAGGAGCTAATTAATGTAGAGAGTAGAGGCAAAACAAAAATTTCATAATAGAGTTGTTTACTTAAGGGGACCGAGCCCAAAATTTTTTTTTAATAAAATACTTAGCGATTTACTAAAAGTCCTCCCAAAACTTCATAATTACTTATTATCCCCAAAAACTTTGAAGATCCCCTTAACAACTCTTCCCTTCCTCCAGCTAGACGTGGCTAATGAACCAAATTGAGGCTGTTCGCCTCACGACTCGTCCAATTCGTGAAGAGACACGAGGGAAGTTGGCTCGCCTCGTCGACTAAGTGAGGTGAGGCGAGGCGAGGCCAATAGTGCTGACGTCGGAATCTCGCCACATCGTCAAGACGAATCGCGAGGCGAGGTGAGGCGATTCACATAAGTCAGTCAGGCGAGTCAACTCGCTTGGCTCTGGTGAATTTTTTTAAAAAACTTTAAAAAAAACATTAAAATTAAGCAAAAAATTGAAAATTAAACCAAAATTTTTATTAAAACAAATCAAATTAGAATTTCATAATACAATTTGTTATTTTTTATATTAGAGGACGGACTCACTCGGCTGCCTACGTATCCCTCCCATATATTAAGCTCAATGAGAGAGAATCAGGTCTATATAGTTCTTTTTCTACTATCACAAATCATACTCACCACTCGTCGAAGACGGTTATGCTTCCTCCTTCAGTGTTGGTCTCGTTCGATCTTGTAAACTCCTCAAGTAGATAATCCGAGTTCAAACTGATTGCATTATTTCGTGACAACTGCTGCTTTCCAATCTTGCGAGCAAATCATGCACAATATTGTGTCGTACGCTAAACTGCATCTCTTCCAGCTTAATATCCTACCGCTTATACTAAAAGCGCTTGCCAATACTACCGTGGACACTGCAATGGTTAGTAAATTACGGGCCATATTAGAAAGCACTGAATACAAATGTCCGTAGATTTTTCGCCATGCTAAAATAGCAAACTCATCTAAGGTATAATCTACGTCTGACTCATTTTGTAAATATATTGTTAACTCATTTAAAAATGACAATGATAAGACCACGGGGCCTCGTGCATTTTTCTTCTGTTGAATAAGTGCTAAAACTGAAGTCGAATCAGATGAACTGGTTGCGACCGGTGGTCTACTAGTTCTACCAACAGAAGTTCGAACAACATACAAATCAAACATTTCATCTAAATTACTTCTAACGGTACTAATATAAGCATCAATATCTACATTATAACCCATGCATCCATGGAATCCGTTTAAAAGAGCCTCCAAGCCTTCTAATTTAATTTTATGATCCATTACCGAACATAAACCGTAAACAATTGGAATTTCAGAGAAATATTTAGAAATCTTAGTTTGCATAGCATGTATAACTGGCTGAAATAATTGATTATCAGAATTACTAGCAAAGTATTGAGCTATTTTATACAATTCAGAGATAAGAATATGAAAAGTGGCGGTATAAGTAACAGAAAATCGTTCGGTTGCTATTTTAAAAGCCATAAGAAAATCTTTAAAAAGTTCTGCTACCACCCAATGATCATCTGTTAAGTGGTTTTCTACAGGCATTTGTTCATTCCACATGTTACCAATAATTCCAGCGGTCTTTGATATAGTACGAAACATGTCATATGTACTATTCCACCTAGTGACTATATCTTTTCTAAAAGACGACCTATTCCTTAAGCCTGGCATTTAGCTTTATATTCAGATTTTTTTCCAGAACTTTTTAGAAACCTACATGCATTTTTAATTGTTTGAATATTTGAATTGCATACGGTATATGCATCCTGTACAGCAATATTAAGTATATAATATGGACAACGAATATGAAAAAATCGACCACTGCAAATTAGTTTGCGGATCCTAATAAGTTCAGCAACATCAGTATTAATGTTATTGGCATTATTGAAAGAAACAAAAAAAATTATTTACACAATGATATTCTTCAAAAATATATCTAATTTCAGAATTTATATTAAAAGAACTATGCGGGAATTGAAATTGTCTAAAAACAATAATTATTTTTTACAAATACCAGTTAGAATCTATCCAATGTGCAGTAACACAAATTAATGAAAGTTTCCTTCTATTAGTCCAAATATAAGAAGTTAATGAAACACCGGTATCTAAAAAAGTAAGAGTAGCAATTAATACATGTTTACCATCGTTGTAGACGCTAAAATAACGACTTTTAAGCGTAGTCCTTGGAATCTTTTTGTATGCCAGTTGCAATACCGTTTGAACGTACCACTCAAAAGCTTGGTTTTCTCCGAATCCGAGAACATATTCATCTGCCATAACAAATCTTGCCATTTCTGAAACATTTAAATCATTATTATATTGAAAAGACCTTGACCGGCGAAACCAATTTTTGATTGTGTAGAGGAGGAACAGGACGGGTTTCTAAGTGTTTTTTGCATGATTATGCAACGTACCGGTGCCGGTACCGTTTTTATGTTTATATGCATTGCCACAATATTTACAAACGTCGTATCTAACACTATCCTTAAATTCAATTTTATAGTGCTCTCAAACATTACAAGAGGTCGCACGTTTTTTAGCTTCTCTAGATATAGGTGTGGATCCTTCTGCTTGTGTTTCTATTTTGGAATGAGGAACTTGAGTTTGATGCGTATCGGATAAACCCTCCATATTAATGTTTTAACTAATTAAAATAAATAAATACGAAATATAACAAAACCGGCAATAACAATGTAACCACAAAAGAAGGCTAATAAAATAAAAACAAGAAATAAGAAAGAGAAAATAATTTCAGAATAGCAGTAGAGTAGAAATGTAGAATAAATCAGTTGGAGGCTTGAAGATTCGAAAGCTCGAAGTCGGAGTGTCGGAGGATCGGAGCTTCTATTTTTCAAAACTTGGAAGTTGGAGAGTGTATTTTTTTAGAGATGGTATTTTTTGAGAGATAATTTTTTTTTGTGAGAGAGTGTTATTTTTTTTTAAATTTGGGAGAGAAATGGATTAGAAATGGGGGTTGGGGGGGTATTTGTAGAGTTTTTAAAATTTTTAAATAATCTGGCCGTTTATGACCTTTACGAGGTGAGGTAATTCGTCTTGCCTCGCCCGATCTTTCTGTTCATTACCGTTGGCTTCGGTTCCCAAAGCGACGCGAATACGAGGCGAGTTTCAACCGTTGGATGGAGAATCTGAGGCAAGGCGTCACGAAGGAAACCGAATCGTCAAGCTCCTAGTCGTTGTGGACCGTTGGACGCGGATCTCGAGACGAGTATGCTAATGAGTTGAGACGAGGCGAGTCGACACGGCAATGCACGGCGATTTCGAATGATTTACGAGGCGAAGCGAGGAGATTCAACGATTTCGACGTGGCGAATGCGTATGAGGCAACTCCAGTGATTTTCTGCACCCACTCGCCTCGCTTGATTCGTCGTGACGAGACGAGTCAATTCATTGACTCGTCTGAGTCAATGACGGGGTGAATTTTTCTCGCCTCATCACGAGGAGAGGCGACGAACAGTTCGTCCGTCTCATTAACTAGTTCTACCCCCTCCCCTATAACCATTTTGCTTCACTTCAATAGCCAGTTAACAGAGAAAGTCGGACTAGGGTTATTAAAACCTCCAACCCACTCGTCTTCACTCATCTTCATATTAAATTCCTAAATTTGAGCCCCAATTCAAAATTAAGGTTTAGAAATTACTCTTTAAATTCTCCAATTGATAATGGAATATGGTTTTTCATTCTTAACCTTGTACGGTCATGAAGCAATGGGATACGAATGTAGGCTTAATTGCAAGTTTCGTTTAAGTGGAAAACTGAAAACAAAGAGGGAAAAGTTCTTCGGTTGTTGATGGAGGAGTGAATCTCCTTCAGATGTTGCTTCCCGTTGATCTACTGATGGCGGCGATAGATGGCTGAGATTGGATCTGGAGGCCATCGCTCCTGAAGCGTGTGGATCTCAATGGGTTTGAGGTTGTGGTTGCCGAGCTACCTACAAGGAAGTTCAGGGGTGGTTATACCACCGAGGACCCTCCGACGGTCAAGTTAGAGAGGAAATCCGAGCAGAGTAACGGCTTAGTGGAGTTAAAAATGGCTTACTTGAACCGTCTGAAGAAGGGGTTTATATAGCGGTGGCAGCAGGCGAGGCAGGCGCGAGAATCACGCCGGGTGTTACACTCCCGACGTCACGCCCACGTGATGAGCGGGACCTCCCATTAATGGCGAGACAGGCTCGTTAATGGGGGATCGTGGTGGCGTGGAATGTGGGATGTGGACGGCATAGATCTCGCGCGTGGCGAGATTCGCAGGATGGCGGTTACGCCTGCAAGCGGTGCCGTTGGTCGGTCGAGGAGACCGAGGAAGATGACCTCAGCGGGAGAGCTCGCGGAGGAGAGCTGAGGTATCTTGGTTCTGCTCGAGCCCGGAGGCGAGCTGAGAGGGCCGAGGAGGCTCAGACCTGTGATAGCTCGGAGACGAGCTGTGGGGCCGAGGAGGCTAATTGCGCATAGCTGCTCGGAGGTGAGCCAGCGTTTGCTTGTAGGACAGGCACGGGAGTGGTCTGGTCGGCCACTTTAGGTTCTTTCTTATGAGCCCTGGGACACGTCATCTGCCACGTGTCTTGATCTGGGAGATCACCGATATCAAGCATCATCATTAGCCCCCCACTCTCGTCCCGACCAGCTGACGGGTCGGGTCGAGAGTGGTTTGCCGAGTCACACGAGGTGAGCTCTTTTCCGAAGATATCGTCAAGCGTGTCTCTGGGCAATTGGTTGTCTTTCCGGGTGATGCCAGCGGATCAGGGCGAGATCTCCGCATTAAAGAGGGTGCGTCGGATCGTATGCCCTTTTGCTGAAACGACATGCCATGTGTTGGGTGCCGGTTGGCTGATGTGATATGCCACAGGCTTCTGGCGTCCGATGGGATGCTTCCAGTGCACTTGTGACAAGTGGAGTGATCATGGCCATCGAGTGTACTGAACCGTTTTGGCGGGAGTCGATCATCGCCGCTGTATGAGGACGCCGGCTGTATAAATCGATGGGAGGCCTGATTCGGGGTCTCTCTCTCTCTCTTCCCACTTTCCTCATTCTGAGTCTTGTTAGCTCGGCGCTCTTCCCTTTAGGTCGGATCTTAGCGTTTTCTCTTCTCGAGGATTTCCTTCCATCAGGTTAGATGTCTTGTTTTGAGAAGTTTGTAGATGTCGTGGGGGTAGATACTAGGGATTCTTCCCCTGGGACGGAGCCCCCTTGGGAAGTTGGGGTCAGATCCTCTTCTCGGGGTCGCGCGTCGGGGCGGTTCCTGAAGCGGTGGCGGCGGACGCCCCCGGTGTGTCGTCCTCAGTAAGATATGAGGACAAGCTTGTCACCGCTCGGGCTCGTTTCCACATTCCCTCCGGCTACACGCTACGATTGGCCGAAGAAGGAGAGAGGGCAGATCAGGTGAGAGGTAGAGAGATCGCCTTGTACCTGGAAGCCCTTTGGGCTGGAATGCATCCGCCTTTCTCTCCCGAGGTTGTAGCTGCGTTAAATTACTTTGGGTTAGCCCCGGGCCAGCTAGTGCCAAACTCCTAGAGGATTCTCCATGGGTTCCTGGTCCGGTTGAAGTTGCAGACGATCCCCTTTAGTCTGTCCATCCTTGCCTCCTTCCTTATTTACAAAAATCACCCCGAAACTCGTGCGGGCGACCCGAGGTGGGTTTACCTCTCCTTTAGGAAGCAACGGGGGAGTGTAGCCGGGTCAGGAGTTGTCGTCTTGCCTTCTTCCATCAATGATTGGAAGAAGAAGTTTTTCTTCGTCGGGCCGCCAGAGGGTGAGGACTGGCCCGTACCCGTCAAGTGGTCTAGGGATAGGTGCTGGCAGGGAAATCCGTCCAATGACCCCAATGCGGCGAGATTGGCGGCGTGGGAGCCCATTCCTCGGGCAGATGTGCTACTTTCTGAGCGAGCCCTCAGTTGGGCCGGGCTCAGCCCCGCTCAGTTCGTCGGTAAGTTAGGACTTTGTATTTGTTTTTACTTTGTCTGTGTCGCTGATTCCATTATATCTTGTCTTGTGCGGAAACCATGGATGCGGACCTCCTCCGAGCAGCCATGCGAAAGCCGAAGAAGGGGTCGAAGGCTGGAGGGGCCAGCTCTTCCCGTCAGACGCCGGTCCCAGCTTCCCCAGCGGCTGTCCCGCCCCAGCGTTCGAGTGCGGATCGCGCCTCGAGGCCCAGCCAGGTGCCGAGAAGAAAATGGGCTCGGGGAGAGGACGCCCGAGCTTCGGGTGTGGAGATGAGCTCTCCACCGTCGTCTCTCAAGAGGTTACCCCGAGTAGTTCCATGGACCCCGGCCTCTCCAATCTTGATGAACGAGAGGGAGCTCCGCTTTGAGGTGCCTTCGGGGATCCCTGTCGCTGACAGCTTGCTGCACGACATGGAGAGGCCGGCCGGGGGCCGGGTCCTTGGGGGGATGCTGAAGGCGCACATGGCGTCCATCGCCCAAGTGGCCCTACAGGTTAGCGCTCGTATATCATCTCATTGCTTGGGGGATTTGGTGCCCCCTTTTCTTTCCGACCCCCTCTGATTTCTTCAGGTCCTCCAGCATGTTGCTATCGTCGCCTGGATGGAGGAGGAGGAGATAGCCCCGGCGATGCGAGCTGCGGGTGAGCTCTCCTCGCTGGGGGAGAGCTCGAAGCGGGAGCTGGAGGCAGCGATGGAGAGGGTCGCTGCCTTCGAGGACTATGTAGCTGCCGGGAGGCAGGAGGCGGCGGCCGCGAAGCAGGAGGCGGCGGCAGTGAAGAAGGAGGTGGCGGCCTCGAAGCAAGAGGTGGCCAGGTTCCGCGAGGCCGCCGAGGCCAAGCTTCAGGGCTCCGAAGTGCTTGTCGGCACCATGAAGAAGTCAGTGAGCACCCTCCGAAAGGAGTTGGGGGCTGCGGTAGAGGCAGCGAAGAGAGCCGACCTCAGGGCGGCAGAGGTGGTGGAGAACTTCCAGAAGTCGGAGCAGTTCTACACCATCCTAGCCTCGGCCACCACCCTCATCTGGCATGAGGCTCTCGACGCCGTCAATGCCCGGGTGGCGGAGTTTGCTGATGAAGAGCTCCGAGCAGAATATCGCCATAGGGATGAAGAGCAGGGGGATGCCCCCGGGAGCACTGCCGGGGAGGGAACTCTCGGCGAGGGCGACGCCGGGGCTCCAGTGACGGACGCATCCCCAGTCGCGGTGGACGTCGAGCTCATCGGTATCACGCCCGGCCCTGAGGACTGAAGCCCTCGTCTTCTCTTTGTCTTTTCTTTTGTTGCCTCGGGTATTTTGTAGGCCTTCGGGCATTTTTGTAAGGCAGGGGAGCCCACAGTACCCTTGTAGAAGCTTTGACTTTTTGAATAAAGATTTTTGTTTTTGCAGTAGTGTTTATGCTTGTATTTCCTTTTGTTGGTAGATACATGTATTTTCACAGACTGCCTTCATTTTATGTCAGTTCTTTGTCTAGAGATCACACATCGAGTTGAATCTGTTCGATTGCCGAGTGTGCAAAGACCGGTGCGAAGACGGTATCTCCATGGCCCCGAAGTCTAGGTGGAGATTGCTTAGATGTAGAACCGGATGCCTCTTATTGAGTTCATGTTCCTTAGTTGTTGGAGGGGCAGTGAGTGGCTTACTAAGGATGGGGCCGAGTAGGGTAGCTGCTCGGTGCCTCTTGATGAGGGCTTTGATCCTTAGCGCGGGAGGGGCCATGAGTGGCCTACTAAGGATGGTGCCGAGAAGGGTAGTTGATCGGTACCTCTTAGCGAGGGCTTTAATCCTTAGCGCGGGAGGGGACATGAGTGGCCTGCTAAGGATGGGGCCGAGCAGGGTAACTGCTCGGTGCCTCTTGGAGAGGGCTTTGATCCTTAGCGCCGGAGGGGCCGTAAGTGGCCTGCTAAGGATGGGGCCGAGCAGGGTAGCTGCTCGGTGCCTCTTGGCAAGGGCTTTGATCCCTGGTTTGTTGGGGTAGGGAGCTACCAGTTAGGGATAACCGAGCAAGGGCGGGCCCGGTTGCCTCTTGCGAGGGCTTTGATCCTTAAGGACGGGCCGGGCAGGGTTGCTGTCCGGTGCCTCTTGGCGAGGGTTTTAATCCCTGGTTTGGTAGGAAGCTACCAACCAGGGATAACCGCACAAGGGCTGGTCCGGTTGCCTATGTGAGGACTTTGATCCCTAGTTTGTTGGGGTATAGGAGCTACCAGCCAGGGATAACAGAACAAGGGCGGGTTCGGTTGCTTCTTGCGAGGGCTTTTCATCCATAGCGCGGGAGGGGACGTAAGTGGCATACTAAGGATGGCCGAGCAGGGATACTGCCCGGTGCCTCTTGGCGAGGGCTTTTTGTCCTTAAGGATGGCCGAGCAGGGTTGCTGCCCGGTGCCTCTTGGCGAGGGCTTTGATCCCTGGCGTTGTGGGAGGAAGCTACCGGTCAGGGATAGCCGAGCAGGGTAGTCGCTCGGCTGCCTTTTGGTGAGGGCTTTGATCTCTGGCGTTGTGAGGTAGGGGAGATACCGGCCAGGGATAGCCGAGCAGGGTAGCCGCTCGGCTGCCTCTTGGTGAGGGCTTTGAACCCTGGCGTTGTGAGGTAGGAAGCTACCGGCCATGGATAGCCGAGCAGGGTAGCCGCTCGGCTGCCTCTTGGTGAGGGCTTTTAATCCTTAGCGCAGGAGGGTCCGTAAGTGGCCTACTAAGGATGGGGCCGAGCAGGGTAGCTGCTCGGTGCCTCTTGGAGAGGGCTTTGATCCTTAGTGCGGGAGGGGCCGTAAGTGGCCTGCTAAGGATGGGGCCGAGCAGGGTAGCTTCTCGGTGCCTCTTGGCGAGGGCTTTGATGCCTGGTTTGTTGGGGTAGGGAGCTACCAGCTAGGGATAACCGAGGAAGGGCAGGCCCGGTTGCCTCTTACGAGGGCTTTGATCCTTAAGGACGGACCGGGTAAGGTTGTTGTCCGGTGTCTCTTGGCGAGGGCTTTGATCCCTGGTTTGGTAGGAAGCTACCAGCCAGGGATAACCGAACAAGGGCGGGTCTGGTTGCCTCTGTGAGGACTTTGATCCCTGGTTTCTTGGGGTAGGGGGGCTACCGGCCAAGAATAACCGAACAAGGGCGGGTTCGGTTGCCTCTTGCGAGGGCTTTTCATCCTTAGTGCGGGAGGGGTCATAAGTGGCCTACTAAGGATGGCCGAGTAGGGTTACTGCCTGGTGCCTCTTGGCGAGGGATTTTTGTCCTTAAGGATGGCCGAGCAAGGTTGCTGCCCGGTGTCTCTTGGCGAGGGCTTTGATCCCTGGCATTGTGGGGTAGGAAGCTTCCGGCCAGGGATAGCCGAGCAGGGTAGCCGCTCGGCTGCCTCTTGGTGAGGGCTTTGATCCCTGGCGTTGTGAGGTAGGGGGCTACCGGCTAGGGATAGCTGAGCAAGGTAGCCGCTCGGCTGCCTCTTGGTGAGGGCTTTGATCCCTGGCGTTGTGAGGTAAGGGAGCTACCTGCCAGGGATAGCCGAGCAGGGTAGCCGCTTGGCGAGGGCTTAGATCCCTGGCGTTGTGGGGTTAGGGAAGCTATTGGCCAGGGATAGCCGAGCGGGGTAGCCGCTGGGCTGCCTCTTGGCGAGGGCTTAGACCCCTGGCGTTGTGAGGTAGGCGAGCTATCAGCCAGGGATAGCCGAGCAGGGTAGCTGCTGAGCTGCCTCTTCGTGAGGGCTTCGACCCTTGGCGGTGGAGGGGCCGTAGGAGGCCTGCCAAGGATGAACCAAGCAGTGAGGTTGCTCGGTCACCTCTTAGTGAGGGCTTAGATCCCTGGCCTCTGCCGTTGGAGGCCTGCGTCTGGCCGCGGCTCCGGTTCCTCTCAATGAGGTTCCTTAGATCCCCCGGCGAGGTGGCCTTCGAGTCGCCGCGGCGAGTCCCGTCCATGCGACCCCTTCGAGGGAGGGGGTATCGGTCATGCCTGGTAACAGGCGAGCTGACAGACATCTCCCCGGGAGGGACAGGTGCGTGGAGGACCTCGGGGCGTGGTGCTCTGGTGACGGACCTTGGTGTCGAACTGTGGGGCGCCCAGCGGGTATCAGAACGTATCGGCCCAGGAAATCCGCAGCCGTGGGAGGCAGCGAGCCGGTGGTCGGTGGTGCCGACGCGGACGAAGCCTTCTCTCCGTAGGGGTCCTGGACTCGAGGCGGGGGATCGGCGACTTGGTGATCTTGCCCCGCCGTTTGGACGCGGATCAGTGCCTCCACAACAGACGCGAGTCATTCTTGTTAGTGTATATGCCCTAGAGGCCATTATTGTATCATACTAGCTTGTATATTACTTAATGTAAGCTTGGGATATTCACAGTTGTATAGACAATCTTGCTCAAAATTGTAGTATGCTACTTGGTTTGTTTCTACTTCCATATGTGCATGTGTTTCTTTTAATATATCGCTTATACATATTAGTAGAGCCCTTAGGATCTTTACTTGATTACCAGCGTTGTGATGGCAGTCATACTTGTGGGGGCTGGGTAATCTATAAGCACATCCTTATACAGGTCCCTAGTCGTAGGACTATCGAGACAGGGTATCGATACTCCGGAGTAGACTAGCGTATGCGCTTCTCATCCCAACGGGGGAGATGGTCTGTCCCACAGCCATCAGTACGTCGTACTGGAGATAGTATACGGGTGCTCGTTAGGTTACGAGTACACTGGACAGGACTCGTCGGGAACTGTTGGTTGGTATTATACCTATCGTCAGTTATTAGTTCCCAGGTGACATGAGTAAAGCTTAGTCCACTGACTTGACACTGTCACTTCGCCTCGAGTGTGTTCTCACTTACTTAGATTACTACACTACCACGGCTCAAAGGAGTCGTGCAAACAGGTAGTAGTTGGGTGCAGTCCCGAAGCACTTGGAGGCAGTGACGGTTAGACAGGATTCGTCTCTCCCGGTATTTGGGGTTGAGATCGCGCTGTGTCTAGGAGAGTGATTGAATTGATTTTCCGTTGTGTGTTGGTTTTTAGAAAATTGTAAAGAGAAATCACAACCAAAAATATTTTGACCGCAATCAATAACGGTGTCGGATGTAGCGCGTTAGTGAGTGCGGATCGTCCACAGGGAAAGTGAGATCCGTTCATTTTCCGAATTATATGAGTTGAAAATTTAGGGCAAGGAAAAGAAAACAATTCATGATTTGCAATTGAAGATCAAGAAATAAGAAAAAACTAGATCTAAAAGAAACATTAAAAACAAGAATTGAGATGTGTGATAATTTCCAATCAACACTCAAGATTATAAGTATGGCTCGTGGGAGTAGATCGGATCTATAGATGTGACGAGATCTATTGATTACTCATTCTTATCCATTAACGAATTGATACTAGATCGATGCAAATTCATCAAGGTTTAAGGATCTTGCGAGGAAATTAGGGATTTCGCAACTCATCCTTTGTCCTTTCGATGGATCGCATTCAAATTCTAGCTTCTAGTTAATCAAATGGTCAATAGTTGTTCCCTAGTTTCGAGTGAACACGATCAAGAAAGCATCATCTCGAAACTAGGTCATTAATCATTTGATTCACTAAAATTTCCAAATATTATAGGATTTAAGAATTGTAAAAATATCTAAATCATCATCATCTAAAGATCGTCACAACTCCTACACGAGCGGAGATTACTCAAACATCATGATCACAAACACAATCACAAATTGAGATCTAATCATTATACTTGAATTAAAAGATAAGCAAGAATAAAGAAAATTCACCTTTATTTAGCGACAAATTTCGTTACAACTCTCTTGAATTTACAAAAGGAAGGAACTAGATCGTCGATTTCGGCTTCGCTCGGCTCCTTGAGTCGCGGATCGGCGTGGATCACTTGCTCCATTGAAATCCGGCGTCGCTTGCTAAAGGTTGAAGGCTCTCTTGCTTGAATTGATCTCGGGATCTTGATCTTGACTTTGAATTGGAGTTAAATTTGAGGCACAAGTTATGTCACTCAACTTGTGGGTTGAAGATGGTGGTGATTCTTGAACTATTTGCACCCTAGATCTAGGCTCCTTTTTATAGGCCTCCCAAATCTAGATCTAGAATTAAAATTTGAATTCCCTCCACAGGTTAGTTAACCAAAAGATTTAAATTTCCCTCCTAAAAGTTAGTTAAGCCCAAAATTTGAATTTCCCTCCAAGAGTTTGTTAAGCCGAGCCTTCTAGATGTGCCACGTGGAGCTTCTGGAAGTTTTGGCCGTTAGAGTTAACACGTGGAAGAAATCTGGGCTCTTGATCTCATCATATGGCCGCGGATCCGCGGCTCCAAGGGGGTTTGGGCCGTGGATCCGCGGTCCTTTAGTGGCCTTAAGGCTTTATCTTTTTATGGTAATTCTTGGGCTTCCTGGTGGGCCTTTATACAATATGTGAAATCTTATTTGGCCTTCTGTGTCACTGCCAGATCTTGCATCTTTGAGTTGGCATATCTTTTATCAGATCTTTTCTCAGTTTTGGGCTTTTGCTTCTGGAATTTCCTGCATTAGACCCCAGACAAGAGTTGCGCAATACAAGGATGATGCGATGCCATGAAACACAGTCAATTTCCCTAAAAGTGCCGGTTTTAGTATACAGTACAAGTAATCCAGTATTTTACATGTGTTTTGCAAATATGTGCAATATGAATACCGGGTACCTATACCTGAATGCAAAAGGTAGGGAAATTGCCGTGTTAGAAATGCAGTATTTTCGACTGATCAAATTCCCCCAAACATATTTTCGATCGTCTCGATCGAATTGTTTTATTAAAAGGAGAAGGAGAAAATAAAGAAAGAGAAAAGCACACTTTCGTAGGCAACACGATTGCACTGAGCACGTGCAACAAGCCTTTAAACCTCTAGGTGTCCCTAGTAGGAGGAGTGTTGTCTCCTGAGGGTTTTCAGCGGATTGCACCCACAAAATCCAATAATAAAAGAAAGATCATGAATATTACATTTAAAGACAAGAATTGTAAAAGAAAAGCCTTGAAAATTTAGGGTTTCCAACTAAGCTAGTTTTTCGGTTGTCATGAGCCCTATCTTAATGGTCATGAAAAGATGTCAGAAATCACATCCTCCCTCAATATAACATCGTCTTATTCTTCATTCCTATCTTTCTTCCAAACATCGATCATATCATCCTGCGCGTGTGTAAAGGACATCCCTACACCCGGAGAATTCAATTCAAGCTATCATACTCTTGTCTATCAGTCTCAGTACTTTTTAATTAATGAATATTTAGATGAATTTGCTCACACACTTTCATACGACCGTTAATACTTCTTGAGGTACTAACCGACATATTACTCATGTACTTGCTTATTTGGTGTATTTTCCTCGTTTTGCACCACCTCAGGTATAGCAGTGACTCGCAGACCAGTTGGCCTTAGGGCACTAGGTGAAGAGGCACCCTCGCTATATATTTTTTATTGCCCTTGGTGATAACAAAAACCAGTGTCTATTTTTCTCACCACTTTATATTTTATTCATTTTTTTTCAATTTTTTATTTCCTTCATACATCGACTTTAAGACAAGAGCATTTCAAGATATCCTCTACTATCCCGGGCTTTAAGACATGTGTAAGTGCGAATAGCAGGGTATCAACGTTCAAAATGTTTGGCTTCCAGAATAGAAACTATTTTTCAGACTTATTTTTATCCTCAGATTAGTGACGTCTTTCATCTTACTAACCCTTGGGACAACGGCTCATAACTATTTATTACTAGTTCGTATAAGAAAACTTCTAATTTTCTTAGTTTTCTTAAATTTTTCTAATCTCATGGATGCAATTTTTTACTATCTAAACTTTTATTATCATAAATATTAAATATTTTTATATTTTTTGAATTTTTTTTAAATTTTTATGAGTTTTGAAAATTTTGAATTTTTATGGATTTTGATAATTTTTAAATTTTTATAGGTTTTAATGGGTTTTGAAAAATTATTTACAAAAAATGATGAACCAAAAGAAAAATATTTACACAAAATTTTTATGGGTTTTGAAATTTTTTGAATTTTTATGGTTTTTTTAAAGAAATGTTTTGTGCTTATGCAAATGATATGCACATGATGTAAAACTAAGCACAAACCTCCCCCAAACTTGTTTTGAACAGTGTCCTCACTGTTGCCAACCGCTATATCTCCAAAACCTGTAAGCCTGGGAGGAATTTATTAGTAGAGGCAAAATATATAAGTGAAGATCCTCCCCCAAACTTATTCTTTTCACTCAAAATTTTTGTAAAAATTTTCTTTTCAAGAGCCAGAAAAAATTTGCCCCCCCCAAACTTGAGTTATGCAATGTTAATCTTTGAAAATCACATGTGGGGGTCAAGAACCATTGGTCGATGCCAAGCTTTGCAAAGACCGAATGTCAACACCAACCATTCGAAAATTTTATCAATGCAGTGCTCTGGTTGGTGGAAAAAGAAGTGGGGAAAGGTTAAGTGGTGGAAGAGAGTGTGTGCACGTCTCATTTTGGAGAGACGATGCAGTGTATGTGATGGATTACTCGCATTCTTTTTATAATTCAGAAGAAGGGGTGGAGGTTCAATTTCAATGATTGGGACATGATTCATCTCAACACCCGTGTTATTCAGAAATGCGAGTTCATCAGCGAAGATCTCCTCAAAAGTTTCATCAACACCCCGAAGAATAATGTCATCACAAAGTGCGGGGTGATCTTCAGACTCTAAAAGCAGTTCATACTCGGTGTTAGTTGTTGACCCGGACATCTCGGTGGAAGAGTCCGTATGTGTATGATACATAGTTGGGTCAAACAACATATAAAAAGAGTCAAGATCGGTATCAGGAGGATCATCAAATTCGCTGCTGTTGTCATCCATTAAGTCGACAGAACAGACATGAGCAGTAGGTTCGGAGGGTACACTTCCCAACTTGTAAATGTTCAGCTCTATTGACCTGTTCCCGAAGAATAGGGTCATAGAACCATTACGACAGTTGATGATAGCGTTGGAAGTGGCCAAAAAGGGGCGACCTAAAATCACCGGAATTTGATTCCGTGGGTTCACTACAGGCTGTGTATCAAGTACAATAAAATCCACAGGGAATACAAATTCCCCGATTTTTATTAACACATCCTCCAGTTCACCCCTAGGTTTGGTGATTGATCGGTCAGCCATCTGGAGAGTGCAATAGGCTGGTTTCAACTCTCCGATCCCTAGTTGCTCATAGACTGAGAAAGGAAGCAGGTTAACACTTGCGCCAAGGTCTAAAAGAGCACGGTTGATGTGTTTATCCCCAATAGAAATCGATATCGTAGGACATCCTGGGTCCTTACGTTTCTTTGGTAGCGGAGAGATAAAAGCAGTGCTAATGCTATTGGACATGAAGACCTTCTTTGGCACTTGAGTCTTCCTCTTCCTAATGCACAAGTCCTTAAGAATTTTCGCATAAGCAGGGACTTGTTGAATCGCATCTAGGAGAGGGATGTTGATGTTAACTTGCTTAAACATGTCCATAATCTTCTCTATATGTGGACTCGATGTGTTAGCCCTTAACCGATTAGGATAAGGTACTTTAGCAATAAGCGCTGGGTCCATCATAGGAGAAGGAAGTGTGTGTGGACCTGATCCCAAAACAGAAGTAGGGATCATCGGTGGAGGAGTAGAAGAGGTGTGCTGAGGTGTCGAGCTTAGAGGGAAATGGAGAATAGGCTCGCGAGAAGGCGGTGGGGTAGGAGAACAAGAATCAGACGTAGAAGTGTGTGTGTGAGGGAAGGTTTCAGCCGGGGTGTTGATAGGATCATCAGTATCATCAACTTCTTCCCCAACATAGTTATCCAGCACTTTCCCAGATCTCAATGTGGTGATTGCATTCACATGATGTGAATAGCCAGGATTGGGTAAAGGTTGAGCTGGGAGTTTCCCTTTCTCTCTTGCACTCATTTCGGCCTTAAGTCGTGCAATTTCAGCTTCCATCGTTTTGATACTCTCAGCTTGGGACGCTGAGTTTTTCTTTATCTCACCAACGGAAGACCTAACCTCGGCCGACATTTCCATGAAATTTGATAAGAGTGATTTCATGGTTTGAGTGAATTGAGAGAACTCGTCAGAACAGGTCGACTGCATAGGATTAGAAGGTGCAGGAGTGTTGACCTGGTTTTGGAAATTTTGTGACTGGTAGGGGTGCTGGGTGAGTTGAAGTGGTTGCTATTGTGGTGGAGGGACCTGTTGGAATTGATTAGGGTTTGGAACCGTGTTTTGGGATTGGTTCGAAGCAAAATTCGGGTGATTCCTCCAACCCTGATTATATGTGGAAGAAAAAGGGTCGTTTCCAGGTCTTTGAAATGCAGCATTGGTATGCTCGAGACCTCGAAACTGAGAGTTTAATGGACATTCTTCCGTCAAGTGAGAAGGATCAGAACAGCACCCACAAACAGTTTTGGGGAGCGACATTGGGTTTAGGGAGGCTGCTAAAAATTTGTGTTCCATAGCGTCGAGCTTCTTTTGCATTGCTGCCATCTCAGCTCGAACACCTATGGACACGTCTATTTGGTGTACGCTACCCCTACTCGATGGCTGGGTTCCAGTCTCCCACTGTAGTGACTTTTCAGCGAACTCTTCTAAAAATTTCCATGCTTCCCCATCATCCTTGGTCATAAAGGTGCCTTAACACATGTTTTCAAGGTTTTGTTTAGTGGTAGGGTTACTGCCCTCATATATGATTCGGCACAGTTCCCATCTCGGGATGCCGTGATGCGGACATTGGACCAAAAGATCCTTGAATCGGTCAAAGTATTTTGAGAATGGTTCAGCTGGAAGCTGGGAGAATTGATATAGTTTGCTACGGATTCGAGCTGTCTTTTGCATAGGGTAGAATTTCTTAAGGAATGCCGCAACGAATTCTTCCCAATTCGTTATGGAATGTGCGGTGGTGTTATATAGCCACTTCTCGGCTAAATCGCACAAGGTAAATGGAAGAAGTCGTAGACGCATGGCATCCACAGAAAGTTGTGATGTACCCATCATCGCGCATACGTTTTCAAATTTGGTAATAAAAACGTACGCGTCTTCAGTCTCGAGACCGTGGAATTTGGGTAGGAGGTTGATGTACTGGGGCTTAATCTCAAAGTTATCCCCGTTGGCTGGTGGAATGGATAAGCAGGTCGAGAGAGGACCTCGCAAAGGGTAGCACTTCTCTTGGAGAGAGATGCAGGGAGGATTCTGCACACCAACGGACGGTGGCAGAGCAGCGGTAAAGAGGTTCGATGGAGACTGATCCATCGGTGTGGGTGTGGTGGGGGGTAAAAGAAAGGTAAATGGAGAAATACCGACTTCGGAGTCGATCGAGGGGACGCGGACAAGTCGGGCACTAGAATCCCGTGTCCAGCCTATCTTGCACTAAAAGGGGTTAGTACAAGTGGCAGCGTGATTTATAATTAAGGGAATGAAGTGAACGCGGTGTTTGTTTTGAAAAATGATAAGGATTTTGAAAATATGATGCGATCACAACAAATGCAACAAGCAACCCTAAAATTTATGGTCACCTAGGTCAAAACTCTAGCCCGCTCCTAACTTCCAAAAGACAAGTCGCAGGATAAAATCCTCCACTGCCTCTTTATTTCTCCTGTGGCCAGATAAGTGCCAGATAAGTGGGAGGTTCTCCACTACATAAGTAGTGGGCCTAATTAAGTAACTACTAGCCTTCGACACACTTGCCTTAGACACCACAAAAAGAAACGCGGATAAGCAATGAATTACCCACGGCCTTCTTCTGTCCTAAGTGAGCGCGACGGTCCTTAGAGTCATCTCTAGATATTTTTTAGTTAATGAGGGTAATGCTGATGCAGTTTGTGATTTTTGGGGCCTAGGAAGGGTAATGAACTCCCCGCCTAATCTGGATTTGGCCGTGCCCCTTAATGTCCGTATCAATTATGCAAACAACCACAAAATAAAAAACAAGCACAATTTATTTTGCTTTTTACGGCGCTGTGATTTTTGCAAAGAAGCCTGCAACAAATTGTTAGTTGGAGCAGATTTTAGGAAGGAGATAAGAAAGTTAGAGGTTACCAGATAAAAATTGTACAAAGATCCTTTAGAACCGCCGCGATTCCGCCGCAATTGTCTCCTAATGCCGCGGTTCCGTCGTACCTTGAGCTCTTCTCTGCACTGAAAAATTTGGTACTGCTCCTGTTCAGCTCCTAAGCTCTCTGGAATTCTCCAAATAATTTTCCAATTTCACAGCAAGCTCCAGATCTCCTTGCAATTAACCACAACAACACGTATTAGTACTTTGCGCGAGTTTTAATCTAAAAAATATTAATGGAATAAACTTTTCAACTCAAATTTCAAAAAATGAACAAATAGCACACGATCCCCGGCAACGGCGCCATTTTGATTGAATTGACTTCCGTTGTGTGTTGGTTTTTAGAAAATTGTAAAGAGAAATCACAACCAAAAATATTTTGACCGCAATCAATAACGGTGTCGGATGTAGCGCGTTAGTGAGTGCGGATCGTCCACAGGGAAAGTGAGATCCGTTCGTTTTCCGAATTAGATGAGTTGAAAATTTAGGGCAAGGAAAAGAAAACAATTCATGATTTGCAATTGAAGATCAAGAAATAAGAAAAAACTAGATCTAAAAGAAACATTAAAAACAAGAATTGAGATGTGTGATAATTTCCAATCAACACTCAAGATTATAAGTATGGCTCGTAGGAGTAGATCGGATCTATAGATGTGACGAGATCTAATGATTACTTATTCTTATCCATTAACGAATTGATACTAGATCGATGCAAATTCATCGAGGTTTAAGGATCTTGCGAGGAAATTAGGGATTTCGCAACTCATCCTTTGTCCTTTCGATGGATCGCATTCAAATTCTAGCTTCTAATTAATCAAATGGTCAATAGTTGTTTCCTAGTTTCGAGTGAACACGATCAAGAAAGCATCATCTCGAAACTAGGTCATTAATCATTTGATTCACTAGAATTTCCAAATATTATAGGATTTAAGAATTGTAAAAATATCTAAATCATCATCATCTAAAGATCGTCACAACTCCTACACGAGCGGAGATTACTCAAACATCATGATCACAAACACAATCACAAATTGAGATCTAATCATTATGCTTGAATTAAAAGATAAGAAAGAATAAAGAAAATTCACCTTTATTTATCGACAAATTTCGTTACAACTCTCTTGAATTTACAAAAGGAAGGAACTAGATCGTCGATTTCGGCTTCGCTCGGCTCCTTGAGTCGCGGATCGGCGTGGATCACTTGCTCTATTGAAATCCGGCGTCGCTTGCTAAAGGTTGAAGGCTCTCTTGCTTGAATTGATCTCGGGATCTTGATCTTGACTTTGAATTGGAGTTAAATTTGAGACACAAGTTGTGTCACTCAACTTGTGGGTTGAAGATGGTGGTGATTCTTGAACAATTTGCACCCTAGATCTAGGCTCCTATTTATAGGCCTCCCAAATCTAGATCTAGAATTAAAATTTGAATTCCCTCCACAAGTTAGTTAACCAAAAGATTTAAATTTCCCTCCAAAAAGTTAGTTAAGCCCAAAATTTGAATTTCCCTCCAAGATTTTGTTAAGCCGAGCCTCCTAGATGTGCCACGTGGAGCTTCTGGGGTCTTCTGGAAGTTTTGGCCGTTAGAGTTAACACGGGGAAGAAATCTGGGCTCTTGATCTCATCATATGGCCGCGGATCCGCAGCTCCAAGGGGGTTTGGGCCGCGGATCCGCGGTCCTTTAGTGGCCTTAAGGCTTTATCTTTTTATGGTAATTCTTGGGCTTCCTGGTGGGCCTTTATACAATATGTGAAATCTTATTTGGCCTTCTGTGTCACTGCCAGATCTTGCATCTTTGAGTTAGCGTATCTTTTATTAGATCTTTTCTCAGTTTTGGGCTTTTGCTTCTGGAATTTCCTGGATTAGACCCCAGACAAGAGTTGCGCAATACAAGGATGATACGATGCCATGAAACACAGTCAATTTCCCTAAAAGTGCCGGTTTTAGTATACAGTACAAGTAATCCAGTATTTTACATGTGTTTTGCAAATATATGCAATATGAATACCGGGTACCTATACCTGAATGCAAAAGGTAGGGAAATTGCCGTGTTAGAAATGCAGTATTTTCGACTGATCAGAGAGCCATTACACGAGTAGTCCCTGGCCAGGGCAAGCGAGATATACTGGTAGGTTTCCAGTGTTATCTCAGGGTGTTCTGGGCTACACTCCGACACGACTTGTACCGCTATTAAGGGTTTGACGTTCACCACCCCCTTGGCCCTCCATGCGATGTATCAGACGAACAGACCGGACTGTACGGAGATTGTCACATACAGGCTCAGTAGGAGTTCGGATGGGTTTGTCTCATCGGCCTTCTTATCGACATCTACCTGGGGACTGTTATGTACAGCTAGTGCCGCTTGCGGTCTGTGGTTAAACCCACTGCCAGCGTACTGTCAAGTTTTTAGAGTCCCACACAGAGAGTTTCCCTGCACTGAGCGAAACGTGTAGAGGCCGTATGGTTTTACGGCAGGGCTGCGATCACTTACGTGCACTTGTGTGTGTATGCTGTTCAGGCAGGCAATACTAGTGGGCTTCAGTTTAAGCCAGATCCTAATATTACACGGATAGATTTGTTTTGTCTACTGTGCATTCGCATTCTACGGAATGCGGATGCGGGTGTGTATGCACAGTTTCGAGGAGCGATGAAGGAGGAGGTGCCTCATTAGGGTTTTGGCAGTTGGTTCGGCCAAAACCATTATGTGGCAGGCTCATTAGGGTTTTGGCAGTTGGTTCGGTCAAAACCATTATGAACCGGAGACATTATTTGCTAATCCTTTTAGTGATAATTTTGTGATGGCTAATTGCATTGACCATTTGACCACCATGACCTCTCTTGACTTTGTTGCCCCGTTGACCGGAGTTGACCATTGACCTTCATGAGAGGTCTACACTCTTCTTTGGATTTTCTTTTTCTTTTTTGGATTATGAAAATGGTCAATTCAATTAGTAGCCATCAACTTTATCATGATAAGTGTGTCGCGCGTAGCTAGACCGAGATGAGTACGGGTCGTCCTCTAGGAAACGTGGAACCTTTTGCTTTTACTTTAGATGTGTTGAGAAAGAGAGGAGGAATAAAGAATTTTATAGAAAGATTTCTAGATCTACGTTAAACAAGAATGTCAAATATAGATCTAGATTATTTTAAGATGTAATTAATATAATAAGAGGGCTTGTAGGGTTCGTTAGGATTTAGTAGTTATGGACGATTAATTAAAAGTTACCCTTTTTATCCATTAATACATTTAGAACTAGAACGACGGTGATGCGTGTAGATTAGGGTTTCTGGAGGGAAAAGGAATCCCACTCGTAACCCTTATCTCGACACGGAACTCCGTTCATATCTAGCCTTTACCAAAAGAATCATTAATCTAATCTCTAATCGCAGTCGGAACTAGCAAAGAATTGCTAGCGCGCCCGATTAGGATGTTAATGATTCTTTTGATAAAGTTCCTAAACTTTATAGGACTTAAAAAGGGTTTAATTATTTTCATCGTCCATTAGCCTACCCTAATCCTACGAACCCTAACAAGCGGAGAATTACTCGCGCATGTTGGGAGAAGAAGATGAAAAGAAAGAGAGGGAAAACATAATGTAAAATGCAAAAGAATTAAATAAAATAACTACCTTTATTAATCAACTTGAACAATCTACACTTTGATTCCTTAGAAAATGATTACAAAGACTAGTTTGCTTCTCGAACTCTTCCGAAGGAGGTAGATGAACAGTTGATGATCAGCCTGGATGCGTGAGCCGTCTTGGACTTCGTGATCTCTTCGGCTTGATCATTTTTCCAAGAGGCTCTCGGTGCCCTTTTATAGTGCAAAGCCAGAATCTTATTGTTGAAAATTTGGTAAAATATAGATTTGATTTACCCCAAAAATCCTCAGCTCCCAAATCCATAGAAGTGCGGCGGATCCGCAGCAAATGGTGGCTAGGGCCGCGGATCCGCGGCCATTTAATCTCTGTCGTTCATCAAACTTCAGGGGCTCTGTTCTTGTGACATGTGGGCTCCTCTGGAATCTTTGTATCTTTGAAATATTCTCTCGGTTGCTTCCAGACTTGGTCTCCAAGTTTGCTTCTTAATTTGGAAAGATTTCTTCAACAACTTGATTTCTTTGATATATTCTGCATAACAACTTGGAAAATTCTGCACAACAACTCAAATAAGATTTTAGTAGACTTTGTTCTACTAGGATTAGATCAATAATTTTATTTGCATACATTTTCCTACCAAATGATAATAAAAATATATTAACACATGGAAAATAATGTTTTTACACATAAACCCTCATATGTATAATATATCATATTAAAGTCCTTTTTTAATATAAAAATGGTAGGAAAAATGTACTACAAATGTGCAGTTTTATCGACTGAACAAATACCCCCAAACTTATCTTTGATCGTCCCGAGTAAACTAGTTTATTTAAGAGGAGAAAAAAAAAGGAGAAAGCTAAGCACACTTTCGTAGGCAGACACGATTGCACTGAGCACGTGCAACAAGCCGTTAAACCTCTAGGTGTCCCTAGTAGGAGGAGTGTTGTCTCCTGAGGGTTTTCAGCGGATTACACCCACAAAATCCAATAACAAAAGAAAGATGGTGAAATTTACATATAAAGATAAGAACCATAAAAGAAATACTTTGAAAAGAAGAGTTTCCAACTATATTAGTTTTTCAGTTGTCATGAGCCCTATCTTAATAGTCATGAAAAATGTTAGAAATCGCATCATCCCTCAATAAAACATCGTCTTTATTCTTCATTCCTACCTTTCATCCAAACATTGATCATATAACCCCACGTGTGTGTAAAGAACATCCCTACACTCGGAGAATTCAATTCAAGCTATCATACTCTTGTCCATCCACCTCAGTACTTTTTAATTTTATGAATACTTAGGTTTGCTCACACATTTTCATGCGACCGTTAATACTTCTTGAGGTACTAACCGACCGATTACTCATGTGCTTGCTGATTTGGTGGTAATATTTTCCTCGTCTTGCACCACCTAAGGCTTAGCAGTGACTCCCAGACCAGTTGGCCTTAGGGCACTAGGTGAAGAGGCACCCTCGCTATATTTTTTTATTGCTGCCTTGGCGATAACAAAACCAGTGTTCATTTTTTTTTCTTTTCACCATTTTTATATTTTCTTCATTTTTTTTTCCTTCATACTTTGGCTTTTAGACAAGAGCATTTCAAGGTATCCTCTACTATCCCGGGTTTCAAGACGTGTGTATGTGCATATAGTAGGGTATCAACTTACAAATGTTTGGTTTCCAGGATAGAAACTATTTTTCAGACTTATTTTTATCCTCAGATTAGTGACTTCCTTCATTTTACCAACCCTTGGGACAACAGTTCATAACTACTTATTACCAGTTCGTGTAAGAAAACTTCTAATTTTCTTGGTTTTCTTAAACTATTCCTATCTTTTGGATGTAATTTTTCACTTTCTACTCTTTTGTTATAAAAGAAAAAAATTTTTTGAAAATATTGTGCTTATGCAAAATATGATGCAAATTGATGTGTAAATAAGCACAAACCTCTCCCAAACCTGTTTACAGCAGTGTCCTCACTGATGTCATCCGTTAAGCTCAAAAACCTGTAGACTTGGGAGGAAATTATTAATGGGGGCAAGAATACATGAAAGTGAAAATCCTCCCCCAAACTTATTTTAGGCTCCAATTTTGTAAAAATCATTTTCTTTCAAGAGCCAAAATATACCACGCCTCCCCAAACTTGAGTTAAACATTTTTAATCTTTTAAAATTGCATGAGAGGGTCAAGGTTATTGGTCAATGCCAAGCTTTGCAAAGACCGAAGGTCAACAACAACCATTCAAAAATTTTATCGATGAAGCACCAAGGTTGGTGGAAGAACATGTCACCTATTGACGTGAGGAAGTGGGGAGGTGACAAGAGGTGTTTTGGAAAAGGATTGCGTCTCAATTTGGAGAGACGGCACAGTGATAGTGATAATGGATTACTCGCATTATCATGATTGTCCAAAAGAGGGGGTGGAGGTCCAATTTCTTCATCTTGGAATTGATTCATCTCAACACCCGTGTCTTGTAAAAATGCGAGTTCATCAGCGAAAATTTGCTCAAAGCTTTCATCGATACCCCGAAAAATAATGTCATCAGAAAAAATGGGGTGATCGTCAGACTCTATAAAAGGTTTCTCATTAGATGTTGACCCGGACAACTCGGTGGAAGAGTAAATGGTTGGGTCAAACAACAACATATGAAAAGAGTCTGTATCATGAGGTTGATCAAATTCGCTGCTGTCGACATCCATTAATTCGACAGAACATACATGAGTATAGAGTTCGGAGGGTTCACTTCCCAACTTATAAATATTAAGCTCAATTGACTTCTTTCCAAAGGATAGGGTCATAGAGCCGTTTCTACAATTAATTACTGCGTTGGAAGTGGCCAAAAAGGGTCGATCGAGTATCACCGGGATTTGATTGCGTGGGTTTGCCACATGTTGTGTATCAATAACGATAAAGTCCACAGGAAATATGAATTCCCCGACTTTGATTAACACATCCTCTAGCTCACCCCTAGGTTGGGTGATAGATCGATCGGCCATCTGAAGAGTGCAATGCGCAGGTTTTAACTCTCCGATCCCTAATTGCTCATACACAGAATACGGAAGCAAGTTAACACTAGCACCAAGATCGAGTAGAGCACGATTGATATTTTTACCCCCAATGGAAATAGAAATTGTAGGACTTCCGGGGTCCTTTCGTTTCTTGGGTAGTTGTTGTGTAAAAGCTGTGCTCACATTACTCGCAAGGAAAACTTTTTTAGGTACTTGAACTTTTCTCTTCCTAGTGCACAAGTCCTTTAGGATTTTCGCATATGACGAAACTTGTTGAATAGCATCTAGGAGAGGAATGTTTATGTTAACTTGCTTAAAAATTTCCACAATTTTCTCCATTTGTGGACTTGGTCTGTTGCCCCTTAACCTGTTTGGATAAGGTGCTTGATCAATAAGTTTTGGGTCCAACGTTTGTGGAGAAGACTGTGGGGATGGATTCGATCCCAAAACTGGAGTGGGAATCGACTTAGATAGATTTGGCGAAATGGGCGAAGGGTTCGAGCCTTGGGGAAAACGGAGAATAGGCTCGGATGAAGGTGGGAGACTAGACGAATTAGGGGAAAAAGAAGAAGCTGGGGTATCATTGGTGTTACTATCATCACACTGCTCACCCACTCGGTCATTCAGCACTTTTCCCGATCTCAACGTGGTAACAGCACTCATATTATAACTTTGTGAGTGGCCAGGATTAGGTATGGGTTGAGATGGGAGTCTCCCTTTCTCTCTCGCACTCATTGCGGCGTTTAACTGTGCGATTTGGTTTTCTATTGATTTAATACTCTCACCATGGGAGGAGGAGTTTTTCGTTAGGGTATCAATAGAAGACCTTATCTCAGCCGAATTTTGCATGGATTGTTTCATGAACATATCCAAAGTTTGTGCAAGTGAGTTGTCAGTACCGGCCACTTGTGGTGTAGAAATGTTGGCCGGATTTTGGAAATTTAGTGACTGAAAGGGGGGCTGATTCTGTTGTTGTGGTTGCTGTGGAGGAGGTCTTTGATAATTGCTTTGTTGGTTTTGATTCCAAGCAAAGTTAGGATGATTCCTCCATCCTTGATTGTATGTGGAAGAATAAGGATCGTTTCTAGGTCGCTGCTGAAAAGCAGCATTAGCTTGAAACGATGCATTCATAGGACATTCTTCCGTTAAGTGTGAAGGATCCGAACAGCAACTACAGACGGTCTTAGGAAGCGTGACCTGATTTAGGGAGAATGTTGAGAACTTGTTTTCAATGGCATCGAGTTTCTTCTGAATCGCTGCCATTTCGGCTTTTACTGCGATAGAAACATCGAGCTGGTGAATACCTCTCTTAGTTGAAGGTGGTCTTACGCTTTCCCACTGCAACGTGTGTTCAGCCAGGTCTTCCAGATATTTCCAAGCTTCACCGTCATCTTTAGACATGAAATTGCATTGACACATTGTTTCAAGCATCTGCTTTGTCGCTGGATTAATGCCCTCATATATAATCCGACATAAATCCCATCTTTGTATTCCGTGATGGGGGCATTGGACAAGCAGATCTTTGAAACGTTCAAAGCACTTCTAAAATGGTTCATTGGGAAGCTGGGTGAACTGGTTGATCTCGTTCCTAATATGTGCAGTCTTATGATTTGGGTAAAACTTCTTAAGAAATGCTACGACGAATTCATCCCAATTAGTGATAGAGTGTGCGGCAGTATTATAAAGCCATTTTTCTGCCAAGTCGCACAGTGTGAATGGGAGAAGACGTAAGCGCATAGCGTCTAAAGTCAATTGTGAAGTACCCATCATTGCGCATACGTTTTCGAATTTGGTGATGAAAACGTACGCGTCTTCTGACTCAAGCTCGTGAAATTTGGGCAGCAGATTGATGTAGTGGGGTTTAATTTCAAAATTATCCCCGTTAGGTGGTGGAAGAGATAGACAAGTAGGAAGAGGACCACGAATAGGATAACATCTCTCTTGGAGAGAGATGCACGGTGGATTCTGCTCACCTGCGGGCGGTGGCAGCGTGGTGTTATAATTAGATGGAGTGCCGTCCATCACGGTTGATGTGGTGTGTGGTGGGGGAAAAGAAGATGAAGAAGTACCGACTTCGGCGTCGATAGCAGAAACGCGGACAAGACGGGCACTAGGATCCCGTGTCCAGCCGAGCATGCACTAAGCGGGTTTAGTGCAAGTGGCAGCGTGTGTGTGATTTAAAATTGGCTTGTTTTGAAAAAGTGGGACTCAAGACAAATCACCATATGATGCATAAGCAACCCTAGAACTAAGGTCACCTAGGTCCAGTCTCTAGACCGCTCCTAGACTTCCAAAGGACAAGCCGCAGGATCAATCCTCTACCGCCTCCGTACTACCCTTGTAGCCAGGTAAGTGCCAGGTAAGTGGGAAGGAACTACATCGTGGGCCTAATTAAAAACCACTAGCCTTTGTCACACTTTCCTAGGCACCACAAAAGTAATGCGGATAAACGATAGATTACCCACGACCTTCCTCTGTCCTTATTGAGCGCGACAGTCCTTAGAGTCTGGTCTAGATATTTTTTAAATTAATGAAGGGTTGATCTATATGCTCGGTTTTTGATTTATGGGGCTTAGGAAGGGTGATGAAATCCCCACCTAATCTTGATTTGGTCTTTGCCCCTTAGAATCCGTATTAAAATATGCAAAACAAAACCAATCACAAAACTTTTGCAAAAAGATTTTTTTTTGCGGCGCGATTTTGCAAAGAATCCTGCAGAAAATAGATTTTATTGGATTTAGAGGAGAGAGAAGGAGTTAAGAAATATACCAGAGAAGTTCGGAACCCTAGATCTCCTGTTTTCTCAAGTCCGTGACTCCAGATTCCCTCGCAAAATTCACACACAAATCGTTAAATATGCAATTTGCAGTTTTGTTTTAATAATGATATGAATCGTCTAAGAATTCAACACAAATAGCAAGAATAAAAAATTACGCACGTTTCCCCGGCAACGACGCCATTTGATTGGTGTGAAAAAAGTTTGTTTGTAGTTTAACCGCAATCAATAACGGTGTCGCACGTAGCTAGACCGAGATGAGTACGGGTCGTCCTCAGGGAAACGTGGAACCTTTTACTTTTACTTTAAATGTGTTGAGAAAGAGAGGAGGAATAAAGAATTTTATAGAAATATTTCTAGATCTACGTTAAACAAGAATGTCAAATATAGATCTAGATTATTTTAAGATGTAATTAATATAATAAGAGGGCTTGTAGGGTTCGTTAGGATTTAGTAGTTATGGACGATTAATTAAAAGTTACCCTTTTTATCCATTAATAGATTTAGAACTAGAACGACGGTGATGCGTGTAGATTAGGGTTTCTGGAGGGAAAAGGAATCCCACTCGTAACCCTTATCTCGACACGGAACTCCGTTCATATCTAGCCTTTACCAAAAGAATCATTAATCTAATCTCTAATCGCGGTCGGAACTAGCAAAGAATTGCTAGCGCGCCCGATTAGGATGTTAATGATTCTTTTGATAAAGTTCCTAAACTTTATAGGACTTAAAAAGGGTTTAATTATTTTCATCGTCCATTAGCCTACCTTAATCCTACGAACCCTAACAAGCGGAGAATTACTCGCGCATGTTGGGAGAAGAAGATGAAAAGAAAGAGAGGGAAAACATAATGTAAAATACAAAAGAATTAAATAAAATAACTACCTTTATTAATCAACTTGAACAATCTACACTTTGATTCCTTAGAAAATGATTACAAAGACTAGTTTGCTTCTCGAACTCTTCCGAAGGACGTAGATGAACAGTTGATGATCAGCCTGGATGCGTGAGCCGTCTTGGACTTCGTGATCTCTTCGGCTTGATCATTTTTCCAAGAGGCTCTCGGTGCCCTTTTATAGTGCAAAGCCAGAATCTTATTGTTGAAAATTTGGTAAAATATAGATTTGATTTATCCCAAAAATCCTCAGCTCCCAAATCCATAGAAGTTCGGCGGATCCGCAGCAAATGGTGGCTAGGGCCGTGGATCCGCGGCCATTTAATCTCTGCCGTTCATCAAACTTCAGGGGCTCTGTTCTTGTGACATGTGGGCTCCTCTGGAATCTTTGTATCTTTGAAATATTCTCTTGGTTGCTTCCAGACTTGGTCTCCAAGTTTGCTTCTTAATTTGGAAAGATTTCTTCAACAACTTGATTTCTTTGATATATTCTGCATAACAACTTGGAAAATTCTGCACAACAACTCAAATAAGATTTTAGTAGACTTTGTTCTACTAGGATTAGATCAATAATTTTATTTGCATACATTTTCCTACCAAATGATAATAAAAATATATTAACACATGGAAAATAATGTTTTTACACATAAACCCTCATATTTATAATATATCATATTAAAGTCCTTTTTCAATATAAAAATGGTAGGAAAAATGTACTACAAATGTGCAGTTTTATCGACTGAACAGGTGTGTATGCACAGTTTCGAGGAGCGATGAAGGAGGAGGTGCCTCATTAGGGTTTTGGCAGTTGGTTCGGCCAAAACCGTTATGTGGCAGGCTCATTAGGGTTTTGGCAGTTGGTTCGGTCAAAACCATTATGAACCGGAGACATTATTTGCTAATCCTTTTAGTGATAATTTTGTGATGGCTAATTGCATTGACCATTTGACCACCATGACCTCTCTTGACTTTGTTGCCCCGTTGACCGGAGTTGACCATTGACCTTCATGAGAGGTCTACACTCTTCTTTGGATTTTCTTTTTCTTTTTTGGATTATGAAAATGGTCAATTCAATTAGTAGCCATCAACTTTATCATGATAAGATTAGTAATGATGATATTGTGTATTATTGCAACCATGGTTCATTTTCTTTAGACAACAATTTTCATTTCTTCATTCTCATTCTCTCTCTTGAAGTGAGAAGAAAAGAAAAGCTCTCATGGTTGCTAGCTCCTCCTTCTTCCTCCTCTTGATGTCTTCTTTTGATCTCATGTGTTGAGAGAAAAAGATTCCACAAAGACAAAAACTTCCATATATCTCTAGTACACAACCTAGGGCATCTAGACTAGCGATCCCGTTGCCCTAGTTGCCTCAACTCGAGGTGGAGCTCGGTGTACAACTCTCGGGTGGATCGTCTTCGACTCAAGGAGGCCGCAGAGGTGACCAAGATCCGGATCGTACCTTGGAGCTTGGATGGACGAGCGGGACAGCGGAATGAAGACCCGAAGGACCGGTTTCGTGAGGTATAATTTCTACGGCATAGTAGTTAAAGACTCTAGTAGTTTGCTAGTTTCTAGTTTAGCAAAGATCCGGCTTTTAGTCCATGTTGCCTTGCGCCAAAAATTTGTTTTTCGCCGTTTCCGCCTCCCCGTAAGAATCGGGGTGAGCAACGTGGACTTACAGTGGTATCAGAGCCTAGCTAAACATAAACTAGCAAGTTAGCAAAGTGTTAAGAATATCGATCGGAAAAAATCACAAAACAAGTCCAGGAAAATTTTCACTTTCTGTCGATTTTTTATACTGTTCAAAAAATTATTTGACATATATGAAAAATCGGCTCAGGCTTTTGTTAGAACACCCAGCAAAATTGAGCCTCTGACTCGTCCAACTCACCGCGGAAACGTGGTCAAACCATGGGTTTGGCCGCGAATCCGCAGCCGAGTTGACTCGGCCGCGACTCCGTTTTGCTGCAGTGTTCTTACCTTGCTGTTTTGAGATTTTTAGTACATGTTTTTTCCACCCAGATTTTCCAGAGAACAAAATGACTTTTGGGGTGGTTACAAATCCGTATTTTGATCGATATTCTGTACACTTTGGCTAATGAATATTTTCTGTGATGTGATATATGTATTGAACGTCTGCTAATCGCTATATGTCGATTAGTGGGGGTTATACATATCTGTGATCTGGAATGTTGATGGTTTGTATATATGAACTCGTTGGATTGTCGCGGATGAATAGCCTGGGTGGATGTGAGATGAGAGTTTCTTTTTCTTTCATTCATGTAAAATTTGTAAATTGATGTAATATTATTTGTATGGCCGCACAACCGGGTCGGGGTTGTAGCCGTCATTATATAATTTCTTTTTACTATTTTTACTCTTAGGATAGACCCAAGGTGGGGTGCACAAACTACCGAGTATCTCGAAGTGCCGAGTGGCCTACTCACGGGTTGAGAGAGGTTGCTTCGCTTCGGGTACTTGGCGGGTAGTTTGCCGCACCCGTAGGGGTCTAGGGTGGGGTTTTGGCTATTCATCGCGACCGTGTAATCCGCTTTTTGTTGCAGGCTCGAACGAATCGCGGATTCCTAGTATATCCAAAGTGTTCATCTGTGATCTGAAATGGCTATCATTGCTATATATCTATATATGATATATATTTAGGTGTTGCTTATGTTTTGCATCCGCGCTAGTCCAGCCCCCACTCTGTCGTTAGTTAAGTAACCTAACGGGTGATGACGGGGCCCCGTGGCGAATGCGGATGGCAAAAGCGTACGCCATATTTTGGTTGTTTTCTGCAATGGTAGGATTAAATGATGGGACGCATTGGAATTAATGCAAGAAAATAAACCAAGTAAAAGTCGTTGGAACACTTTCAAAACCACTCGGTTCTTTTCAAAAACCAACTTTTAAACGCGGAGCTTGAACCACTCCTTTTTAAAAGCTATCTCGTTCCATCGATTATATCAAGTTCACTACGTTCACGGTTTCGCCAAAACCATTCGTAGCCCTCCGTCATTTCGTATGAATATTCAATAGTATTCAAGCTATGTTTGTTGACCTTCGTCAAGGCATAGTGATTGGTAACTGTTGGGTGTTCATATATAGCATAGATAGATACGTTGGTTTGGGACAGTCATGTTACCTTGTTGACCTTCGTCAAGGGTATATATGGGTGGGTTCAAATTAACCTGAACAATGACGGGTAGAACTTGACATGTGACTTATGATTTGTTGACTTTCGTCAAGGTCATAAGAGCATGGGGCAAAAATCCACACCGGGAGTTTCAAAAGTACTGAAAATTGCTAGCGCTGCATACCATTTGGAGTGTGATGATTCCGGTAGGATTCCTTCAGTTTTGTCACGCGATGATATTTGGATCCCGATCCTACTGTGAGTATATGCTACTCCTCGGGAAATTTCTCACTTAACGATCAATGCTATAAACCTAGTAGATGTCTAGAAAGGTGTTAGCGGGGCTACGCCCACAGGGAAAAGAGGTTATCTAATTAAGGAACTTCGCGAAAGCGTTGGAAAACCTCCCTCGAAGTACCGACACTGGCCTGGCTGAACGGTTAAGCAAGTATTGTACGGTGAGATTGATCCTGACTAATTCTTCCTTTATAGTTTGAGGAGAGATTCGAGAGACAGTGGGAGCCATCCTGTTTAGATAAATTAAAAACCAATCTAAACTTGTAAGAGGATCATGCTGAGTGTTTTCTTCTCTCTCTCTTAATTGCAGCGACCCAGTGACCGCACCTAGGTTACATCTAGATAATAAAATGACTGAATCTGACTGTTATGACTGGCAAAGGTCTGTCCAGATGTCCATTGCCCATGACAAGCTGGGACACCTCTTGACTGATCCAACCCCTGCCGTCTCAGGTCCAGTTTCCCCTGTCACGAATATTCATATCCGTAAGACATCGGAAAAGGAAAGTGCGAAAGCCAAGTGTCTCGTGTTAGCCTCAGTTGATGGTGCATACCAGAGGCAGCACGAGAAGATGGACTTAGTTTCTATCTTCCTCCATAATAAAGATTTATATGGAGAGCAATCTCGTATCGCAAGATATGAGACCTCGAACGAATTGCTTCCAGCGAGGTTGGCTATCGGGTCATCTGTAGGGGGCAACGTCCTTACAAAGACCAGCTCTTTTGAGCTCACGGACCTGAAAACCACGTTGAAGAACGGGTCAGATGCTGACTTAGTTCAACAATCTCTACCTACTACCCTGAAGGAAACCAGGGAAGTAGAAAGAAAGGAAAGGGCAGAAGTTTCGGGACTGGATGTAGTAAAAGAGGAATGTTCCTATTGTTACAGGAATGAACATTGGCAGAAGGATTGCAGGGCTTGCAAAGCCAGTAGCCAGAATTCGAAGCATATTGTGGCTTCGGCTTCGGGTGTGTTTGTAATAGAGAACTGTATGTCAGTTAACCCTATTACCTGGGTATTGGATACTGGATCAGGATCTCATATCTGTAATTCATTACAGGCTCTGAGAAACCGTAGGGTTATCAGGAAAGGTGATATGACTCTCAGGGTTGCTAACGGAATTAGCATGTATGCTGAATCCGTAGGGGAATATCATCTAGGACTGACAACTGGGCAGATATTGATTCTGCGTGACTGTTTTTATGTACCAGGTGCGACTTGTAATATCATATCTGTATCCTTATTTTCTAAGGAAGGATATGATTTTACTTTTGTAAGCGATGAAGTAAACATCCACCTAAATCAAGTTCTGATTGGGTCAGGTACATTAGAAAAAGGTATATACGTATTAAATCAAGCTCAGATTTTCAGTGTCCAGAACACACTTAAAAGAAAGTCTCCGGAAACAAATCGGGCTTTCTTATGGCATTGTAGACCGGGTCACATTAATGAGACACGGTTAATAAAGTTACATAAAGAGGGATACTTGAATCCGTTCGAGTATCAGTCTTATGCCACTTATGAATCTTGTCTCATGGGAAAGATAACAAAGACTCCGTTCACTGGACATGGAGAAAGAGCAAGCGAGCTCTTGGGACTCATACAAAGTGATGTGTGTGGTCCAATGTCTACACATGCGCGAAGTGGTTATTCATACTTCATTACTTTCATAGATGATTTCTCTAGGTATGGACATGTTTTCTTAATGAAGCACAAATCCGAGGCCTTTGAGAAATTTCAGGAATACAAGAATGAAGTTGAAAAACAAACAGGCAAAAGTATCAAGACACTGAGATCTGATCGAGGTGGTGAATACTTAAGTGCCGAGTTTCTGAGCTACTTAAAAGAGAATGGAATTCTCTCTCAGCTTACTCCTCCATACACACCACAACACAACGGTGTATCGGAAAGGAGGAATCGAACCCTATTGTATATGGTTCGTTCCATGATGAGTAAGGCTGAGTTGCCGCGATCTTTCTGGGGTTATGCACTAGAAACAGCTGCATATCTCTTAAACAAGAGGATTGCACTATGGATTATGGTGAGCCTACTAGCTTCCAGCAAGCCATTCAGAGCGGTGACTCGGTAAAATGGCTGGATGCAATGCGGGCCGAAATGGAGTCTATGTACACCAACAAAGTTTGGATTTTGGACTTTGCTCCAGAAGGGGTAAAACCCGTAGGCTGCAAATGGATCTTCAGAAAGAAGATTGGTGTAGATGGGCAGGTTGAGACCTATAAAGTTAGACTTGTTGCAAAGGGTTTTCGTCAAAGACCTGATTTGGACTATGACGAGACCTTTTCTCCAGTAGCTATGCTGAAATCCATTCGGATCCTTCTTGCCATTGCTGCCTTCCACGATTATGAAATCTGGCAGATGGACGTAAAGACGGCTTTTCTAAATGGAAATTTAGAAGAGTGCGTCTATATGGATCAGCCGGAGGGATTCATTCAGAGTGGGAGCAGCGGTAAAGTGTGCAAGTTGCTAAAGTCCATCTATGGACTTTAGCAGGCATCGCGGAGTTGGAACATCTGCTTTGATGATACTGTCAAAGAATTCGACTTTATCAAAAACCCAGATGAACCATGCATTTACAGTAAGATTGTAGGGAGAACTGTGGTATTCCTCGTCTTGTACGTGGATGACATTCTCCTAATAGGAAATGATATTCCTATGCTACAGTCAGTCAAAGGATTCTTGTCGCAGAGGTTCTCCATGAAGGACCTGGGTGATGCCAACTACATTCTGGGGATCCAGATCTATCGTGATAGACCTAAGAGGATATTGGGACTTTTACAATCAAGGTACATCGACACCATACTGAAAAGATTCAGTATGGAAGATTCCAAGCGCGGTATTTACCGGCTTGTCACGGGATCACCCTCTCCAAAGAGATGTCTCTCAAGACTGATTTGGAAAGGGATCGCATGTCTATTATACCCTACGCTTCTGCGGTAGGCTCTATAATGTATGTGATGTTATGTACCAGACCAAATGTAGCATACGCATTGAGCGTTGTAAGCCGGTATCAGCCAAACCCAGGGGAGAAACACTGGATAGCGGTAAAGAACATTCTCAAGTACCTGAGAAGGACTAAGGAGATGTTCTTAGTGTATGGCGGAAAAGACCTCCAGCTCGAGGCCTTTGCCGACTCCAGCTTCCAGAGTGACAAGGATGACTCCAACTCCATATCGGGTTATGTCTTTACCCTCAATGGAGGGACGGTTTGCTGGAAGAGTTCCAAGCAGGAGACCGTTGCAGACTCAACTATGGAAGCGGAGTACATAGCTGCTTGCGATACCGCAAAGGAAGCTGTCTGGATGAAGAAGTTCCTCACGGAGCTTCAGATGGTTCCTACCATTGTTGATCCAATACCGCTGTATTGCGACAACAACGGCGCTATAGTTTTAGCGAAGGAACCCAGGTCCCATCAGAAGTCCAGGCATATTTTGAGGCGGTACCATCTGATCAGGGAGATCGTAGATCGCCGGGAGATCGAGGTGAAGAGAGTAAATACGGAGAACAACACTGCAGATCCACTCACGAAGGCCCTACCCCAGACTCAGTTCGAGCGGCTGATCGAGATGATAGGTCTTCGATACGCCAGTACATGGCCTTAGTGCAAGTGGGAGATTGTTAGTGTATATGCCTTAGAGGCCATTACTGTATCATACTAGCTTGTATATTACTTAATGGAAGCTTGGGATATTCACAGTTGTATAGACAATCTTGCTCAAAATGGTAGTATGCTACTTGGTTTGTTTCTACTTCAATATGTGCATGTGTTTCTTTTAGCATATCGCTTATACATATTAGTAGAGCCCTTAGGATCTTTGCTTGATTACCAGCGTTGTGATGGCAGTCATACTTGTGGGAGCTGGGTAATCTATAAGCACATCCTTATACAGGTCCCTAGTCGTAGGACTATCGAGACAGGGCATCGATACTCCGGAGTAGACTAGCGTATGCGCTTCTCATCCCAGCGGGGGAGATGATCTGTCCCACAGCCATCAGTACGTCGTACTGGAGATAGTATGCGGGTGCTCGTTAGGTTACGAGTACACTGGACAGGACTCGTCGGGAACTGTTGGTTGGTATTATACCTATCGTCAGTGATCAGTTCCCAGGTGACATGAGTACAGCTTAGTCTGCTGACTTGACACTGTCACTTCGCCTCGAGTGTATTCCCACTGTACTTAGATTACTACCCTACCACGGCTCAAAGGAGTCATGAAAACAGGTAGTAGTTGGGTGCAGTCCCGAAGCACTTAGAGGCAGTGACGGTTAGACAGGATTCGTCTCTCCCGGTATTGGGGGTTGACATCGCGCTGTGTCTAGGAGAGCCATTACACGAGTAGTCCCTGGCCAGGGAAAGCGAGATATACTGGTAGGTTTCCAGTGTTATCTCAGGGTGTTCTGGGCTACACTCCGACACTACTTGTACCGCTATTAGGGGACTGACGTTCACCACCCCTCTAGGCCCGCCATGCGATGTATCAGACGAACAGACCGGACTGTACGGAGATTGTCACATACATGCTCAGTAGGAGTTCGGATGGGTTTATCTCATCGGCCTTCTTATCGACATCTACCTGGGGACCGTTATGTACAGCTAGTGCCGCTTGCGGTCTGTGGTTAAACCCACTGCCAGCGTAGTGTCGAGTCTTTAGAGTCCCACACAGAGAGTTTCCCTGTACTGAGCGAAACGTGTAGAGGCCGTATGGTTTTACGGTAGGGCTGCGATCACTTACGTGCACTTGTGTGCGTATGCTGTTCGGGCAGGCAATACTAGTGGGCTTTGGTTTAAACCAGATCCTAGTATTGCACGGATGGATTTGTTTTGTCTACTGTGCATTCGCATTCTACGGAATGCGGATGCGGGTGTGTATGCACAGTTTCGAGGAGCGATGAAGGAGGAGGTGCCTCATTAGGGTTTTGGCAGTTGGTTCGGCCAAAACCGTTATGTGGCAGGCTCATTAGGTTTTGGCAGTTGGTTCGGTCAAAACCATTATGAGCCGGAGACATTATTTATTAATCCTTTTAGTGATAATTTTGTGATGGCTAATTGCATTGACCATTTGACCACCATGACCTCTCTTGACTTTGTTGACCCGTTGACCATTGACCTTCATGAGAGGTCTACACTCTTCTTTGGATTTTCTTTTTCTTTTTTGGATTATGAAAATGGTCAATTCAATTAGTAGCCATCAATTTTATCATGATAAAATTAGTAATGATGATATTGTGTATTATTGCAACCATGGTTCATTTTCTTTAGACAACAATTTTCATTTCTTCATTCTCATTCTCTCTCTTGAAGTGAGAAGAAAAGAAAAGCTCTCATAGTTGCTAGCTCCTCCTTCCTCCTCCTCTTGATTTCTTCTTTTGATCTCATGTGTTGAGAGAAAAAGATCCCACAAAGACAAAAACTTCCATATATCTCTACTACACAACCTAGGGCATCTAGACTAGCGATCCCGTTGCCCTAATTGCCACGGCTCGAGGTGGAGCTCGGTGTACAACTCTCGGGTGGATCGTCTTCGACTTAAGGAGGCCGCGGAGGTGACCAAGATCCAGATCGTACCTTGGAGCTTGGACGGACGAGCGGGACAGCGGAATAAAGACCCGAAGGACCGGTTTCGTGAGATATAATTTCTACAGCATAGTAGTTAAAGCCTCTAGTGGTTTGCTAGTTTCTAGTTTAGCAAAGATCCGGCTTTTAGTCCATGTTGCCTTGCGCCAAATATTTGTTTTTTTCCGTTTCCGCCTCCCCGTAAGAACCGGGGTGAGTAACGTGGACTTACAGTTCTATACGGCTGGCGAGGGCGTTGATGGCGTTCGGCGGAAGAGGCTCGTCCGCGCCTCCGTTGAGAGGGTGGCGGCGGCTGGTGCTTGGATCGTCGTGATGATCGCTCGCCATCGGATTGAGATCGGAAAGTGAACTTTTATTTTTGTAGAATCAAGGGTTCTTACAGACGGCGCCGGCTGATGGAGGCGTGAATCTCCTTCAGATGTTGCTTCCCGTTGATCTGCTGATGGCGGGGATGGATGACTGGGATTGGATCTGAAGGCTGTCGCTCCTGAAGCGTATAGATCTCAATAGGTTTGAGGTTGTGGTTGCCGAGCTACCTGTATGGAAGTCCCGGGGTGGTTGTACCACCGATGACCCTCCGACGGTCAAGTTAGAGAGGAAATACGAGCAGAGTAACGGTTTAGTAGAGTTTAAAATGGCTTATTTGAACCGTATGAAGAAGGCGTTTATATAGCGGTGGCAGCAGGCGAGGCAGGCGCGAGAATCACGTCGGGCGTTACGCTCCCGACGTCACGCCCGCGTGATGAGCGGGACCTCCCATTAATGGAGAGACATGCTCGTTAATGGGGGATCATGGTGGCGTGGAACGTGGGATGTGGCCGGCGGAGATCTCGCGCATGGCGAGATTCGCGGGATAGCGGTTACGTCTGCAAGCGGTGTTGTTGGTCGGTCAAGGAGACCGAGGAAGATGACTTCGGCGGGAGAGCTCGCGGAGGAGCGGGAGAACCGAAGTATCTTGGTTCTGCTCGAGCCCGGAGACGAGCTGAGAGGGCTGAGGAGGCTTGGGCCTGTGATAGCTCGGAGATGAGCTGTGGGGCCGAGGAGGCCAATTGCGCATGGCTGCTCGGAGTTGAGCCAGCGTTTGCTTGTAGGACGGGCACATGAGTGGTCTGGTCGGCCACTGTAGGTCCTTTCTTGTGAGCCCTGGGACATGTCATCTGCCACGTGTCTTGATCTGGGAGATCATCGATATCGAGCATCATCAGTTGTCCTATGTACAAAAATCCAGATCAAGAGGAAGAGAAAGAGAGAGAAATGACAGTTTGATCGAATAGAGCAGGGTGGTTATAAGTGGGATAGATAAGAATGTTATAAATTTGCCAAGGACCATGTTTTCTTTGGATGGGAAATTTGGAGGGGGTAAAATGAAGCAACTTAAAAGTTTCGGGGTAATAAGTAATTACCATGTACTGGTTTCTTCATAAAATGGTAAATTATTTGGCTTCATAATAAGATGCTAGATTTCCATAAAAATATTGATTGATAGACAACAATGCATTGACGTGATATCCACCACCTCTCTACACGTACAACACCTGGACATTTTATAATTGTCGGGTGGAGTAACATGATAAGGACTACGGATTGAAATCGAGGGCCCTTTTTTCTTTGAATAAAAATGTATTAGAAATTACCTTCGTGCATGGCAGGTAAAAGATAAGATAAAATAATATGGAGTAGAACAAGTATAAATTATTTAACATCGACAAATTATGTGCAATTTTGGGTTTCAGCTTCCAAGATGCATTAGTGATCTTTCGGAAAGAGAATATGATGCGGAAAACTATAAAATTTAGAAGGAAAAAAGTGTAGAAATTTGAAGGAGCACAGGATCTCCTTCAGATGTTGTCTTCTGTTGCTCTGCAGCAAGCGTTGATGGGTAGCTGAGATTGGATCTGAGGGTTGCCTCTCAATGCGTGTGGATCTCAGTAGGCGTGATTTGGAATGGGGTCGAGCTACCGGCAAAGAAATCCCGGGATGGTTGTACCACTGTGGACCCTCCGACGATCAAGTTAGTCGAGATATTTGGGCAGAGTTACGGCCTGTTGGGGGTAAAATTGCCTTACCTGAGTCGTCTGAGAGAGGGGTTTATATAGTGGCAGTCATGGCCTGGCGGCCGCGAGATTCACGCCTGTCGTTACGTCCTTGGCGTTACGCCTGCGTGAAAGGCGGGATCCCCCATTAATGACAAGATACACTCATTAATAGGGGGGAACGCGATGGCGTGGAATGCGGGATCGTGGATGGTGGATATCTCGCGTCTGGCGAGATTTGCGGAGCCATGGCGGAGACGCTTGGGATCCGTGTTTTGGGTCGGTCGGTGATACCGAGGAAGCTGAGCTTGGCGGGAGGCTCGGGGACGAGCGGAAGGCCGAGAGAGCTTGGTTTTGTGATAGCTCGGAGGCGAGTTAGGAGGCTGAGGGAACTCAGTGTGTGGGAAGGCTCAGAGGCGAGCTAATGGTTGTTTGTAAGACAAGTATAGGAGTGGTCTGGAAGGCCGTCGAAACTCGAGAACATTCTCGGGTTGAAAGCTCGGGGTATGCTTTCATTGCACTGTTCTTGCTTCTTTCCCGTGAGTTTTGGGACACGTCATCTGCTACGTGTGGTGATCTGGAGAGTTCTCAGTACCGAGCATCATAAAAATTTGAACATTCTTTTGTGTTTCATCTTAAAAAGGCAAATGCCACGCAGCATTTTTTTTGGTTTGCATAGTCCTTTTTAGATTATTTATAGCATCCATTTTATATGGATCTGTTTATTCATCTTTCCATAATTTGAAATTCGTCAATTCATTTGTGAAGAAGAGCATCCTATGGGTTTAGTTATAACTAGTGGTGAGGCCCGCGCGATGCGGCAGGGTTTTAGAATAATCTATGAAAATAAATAAACGATAACTCATATAAATAGCTATGTCAAATATCAGAACGGTAAAATTTCATCGTATTTATGAAATAAACAAAGTTCATAGCATTTATTTGAAAACATTAAAATTTTTTGGTCTATGTCCATGGTATTTATCTGAAATTTATTGAAAGTTCATTGTATTTATTTGTAATAAACAAAATACATAGTATTTATATGAAAAAATGAAATACCATTGTATTTATTTGTATTAAACAAAGTTCATAGTATTTATCCAAAAATAGCGAAAAATCGATTTATAATAAAGAAAGTCCATGATATTTATATGGAAAACGATGAAATAACATGGTATTTATTTATTTTAAACAAAACCCATGGTATTAATCTAGAAAACGGTGAAGTTATGTATTTATTTGTAGCAAATAAAGTTCATGGTATATATATATATATAGAAAATGATGAAAGTCATAGTATTTATTTGCAATAAATAAAATCTATGGTGTTTATATGAAAAAAAAGTCAAAAACCCATGGTATTTTAGCGAAAACCTAACGGTGATAAATGAAGTCCATGTTTTTGTTTGTAGACAACAAAGTTCACAGTATTTTACCTTTAAAAGGTATAAAGCTCATGGTATTTTAGTGAAACCTGAAAGGATTTTGAGGCGATGGCATAAAGGTTAATAAAGAGAATTTTTTGGTGGCGTAATTGTAAATAAAGAGAACTTCCGTCAAAATGAGCAATTTGCAATTTTCTCACTACTATTTCACAAAAATAACAAAATTACCAACTTGTTAATTTTTCTCATAAACCCAACTTAAGAGAAAGAAGGGGTGAGCAAAAGTGAAAATTTTGAAATTGCCACTTTTGTTACAACTTTCTATTTAGCATAATGATGGTAAAAATAAAGATATCTTTTTTTAATTATTTAAATTAACTTCATAAAATATCACTGGTATGAACCCAATTTTTCGGTACATTAAAATGCTCGATCCTTGCATGCCTACTAATGAAATAATTCTGGATCAGGTATATGAATATGATTGAATAGTGAATACACATGAAGTTAGAAGAAAACAGGTTTGATGCATAAGATCTTGAAGAATATGTAATTTAGATTTTCAGCTTAATTGATTTATATTGAATCTCAAACGTGTATATATACACTGTTGGATATAGATGCCCTTAAGACAATTATCGTAATTGCAGGAATGCAATTACTGGATTGAAGGAGGATATATATGATAAAATAGTCTTACTCGAGATGATGGTATCCTATCGTGTTTGTCTTTATCCTCATATATACACGTTTTACTCGTTATCACGTATCGCTAACACATGATGATAAAACCCATACGATTTTTGCTTGACTACCAGGATTATGATAGGGATCATACTAGTGGGGCTTGGCAGTCTATAAGCATATCCTTAAATGTCCATAATTGTAGGAGTATCGAGATAGGGTATCGATACTTCATAGTAGACCAGTGTATACGTTACTTGAACCCGACCGGGACGATGGTTGATCCAGTTTATGACACTAAAGATTGTATATAGGTGATCATTAGAGAATGCGTTACACTGGACAGACTCACCGAGAACTCATAGATGGTATTATACCAATTGTTAGATAGCAGTTCTCTAGTGACGATAGTACATAGTGTTCGATATAGTGCCTTCAAGGCAATTATTATTATTGCAGTCAGGAAATTATGATAATTGAGTGAGGACCTAGATGGGTAGAACAATCTTACTCTAAATGATAGTATGCTATCTAGTTTGACTTTATCGTCATGTATATATCTTGTGTGGTATAGTATATCACTATTACATGTTGATAGAGCCTATATGATTCATGCTTTACTATCAGGGTTATGATGGCGATCATACTAGTAAGTTCTGGGTAGTTCATAAGCACATCCTTAAATGTCCCTAGTCGTGGAGATATCGAGTCCGGGTATCGATATTCCAGAGTAGACTAATGTATATGTTTCTTGACTCCGACGAGGGGCGATGGCCGGTCTCACAGCCATTGATGTTAGTCAGTTACCAAAAATTGTATACAGGTGTTCATTGGGTTATGAGTTACACTAGACGGACTCGCCGGGAATATACTAATTGGTATTATATCTAATAGCAGTTCTCTGATGACATTAGTACAGATAGTTCGATGATCTGACATTATCATTAGTCTCAAGTGTGTTCCTACCGTACTTTAATTTCTACCCTATCACGGTTTTAAAAAGTCGTGCAAACAAGCAGTTTTTGGGTGCAGTCTCGAAAAAATTGGAGACAGTGAGTGATAGAAGGGATTCTTCTTTCCCGGTATAGAGAGTCGATATCGTACAGTGTTCGGTGGCCAATACCATAAGTCTATGGGCATGGCAGATGAGATTTACTGACAGGTAGGTCAATAATTTCTCGGATGGTATTGAGCTAGATACCGGCATGATGTACTCTCTAGACCTGATATGCGATACTCTCTGACGAACGGACCAGACTGTATGGTAGATATCATATACAGGCTCAATAGGGATTCGGACGGGCTTGCTCATCGATCCTCCTTTCGTTCAATATCTGGGTTGCTGTTACATACAGCTAGTGTCACCGACGTGCTTATGATTAAACCCACTGCCAGCGTATTGTCGAGTCTTTAGAGTTCCACACAGAGGGTTTACGGTTTTGGAAAAATGTTGTAGTAGCCATACTTGGTACGTGCACGGGTCCAGTTAAAACTGATGTATTAGATACACTGACGGTAATCGGGCGGTAGAAATACTATTCGATCTTTTTCGAAAGACGGATATTAAATCGGGTACCGATTTAATATATCGATATATATTTTTTGTAGTATGTATTTACTAGTATTTTGTCACTAATTAGTTTTCGTCTCTTTATGTATTTTTATACATTAGAAATTAAATACAAGTGTATATGTATATATGTATTTATACATTTAATACACACACATATACAAATTGTATTCAATTTATTCTTTTCTTTTTCCTTAGCCTATGTTGTGCCATGGGTACAACATACCCTCATTCTTGTATATTGTGGTGACATGTGGAGGGGAGAGAAAAGTTTTGACACTTGGATGGTTGATCAAATTCTAGGGTTAGAATTAAGAGGAGAAAAGATAAATTATAGCAATCAATATGTTAATGGTTAACATAACTTGTATCATTCTCTCTCTCAAGTGAGCTCTCGTTCTTCAACCTTCTCATTAATTTAGACAAGGGAATTAAAAAGGAAAAGTTAGAAAGAGACAAATGGTTTAGTGAACAATTACAATAACTCAATAATTCTTGAAGCTAGCAATCTCATGATCAATATTTTTTCTCGAAGCTAGGAGAATGAAGCCTAAATTGGGAGTTCTCAAGATGGATCATCTATAATGAGGGGGTCTTCACCAAGCTTGTTCATCCAGTAGGAGCCTACAAAGAGTCTATCAACCATAACTACTACCACTTTGGAGATTTAAAGAAAGCAATTAGGATGTAAGATTCCTAAAACTTAGTAGTTAACTTCTTTGCATGTTTTTGTTTATATCATTAGACTTAATGATCCTTATTAGTAGTTAGCATGTTTTCTTATTGTTATGAAATCCATTCTTTCTTGCTTCTAAAATATCTAGATAATGAGCACTAGTTACTTACATGGTATCAGAGCCTAATCTAAAGATTTAAATAAGTTTGGACTTTAGAATTATCATAAACCCATTTTTTTGTAAACTAAGTTTCTATTTACACCCCAAAATCCATTCCAATACAAGTATGATTTCTGTATTTTGGGTCCAAGGTTCGAACCAGGGCCCAAATATATCGGCTTTGGCATTGTGGAGGATAGTCGGGGAGGGTGGAAGGTTACTCCAACCCGAGGCCACCCTAGGGTGGTCTCAGGTTAGGGGGTTAAACCTATCACCCCGGCAATCCCCCGGGTTGCCATGTTCACTCGGGATATCCCTCGACGCGATTTCAGTATTAGCGAAATTTGTTTTGGCATGTTGGAATTGGTATTGTGGCCGCCGAGGTGCTTGAATTTCAAGCATTGAAATTTTGGGTAGCCGTCGGGTGTTTCTGTGACCGTGAGATATCATTGCATGACATAAATCCGACTGGTTACTATATGTACAATCAGACGAGTTTACGAGCATGATATTCACGTTGATGTTCTGTGCTGCTCTGTAATTATGGTTGTGTTAGATTGTCGCGATGGATAGCCCGGTGTACGTAAAGAAAACTTTCCATTCGTACTAACCACATCGGGAGTTTCAAACATAAAGGAAACTTTCCAAGCATGTGCATACCTTCTGAAGTGTGGTGACTTGAGTGGCTTCCATCAAGTTATCATGCGAAAGTAGTTGGATCTTGATCCCACTGATGAGTAGGTATTACTCTTCGGGTGATCCCGACTAGTTCTCCTTTTAGAGTTTGAAAAAGAATTTGACGAAACAGTGCGAGCCATCCAGATTAGATATATTAATAAACCAATCTAATCTAGATTAGAGTGCACGTTGAGTGTTTCTTCTCTCTCTCTGGAAGCGACCATTGTTAGTTATATGTATGCCCTAAAGGCCGTACATAGGATGTATATTGTAGTGGATGCTGGGACATATATAGGTAAGACTTTCTTGCTCGACATGATAGTACGCTATCTAGTTGCTCTTTATCTTAACATGTATACTTTCTGTCTCTCTGTTACATGTTGATAAAGCCCTTAGGATGTGTACTCGACTTCCAGGACTATGATGTAGATCAACTAGTGGGGCCTGGGTAGTCCATGAGTACATCCTTCAATGTTCCTAGTCGTGGGAATATCGAGACGGGGCATCGATATTCCAGAGTAGACTAGCGTATATCTTCTCGACCCATGTGATGGTCGATGGATGATCCCATATCCATTGGTGTTTGACATCAGAGATGGTATGCGGGTGCTCAGTAGAGACTGGGTACACTGAACGGACTCGCCGAGAACTCCCAGATGGTATTATACCTTACGTCAGATGGCAGTTCTCTGGTGACACTGGTACAACTTAGTCTGTTGACCCGAGATCGTCATAGAGTCTTGTGTGTCTCCCACTGTGCTTTGATTTCCACCCTACCACGCCTCTATTGAGTCGTGCAAACATGTGGTTTTTGGGTACAGTCCCGATTCACATGGAGGCAATGAGCGATAGGAGGGGATTCGTCTCTCCCGATATTGGGGGTTGATGTTGCGCTATGCTCGACTGGCCATAACTGGAAATCTCTGTCCAGGGTTGCAGTGATATACTGGTAAGAGTTATCAGTAGTTTCACACTTGTTATGGACCTTACGTCGGCATGACTTATCAAGTTACTGGGGTCTGACGTTTACCACCCCTAGGCGAGATATGCGACATATCAGACGAACAGACCGGACTGTACGGTAAGTGTTGCTGGTTGGATTCACAGGAGTGTGAGCGGGCTTGCTCGTTGATCTTCTGATCGCTCAATACCCGGGTGGCCGTTACGTATAGCAGACTGCTTGCGGCTTGTGGGTATTTGATATGATCATCACCTGCTGCCGGCGTATTGACGAGTCTTTAGAGTCCTACACAGAGGTTTCCTGGATCAAGCGAAACGAAATAGGAGCGCATATGAGATATGTGCGGGACCGAGAATAATACCAGTATGTTATACTGAATTCTATTCTCGCGATTCGTATCATCGGACGGTTATATGAGATATAGCCGGGTTATCGAATCAAATGTTTATTCGATATATTGATACACTTGATATTACTCGGTTATATGCGGTATGACCGGATCATTAAATCAAGTGTTGATTTAATAATTTAATGTATAATTATATATTTGATATATTACTTTACATTAACTAGTATTTGTTCACTTAAAATGGATTTTCTCACTTGATTTGCACAAGTTGTATATGTGATATATTTTTGTGCACTAGTTTATATCATGTTTGATGATACATGTAAACTTGGGTGTGTGTATGCTATACACCATGTTTAGGTAAATGGTTAGTATTTTATTTATTTTATTTATTTTGGTTAAAAGAAAAAACTAAATGGTTGCTTTTGTTTTATGCAAGAAGCTTCTTGATGCTTCATGCATCTTTGACAAAGTGACCATTTTGTTTTTATCTCTTAACCTAACCATTTAACTAAACCCTAGTTTATTCTCTACAAAAATAAACTAACCCATGGTTGCTATATGATAAGAATCACTTGATTTATTATTTTCAAGAATTCATTATTCATTTTCTTTTCTCCTTCTCCTTCTTCTTCATGAAGAGAAGAAAGCGTTCTTGAAAAATTCCAAGTGATGAATCCAAGTGAGAAATCCAATTTCAAAGTGAACCCACTTCCTATTTCTTCATCCTCTACCACTTGCCATGTAGTAGAGTGTGTTATCTTCACAAGTCTCATGACCAAGTGAAGATGGAGCTTGAGTTAGAGTTACCTCGACGTAGATCATCTTCGGCATCGAAGTCATCGACGTAGCCCGCCCATTTCTCTGAAGAAACCGACAATAGAGTCTGGGATCCGATGATCGCAGCGGAGGGACGTCATCACGGAGCTAAAGAAGTGGAGGACCGGATCTACAAAGGTTGTATTTCCATTCACTTAGTAGCAAAGTAATTTGCTTGCTTATTTGTTTCGCCTTACCTCTAGTAACGATCTAATTTAGGGTTCTTTGGCACATGGAAAAATTTGAATTGGACATATTTGATCAATTGTAGAACCTCATGGGTGTGCCTAGGAACCTACAGTGGTATCAGAGTCAGGTTAGAGCCTTAGGCGATGAGTAGACGAAGTTAGAAATCCGATCGAACCCCGAAACCCTAAAAATAACCCTTCTCTATACATTTTTCAAAACAGTGGATTTTTCCAAATTAAAAATATCCAAAAAATACAGCAGGGTTTTCTAGGAGTTACTGTGAAGCACGTGCACCTAACTCGACTAAAGCGCTGCGGAACCGCGGCCCCACCCTGGCATGTGCGGCGGTTCCGCGGCCATATAGGAGCATCTTGTCACGTGCTTTGCACAGTAATACCCGTATGTAATGCCTGTGTTTTCTGGGAATTTTTAAAGTTTAATCAAGAGTTGAGTTTTGTGGGTTGTATTGGTAGTTCGTAGATTCGATCGGATTGTCTAATTTTATCTGTGTTTTTCCGGGTATTTTAGAACATGTTAAAAAGTTCGACCGGATATAAATACCCAATTTTTCCCCTGCCGGAAAATTTCCATGTGTTGGATTTTTTCCCGTAGTTTAAGAACGTCTAAGTAGTGCAAGTAACGCGATGGACCCTCTAGAAGACAACAAACCTTAACTCGATTATGTGACCGTCTTGAACTGCCTTTTGAATCTTAGGGTTTGGGGCAGTACGGCGTGCCACATGTGAGGCGTTGGCTTGACCCTTCTACGGCTGGACCGTTGGTACTGTGGCATGAAGTGGATGTTTTTAAACTTATTTCATGTGTTGAGCTTTTCAGGAAAACTTGGGTATTTGATTGTTCGATCGGAAAGTTTAACATTTTCTATTTATCTGGAATATGATACAATAATTGGAATCAACAACATTTGAATGTTATAGACATAGCAGTTTAGTCTCACTTGATCGGTTGCCACGGAATTTTGATGTGATCAAAAGTCCGTCGCAATCGCGTAGCGTACGCGTCACCGGTAAACTTAATAGACAGCCATGCCGCATAGCCCTGACCAAGTGACTGTAGGAGAACCCCGTCGCCAAAAGCATCCGTTCGGGTGCTCGCGGCAGCGGTGTTCCGCCTTAGTGCCCTTCGTCGACGGTATCGGGGGTGCAACCGTCTATTAAAGTTTGCGACGAGCATTCATTCAGGATGTCGGGAATCTTGTTGAATTGCCCGACTTGATATTGAAAAGTGTTTTCGATAATGAGACTAAAATGCGGGGTTTATAATTGTTAGGCATGCGATGTCTAAGGAATTTATTTGGTTAGGCATGCGATGTCTATGCAGGTTGCGGATTCCAACTGTTGTAGTTTTACACTTTCTTTTCTACGACCGTAAGTGTAATATGTGATATCGCCGGTTTCGTTTCTATATGTCAACGATAATTGGGATGAGCATATTTACTTACGTTGATGACATGTGATGTTATGTGTTGCTGGATATGTTATATTGGATCGTCGTGTTTGAATAGCCCCCGGGGGAGGTTATGTGAGATGAGTGTTTTTCTTTTTCAATCATGTAAAAACTTGTATGTAATATTCTTTTATTGGGGCACTTCCAGGTTGCGGAAGATGTCTCCATTGATGTATATTATTTACTTTTCCGCATTAGGATAGACCCAAGGAGGGGAGCACAAGTAACCGGGTTCTAGGGTCCAGTGGGAGACCATCTCGAGAAGTCGAGTCCGGGTCTCCTAACTCTAGAATTGGTAGGGTTGCTTGCCGCTCTCGTAGGGGTCTAGGAGTGTGGGATTGGCTATTCATCACGACCGTGGAATCCGTGTTTTATTCAGGCTCAAAATAAAACACGGACGTCCTAGTATATCCAATATTTCATATGATATTTTCTGCTGCGTTATCTGTGATGTGATCATGTGATATGTTCAGATAGATATTGTATATAGTATATATGATATATTATATAGACGTTGCTTATGTTTTACACCCGCGCTAGCCCTGCCTCGCTCTGGCGTTAGTTACCTAACCTAACGGTGCAGACGGGACATCGAGGCGAATGCGGATGACATAAGCGTACGTTATATTTATCTGTGATATTTAGGCGGACTTAAATGATGGAACATTCATTAATGAGATTAATGAAAGAAAATAAACCTAAAAGATGTTGTGGAATCGAATTTCAAAAATAAAACAGGTAGCTACATTTCTTGCTTTGCATCGCGGTGTTCCTTGTAGAACATCCTGCACCTTATTCGATAAGGAAAGGACCGAGATCCCTTCACCGGGAGTGACTATTTTAGCAATAACTGACAGATGCTACAACCCTCGGTTTTTCTTTTATTGCTTCTATAGTTTTCGCTTTGCACAGCGGTATATATGATATATCCCGCACCTTATTCGATGAGGAAAGGGCCGACGATCCCTTCACCGGGCGTGACCCCTTAAGCAAAACTAGAAAAGCCTCAAAAACAATTCATTTAAAAACCATTTGATTCCGCAACGAGATCAAGTTCAAAGCGTTAAAGGTTTTATTAAAAACTATTCGCAACCCTCCGTCATTTTAGGAAGTAGAGTACTTAGTATTCGTCCTGTGTTTGTTGACCATAGTCAAGGCACAGTGTACGGTAGCTAAGTGATGTCTTCCTACACCGCATATGATGCGATTAGTTAGGACAGTCGCGTGACTTTGTTGACCTTAGTTAAGGGTCATATGGGTGGGTCTAATTAATCACGAAATGACGGGTAGAACTTGACTAGTACTTATGATTTGTTGACCATAGTTAAGGTCATAAGTGTTAGGGGTAAAAACCATTATTGGGAGTTTCAAGTGTTGAAATTTGCAATGAGATTGCATACCTTCTATATGATAGTTGGATCCTGATACCCATTGCGAGTAATTGTTACTCCTGGGAGAGTTTTGCACTTTACAATTAGCCGATCAAGTAGGTGTCTAGAAAGGTGTCAACGGGGTTACGCCTCTGGGAAACCGAGGTTTACTTCAATTAGGTCCGTGCGAAAGCACGGGGAACCTCCCTCAAAGTACCGACACTGGCCTGGCTGAAAGATTGGTAAACTTGTAGAGTGTAATTAATCCCGGCTAGTCTTTCCTTTTAGGGTTTGAAGGAAGATTTGATAAAAACAGTGGGAGCCATCCTGATTAGATAAAATAAATAACCAACCTAATCTTGCAAGAGTGCACGCAGAGTGTTTTCTTCTCTCTCTCTCCAGGTAGCGACCATATCACGCCTTAATCAAAATAATAATATGGATGTGTTGACCGAACCCGCTTGTTATACTGAGCCGGGGAACGTTGGTTCCGCTCCAACTTATAATTGTTATAAGACAGAGCAGGAAATAGGGGAATACTAAGATTCCCATGCCGCCCAAACAAAGAAAGTGCATATGATGCATCTTCTTCGGGTGTGTTCGTTACACAGAACTGTTTCTCAGTATCCTCTGCGTCCTGGGTATCTGATACCGGATCAGGATCCCAGATATGTAATCTGTTACATAGGGCTACAGAAAGGTGGAGAACTGAGAACGAGTGATAAGTTTCATGAGACAGAAAACGGTGCAAGTGTTGCAGCCAAGTCTGTTGGTCTCTGTCACCCTGTATTACCAATACATTGATTCTGAACGAATGTTATTAGATACCGAACCTGATATACAAAATCATATCATTCTCTTTATTAGTAAAGAAATGATAAAATTTTGTATTGTTGGATAATGTTTTGAACATTTCCTATTTCAAAAGTTGATCAGTTCAGGTACGTTATCTCAAAGCATTGACGTTCTAAATCAAACTATAGTTCCTAATATACGGAACACACACAAGAGGAAGAGTTCAGAAATGAACGAATCCTTCTTGAGGCATTATAGACTAGGTCATATCAATGCGACCCGACTGGCTGAAGTTACATTTAGATGCATATTTAAATCATTTTGAATTTACATCTTATGAAACTTTCCAGTCATGTCACAAAGATTAGATGACCATAGCTCTGTTTATTGGAAACAGAGAAAGAGTTAGTAAACTCTTAGGATTGATACATAGTGATGTATGTAAGGTCCCCTGTCTACACATGCCAGGACGGGTTCTTTGTACTTCATTACATTCTCTGATAATCTCTCAAGATTCAGACATATGTTCCTGTCGAAACACAAGTCCGAACCTTTTGAGATATTCACAAAATATAAGTTAGAAATAGAGAACCAAAAACCGGGTATAAGTATTATGTCCTATGATAAGATCAGGGAGGAGAATACTTGTGCATAGAATTCCTAGATTATTCTAAAGAAGAATGAGATTCTCTCTCCGTATTACTCCTCTGAATATACCACAACACAATGGTGTATCGGGGCGGAGCAATCGCACCATATTAGATATGGTGTGCTCTATGATGAGTATTACTGAGTTGCCAATTTTCTTTTGGGGTTGTGCACTTGAGAAGTTGCATACATATTGAATTGGATTCGAATCAAATCAGTGCCTGCCACTCCATATAAGATATGGTATGGGAAGAGCCGATCTCTTAAGTAAGTTAAGATTTGGGATTGTCCGGCCTATGTCAAAAGCAAAATCCGGACAAGATCGAGGCAAGGTCAGTTCTGTAGAACTAGAAAAGTTCTAGCTATACAAACTACAGCTAATGATTTGACAGAACCAAAGGATTCAATAGTCACCCGACGAACCTCAGCTTCTCCGCCGATCTGGTAAGGGTTCCTCATCTGCCTGAGAGACACTTCGGTTTCTCGATGACAGTGGGAGCGAGGATTGTATCATGAGATGATGACCTAACCAATTTCGAACTGGCCATCAAGAGTAGGGACTCTGTAAGAATGGCTGGATGCTTAGCGATCTGAGATGGAATCCATGTACATAAACAAAAGTATGGACTTTGAATGCTGTATCTGAAGGGTTAAATCCCCATTAGGAGCAAGTATATCTTGAGAAGATTACTTGGTGTAGATGGAAAAGTTGAGACTTTCAAAACTAGATTTGTTAAAGGTTTTCGTCATCGACCAGGCGTGGATAATGATGAAACCTTTTCCAGGGACTATGCTTAAGTCCATCCAGATCCTACTTGCCACTGCTACTTACCACGACTACGATATCTGGTGGTTGGGTGTCATGACTGCTTTTCTAAATGATGTTTTAGAAGAGAGCATCTATAAGTACACAGCCAGAGGGCTTCGTAGACAGTGAGAGCAGCGGAAACATGTGCAAGTTGCTTTACAAAATAAAGCGGGCATCGCGGAGTTGGAATGTCTGTTTTGATGTAGTAGTCAAATAGTTTGACTTCATCAAAATGGTAGATGAACCTTGTATATACAAAACGGTAGTAGAGAGTAAGGTGATCATCCTCGTATTGTACGTGGACAACATACTCTTGATAGGAAAAGAGTTTCCTATACTACGCTCGGTCGATCTCCTCTTATCACAAGGATTCTCCAATAGGATAAAGGTGATACCTCCTAAATCCTGGTTTTTGGATCCATGAGATAGATCTAAATGGATGTTAGAATTCTCACTAGTTGTAGTGAAATGGTATCAGTTGATCCTGGGGAGAATCACTGGAAAGGTTCCAGGGTGATAAGGACGACTGAATGTCAGTCGCAGGCATTGTCTTTACCCTTAGTAGACGGACGGTATGTTGGAAGAGTTCCAAGCTAGATACCGTGGCAAACTAGACGATAAAGGCTGGTAACATCGTTATTAAAGATACTACCAAAGAGGCAGTTTGGGTGTATATTGGTTCATGAGATGAACTAGGTTCCTACCATTGTGTGACAATGGAAGTGTGGCTTTGGCCTAGGAACCCTGGTCCCATCAGTGACCCAGACATATTCTGAGGCAGCATCACCTGATCATGGAGATAGATAATCTCCAGGGTGATCGAGGTTAGGAGAGTAGACTCAGAAGACAACACGGCGGATCCACTCACAAAGGCCTTTTCCCAGAGAGACTTTTATGGGATGGTTGAGTATTAGATACTCCAACCACTGCTACAGATGGCCCTAGTGCAAGTGGGAGATTGTTAGTCATATGTATGCCCTAGAGGCCATTACTGTACATAGGATGTATATTGTAGTGGATGCTGGGACATATATAGGTAAGACTTTCTTGCTCGACATGATAGTACGCTATCTGGTTGCTCTTTATCTTAACATGTATACTTTCTGTCTCTCTGTTACATGTTGATAAAGCCCTTAGGATGTGTACTCGACTTCTAGGACTATGATGTAGATCATACTAGTGGGGCCTGGGTAGTCCATGAGTACATCCTTCAATATTTCTAGTCGTGGGAATATCGAGACGTGGTATCGATATTCCAGAGTAGACTAGCGTATATCTTCTCGACCCATGTGATGGGCGATGGATGATCCCATATCCATTGGTGTTTGACATCAGAGATGGTATGCGGGTGCTCAGTGGAGACTGGGTACACTGAACGGACTCGCCGAGAACTCCCAGATGGTATTATATCTTATGTCAGATGGCAGTTCTCTTGTGACACTGGTACAGCTTAGTCTGTTGACCCGAGATCGTCATAGAGTCTTGTGTGTCTCCCACTGTACTTTGATTTCCACCCTACCACGGCTCTACCGAGTCGTGCAAACAGGTGGTTTTTGGGTACAGTCCCGATTCACATGGAGGCAATGAGCGATAGGAGAGGATTCGTCTCTCCCGGTATTGGGGGTTGATGTTGCGCTATGCTCGACTGGCCATAACTGGAAATCCCTGACCAGGGTTGCAGTGATATACTGGTAAAAGTTATCAGTAGTTTCACACTTGTTATGGACCTTACGTCGGCATGACTTATCAAGCTACTGGGGTCTGACATTTACCACACCTAGGCGAGATATGCGACATATCAGACGAACAGACCAGACTGTACGGTAAGTGTTGCTGGTTGGATTCACAGGAGTGTGAGCGGGCTTGCTTGTTGATCTTCTGATCGCTCAATACCCGGGTGGCCATTACGTTTAGCAGACCGTTTGCGGCTTGTGGGTGTTTGATATGATCATCACCTGCTGCCAGGCGTATTGACGAGTCTTTAGAGTCCTACACAGAGGTTTCCTGGCTCAAGCGAAACGAAATAGGAGCGCATATGAGATATGTGCGGGACAGAGAATAATACCAGTATGTGATACTGAATTCTATTCTCGCGATTCGTATCATCGGACGGTTATATGAGATATAGCCGGGTTACCGAATCAAATGTTGATTCGATATATTGATACACTTGATATTAGTCGGTTATATGCGGTATGACCAGATCATTAAATCAAGTGTTGATTTAATGATTTAATGTATAATTATATATTTGATATATTACTTTACATTAACTAGTATTTGTTCACTTAAGATGGATTTTCTCACTTGATTTGCACAAGTTTTATGTGATATATTTTTGTGCACTAGTTTGTATCATGTTTGATGATACATGCAAACTTGGGTGTGTGTATGCTATACGCCATGTTTAGGTAAATGGTTAGGGTTTTATTTACTTTATTTATTTTGGTTAAAAGAAAAAACTAAATGGTTGCTTTTGTTTTATGCAAGAAGCTTCTTGATGCTTCATGCATCTTTGACAAAGTGACCATTTTGTTTTTATCCCTTAACCTAACCATTTAACTAAACCCTAGTTTATTCTCTACAAAAGTAAACTAACCCATGGTTGCTATATGATAAGAATCACTTGATTTATTATTTTCAAGAATTCATTATTCATTTTCTTTTGTCCTTCTTCTTCTTCTTCTTCATGAAGAGAAGAAAGCATTCTTGAAAAATTCCAAGTGATGAATCCAAGTGAGAAATCCAATTCCAAAGTGAACCCACTTCCTATTTCTTCATCCTCTACCACTTGCCATGTAGTAGAGTGTGTTATCTTCACAAGTTTCATGACCAAGTGAAGATGGAGCTTGAGTTAGAGTTGCCTCGACGTAGATCATCTTCGGCATCGAAATTATCGACCTAGCCCGCCCATTTCTCCGATGAAACCGACAATAGAGTCTGGGATCCGATGATCGCAGCGGAGGGACGTCATCACGGAGCTAAAGAAGTGGAGGACCGGATCTACAAAGGTTGTATTTCCATTCACTTAGTAGCAAAGTAGTTTGATTGCTTGTTTGTTTCGCCTTACCTCTAGTAACGATCTAGTTTAGGGTTCTTTGGTATGTAGAAAAATTTGAATTGGACATGTTTGATCAGTTGTAGAACCTCATGAGTGTGCCTAGGAACCCTACAACCATGACCCGCTTTAAACTAAAACTCTTTATCTAGTTGACCACCATTTTTTTACCATCCGGTTTTGGATTGTCACTATTCACGACAAAGTCACATATATCTATACCACTTCTGCTTTACCTTTTGCTTTCTCCCTGAACATACCGTATCACTACGAAGATCCATTTTATTTGGATTAAACCATCCGTATAGTTACATACGAACTCGAACAAAGTTGATTCAGTCGAAGATGGCCATCGGTTCTTGAGAAATTGAATAGGATTATTTGGTTGTCTCTGCCTTTTGCCTTCTCTCAGGTTGTGAGAGCTCCTAATATTAGGAGAGTACACCCATTATGCTTATTAGATAGTTTTCTTCCAAACCATAGACAGGTGCCGAAAGATAGGGAAGGAAGAAAACCAATTAGCCAAAGTACGGTGTACAGAAGGTAGAAGTAGAGACATATAAAGGGATAATACCCTGCCACACCCTCGAAACATTTTCATGTTTCAGTTTTCTTGTACACTTGTAATTGAAAAACCGCTTTCCCAATTGATTCTGACTTCAGGATATGTATTTACCAGACTCGATTCTCATATCTATATGGTTTTACAGATGATGAGTGGGAGCAGAACATTGAGATTTGGGTGGTTAGATCCTTGATATCATAATTCTTTGTAATTTGTGATGATTAAGAAAATCGTCTGGGTTAGCCTAAGAGAAAACAGTTGGTTTTGAATATCCATTGTTGTGCAAAAATTTCAAACTAATATTTCTGTACGTTTATTTCATAAAGTGAAATATAACTTTTATAACATTTACCTTTATCAGTTGATGATTAGGTAAGGTGCATTCAATAACAGTGTAATTTTTCTTAACCAAATACATTTTTCAACTTACGACACACAGGATTTGAGTTGGTAAACTCAGGGGACTTATACAAAGTATTGTATGTTTTCCAGTGTCCAGTAAGATAAAGGGTTGGCACTTGTACTATATTCCATTTACCTATAACATCTCTTGTTCTACACACGCATTTATACAAGGTCCAAAATCTAGAGAACTTTATAGGTATAAGAATAAATTAGAGAACCATACATTGGGAGTATCAAGGTTCTTTGAGATGATCGAAAATGTAGATATTGGTTCTAGATATTCTACAATAGTAATGTTGAGAATATTGTTTCTTAGACATGTTACTCATCCGTGGGTGCGCTCCTTGATGAGTAATGCTGTAAGAGCCCTCTCCCATTCAGGTGATCTGGAGTGGAAACAGCTGCATACTATTTGAATCAGGTTTTATCTAAATCAGTGCCTTTGTTTCTATATTAGATATAGAATGGATTCATATCTTAACGATGTTAAGTATATGAAGTTGTCCGGTTTATGCTTAAAACTATAATCCGGATAAATTCAAGGCATATTTTAGTAATGGCATTTTGTGGGTTATCCCGGGCATTGACGGGGGTATAATTTTCTACCATTTGCTAGACTCGTCAAATTTTTAGTAAAATGGATTCTTTTCAGAAAACACAAGTGAGAGTATGGTTGAACTGGAAGTGATTCCAGAACCACAAATGGTTATTAAAAACTTAGTTGAACCTAAGAATTCAATTAGATTTGACAATCCATTAGACACTCCGCAGATTTAATGGGTAATCTCAGCCATTCGAAAGGTACTTTGGTGTCCTCATAGACGGTGACAGGAAGATTTGCATCATAGTATGATGACCCAAGCTTGCCACTACTGCTTCCCTTGACTATGAGACTTGGCAGATGGATGACTATAACGTCGTTCTAAATGGACTTTTAAAAGTACACGTATATATGACTCTGCTAGATAGTTGTTGTAGTCATTGGGAGCAGTGAATGCGTGGTGGGCAAGATACTCATGTGTATTTATAGACTAAACCAGGAGGAGCGGAGATAGATCATATATTTTTGTTGTAATAGTCATGGTGTTTGACTTTATCAGAATAACAGATGAACCTGGTAGGAGGATGGGAGGGAGTACTGTCCAGGAATTTGGATGACATACTCTGGATAGGAAGTAAGGTTCCTATACTATAATCGGTCAAACTTTGGATGTCGCAAAGGTTTCTCCACTCAGGATATGAATAATGTTGCCTTTTCATTTAATATAGTTAGCAAGTATAATCTAATTCTGAAGAAACAATGGGAATCGGGTTTGAGCATAATAGGATGTTCTTGGTATATGATAACAGCAGAATCCTGTGGAAGGTGGTTATCGTTTCAGGCTTTCAAGGTGACCTGGATGACAGAGAGGCTGTCAGATAAGTTTACCCTCTTATGTGGGATAGTATGTTGGATAGGGATCCAAGTGGATACTGAGGTAGGCATGACGCATCATACAGATTAAATTCAGTAGAAAATACAGTCTAAGAAGTTTGTTGGATTTGGTATTCATATTGTGAATCTGGTCCCATCAGACATCCAGACATTCTAAGACAGGTATCACTCATTTTTGGGAGATAGTCATTCTTCGCGAATTTAAGATATAGAGAGATAAAAATAGAAATATTAGAGTGGATCCACTAATTGAGGCTATTTCTCGAACATAGATGTCTCACAAACATAATTTGTGAAACTGATTAGTAGAGAAATTGGGTATTCGGTAGCATACGGGCTGTGGGTACGCGATACCGCAATAATTAGCCATAAGTGCAAATGGGAGATTGTTGGATATAGTGCCCTCAAGACAATTATTTTGATTGCATTCAGGAGATTATGATAATTGAGGGGGGACCTAGGCGGGAGACAGTTTTACTTAAAATGATAATATGCTATCTAGTTTGACTTTATCGTCATGTACATGTCTTATGTGGTATAGCATATTACTATTACATGTTGATAGAGCCCATAGGATTCATGTTTTACTTTCAGCGTTATGATTGCGATCATGCTAGTAAGTTCTGGGTAGTCCATAAGTACATCCTTAAATGTTCCTAATCATGGGAATATCGAGACCGGGCATTGATATTCCAAAGTAGACTAGTGTATACGTTTCTTGACCCCGACGAGGGGCGATAGCTAATCTTACAGCCATTGGTGTTAGTCAGTCACCAAAGATTGTATACAGGTGCTCATTGGGTTACGAGTTATACTAGACGGACTCGCCGAGAACATACTAATTGGTATTATACCTAACGTCATATAGCAGTTCTCTTGTGGCATTAGTACAGGTAGTCTGATGACCTGATATCATCATTTTTTTCAAGTGTATTTCCACTGTACTTTGATTTCTACCCTACCACGGTATTAAAGAGTCATGCAAACAGATAGTTTTTGGGTGCAGTCCCGAAACACTTGGAGGAAATGAGGGGATTCGTCTTTCTTGGTATATGGAGTCGATGTCGCACAGTGTTCGGTGGACAATAGCATAAGTCCATGGCCATGGCAAATGAGATTTACTAACACGCAGGTCAGTAGTTTCTCGGATGGTATTGAGCTAGATACCGGCACGATATATCGTATTGTTAGGGGTCTGACTTTAAACACCCCTAGACCTGATATGTGATACTCTTAGATGAACGGACCGGACTGTATGGTAGATGTCACTTACAGGCTCAGTAAGGGTTCAGATGGGCTTGCTTGTCGATCTTCGTTTTGTTCAATACCTGAGTAGCCATTACATACAGCTAGTGTCGCTGACGTGCTTGTGGTTAGCCCACTGTCAGCATATTGTCGAGTCTTTAGAGTCCCAAACAGAGAGTTTCCAGTTTTAGCAAAATGTTATAGTAGCCGTACTGAGTATGTGCAGGGGTCTGGTTAAAACTGGTGTATTAGATACACTGACTGTAATCGGACGGTAAAAATACTAGCTGATCTTTTTCGAAAGTTGGATATTGTAACGAATTTGTTTTTAATGTACAATTTAAAAAAAAAATAATGTACAGAATGGAGTATTTGCAGGCATGAGTATACTTTAAGTATTATTTTTGTTTGAAAACAACATGAAAACACTTGTAGCTCATTGGTAAAGCCTTGCACTACTGTGACATAGCCCCTGTGTTCAAATTCCCCCAACCACATATTATTTTTACCGATTTTTCTTTTAAACATTTTGGAAGCCCAAAAGTTTACACGTGCAATACACGTAAAAATGAAAAAGTCAGATTAAATAAACATGTGCAAAATGGTATTTATACAGACAGGGACACGTGGCACCAATCCAGAGCCCAAGCCTCTTAGAACGACTGGCGAGATGCTTCTTTGGCCGGTGCCGCCGGGCCCTCGGTTGGAAATACTCTCATTCTCTGCACACTGAAACTCTTGGGCTACCCCACTACCCCCATGCTATTTGAATTCCCTGCAATTATCTAGAGAGTGTTAATTCACTCATAAATCCTATTTTTAATACATTTTAATTCTCTTTTCAATTCTCAAAACCCTAATTTTTTCTTATAAATACAACCCCATACCCTAGCCCTCTTCATTTTGAAATCTCCTTTTAAAAATTCCCAAAAATTTCCAAGTCAAAGAAGAGTACAGGTGGAGTTAGCACTAGGTTAAGATCCGGCGAGAATTTGAGACATTTCCGGCAACTCCACGACGCCACAACAAACTCTTCCTTTCTCTTTTCTTAAACAAAAAAACTAGTAAGTCCCACCTCTATACTTCTCTTTCTATTATAAAGCTTTATTTTTTCAAATCACATCAGTAAGTGGAGTTATACCGATCTTTAAATTCTATTCTCTTTAGAATTGCAATTTTTCTTAAGAACCCATCATCCAAATCATCAAACCTTGCTTGTTAATCATTAAACAATCTTTAGAAACAACTTTCAATTTAAAACTCTATGTAAAACAATTTTTATTAAGCTTTTACGCTTAAATACCATGAAATTACATATGACATTGTTTAATCATTCTTGCTTATATTAACTTCAGAAAAATCTCACGAGATAATTACCTACCTCTCACAAACACGCATCTTGATATACCACGATTCCCTTGAACAACAATTTTGTGGCAAATACGACTTTTACATCAAAATACAATAAACTATTAAAAAAAACTGTATTCTTTAAATTGTGTTATTTAAATTCCTTGCGATTGTGCCTCTACAACCCACTTTTGGGGAATCCAATTTGGTTGGTACGGGTTATCACACATCCATCGGACTAGTAGGGCGAGATGCAGGCCTTCTCAGGAGCATACGATCTCGGTGGAATTTTTATTGCAATTTTTAAGAAAAACATGATTTTCTATTTAATAAATAAATTTTATTTTTAATATTTATAAATAAATATTATCAAACCATATATTTTAAATATATAATAAATTCCATGTTTTTCTAAACAAAAGAAAAGAATTACAAGTTTCATGAAAATACCATCAAGAATCCATTCAAGTCAAGTTTATACTAAAATATCTTGAACTATTATATATATATATATATAAAATCACAAATATACCTCATTATATAAAATTCACATCCATGACAATTCTAAATAACATAAATAAATACTTGAGATTTATTTTGAAAGTATACAAAAAAATATTTTTCATAAACCCCCTCAAGTTATATTAAATTACAATAAGAACCCTAGTAAATATAGATTTAAGCGAGACCAAATCTCTTGAGCCTTAGGGAGCCTAAGAAGTGGGTGCTTGCCTATTTAAGGTAGAAAACTAAAACGGGGTTATCAATGGTAATTGGCTTGGAAAAAGTCACAAATCCTGCCGTCCATGTGCAGCAGTTACCGATAACTCCTAAATCTAATTCAGGACGCAAATTTGTTTAAATGTCTGACTTAATCTGAGTCTCAGTCTAATCTGAATACAATCCAATCATGAATTTAAACATAACTCCAACTCAACATGAATCCAATATATCAAAACATGAATACTTTAACTTGAACATGAATATCAGAGCTATATAAACATGCAACATGTCTTGACTTGAACAAACTATGGATATACTTTGAACTTGACTACATAACTATCCGTTTATATCCTAATCCGTTTACATGAACAATTTATACCATGGTCTTGGCAAGTCTTATATCTACAAATAATACAATATACATTACGGGGTTTTAAAAGGGTGGACTGGTACGGAATATGTTAAAAGTGGCACGATGATGGTGACTAAAAGACACCTACATGAACATCCTGTACCGTTGTCCCGTGGGTTTTGACGGAGCCTTATACTTACATGTTACCTTAGTCAAAGGAGCAAGCTGGATTCCTCTCGTATACACTGGCACATTTTGTACCAAATTACAAACAACTACGTTAGCATAACAAACATATAAGTTAACTGTTCTATTCTCTTACCTGTCTATTTCTATTCTATCTTTTGGGACTTACCGAGCGCTAGTTCGCTGATGACATTCTTATTTCTTCTTTCTTTGGAATGTTGTCAGGAGGACCCGAATCTCAGGAGATCGAGTCCGGTCAGGACGATTTGGAGCAGTTCACTGAAGATACAGAGTTCTAGATCTACTTGTACTTACTTTACTTTCATTTCATATGCCATTGTTTAGGCATCGCTTCCAGCATTATATTTACTTTTCAGTTGTATGTGAAGAATGTTTATTAATAAAAAGTTGTTATTTCATTACATCTCGTCATTCTTGTGCTTTACTTTTATATTACTTATTTACGCTTAACGTGTTTACTTCTGAGTAAATACGTCGTGGGCCCCGTCACGTCTCCTTCTTCGTATACTGGGAAGTGGGGCGTGACAGGTATTGATAGTGGCCTATCCAGGTCAGTTATGTATAGAATCCTAAGCAATATAAGTCATAAAAATTATAAGAATCAGCAACTAAATATTCTTTACATTTCATATTCCTAGAATCTATCCTAACCCTATTTTTCATTCAAAGGTTATGGATTCTCCCAACAATACGAGCATGAACGTCAACGGCAACACCCCAGCACCACCTCTACCATTTACATCTACCGTAGTAGTTCCGATCAACGAGCAGAAGGTTTTGCTTGAGGCGATCAAGAGGCTCTTGGAGGGACAACAGCAACAGAGTGCCATCCTCCTACACCACCCAGAATCCGAGGCACCCGGTGTGAAACAATTCCGGGCACTGCACCCTAAATAGTTCTTTGGGAAATAAAGCCCCCTACAAGCTGAAGAATGAGCTCAGTCAATTGAGGACGATTTGGCAACAGTACAAGTGCCAGAGATTGCTTGGGTAAGAGTTGCGAAGTTGCAACTAACTGACAATGCCAGGGTATGGTGGAAGGCTGAAGAAACCCGACTTACCTAGCCGATCGAATTGAAGATATTTCACGACATGTTCGACGCGAAATATTTTCCTGACACTGCCCGTTTTGACATGGAGCAGCAATTCATTCACCTGCAACAAGGCTCTATATGGATCAAATCCGTGGATGGGTATGATGCTGAATTCACCATCCTGAGCAGGTAAACTATGTCTTAAATATTTGATTTTCTAATATCACATACTACACTGCTAACATAAGACCGTAACAGGTTTGCGGCATATCTCATACCGACTGCTGAGATGAGAGCACAACGATTTCAGAAAGGGTTGGACCTGGAGATCCAAGCTGCTTTAGCTACAGGGGATTTCCCAACCCACAACCTTGTACTGAAGGATGGCCGAAGATATGAGGCAGTAGTGAAGAAGAAGGGCAGATCTCAATCTGCCGGTGTGAAACGCCCTGTTTCTCAGATAGCAGGAGGAGCCTTTTCCAGGCCACCGTTTGTACCCAGGAGACCGGGAGAACCAAATAACCGGCCAAGTCCAGACTTTTGTTTCTACTGCAAAAGGAATGGACACCTGGTGAAGGATTGCAGGCGTGTTAATCGCCTTTGTTTAGTTTGTGGCGCATCCACTGATTCTATTGGGGATTGCCCACATCGTCTTACCCCAGCTCCTGCACCCCGACCAGCAATCACTTATCCGCAGCGGCCAGCTATCCAGGCACCTGCTCCTCGACTCTCTCTTCTAGCTCCACCTCCTCATGGACCTACTATACCTCCCCCTCTTCAGTTCCATTAAGCACAAAGGAACCTATCTCAAGGACAGAGGAATGTGCCTCCAGCAAGGAGGAACGTACCTAGGCGTCAGGCTTTCACAATGACTATGTAAGAAGCTGAAGCCACTGGCCAAGTCATCACTGGTAACTTCCTTCCTTTCAAACTTACTTTCAATCTTTATACATATCAAAATATCTTTTTCTATACCTAAACATATCCTACATAACTTAGGTACAATCTTAGTAGCCTCACTTTCTACACTAGCACTCTTTGATGCTGGAGCATCTCATTGCTTTATGTAGCAACGGTTCATCCGAACTTATGCGATTCCAGTTAAACCACTCGTATCGAGCTGGAATGTCAGTTCAGGGAATGATGTTTTAAAGGCAACGATGGGATACGACCTATGTCCAGTGGTCATCTGCAGCAGAGAATTTTATGCTGACTTCAAGGTGCTGGACATACCGAATATCGACGTAGTCTTGGGTATGGATTGGGTAGGAACTTTCTTCGCTAACATCTACTGTCGTCAAAGGAGGGTAGTGTTAGAGATTCCAAACCATCTAGTATTTAATTTCAAAAGTGGAGACCGTACACTGGAGCCTAGCACTTACAAAGCTAAACCAAAGAAGGCAGTGGTTGCTACACTTTAGGCGAAAGAAGAAAAGCCAGAGGTTGTTCGAGAGTTCGAAGATGTATTTCCTGAAGATATCTCAGGTTTACCTCCCGATTGAGCTCTTGAATTCAGTATTGACTTAGTACCTAGTGCACAACCGGTGATCAAAGCATCATATCACTTAAGGATTGAAGAAGATCCGTACTTAGTTGGACGAACTTCTGCAGAAAGGCTGGATTTGTCCTAGTACTTCAAGTTAGGGATCTCCAGTTCTGCTTGTGAAGAAGAAGGAAGGTTTATACATAATGTGCGTTGATTATAGAGCTCTAAACGAAGTGAATATACAGAACAAGTATCTACTATTGTGCATCGACGATCTATTCGATCAGCTAAGTGGGTGTTGCATTTTCTCAAAACTAGATCTTCGTTCGGGTTATCATCAGGTGCAGGTCAAAGAGTCTGATATTCCTAAGACGGCATTCAGGACTCGCTATGGTCATTACGAATATCTCATGATGCTATTTGGAGTGACAAATCCGCTAGCCATATTCATGAATCTAATGAACCAGGTTTTCCGAGAGTACCTAGACAGCTTCGTTGTCATTTTCATCGACGATATCCTGGTGTATTCAAAGAATTGAAAAGAGCACGCTGGACATTTACGAATTGTCCTGGAGACTTTGCGACAACATCAACATTATGCCAAGTACAGCGAGTGTGAGTTTTGGCTAAATCAAGTCGGATTTCTCAGGCATATCGTTTTAGGTGAAGGAATCTCAGTAGATAAAATTAAAGTATCAACAGTAAGCAAATGGTCAACACCAAAGACAGTGAAGGAAATTCGAAATTTCATGGGTTTAGCAGGATATTACCGAAGATTTATTGAAGGTTTCTGTAACAACCCCAAATTTTCTGTACAACTTTCTCTAAAAAATTTTCAAAAATCCAGAAAAGGGTACTTTTACCTGAGCACAAGTTATAAGTTTGTTTAACTTTTTAATAGCAAGAAGGAGCTTTTAGCTCGACCTTGCACTGCTGAACCAAGCCACCAGAGTTCAAATCCCATCACCCATATTATTTTTAATATTGTTTTCTTTTAAATTTTTAGAAGTCCAAGGGTTTACACGTGAATAACTCGTAAAACCCCACTACACATATAAAACAAACTGTCCCAGGATTTACACCATACGACATAGGACATGTGGCAACGAGCCCCGGCCCGACTCGTCCGACTTGGGCCGGTGACTCGGTCGACTCGGCCCACCGCCGTCGTCCGAGTTGAGCCGGATCGCCGAGTTGTCTTCTTAGGAGTTATGTCTTTTGGTCTCCCCATTACTCTTGTATAGTTTAAATTTCCTGCACATGAACAGAACACTTTAAAATCCCATTAAACCATATTTTTAATACAATTTAATATATTTTTCTTTACACCTTTTCACTTATCCTAAACCCTAATCTTTCCCTATAAATATCAACCGTAAACACACCATCCTCACTGCAAATTTCTGTCTAAAACTCTTAAGAAAATCCCTAGAACTTTTATGTACAAGTGGAGTTAGCGAAGGGCGAAACTCTGACGAATTTCCGACGACGACCCTAGGAGCTTCCGGCGATGAAACGACGCACAGGTGAATCCTACTTCCTCCTATATCTCTTCTCTTGATTCTAATCCAGTAAGTCCCACCTCTCTCTTCTCTATTCTTTTCTAAAAACTAGTATTACTAAAACCCGACGGAATCGGAGTTAATCCAATTTCCGATTCGGTTCTTCCTAAAAATTTCACTTTTTCTTCAATACAATCATACTAAACCATTACATGTTGACTATTAAACATTAACAAGTCATATTGAACAAGTTCCATATCAAAAGGATTTCTATTTCAATTTTTATAGTTCTTTTCACTAAAATACCATGTAGTTTAATTTCGACATTTAAACATCGCAATCTTGCTATACCTTTAAGTAGATCACGAGGTAATGACCTACCTCCTCAAAACACTCATATGAAACATAACACAATATCTTTCGGGAACATAGAATACGGGAAAACAAAACTTTACATATAAATACCGCTAACTATTAAAACCGTTTTCTACAAGATTACGTATTTTCATAAATCTTTGCAAAGCGCCGCTACAACCCATTTTGCGGAACCCGACTGGGATGGTGCGGATTATCGCACATCCCTGGGCTTAGTAGTGCGAGATGTAGACCTCCGCAAGGAACATTTGGTCTCGAGAGATTTAAAATACGAATATGTTAAGAAAATGAGATTTCTAGAAAATAATAAATTAAAAAGTATTTTTATAAATATATAAATATATATGTATTATCATAATATCTATTTTTGATATAATATAAATATTCCAACTTTTTCTAAAATCACAAGAATCATTTTACATTAAAATATCATGAATTCCATACAAGTTCAATATTACAATTAAATACCCTATGTTATGAAATTAGGTTATTTTCACTAGAAATATCACAAATATAAAATCTACATGTATGATAACTCTAAATATGATAATTAAATACTTGGGGGTGTATTTTAAAAATTATACAAAAGTATTTTTTACATAAAACCCCCTCAAGTTCTATAAATTACCCTAAGGACCCTAGTAAATATAGGTTTAAGCGGGACCAGTCTCTTGAGCCTCAGGGAGCCAGAGATATGGGTGCTTGCTTATCTAAGGTAGACAACTTAACAACGGTGTTATCAATACGGTAATCGTCTTTGAAAAAGACACAAATCCTGCCGCCCATGTGAAGCGGTTACCGATAACAACAAAATAATCAGGACTTCAATTTCTTTTCTAATTGTTCTGACTCAGACTGAGTCTCATTATAATAATCTGAGTTGAATATGATTCAAGTACAATCTACCATATTACAATTCAATATAAATCCATGAATCTATATATTCCATATATTCAATCTATTCAATCTATATTGACTGAACCGAACCATGGATATACTTCCTTTTACATTATTCTCCAGTTACATCCATGATTCTCTAGTTACAACCAGTTACTGATATCATGGTTTCGGCAAGTCATCCAATTGAACAATCTATACAAACAAGACAATACAAGTTGCAATACAATACAAACAATACAACCAAGACATCGCGGGGTTTAAGGGGTAGATTGGTACGAAAGGTGTTAGAAGTGGTACGAGACAGCAACCATAAGACGTAATTACATCCATGCCGTTGTTCCGTAGTATTATCGACAGAGCTTGTACTTTCATTTGCATTAGTCTCTGGCATATAGAGACTCCTCTCGTATACACTGGCATCCTTCTGTACCAAGCTACAAATAACAACGTTAACACTAAATATAACAGTATAACAATATAATACAACTTTAAAAGCCACTTTCTCTCTGTCTATTCTATTTCTCCCTTATTTTTGGGACTTACCGAGCGATTGTTCGCTGACGACATTCCTTCTCTTTCTTCTTTGGAATGTTATCAGGTGATCTGGACACTTAGGAGATCGAGCCTAACACTGAAGACTTGGACCAGTTTATTGAAGATCCCGAGCTGTAGTTACACTTGTACATTTCCTTTAAATTCTGTATTTTCCTTTTCTGTTATGCCACTGTTTATTCATCGCCTTATTTCATGTATTTACTTTTCCATGCATTGTACAGAAAGAATGTTAATAAATAAAGTTGTTGTTTCATTATATTTGTCTCTTGTGTATATTTCTTTTATATTGCTTAGATACGCTTAGCGTATTTACTTCAGAGTAAATACGTAGCGGCCTTATCGCGCCCTCTGCCCGTATCCTGGGAAGCGGGGCGTGACAGGTTTTGTTGGTGGCCCATGCATGCAAGAGCTGTATGGAACCCAACCATGCAGTTCTATTTTGCGTGAAGAACCTAAGCAATATAACACAAGGACCAGTAACTAAAACATTCTTTACAATTCATATTCCTTGAATCTTATCATTTACTTTGAATCTGTCCTAACCCACATTTTTCTTCAAGGTTATGGATTCCCCGAAAAACACCAACACCAATATCAACAACACACCTCCACCACTACCACTCACACCTGTCGTTCCTGCTCCGATAAACGAGAAGACGGTTCTACTTGAGGCAATCCGTAGCCTCCTAGAAGGACAGCAGCAGCAGACTGCTCTTTTAATGAACCGTCCCGAGGTAGAAGCACCTGGGGTGAGGCAATTCAGAGTTTTGCACCCTAAACAGTTCTCAGGAAAAGAGAGCCCGCTGAAAGCTGAGGAATGGGCTCAGAGCATCGAAGATGACCTGGCAGCAGCATAAGTGCCAGAGGTCGCTTGGGTTCGAGTTGCAAAGCTGCAGCTCACTGACAATGCACGGGTCCGGTGGAAGGCGGAAGAAAGCCGTCTTGATCAACCCATCAAATAGAAGACTTTCCGTGACATGTTCGACGCAAAGTACTTCCCTGAGACCGCCCGCTTTGATATGGAACAACACTTCATCCATCTGCAACAAGGTTCAATGTGGACCAAATCAGTAGATGAGTATGACGCTGAGTTCACCATGCTCAGTCGGTAAGAAATGTCTCAATAAATTCGATTTTCAAAATATCACATACTACACAGCTAACACATGATCGTAACAGGTTTGCGGCCCATCTCATACCAACTGCTGAGATCAGAGCTAGAAGATTTCAGCAAGGGTTGGACTCGGAAATCCAAGTTGCCTTAGCTACAGGGGATTTCCCAATCCATGATATGGCTTTAAAAGCTTCTCGAAGATACGAGGCAGTAGTAAAGAGAAAGGGCATACCTCAAACTGCTGGAGTGAAGCGCCCTACCACTCAAATGGCAGGAGGAGGCTCTATAAGACCGACCATTGAACCGAGGAGACCGGAAGTAACAGATAACCAGCCGAGTCCCGACTTTTGCTTCTATTGTAAGAGGGAAGGACACTTGTGGAAGGACTGTAGGCACGCAAAAGGCTTGTGCCTAGTTTGTGGCGTGTCCAATCACGGAATTGGAAATTATCCTTATAGACGCAATCCAGCTCACACAACCACCAGTTACCCGCAGCGGCCAGCTATCCAGGCTCCTACACCTCATCCTGCACTCCCAGCACCATTTCCACGTGGATTTTCTGCACAGCCAAATCTCCAATTCCATCTGGCACTGAGGAACATGCCTTGAGGACAGAGGAATGTGCCTCCAGCTAAGAGGAACGTGCCACGGCGACAGGCTTACACCTTACCAGCCGTAGAAGCCGAGACAGTTGACCAAGGTAACACTAGTAAGTCTCTTTCACATTTTTAAAAAACTTTGTATCACCTTGTTATTTTTCATACACTATCAGTATTTCAGTCACCAAACTTTCCTTGAATCTGTTACACTTCCTTTTACAAATTTCGAGGACGAAATTTTTATAAGGAGGGTAGAATGTAACAACCCTAAACTTTCTGTACAACTTTCTGTAAAAAATTTTCAAAAATCCAGAAAGGGGTACTTTTGCCCGAGCACATATTATAAGTTTGTTTTGCTTTTAAATAGCAAGAAGGAGCTTGTAGCTCATTGGTAAGACCATGCACTGCTGAACCAAGCCACCAGAGTTCAAATTCCACCACCCACATTACTTTTAATATTGTTTTCATTTAAATTTTTAGAAGTCCAAGGGTTTACACGTGCATAACTCGTAAAAACCCCACCACGCATATAAAACAAACTGTTCCAGGATCTACACCATACGATATAGGACACGTGGCAGCGAACCCCTGCCCGACTTGGCCGACTCGGACCGGCGACTCGGTTGACTCGGCCCGCCGTCGCCTTCCGAGTTGAGCTGGATCGCTGAGTTGTCTTCTTAGGAATTGTGTTTTTTGGTCTCTGTTCATATCATAATATTGTATTTTATATTCCCCATTCTTATGCATTTTACAATAAAAACAGGTGCTTTTGACGCATGTCTGCTATTAGTACAGGTTACAGGTTCTTGGAGCGAAAACAGTGAAAAAAGACAAAAGATGATACAAAAGAGGTACTTTTGACCAACAAGTAGAAGGATCCTAGTCAAGCCTAGACGAAGAACGGTTCACAATTAACAAGGCAGCGTAAGGTCCAAGATTACAAAGCAAACGGTTAAAAGTCCACTGCAAATTGTTCACTGGAGATCTGGAACCAACGTAGAAGCCCAATTGATAAAAGAACTAAATAAATAAGAAGCCCAAACACCAAAGAAAAATCCCAGAAGAATTCATCAGACGATCTCATCAATGGGCCGCGGAACCGCGGCCCTACCCCCACCCATGCCGCGGTTCCACGGCCGGGTTATGCCCGTGTCGGCGCGGAGTTTTTTGGCGGTGCGCGTATTGTTGACTAGGTCTTTTCTTAGGGGTATTTTTGTAATAGCAGATGTGCGAGTCATTGTAACCCTAGGGTTTCCTATCATCTATAAATAGAAAATCTAAATCTTGTTTGAGGCTATGCCTTTTTTCACTTCATAAATTCTGATCTATACTGTGTTCATGTTTCGAGAGAGCCATCAATAAAAATTAGTAAGTTATTTTAATTTCTTTGCTTTAGTTCTCTTTTAATTTAGAATGTCTTTTAATCCCCTAATGAGCGAGTAGTCTCCTCGCTTGTTAGGGTTAGCCTTAGGGAAAGGTTTGAGAGATAAGATCTCTCACCCCTTTCTTACCCCTTCACATCTAGGAATTAGAACTCTATGCATACACGCACACACCGCTCTCTGCGGCACCTTACCCCTCGAGGTAATGGTGATACCGTAGTATAAAGGACCGGGTGTGCATGCTTTTCTATGGAGGTTAGGGTAAGGATCGATAAAGGAAGGACAAGAACCTAGAGGAAGAAATATCTTCCCAAAAAATTCTAATCCACTTTATTGATAATTACAATAACATCTAATTGATCTAAAATAGGGTATTGAAAGCGGTGAGGAAACCTTTGATCTCTCAACTTCCCCTAAGCCTAATCCTAGCAAGACTTAGATCTAGATAATTTTAGTATAAACTTAATTTGGTAGTTTGATTTTAGATTTAATAAATCAATCCGAACATCCATCAGAATTAACTCGTTAGAGCGACTAGGAAAACACAAAATCTCTGTGGACCGACCCGTACTCACCGGCTAGCTACAAGTGACGCCGTTCTTGATTGCGGTAAATTATTTTTGATCGATAAAATCTCTCTAATCAAATGGCACCGTTGCTGGGGACGTCGTAGTTTTCCTTTTTGCAATTTCGGGTTAATCTAAATTAAAAAATCATAAAAACAGAAAAAGAAAGTAAAAATTATAAAAATTTTATCATTTATTGTTTGAAGGGTATTTTTTGTGAATCTTTGCAGGATCGACGAATCTGGAAAAATCCAGAGTGCGAAACAGAAAAAGATACATAAAACCAGAGAGGGATTGCAAGAACAGAAAAGCCACAAAAATCTTTGGAACCAAGTCCGCCATCAGACCACGGAAACGCGGCCGTACCACGCCTCAGACCGCGGAAGCGCGGTGATCTAGTGACATCATCGTCTCAAATTTTTTTTGGAGATCTGAAGCCTCCACTGAGCCACGTTTCCGCCGCGATACCCCTGTCAAAACCGCGATTCCGCGGCCTGTTGATCTCCTCAGTGCACGAAATCTTCTCGGTTTGTTCCTCATTCTCCTCTCTGCAAATCCCCATATATCTTTTGCCAAATCTTCTGCAGGATTCTTTGCACTAAAAATCTTCTTCCCCCTTCCAATAATTGATTTTCTGTAGGATTCTTTGCACCGCATAAAATAAAAATCTTTGATTGCGAGTGATTTTTTTTCTGTTTTGCATATCTTTAAAACTGAGTTTAAGGGGCTTTTGACCAATTCAGATTGGGTGGGGATTTCATCACCCTTCACAGGACCCCAGAAATCACATAAGGCATATGCATTGACCATCTATTAATTAAAAAATACTAGACTCAGCCCTAAGGACGTCGAGCTCAGTAGGATAGAGGAATAGTTATAGGCATCAGCAGTTTATCCTAACCTGATTTTGCGGTGTCTGGGCAAGTGTGTCAAGGAAAGTGGTTACTTAATTAGGACCGCTACTTGTAGCGGGGAGCCTCCCACTTACCTGGCACTTACCTGGCCGCAATTGGCGGTGAAGAAGCGGTTTGAGGTCCTATTTCTAGCCCTTTGGAACAGTTAGGAGCTGTCTAACTGACCTAGGTGACCCTAGATCTAGGCCTGATTATGCATTTCTGGTTGATTGCATTTGTGTCTAAGCCCTTTATCGAAAATTTTTGCAAAACAAAAAAAAAAGAAAAGAAAAAAAAATCTTTTATAAAAACTTGCAACTTGTCGCGTAAAATCCTTACACCCCACCACCACTCACTTTCTTCTCATTGACGTTATCTTACCTCCACATTCTGTTTTTCTTTTTTCTGACTATACTATCCCTTTAGTGTATGACACTTTGGACTAGGGATACTAGCACCCGATTAGTCCATGTTTCGTCGGTACCGACCGACGAACCTTTCGACACCGAAATCGAAATTCCCTCTATTTCCTTACCTCCACCTTCAAATTCTTCTTCCGAAGGTATGTCGGGACACAATCCCAGCAACACCTTACCCACGGGACTGATTCCACCTCCGTTAGATGCGAATAACCCGAATCTCCCGCCTGTTGTAGCGCCCCAACGAATCGCGCTCCAGGATCTCTTCTACCCCGTCCGCACCTCTTTACCTACCTGTCTTTCACCCCCACCGGCAAATGGGGACAATTTTGAAATAAAACCCCACTTCATCAATATGCTGCCAAAATTTCATGGATTGGAATCCGAAGATTCTTATATCTTTATCAATAAATTCCAAAACGTTTGCGCCATGATGTAAACAACCCAATTAAGTGATGACGCTATAAGGCTAAGGGTCATTCTTTTCACCTTATGTGACTTAGCCGAGAAGTGGCTATACAGCACAGCATCACATTCAATCCGAAATTGGGACGAGTTTGTTAAAGCTTTTCTTAAAAAGTTTTATCCTCATCACAAGACCGCGAGAATTCGCAATGAAATAATACAATTTTCCCAGCTTCCTTCCGAACCATTTTGGAAGTGTTTTGAAAGATTCAAAGACCTACTTGTTCAATGCCCTCATCATGGGATCGAAAGTTGGCAACTTTGCCAAACATTATACGAGGGATTAAACCCGGCAACGAAGCAGTTGCTAGAAACCATTTGTCAAGGTCACTTTCTAACCAAATCTAGTGAGGAAGCATGGCAGTTTCTCGAGGATCTTAGTGAACAAACAATTCAGTGGGAGAGCACAAAGACCACCTCATCTTCTTCTATTGGTCAATCTAGGGCATGCATACATCAAGTAGATATGTCGATTGCTATGAAGGCCGAGATGGCCGCACTTATGAAAAAGCTTGAAGCCATTGAGATCAAAATCTCATCGTCTTCTCCTGCCCCTACTTTACCCCGACGAACTGTTTGTGCTTGTTGTTCGGATCCATCGCACCTTACCGAAGAGTATCCTTACAATCCACCTGTTCAAGGACAAGATCAAGTCAACGCTGCCTTTCAGCAACGGCAAAGAAATGATCCTTACTTTTCGACCTACAATCCGGGTTGGAGGAGTCACCTAAATTTTGCTTGGAATCAAAATCAGCAACTCCAAGGAAACAACAACTTTCAAAGGCCTCCTCCACAACAACAAGCATCCCAACAAATTCAAAACCAGTAACCTTTCCAACCACAACCTTATCCAAATCAAACGACCAATTTGGTTCAACCAAATGATGATAAGGTTATCTCGCTAGAAAAAAGTCTAGATGCGTTTCTCAAGCAATCTACAGAATCCACAGCAAGATTGGAAAATTGCATCCAGTCTTTAGTGCACGACAATGCTTCACAAGATCAAAGCATCAAATCTATTGAAGCACAAATTGCAAAATTAACTGCTGCGTTGAGCGAGAGAGAAAAGGGAAAGCTTCCATCTCAACCATTGCCAAATCCCGGTCACACACAAAACGCATATCACAATCACAATGTAAATGCGGTGACCACGTTCAGATCCGGAAGAGTGTTGCAGAATAATGTGGGTATTAGTGATGACATCCCCGCCGGTGGTTCTTTTTCTTCTTCTCCATCTTCATCTTCTCCTTCTTCTCTTTCTTCTTCTTCACCCTCATCTCCTCCGCTAGAGCCTATTCTCCATTCTTCAAAAGGCTCTTCTTCTTCTAATCCGAACGGATCCACTTCTCACTTCACGAACACACCCACACTGGGATCCGTTCTAACTCCACATTCTACTCCACAGACATTGGACTCAACAGATTTTAAAAATGCTCCATTTCCAAACAGGTTGAGTCCCAATAAACCAACTGCACAAATGAAGAAGATTGTGGAGTTATTTAAGTAGGTTAGCATAAATATACCTCTCTTGGATGCAATCCAACAAGTCCCTTCATACGCGAAAATCTTAAAGGGCTTATGCACCTCAAAGAGAAAGTCGTCTTAAATACCCAAGAAAGTGCTAGTGGCTAGTGCAGTGAGCAATGCTATTAACCAATCTCAACCCTTACCCTAAAAACGAAAGGACCCCGGCTGTCCTACGATTTCAATAACAATTGGGGATAAGAAAATTAATCGGGCACTTTTAGATCTTGGGTCTAGTGTTAACCTGCTTTCCTACTCCGTGTACGAGCAATTAGGGGTTGGAGAGTTGAAACCCACTAGTTGTACTCTCCAAATGGCTGATGGATCAATCACCCATCCTAGGGGTGAGCTAGAGGATGTGTTGATCAAAGTTGGGGATTTCATATTCCCCGTTGATTCTATTGTTATGGACACACAACCTGTTGCTAACTCACGGAACCAAATTTCGGCGATCCTCGGTCTACCATTTTTGGCCACTTCCAATGTCGTAATAAACTGTCGCAATGGCTCCATGACTCTATCCTTCGGGAAGACGTCTAGTGAGTTCAATATTTACAAGTTAGGAAGTCTGCCCCCCGTGCCTAAAACTAGTACACGAGAAGTTTTCTCTATTCACGAAATCACGCAGGAGGACTGCGAGCTTGAAAGATTTTTGTTTGATGAAAACAGTTTTGACGCCACCTCCTTGAGCCTACCACAGTTGACACAACCGATATTGATTATGAATGTTTCACTTTTTCGGATGATGACGACTCACAGCCCGAATATGAGTCTTTTGAATTTTTGGATGAGTTAGTTGAACCATCCGAATCGGTTGTTTGCAGTGATTTCGAACCTGTGTTGGAGTCCTTTGAGTTCGAGGTAGATTCCCCAATGATTCTTTCGCCTCCAAAACTCGAACTCATGCCCTTGCCGTCTCACCTTAAATATTCTTACATAGGTGAGAATGAGACCTTTCCCATTATCATATCGGCCTCTCTAGCCTTCGAGCAAGAGAACGCTCTTTTAATGGTCTTACAAGATAGATGACTAGTTTTCGGCTGGACTATGGCGGACATTGAGGAGATTAGTTCCCTCATAATTGAATATCATATGCATATGATGGATGATGCCAAGTCGATAAAGGATCCACAGAAATATCTTGGGGATGGTGTGGTTAGTCAACCTCCTCATTTAGAAGTTGAACCAGCCCCATTTCTTTTAATAAGCTATGAGAATGCCAATATTCCACTGATTGCTGATCATTCACATTCTCGTTATGATTCATCGCCACATCATACCTATTCACTTCCACATTTTCCATACCACCACTTCTATCTTCCCCAATTCTTTTTGGATCGGTACAACATGTTCTTCCACCAACCGATACTCTTTACAGATAAATTTTTTGAATGGTTGGTGTTGACATTTGGTCTTTGCAAAGTTTGGCAATGACGTTTAACATTGTTTCAATGAAGTTTGGGGGGGCCTTTCTGTATATAACAATTCAAATAAATAAATAAAAAAAAGTTGTAAATAAATAAACAGGGGAGTGCCGACATTTTGACCCTCTTGGTATAGCATGACAGTGAGGACACTATCAAATTTAAGTTTGGGGGTATGCTCGGTATGTCTTCTTCCTTCGCATTCATTTGTACATATTTTTTTCATTTGCATACTTAATTGAAAACCCATAAAAAATTGAAAAATTTCAAAAATTATAAAAATTAATGTATTCAATTTTGGCCATATTTGACTTGAGTTTGACAAATCGGTTAACTGGCTAGGAACAACTAGATCTTAGACTTAGTAAATTAAAAACCCTAAAAATAACCTTCCTTAAAGTTTAGCGGTAGAAAGTATATGTTTTTGTAGTTTATTTAGAAATAGGCAAATTTTGAGTTCACTTCTTGGGCTAAATTAAAACAAAGGAAAAGTATTGATATTTTTATAAGAGTATGAGTTTGAAAAATAATTCCTAGCCTAAGTCTAGATTCTGAAAATGTATACCCTACAATTTGCACAATCACGCACCTTGAAACTTGGAATAGTAGAGGAGACCTTGAAATGCTCTTGTCTAAAGTCCTTAGTACGAAGAAAAGAAATAAAAAAATACAAGTGTGAATAAAGAAAGAAAAAAAATGAACACTGGTTTTTGTGATTACTTAAGGCTGTGAAAAATAGAAAAATATTTAGCGAGGGAGCTTCATCACCTAGTGCCTTAGACCAAATGGTTTGGGAGTCACTGCTAAAGCCTTGGGTGTTGCAAGACTAGGAAGTACGCTTTAAAGTGCTAACGCATCTTGTAATCGGTTGTTGGTACCTCAAGAAGTATTAACAGTCGCATGAAGGATGTGTAAGCAAAAATTCAATTAAAAATTCACCAACTAATAAGTACTTTGGACAACGGACAAGGGTATGATTGCTTGATTTGAATTTCTAAATGTAGGGGTGATTCATACACACACGTGGGGATATGTGATTGGAGTTTAGATAAGAGAAAGGAGTGAAGAATAAAACTTGTATCTTTAGTAGAGTTGATAGAAATTCCTAAGTGGAGATGGAACCCTAGAAGGAAAACTTAAGAAATGCCGAAAGCTAAGTAAGTCTGCAGAACATATATAATCTTAAGTTAAATGATGAGGAAGTGTGAAGAATATGGGTGGATAATTTACGAGTCGACGATAATAGAAGTCCTTGTTAGAAAACCCAATTGGAGAATTAAAGTCAATGGGCCGAATTGATAGGATTTTGTGGGTAGTATCCGCTGAAAACCCTTAGGAGACAACACTCCTCCTACTAGGGACACCTAGAGGTTTAACAGCTTATTGCACGAGCTCAGTGCAATCGTGTTTTCCTGCGAAAGTGCGGTTAGGTTTTTGTAGAGAATAAAAAATAAGTTTACTCGAGGACGAGCAAAAGATAAGTTTGGGGGTATTTGTTCATATTATAATATTGAATTTTATATTCCCCATTCTTATGCATTTTACAATAAAAACATGTGCTTTTGACGCATGTCTGCTATTAGTACAGGTTACAGGTTCTTGGAGCGAAAACAGTGAAAAAAGACAAAAGATGATACAAAAGAGGTACTTTTGACCAACAAGTAGAAGGATCCTAGTCAAGCCTAGACGAAGAACAGTTCACAATTAACAAGGCAGCGCAAGGTCCAAGATTACAAAGCGAACGGTTAAAAGTCCACTGCAAATTGTTCACTGGAGATCTGGAACCAACGTAGAAGCCCAATTGATAAAAGAACCAAATAAATAAGAAGCCCAAACAGCAGAGAAAAAGCCCAGAAGAATTCATCAGACGATCTCATCAATGGGCCGTGGAACCGCGGCCCTACCCCCACCCATGCCGCGGTTCCGCGGCCGGGTTATGCCCGTGTCGGCGAGGAGTTTTTTGGCGGTGCGCGTATTGTTGACTAGGTCTTTTCTTAGGGGTATTTTTGTAATAGCAGATGCGCGAGTCATTATAACCCTAGGCTTTCCTATCCTCTATAAATAGGAACTCTAAATCTTGTATGAGGCTATTCCTCTTTTCACTTCATAAATTCAGATCTATACTGTGTTCATGTTTGGAGAGAGCCATCAATAAAAATTAGTAAGTTACTTTTATTTCTTTGCTTTAGTTCTCTTTTAATTTAGAATGTCTTTTAATCCCGTAATGAGCGAGTAGTCTTCTCGCTTGTTAAGGTTAGCCTTAGGGAAAGGTTTGAGAGATGTGATCTCTCATCCCTTTCTTACCCCTTCACACCTAGAAATTAGAACTCTATACATACACGCACACACCGCTCCCTGCGGCACCCTACACCTCGAGGTAACGGTGATACCGTAGTATAAAGGACCGGGTGCGCATGCTTTTCCATGGAGATTAGGGTAAGGATCGATAAAGGAAGGACAAGAACCTAGAGAAAGAAACATCTTCCCAAAAGATTCTAATCCACTTTATTGATAATTACCATAACATCTAATTGATCTAAAATAGGGTATTGAAAGCGGTGAGGAAACCTTTGATCTCGCAACTTCCCCTAAGCCTAATCCTAGCAAGACTTAGATCTAGATAATTTTAGTATAAACTTAATTTGGTAGTTTGATTTTAGATTTAATAAATCATTCCGAACATCCATCGGAATTAACTCGTTAGCGCGACTAGGAAATCACAAAATCCCTATGGACCGACCCATACTCACCGACTAGCTACAAGCGATGCCGTTCTTGATTACGGTAAATTATTTTTGATCGATAAAATCTCTCTAATCAGTCTCCCCATTAGTCCTATATAGTTTAAATTTCCTGCACATGAACATAACACTTTAAATTCCCATTAAACCATATTTTTAATACAATTTAATACATTTTTATATACACCATTTCACCTACCCTAAACCCTAATCTTTCCCTATTGTAACATTTCAAAAAAAATAAAATATTATTTTTTGGGAATTTTTATAATTTAATATTATTTTATTGAATATTTTAATATTTTGGTACAATTAAATACAAATAAATAGGAAATTTTTTGGAAAAATTATGGAAAATTCTAAAATAGGGTATTTTAGCGAATTATGCCATTTCTAAGTTTTTATGATTAGTTATATGATAATTTAGTGCTAATCGCGATTAAAAATCGCTAATCGGGTTTTTTGGCATTTTGTACAAAACATGCACATATCATCTTTTGTTACACTTGTGCATTTTTCCACCATGTTCCTTTTGGGTTTACTATTTGAGTGAGAAGGAATTAGAGGGAAAAGATAAGGAAAAGAAAAAGAAATGGAAAAGGATTTTTATATTGAGGTATGGGTGAGAGAGAGAAAGGGTTACCTTTGACTAAGACTTAGCCATTCTTCCATTTTCTTCACCATTCCTCTCTCCCTCTTCTTTGCTTGCTGCTGCTGCCTCTTCCCTCACTTCCTCCTCCTTTTTCAAGCCTCCAAAACACCATGATAAACTCATCAAAACCTCACTTCCTTTTTACAAAAAATGTGCACAAGCTTGCAAGCTATAGGATGGACCAAGAAAGCTTTCATTTTGGCGTTGTTGAGGATTCTTGGGGGTCTTATGAGGTAATTCCTTCACAATTAGAGTGGTATTTCTTGTGCTTAAGCTTCGATCCAAGTTTCATATCGATATTGTGTGTTTTTGTGGACTTGAGGAAAAATTAGTTAGGGTTTGGGGGAAATTTGTGTTGTAATATGAAATTGAGCTCAGTAGAAGTTAGATAAACACCCTAGTGCATGAATTGAGACCCCAACCTGAGAGTTGAAACCCGAAATACGGATTTAGAAACCGATATCGGAAAAGTTATGAAATCTGGGAAGCTTATATGAGATCTGCTATCACCCGAGACATCCTAAAATAAAATTGATTGGACCGTGAGATGCGTAGGCACCCAGGAACCACCACACAAAACCCCAGCCCCCAACTCCTTCTTCAGGCCGCAGATTTATCCTGTTTGGCCGCAAATTGCGGCCTGGACCCCACCATTTTACCTCGTTTTGGTTCTGTAGCTCCTACATGTGTAGATTAGGTCCCTGGCATATATAAATTTATCTAATTTGACCTAGGATGAAATCTGGAGCCTATTTCCTTAGTTGTTGTTTTGGGTTCGTGTTTTCGTATTCCGTATTTTTGATTCTAAATTTGTGTATTGTATTTTACCTCGACTATTTGGCGTTTATACGACGATATCGAGGGTTGTTGATGGTTTTGAAAGGCGTTGTCCATAGGTTCTAACCTATAGATCATAGCGTATCGTTTTGGGATTCGTATGCCGTTTTAGTTTGGAATTGGTTTTGATACGCATTTGCGATATGTTAATGTGTAGGTACCAAATGAAGACTCCGAGACGACAAGCAAGCGCGTGGCGACGTCCACAAATGAAGACGCAAGGTGAGTAGATTATATCTACAGGGGGAAGTCGGGTGGATGGCGTATAGCAACCCCACAGTCCGTAGTTAATATACTATTTATATATATATATATATATATATATATATGATAGTTATAGTGTGTTGTGGATATTGTGTTAGGTGTATTATGGATAGTTTAGGGTTAGAAGCAACTAGTGTAGTTCATAGTCGCGAACCCTAGAATAGATTTACACCTACACGTACACCCTTGCACATTCATTATAGTTGCACTGTGTTTGATGATATTGGACGATATTGGAGGTGAGTCGATGATTTGGGCATTGTGCCGCGAGATCGGTGATTTGATATGATTAGTATGTGGGATACGACATGTGATCTCTAGCGGGCCTTGGAACGTGTGTTTACACACGCAGCCATATTGATGGTATCAGTTGTACTAGACTTAGATCAGTACCCTAGATTATATGATATGATGATGAGGATACCAATTAATTGATGAGCTGATTGTGATAATTGACCCGTACCCAGCTATTGGGATGCCGTACGACGATGTACTGTACGAGCTTTATATTGATTATAGATCTGCACTCATGATTTTAGGATAGTCATATGATATACTGTATTGTACGCGATACTATTGAGGTGGGATCACCGACTATTATATGTATATATATTTATATCGACTCAGATTTAGGTGGATTCCATACCCCTCCCAGTTGACTTGAAACTTAGATCTGTAGTTTGCATAGTAGATGTTAGACTAGGCCCAAGTCATACCTATTTCAACAACTAACGAATCGGGAGTATTTTAAAAACACTGTAGCCCTTATTTTACAAAAACCCCGATTTGTCTTATTTCAAATGGCAAGCTGCATTATTATTCATTTACCATTTATTCTACGGCTCGCATCGCATCGCATGCTTATATGTTATTGATTCATATTCCTTTGTGCATATGCCTTTACATAGTTCCATGCTCATATTATTGTTTCATGTTGCATGTATTATAATTCATGGATTTCGCACTGTGATATGGTGGCATATAATGATTCTGGATTGTTTTACTTCTGCGTATATATATATTAGTGGTATGGGACGCCGATATATATATACACCTACTTGATATATCATCATGATGATCTATGCAAACTTATATATGCATTTCGATATATGAGAGTGGGGGCTGACCCGGACTGACGGATGCCCGATATATGAGAGTGGGGGCTGACCCGGACTGATGGATGCCCGATATATGAGAGTGGGGGCTGACCCGGACTGACGGATGCCCGATATATGAGAGTAGGGGCTAACCCGGACTAACGGATGCCCGATATATGAAAGGAGCCTATGTGCTCGGAGCCTATGTGCTCGATATGAAAGGAGCCTACGTGCTCGATATGAAAGGAGCCTTTATGGTCGATGGTATATTATATCTCCCCTACCCCATATTTATTTTATATGCATTGCATCATATATTAGTAGTACCTGATAGAGTACCTTCATGGATGCTGCATACATATCGGATACTTGATATTGAGATATATAATTGTGTCGATGTTCGACATTGATTTTCTGATGACTTCATTCGTGATACCTTCTGCTTTCATTTCATTGCATACATACATCATATATATCATATGTTATTACGTGAGGCACTGGCACGAGTTCTTGGCAATACACTTATGTTCAGATGTTACATTGCCACTTTACCATGCTTCAGACTTATTCATTTGAGGGTTATATTATATCTGATCATTTTGACTAAGGATTATGTCATGCTTTAAATTTCTGCTTGTAGATATTTTCTATTCACGAGTTGGCAACTCACCCCCGTTGTGCCACAGTTCTTGCAGGTTTGCCGTACAGGTTCCATAGCGGTATTTCTGGCACACTGCTTTCTTTTGCGGGTGATTTGCTTGGTAGGTGGGTTCTTTGTATCAGATCCGCCATTGTACATGTATTATTCATTGTATCTAGAAATTCCATCAACCAAAACTTGTATATTGTTTCAGACTTAGACACTAGTGATGTATTATTTCGACCTTAGAGTCGCGCTCAGTAGTATTACGATTTTCTTGCTTATTGGAGATTCTCTTGGGTTTTGATCCTCGCCCTTCGGCGTTGTATAATATATTGCTTGTGTGGGTTGTGCTCTTTGTTTATGCGTAGTAAGTGTTTGATAAAATGCCTCAATGGAAAATAATTTACAAAATATGTTTCTTTACTCTTAAAATGGTTTTAGATTTCTGGGCTTTTGGCTTACTTGGATCAGATGGAGTCCTATAGACTTCATATGGTTCAAGGGCTAGTCACGTGCTCTTTCTGGTCGTGAAAAAGTTGGTATCAGAGCGCTAGGTTAACCTTGGTTCGAGTCTAAGTTTGACTATGTGGAGCCTAGGGCGTCTATATATATACGGAACTTAGGCTTGACCTTACGGAACTTAGACTTAGTCGAGGGGGTATTAGACCCGAACTTTCGTCGCGTAGGATGACCCTTGGTTGATGGAATAGGTGACTAAAGTAGAGTGACGTACCGTGGGTATGTTCCGTGGCATACTTACGACACGCCACTCCGCTTAAGGAACCTTAGGATGTACATATTTTCGAGATCAGTGATTCTCTTCATATCCATGATTATACATCCATTTGAGATCCTCGATTCTATTAGTTTCATGATCATACCTTCATCGATGCTGTTCCTTCTTGTGATCATGTATCCATTCTGGATCTGTTGTTTTCTTTCTTGCCATTTATCTGCTCTCTTCGATACTCGATTGAGATTCCTGTCGCCATTGTTTGAGCGCAGTTGAGCTGCTACTAATTTTACGGTCAGGACGAGCTCATCTGGTACGAGGGCCGACCATTGTGTTTTCTGGCGACATGGGAACGTCTCGAGTTAGTATTGATGATTGTGACCTCTTGTGGAGGCGAGCGCTTGGTTTTATCCCGGATGATCGGGCCATTGTTAGAGCTGCCAGCTGAGTGAGGACTGTTGATGTACAGCATACCTCAGAAATTATGATGTCGCCTACCGTGCAGACAGATGAAATAGCTGTTGCTGAGATTGACAGGATGTCGCTTCCGGAGCTTACGAGCTGAGATAGCCGGAGCTTCCAGGCAGATATGAGACAGATGATAGCTAGTTTACCCGATTTGAGAGTCGAAGGTGATTCGTCCGATTTATGCGCCGGAGCAGGCCCAGTTGAGTTAAAGATTTCCAGTATGGAGAGTCTTACTCGGATCTAGAGCAGACCGATTTAGAGATGACCACCAATGTATTGCCTTTCCTGGAGGATTGAGGCGCTGTTCAGCATACAGACGAATGAGCCAGTTGCTGCTGCAAATGATGAGATATCGCCCAGATGATTGGAGCTACTGCAGCATGAGTATACACTTAGAGATATGATGGAAGGTCGCTAGTCACTAAGGATGAAGGACTAGGACGTGTGGTTCGTTCGCTTACCGATGCGAGGTCATCAGATAGATTGCTTCCAGCTAGAGACGACTTCACGCGGAGACGTTGAGAGTCGACAGAGACGATCGAATGTCAGAAACCTGCTATTCCAAGTTTAAAGTATTCGGAAAGACATGCAGGCAATTCTATGGACCCTCTAGAAGAATGAAACCCTAACTCGACATAATGACTGTGTGAAAGCCTTTGAACCTTAGGGTTTGCGGCAGTTCTGCGACGCCATTAGTGAGGCTTGGGTTTGCCCTTCTACGGCTGGATCATTGATGCTGTGGTATGTACTCGATGCTGATAAACTGTACCCAAGATGTTGAGCTCTTGGGGGATTAAGAGGTTTTGACGAATCGATCGAATGGTTCGACTTCCTTCGGATGCTAAGTGGTGAGATGCATTTCTTGGGAGACTCCTGATACGAGGATAACCGTTGGAGCGCGGTCCGTGCAGCCACGATGAGTTGAGTCCGAATCAGTCGATATTGAAGCAGAGTGAAGTAAAGAGTTCGCAAGAGATTTGACGAGGTGACGTTCCACTCCGCTGACATCAAAGATGCGATACGCATGCAGAGGCGTCGTTTAGGGATATACCTTCCAGAAAGAGTCGCGAAGGGTATGCAGCCGTTCCGGAACAAGGATTAGCTTCAGTAAAGGACGATGACTTCCGGGCAATTCGGCAGGAATGAGATTTGAGAGAGATCTCGACAGGACCTTTCTGGAATACTATACGAGAAGACCAGGACCCAAGAGGGGTCATATTGAGCACATTCAGTAGGCCAGAGCTTGACATCGTCGACGAGGTAGTTGACCAGGTTCGGATAAAGGACCTTACCCAGATGCGTTGCGAGTTGATCGAGAACGGACGAGTATTGAGTATTCATCTGATGGTTGGGACGTGTTCCCGAGGACCTGTTCGGCCAGACATCTTCTACAGAATGATGAACCTACAGAGTACGCGATTTTGAGTCTGTGCGAGAGACTTCGGATTGACCGTGGTCGAGAACAGTGCAGTGTGTAGATAGCATGGTGTGACGTCATAGTGGACGACGATAGAGACAAGTGGAACCAGAGGTTTGTGCGAGACGCTGACGAGCTGTCAGTACTAGAGACCTGATATGCTTACAGAGGCTTTGGGATGCGACCAATTTCCGAGAAAATGCTGTGTTGAGGACGCAGATGTCCATCGAGCGAGAAGAGATTATGCAAGAGTACCAGCCTCTGTACAAACCGGCATAGGCAAGATCGGAAGAGACCTTGAGCGGGATTCCTTCCAGGACACTGCTGCGATGATATTTGCACCCAGGATCAGATGTGATATGCATTCAAACAATCAGAGGTCGACGCCAGTGACATGCTGCTTTACGAGTGGTCGTGAGGATTGACCGAGAGATGACCAGAGAAGTGCCAGAACAGAATCGTCCCCGTTAGCACACCTGACAGGGCCGATGAGCCGATTGATTGTGAGATTGGTAATCCACAGAGAAAATAAGGACCCAGAGGCAGAGGACACCAGACTGTAAGCAAGAGGCAAGTAGATATCTTGCGCTGCTAGCATTGGATGCACCCTTAGTGTTTTGAGGTACGATTTTGGTGCACACCAGATGCACTAAATCGGGTTTCCTTGTGCATGTCAGATGCACCTGGTTTTGCTGTCAGGTACACACGTTGCCTATGACAGATATTGTGTGCACACCCGTTGCACCTGAATGGTTCTTATGTGGATTCTGTTTTCCGTGCGCACCCGACGCACGGGGTATTCTTATATTCGCTTTAGGATTGATGTTTTCGGAGCCCCGGCAATTTGGATTTTTGCTGAAATGTTTAAGAATTTGGGGGTTTAAATTTAAATTCGGGGACCGAATTTATTTAAGGGGGGTAGATTGTAACATTTCAAAAAAAATAAAATATTATTTTTTGGGAATTTTTATAATTTAATATTATTTTATTGAATATTTTAATATTTTGGTATAATTAAATACAAATAAATGGGAAAAATTTTGGAAAAATTATGGAAAATTCTAAAATAGGTTATTTTAGAGAATTATGCCATTTTTAAGTTTTTATGATTAGTTATATGATAATTTAGTGCTAATCGCGATCAAAAATCGCTAATCGGGTTTTTTGGCATTTTGTGCAAAACATGCACATATCATCTTTTGTTACACTTGTGTATTTTTCCACCATGTTCCTTTTGGGTTTACTATTTGAGTGAGAAGGAATTAGAGGGAAAAGATAAGGAAAAGAAAAAGAAATGGAAAAAGGAATTTTATATTGAGGTATGAGTGAGAGAGAGAAAGGGTTACCTTTGACTAAGACTTAGCCATTCCTCCATTTTCTTCACCATTCCTCTCTCCCTCTTCTTTGCTTGCTGCTGCTGCCTCTTCCCTCACTTCCTCCTCCTTCTTCAAGCCTCCAAAACACCATGATAAACTCATCAAAACCTCACTTCCTTTTTACAAAGAATGTGCACAAGCTTGCAAGCTATAGGATGGACCAAGAAAGCTTTCATTTTGGCTCTGTTAAGGATTCTTGGGGGTCTTATGAGGTAATTCCTTCACAATTAGAGTGGTATTTTTGTGCTTAAGCTTCGATCCAAGTTTCATATCGATATTGTGTGTTTTTGTGGACTTGAGGAAAAATTAGTTAGGGTTTGGGGGAAATTTGTGTTGTAATCTGAAATTGAGCTCAGTAGAAGTTAGATAAACACCCTAGTGCATGAATTGAGACCCCAACCTGAGAGTTGAAACCCGAAATACGGATTTAGAAACCGATATCGGAAAAGTTATGAAATCTGGGAAGCTTATATGAGATCTGCTATCACCCGAGACATACTAAAATAAAATTGATTGGACAGTGAGATGCGCAGGCACCCAGGAACCACCACACAAAACCCCAGCCCCCAACTCCTTCTTCAGGCCACAGATTTATCCTGTTTGGCCGCAAATTGCGGCCTGGACCCTACCATTTTACCTCATTTTGGTTCTGTAGCTCCTACATGTGTAGATTAGGCCCCTGGCATGTATAAATTTGTCTAATTTGACCTAGGATGAAATCTGGAGCCTATTTCCTTAGTTGTTGTTTTGGGTTCGTGTTTCCGTATTCCGTATTTTTGATTCTGAATTTGTGTATTGTGTTTTACCTCGACTATTTGGCGTTTATACGACGATATCGACGGTTGTTGATGGTTTTGAAAGGCGTTGTCCATAGGTTCTAATCTATAGATCATAGCGTATCGTTTTGGGATTCGTATGCCATTTTAGTTTGGAATTTGTTTTGATACGCATTTGCGATATGTTAATGTGTAGGTACCAAATGAAGACTCCGGGACGACAAGCAAGCGTGTGGCGACGTCCACAAATGAAGACGCAAGATGAGTAGATTATATCTACAGGGGTAAGTCGGGTGGATGGCGTATAGCAACCCCGCAGTCCGTAGTTAATATACTATATATATATATGATAGTTATAGTGTGTTGTGGATATTGTGTTAGGTGTATTATGGATAGTTTAGGGTTAGAAGCAACTAGTGTAGTTCATAGTCGCGAACCCTAGAATAGATTTACACCTACACGTACAACCTTGCACATTCATTATACTTGCACTGTGTTTGATGATATTGGACGATATTGGAGGTGAGTCGATGATTTGGGCATTGTGCCGCGAGATCTGTGATTTGATATGATTCATATGTGGGATACGACATGTGATCTTTAGCGGGTCTTGGAATGTGTGTTTACACACCCAGTCATATTGATGGTATCAGTTGTACTAGACTTAGATCAGTAGCCAGATTATGTGATATGATGATGAGGATGCCAATTAATTGATGAGCTGATTGTGATAATTGGCCCGTACCCAGTTATTGGGATGCCGTACGACGATGTACTGTACGAGCTTTATATTGATGATAGATCTGGACCCATGACTTTAGGATTGTCATATGATATACTGTATTGTACGCGATACTATTGAGGCGGGATCACCGACTATTATATGTATATATATTTATATCGATTCGGATTTAGGTGGATTCCATACCCCTCCCAGTTGACTTGATACTTAGATCTGTAGTTTGCATAGTAGATATTAGACTAGACCCAAGTCATACCTATTTCAACAACTAACGAATCGGGAGTATCTTAAAAACACTGTAGCCCTTATTTTACAAAAACCCCGATTTGTCTTATTTCAAATGGCAAGCTGCATTATTATTCATTTACCATTTATTCTAAGGCTCGCATTGCATTGCATGCTTATATGTTATTGATTCATATTCCTTTGTGCATATGCCTTTACATAGTTCCATGCTCATATTAGTGTTTCATGTTGCATGTATTATAATTCATGGATTTCGCACTGTGATATGGTGGCATATGATGATTCTGGATTGTTTTACTCCTGCGTATATATATATATATTAGTGGTATGGGATGCCGATATATATATACACCTACTTGATATATCATCATGATGATCTATGCAAACTTATATATGCATTTCGATATATGAGAGTGGGGGCTGACCCGGACTGACGGATGCTCGATATATGAGAGTGGGGGCTGACCCGGACTGACGGATGCCCGATATATGAGAGTGGGGGCTAATCCGGACTGACGGATGCCCGATATATGAAAGGATCCTATGTGCTCGGAGCTTATGTGCTTGATATGAAAGGAGCCTATGTGCTCGATATGAGAGGAGCCTTTATGGTCGATGGTATATTATATCTCCCCTACCCCGCATTTATTTTATATGCATTGCATCATGTATTAGTAGTACCTGATAGAGTACCTTCATGGATGTTGCATACATATCGGATACTTGATATTGAGATATATAATTGTGTCGATGTTCGACACTGATTTTCTGATGACGTCATTCGTGACACCTTCTGCTTTCATTTCACCGCATACATACATCATATCTATGATATGTTATTACGTGAGGCACTGGCATGAGTTCTTGGCAATACACTTATGTTCAGATGTTACATTGCCACTTTACCATGCTTCAGACTTATTCATTTGAGGGTTATATTATATCTGATCGTTTTGACTAAGGATTATGTCATGCTTTCAATTTCTTCTTGTAGATATTTTCTATTCATGAGTTGGCAACTCACCCCCGTTGTGCCACAGTTCTTGCAGGTTTGCCGTACAGGTTCCATAGCGGCATTTCCGGCACACTGCTTTCCTTTGCGGGTGATTTGCTTGGTAGGTGGGTTCTTTGTATCAGAACCACCGTTGTGCATGTATTATTCATTGTATCTAGAAATTCCATCAACTAAAACTTGTATATTGTTTCAGACTTAGACACTAGTGATATATTATTTCGACCTTTGAGTCGCGCTCAGTAGTATTACGATTTTCTTGCTTATTGGAGATTCTCTTGGGTTTTGATCCTCGCCCTTCGGCGTTGTATATTATATTGCTTGTGTGGGTTGTGCTCTTTGTTTATGCGTAGTAAGTGTTTGATAAAATGCCTCAATGGAAAATAATTTACAAAATATGTTTCTTTACTCTTAAAACGGTTTTAGATTTCTGGGCTTTTGGCTTACTTGGATCAGATGGAGTCCTATAGACTTCATATAGTTCATGGGCCAGTCACGTGCTCTTTCAGGTCGTGACACCTATAAATATCAACCCTAAACACACCATCCTCACTCCAAATTTCTGTCCAAAACTCTTAAGAAAATCCCTAGAACTTTTGTGTACAAGTGGAGTTAGCGAAGGGCGAAACTTCGGCGAACTTCCGACGACGACCCTAGGAGCTTCCGGCGATGAAACGACGCACCGGTTAATCCTACTTCCTCCTCTACCTCTTCTCTTGATTCTAAGCCAGTAAGTACAACCTCCCTCTTCTCTATTCTTTTCTAAAAACTAGTATTACTAAAAGCCGACGGAATCGGAGTTAATCCGATTTCCGATTCGGTTCTTCCTAAAAATCTCACTTTTTCTTCAATACAATCATACTAAACCATTACATGTTGACTATTAAACATTAACAAGTCATATTGAACAAGTTCCATATCAAAAGGATTTCTATTTCAATTTTTATCGTACTTTTTCACTAAAATACCATGTAGTTTAATTTCGACATTTAAACATCGCAATCTTGCTATACGTTTAAGTAGATCACGAGATAATGACCTATCTCCTCACAACACTCATATGAAATATAACATAATATCTTTCGGGAACATAGAATACGGGAAAACGAAACTTTACATATAAATACCACTAACTATTAAAACCTTTTTCTACAAGATTATGTATTTTCATAAATCTTTGCAAAGCGCCGTTACAACCCATTTTGGGGAACCCGACTGGGATGGTGCGGATCTCTGGGCTTAGTAGTGCGAGATGCAGACCTCCGCAAGGAGCATTCGGTCTCGAGAGATTTAAAATACGAATATCTTAAGAAAATAAGATTTCTAGAAAATAATAAATTAAAAAGTATTTTTATCAATATATAAATATATATGTATTATCATAATATTTATTTTTGATATAATATAAATATTCTAACTTTTTCTAAAATCACAAGAATCACTTTACATTAAAATACCATGAATTCCATACACGTTGAACATTACAATTAAATACCTTATGTTATGAAATTAGGTTATTTTCACTAGAAATGTCACAAATATAAAATCTACATCTATAATAACTCTAAATACGATAATTAAATACTTGGGGTGTGTTTCCCCCAATCAGAGCAAAACTCTGTTTGAGGTTCAAAAATTTAAAAATTGAAGCAACGCTTCAGATCCAGCACTAGGCGCGCTGCACACCACGTGTCAAACATGGATGCGCTAGCGCCAGGTGCGCTGCGCCCTAGGCAGTGCACCATGTGTGCGCTAGCGCTAGGTGCGGTGCGCGCCACATGTCAGACACGGGTGCGCTAGCGCAGGCTGCGCTGCGCTCTAGGAAGCGCACCATGAGTCAAACGTAGGTGCGCTAGCGCAAGGTGCGCTGCACTCGGAGCAGTGCACCATGTGCAAAGCACGGGTGCGCCAGCGCTGGAATTATAAAATTCCCCACCGTTCGATCAAAAGAACTAATAATAATGATAAATCATTAATTAATCAGAAGAATTAAATTCTTTTATGGAAAGATTTTCTCAATCTTGTTAAAAACAAGAAGATTGTCTTCTGTAAAACAGAAACCCTAGGATCAAAGATCCAACGGTGGGAAACATCCCCAAATCAATCAGAGAAAGATCTCTTTAACTGATTCAACAAATCAGCTTGCCCTATATAAAGGCCCCAAGACTTTAAGTCTGATATAGAGAAACCCCCCTATAAACTTTGAAAAAACTCAAAGAAAGAAGAGCAAGCTCTCAGCAAAAGAAAACTTTTTCTTCAAGGTAAAAATGGTGAAGAACAAAGAGATGGATTCATCTCATAATTAAAAAGAAGAATTATCTTCTTAAAAAAGATCATAGATCTACAAAGACCAAGGTCTTTTATAAAAAGAAATCAAAAGATCTCATCATAAAAACAAAAGAAGTATTTACTTCATTCACAAATCATTGATCTACAAAGGCAAAGCCCTTTCAAAAAAATTGTAAGAACTGTTGTTCTTGAATCTTGAGACAAAGTCTCTTTTAAAAGAACATAAATTTGTTCACAGATCATAAAATTAATAAAATGCGCGTTGCGCTCTTGAATTGCGCTTCTGCGCTCCCTGTATCGGCGCTCAGCGCCAAATGCGCCACGTGTTAACCACGTATGCGCCAACTAAAACAACTTGCGCTCTGCTCTTTTAAATTAGCGCAATGCGCTCATCATCTGGCGCTCAGCGCCAAGCGCACCGCGTGTCACTCACGTGTGCGCTACTCAGCAGAAGCGCACTGCGCTCTTTAACTGGCGCAAAACGCCAAGCGCGCCACGTGTCACTCATGTGTACGCTACTCAGCAGAAGCGCAATGCGCTCATCATCTGGCGCTCAGTGCCAAGCGCGCCACGTGTCACTCACGTGTGCACTACTCAGCAGAAACGCACTGCACTCTTTAACTGGCGCAAAGCGCCAAGCGCGCCACGTGTCCTTCACGTGGGCGCTGACAGAACATAAATTGTTCTTTAATAAGCCTCAGAGATATTATGAGTGCTCAACACTAAAAGACAGAAATACTGTCAAAATTCCAATCAATACTTAGCATTGTTAAAAGGGCTAAGCCCAAATAAAGGCTCGACAGCCCAGAATAAAAATGTTAAACATTTATTGGACTTAGCCCAATATTGGTCCTCAACTTATATTTAATTGGGCCCATTTGCTCATGAATATTTAACAGATCTTAGTCCCAAATTGGACTACAGATCTTCCAACCAACTCACACCGGTTCGGGGGTACATCTCTTTACTCCTCTGATATTTGTCGTTGTAATCCTTCAACGTCTTCAGAGAGTGTAGGGTTACTAGGCACTCTAATAAAGTTCTACAATGCATCAACCTTGTCCATTTAAAATTTTAGCTGTGCCGAATAACCCTAAACAAGATCGTTGCTAGAAAATTAGGGTTTCACATGCTACTAAAGGACATTTACTACTAAGGGAATACGAAATACAACCTTTGTAGATCGGTCCTTCACTTCTAAAGCTCCTTATCGTAGTCCCTTCGCTGCGATCATGGTTTTCCCGGGCCCTTGCATGGCTTCACGAGGCGAAAGATGCGTCCTTGCTTGAAGTCTTCGAGGCCGAAGATGATCTACGTCGAGAGAATAACGACTCAAGCTACTACTTCACTAACTAGAGAATTAGTGAAGAAAACACCCTAAACTAAAGTGCTAGTCTAGTAGAGGATAGAGAAATAGGAAGTGGGTTCTTTTTAGAATTTTATTTCTCACAATCTTTCTCACTTTGGATCAAACCCTAGCAAGCTTTTCTTTTGAACCAAGAAGAAGAAGATGAACAAAAGAAAGAGATGAGGAAAATGATCAAGTGAGAAAGCTAACCATGGTGAGTGAGTATCATATACTAACTCATGTAGAGACCTAACCATGGCTAATGCTTATGGTTGGGTTAACAAATATCCATAGTAAAACAAACTTAGTGGACTTAGTCAATGCATCCACAAGCTTCCACAAGCTTCATGCATTTAGCTAATCCTCCACTAATTTTGTAATTACTTTAAATATTAAAAACCCAACATAAATAAATAGCATGGTATAAGTCTCATACACCCAAGTCATGTGTATCATCAACCATGATACAAAAAGAAAACACAATTTTAATATATATCACATATATATTAAAGTTGTGCACTTGTGAGAAAAATCCTCATGTGAACAAGTGTTAGTTAATGTAAACTAGTATATCTAATATACAATTATACACTGAATTATTAAATCAATACTTGACTTAATAATCCGGTCATATCACATATAACCGACTAACATCCATTGTATCGACTTATCGAATCAACACTTGATTCGATAACCCGGCTATATCATATATAACCGACCGATACAAAAAGTCGCGAGAATAGAATACGGTATCACATACACGCATTATTCTCGGTCCCGCACATATCACATACGTGCTCCTATTTCGTTTTGCCTGAGCCAGTAAAACCTCTATGTAGGATTCTAAAGACTCGTCAATACGCCGGCAGTAGGTGATGATCACATCAAGCACCCACAAGCCGTCAGCGGTACTAGCTGGACGTAACGGCCACCCGGGTATTGAACAATCAGAAGATTAGCAAGCAAGCCCGCTCCAACTACTGTAAAAGCCTGCCGGTAACACTTCCCGTACAGCCCGGTCTCCTCGTCTGATATGTCGCATATCAAGTCTAGGGGTGGTAAACGTCAGACCCCAATAACTGATAAGTCATGCCGATATAAGGCTCATAACGGGTCGAGAAACTACCGGTAACACTTACCAGTAAATCTCTAAATCAGCCATGGTCAGGGACTTACCTGTTACGGCCAATCGAGCACATCGCAACATCAACCCCCAATACCGGGAGAGACGAAACCCTTCCTATCACTCATTGCCTCCATGTGACTCGGAACTGTACCCAAAAAACCACCGTTTTGCACGCCCTCTTGGACGTGGTAAGGTGGAAATCAAAGCACAGTGAGAATCACACAAGGCTCTATGACGATCTCAGGTCTACAGACTAACCTGCACAAGTGTCACCAGAGAACTGCTATCTGACGTGAGGTATAATACCATTTGGGAGTTCTCGGCGAGTCCGTCCAGTGTATCCAGTCTCCACTGAGCACCCGTATACCATCTCTGATGTCAAACACCAATGGATTTTGGATCATCCATCGCCCATCTCATGGGTCGAGAAGTGTATACGCTAGTCTACACTGGTATATCGATGCCCCGTCTCGATACACCCATGACCAGGGACCTTGAAAGATGCACTTATGGACTACCATGTCCCCACTAGCATGATCCGCATCATAGTCCAGGTTGTCAAGTACACATCCTAAGGGCTTTACTAACATGTAACTATAAGACAGTATAAAGAGACAAGTATACATGTTAAGATAAAGAGCAACCAGATAGCATACTATCATGTAGAGCAAGAAAGTCCTCTCTATATATGTCCAAGCATCCAATATAATATACATCATCTGTATAATACTGGCTTCTAGGGCATACATACAACTAACAATCTCCTACTTGCACTAGGACCAGCTGCTGTAGTATCGCATACCAAGTATCCCGAAGAGTCTCTCAAACTGTATCTGGGGAATGGCCTTCGTGAGTGGATCCACTGTGTTGTTCTTCGTGTCAAGCCTCCTGACCTCGATCTACCGTCGATCTACTATCTCCCGGATCAGGTGATATCGCCTCAGAATATGCCTGGATCGCTGATGGGACCTGGGTTCCTTGGCCAAAGCCACCGCTCCATTGTTATCGTAATACAAAGGTATTGGATGCTCAATGGATGGAACCACTCCAAGTTCAGTAATGAACTTCTTTGTCACGACCCGAAAGAGCACGTGACTGGCCCTTGAACCATATGAAGTCTATAGGACTCCATTTGATCCAAGTAAGCCAAAAGCCCAGCAATCTAAAACCATTTTAAGAGTAAATAAAGAAAACTGGTTTAAAGAAGTGAAGAAAAACATGTTTGAAAGTCAAGGTTTGTAAATAACTAAGCCGAATATGCATTTTAAAAAAAAGTACGGTCTTTTCTAAAAATTTCGGCAGAGTTTCTTTTGTAAAAACTGGCCCCGAACGGGGTACAACAAGAACAATATATATATGCAATGATAAAAGGCATCCCCAAGCGGGAGCTAGCTCTTCGTCAATCGACGGTCACAACCACGCAAGCAATATAATATACAACGCCGAATGGCAAGGTTCAAAACTCTACAGAAACCCAATAAGCATGAAAATCGAAATACTGCTAAGCGCGACTCTAAGGTCGAATAATACATCACTAGTGTCTAAGTCTGAAACAATATACAAGTTTTGGTTGATGGAATTCTAGATACAATGAATAATACAAGTACAATGGTGGTTCTTGATGCAAAAGAACCCACCTACCAAATGCAATTCACCGCAAGAAAGCAGTGTGCCAGAAATGCCGCAATGGAACCTGTACGGCAAAACCTGCAAGAACTGTGGCACAACGGGGGTGAGTTGCCAACTCGTGAATAGAAATATCTACAAGCAGAAACCGAATGCAAGACATAATCCTAGGTCAATACGATCAGTATAATATAAACCACAAGAGTACGTCTGAAGCATGATAAGGTGGCAATGTAACATCTAAACATGTATGTAGTGCCAAGTACTCAGGTAATAACATGTCATCAGTATAAGGTATGTCTGCATGAAGTAAATATGATGAAGTATCAAATGGATATCAATACACATATATTAGCGTCCCATTCCACTAAAATTGGTGTAAGGGTATATATAACAGCGCCCTCATACCCTGTTATATATACAATGAAGTATGATCAATGTAAATCCAGTCTGTATGTGATCAAGTCTGTATAAACGTGGAACCCGTCCACCCGTCACCCAATGACAATAAACGTGGAACCCATCCACCCGTCACCTAATGACAATAAACATCATGTATGTAAATATGAGGATATAAACAAAATGATGGAAAACATCACGAAACCTGTGCCTAGCATCGGCACGAAAATCCTCATCTATCAGGCACTGTCACCAAGACTAGCCCTGATAGGTACGTATCATACGCTATATCGAAACCCGAGTGCCCAGCTTCGACCCTCGAATTGCGACGTATGCATACGTACAAGCTCCGGTCGGTATCCCCAAGATAACCGCCGAGTAAAAGGTAATATCACCGGACAGTATGGTTCCCCAGCCGGGCTCATCGGCTCATAGCACATCGACATCCCTTTCTTGGCCCAGGGTACTCCGGGCCCCACCATGTACTCTCATACGGCCTCGACGCCTCTTCGTAGGGGTATATAAATCAGAACCGATAAAATTCATGGTGGTAGCTGAAATATCATATCAAGGGTAACCGGGTTTTAAAACATTTACATAATCTCTTGAAATACCCACGGTTCCCCAAATCCAGAAATATCATGAAAACAAATATCCCAATGCGCATAATCAGAAAGCATGATGTATGTGACATATAGATGAAATGCAAGTATAACAGCATATCATGCAATCATAGAATAATGGTATGCACATACAAGGTCATATCCTGATGCAATAATACTACTGTGTAGTGACATGGCAATTATCGATGATGAATTATGTGAGCCAGCAAGCAGTGTACGTGGAACATATGCATCATCGATATTGGTGCTGGTGTCCTAACAGCATGATGGTAATATAGCAATAAACACATGCAAAGCGATGTGAATAGCATGAATATGCGGAAATCGAATAATCAACGCAACAGTAAAGAATCTAGATACATGTGTATATGTCATGCAGTAATGCCATTTGAAATAAGACGAATCGGGGTTTTGGTAAAATAAGGATTACGGTGTTTTTAAGAATAGATACGTCTTTTGAAAATACCCGTAGAATCCCTTTACTTATCCTTAAGATATTCCCGATTCGTTAGTTTTGAAATAGGTATGACTCGGGTCTAGTCTAACATCTACTATGCAAACTACAGAGCTAAGTATCAAGTAAACCGAGAGGGGTATAGAAACCACCTAAATCTGAGTCGATATGTATATATATAGTAGTCGGTGATCCCGCCTCAGGAGTAGCGCGTACGATACCGTAAATCATATGATATCCTCAAGTCATGAGTGCGGATCTATCATCAATATAAAGCTCGTACGGTAAATCGTCGTACGGCATCCCAATAGCAGGTTACGGGTCAGTATCACATTCCTCTCATCAAATATCAGGTATCATTATCATCATATCACATAATCTGGGGTACTGATCTAAGTCTAGTACAAATCGATACCATCTATAAAGTATGAATGCGGGGGTAAACACACATCCAAAGCCCGCAAGAATCACATGTCGTATCCCAAATACGAATCATATCAAATCACCGATCTCACGGCACAAAGCCCAAAACCATCGACTCATCTCCAATGTCATCCAATATCATCATCAACACAGTGTAAATGTAAGGAATATGCAAGTGTGTGCGTATGGGTGTAAACCTATCCTAGGGTTCGCAACTAGGAAATATTCTAGCTTACTTCTAACCCTATCACATCTAACACATCTCAAATAATCCACGACACTATACTATCATATATAAACACATAAGGTATACCAACTACGGACTGCGGGGGTGCTATACGCCATCCACCCGACTTCCCCCTGTAGATATAATCTACTCACCTTGTGTCTTTATTTGTCGATGTTGCCACGCGCTTTCTTGTCGTCCCGAAGTCTCCATGGAGTACCTACACATTAACGTATCGCAAATGCGTATCAAAACCAATTCAAAACTAAAACGGCATACGAATCCCAAAACGATACGATAAGGGGCATATAGGTTAGAACCTATGGCACGCCTTCAAAACCATCAACAACCCTCGATATCGTCGTATAAACGCCAAGTAGTCGAGGTAAAACACCATAAGCAAAATACACAAATTCAGATTTAAAAATACAGAATACGGAAACACGAATCCAAAACAGCAACTAAGGAAAAATGCTCCAGATTTCACCCTAGGTCAAATTAGACAAATCTATATATACCAGGGGTCTAATCTATACATGTGGGAGCAGCAAAACCAAAACGAGGCAAAATGGGACAGGTATGGCCGCAAATTGCGGCCAATTGCAATAAATTGGCTGCTTGGATTTGGAGTTGGGGGCTAGGTTTTGGTGTGGTGGCTCCATGGTGCCTGCACATCTCACGGTCAATTCAGTTTTATTTTTGGGGTCTCGGGGTGATAGCAGATTCCTAAATACGATCACAGATTCACAGTTTTCTCCGATATCGATTCCGTCAATCCTTATTCTGTGTTCTAGCTTCAGGTTTGGTCCAATCTATCATCACACCAGGGGTTCTAGGGTCATCACAAGCCTCAATTTCACTTTTAATCTCAGGTCTAACCCTAAACCCTAACTTGAAGTTCACAGGTCCATCAAACGACATCATATCGACATGAAACTAGAATTGATGCAATAAGAATTGACATACTAAACTAAGGGTGCAGAAATTACCTTTTTTGGCAACTCAAGAATTTTCTTGAGTTGCACAAAGTCCTCAAAATCAGCCCTTGCTTAGTCCAATGTGTAGCTATTGAGCTTGGGAGCAACTTTTGTGAAATGGGGATAGGGTTTTGGTTAGGTTTTAATGGTGGATCTAAGTTGAAGAGGGGGGAGGAAGAAGAGGGAGAGGGCAGGAGCAGCAGCAGCTCTATGAAGGGGGGGAGAGAAAATGAGGTGGAAATGATGGAGAAAAGGGTCAAAAGTCAAAAGCAACCTACTCTCTCTCTCTCATCATCATGCTATTTTTTCCTTTTCTTTTCTTTTCCTTTCCTTTTCTCTTAATTCCTTCTCACTTAAATAGTAAACCCAAATGAGAAACCATGGTAGAAAATGCACAAATGTGAAAAAAGTGATATGTGCATGTTTTGCACAAAAGTGCAAAAAAACCGATTAGCGATTTTTAATCGCGATTAGCACTAAATTAGCATATAGCTAATCATAAAACTTTAAAATGGCATAATTCTATAAATTACCCTATTTTAGAATTTTCCATAATTTTTCTAAATTTTTTTCCATTTATTTGTATTTAATAATACCAAAATATTAAAATATTCAATAAAATAATATTAAATTATAAAAATTCCCAAAAATAATATTTTATTTTTTTGAAATGTTACATTCTTGATCCAGACAGCCTCTTTGGCAGTATCGTTGGCAGCGATGTATTCAGCTTCCATCGTCGAGTCTGCCACGGTTTCCTACTTGGAACTCTTCCAGCCAACCGCCCCTCCGTAAAGGGTAAAGACAAATCCCGAGTGCGATTTAGAGTCGTCCTTATCACTCTGGAAGCTCGAATCGGTAAAAGACTCCACTTGGAGTTCTCCGTTACCATACACCAAGAGCATCTCTTTAGTCCTTCGTAAGTACTTGAGAATGCTCTTCACAGCTGTCCAGTGACTCTTTCCAGGATCAGCTTGATACCTACTCACTACACTTAGTGAGTATGCTACATCGGGTCTGGTACATAGCATCGCGTACATGATAGAGCCTACAGCCGAAGTATAGGGTATCCCTTGCATGCGAGCTCTTTCCAAATCAGTCTTGGGAGACATCGCTTTGGAGAGAGTGAGCCTTGAGATCATGGGTAAAAACCCATGTTTGGACTCTTCCATACTAAACCTCTTTAGTATGATGTCAATATACCTGGATTGGGACAATTTCAATATCCTTTTAGATCTATCTCTATAGATCATAATTCCTAGTATGCAGGAGGCATCACCTAGATCTTTCATTGAGAATCTTTGTGATAAGAAGAGCTTGACCGATTGCAGCATAGGAATGTCATTTTCTATCAAGAGTATGTCGTCCACGTACAATATGAGGAAGACAACCTTACTCTCTGCCACCTTCTTGTAGACACAAGGTTCATCTACGTTTTTGACGAAATCAAATTCTTTGATAACGACGTCAAAGCAGATGTTCCAACTCCGCGATGCTTGCTTTAATCCATAAATGGATTTAAGCAGCTTGCGCATCTTCCTGCTGCTCCCACTATCTACGAAGCCATCTGGCTGAGTCATGTACACGCTCTCTTCTAAATCACCGTTTAGAAAGGCGGTCTTAACATCCATTTGCCAGATTTCGTAGTCATGATATGCAGCGATGGCAAGCATGATCCGGATGGATTTAAGCATAGCCACTGGAGAAAAGGTTTCGTCATAGTCCACACCTGGTCTTTGACAAAAACCCTTTGCAACAAGTCTAGATTTGAAAGTCTCCACTTTCCCATCTACAACAATTTTTTTTTTTTGAAGATCCACTTGCTCCCAATGGGTTTTACCCTTTCAGGAGCATCTTCCAAAGTCCATACTTTGTTGGTGTACATGGATTCCATCTCGGACCGCATTGCATCCAGCCATTTCACTGAGTCCCCATTCGTGATGGCCTGCTCGAAGCTAGTTGGGTCATCATCAACCATGATGCAATCCTCGCTCCCACCATCCATGAGAAAACCGTAGTATCTCTCAGGTGGGTGAGGAACCCTGTTAGATCGGCGGTGAGGCTGAGGTTCATTGGGAACTACTGAATCCTCTGGTTCCACTAAATCTTTAGTTGCAGTTTGTGTATCTGGAACCTCTTCCAGCTCTACCACTTTGCCACTAATTCCTTTTACAAGAAATTCTTTTTCTAAAAAGGTGGTATGTTGAGCAACAAACACTTTTTGTTCCTCACTGTGGTAGAAAAAATACCCATATGAGTTCTTTGGATATCCCACAAACTTGCAAATAACTGACCGTGCCTCGAGTTTGTCCAGATTTTGTCTTTTGACATAGGCCGGACAACCCCATATCTTAACTCGTTTAAGATATGGTCTCTTCCCACTCCATATCTCATATGGTGTGGTAGGTACAGATTTAGATGGAACTTGATTCAATAGGTACGCTGCTATTTCCATCGCATACCCCCAGAAGGAAATAGGTAACTCAGCTGTGCTCATCATAGAGCGCACCATATCTAATAGGGTGCGGTTCCTCCGTTCCGATACACCGTTGTGCTATGGTGTATATGGAGGAGTCAGCTGAGAGAGAATCCCATTCTCTTTTAGGAAGTCCAGGAATTCATTGCTCAAGTATTCACCTCCTCGATCAGATAGAAGGATTTTAATACTTTTCCCGGTTTGGTTCTCGACTTCTTGTTTATATTCTCTAAATTTCTCAAAAGGTTCTGATTTGTGTTTCATCAGGAACACATATTCGAATCTAGAGAGATCGTCAGTGAATGTAATGAAGTACGCAGAACCATTCCTGGTATTTGTTGACATGGGGCCGCATACATCACTATGTACCAGTCCCAAGAGTTCCGTAACTCTCTCTCCGTGTCCTGTAAACGGAGTTTTGGTCATCTTGCCTTTGAGACATGACTGGCAAGTGTCATAAGATGAAAATTCAAACGGATTCAAATATCCATCCTTATGTAACTTAGCTAGTCGTGTCGCATTGATGTGACCCAGTCTACAATGCCACAAGAAGGATTCATTCAGTTCTGAACTCTTCCTCTTGTGTGTGTTTGTTATGCTCAGAACTATTGATTGATTTAGAACATAAATGCCATTGCACATCGTGCCTGATCCAACCAACTTTTGGTTTAGAAAAATGTTCATAACATTATCCTGTAATACAAAATTATATCCTTCTTCACTCAACAAAGAAACCGATATAATGTTGCATATCAGGTTCGGCATGTAATAGCATTCGTTCAGAATCAATGTATTAGCAGTTGGCAATACAAGGTGATATTCCCCGACGGTTTTAGCTGCAACAATTGCACCATTTCCAACCCTTATGTCTTTATCACCTTCTCCAAGTTCTCTACCTTTCCTAAGCCCATGTAACTGATTACATATATGGAATCCTGACCAGGTATCTAATACACAGGACGTAGAGGAAATGGAGAAACAGTTCTCTGTAACGAACACACCCGAAGAAAATGCATCAACATGTACTTTCTTCATTCAGGTGGCATGGGAATCCTGGTATTCTCCTATATCCTGTTCAGTCTTATAACTTTTATAAGAAAGAACGGAACCAACGTTCCCCAGCACAGTATAACATGCGGGTTCGGTCAATACATCCATATTATTATCTTTATTAAGGCATGATATGGTCGCTACTTGGAGAGAGAGAAGAAAACACTTTAGCGTATGCTCTTGCAAGATCAGATTGGTTATTATTTTATCTAATCAGGATGGCTCCCACTGTTTTTATCAAATCTTCCTTCAAACCCTAAAAGGAAAGACTAGCCGGGATTAATTACACCCTACAACTTCGCCAATCTTTCAGCCAGGCCAGTGTCGGTACTTTGAAGGAGGTTTCCCGTGCTTTCGCACGGACTTAATTAAAGTAAATCTCGTTTTCCCAGAGGCGTAACCCTATTGACACCTTTCTAGACACCTACTTGATCGGCTAATTGTGCTGTGTAAAACTCTCCCAGGAGTAACAATTACTCGCAGTGGGTATCGGGATCCAACTATCTCATAGAAGGTATGCAATCTCATTGCAAATTTCAACACTTGAAATTCCCGATAATATTTTGCCCAAACGATCTATGACCTTGACAAGGTCAACAAACCATAGACCATAAGTCAAGTTCAACCCGTCATTTCTTGATTGAATTAAACCCACCCGCACGACCCTTGATAAGGTCAACAAGTCCGTACGACTACCCTAAAACAATCTACATCATATGCATAAACAGATAAATACTGGTCAGCTACCGCACATTACGCCTTGACAAGGTCAACAAACGCAGCACGAATACTACGCAGGACTTATCTGAAATGACGGAGGGCTGCGACAGGTTTTTCTGAAAACCTATTGCGTATCGAAATTGATATCGTTGTAGAATCTAGTGATTTTGAAATGGAGTGATTTTGAGGCTTTCGTTAGTTTTGCTAAAGAGGTCACTCCCGGTTAAGGGATCTCGGCTCTTTTCTCATCAAATAAGGTGCAGGATATATCATATATATCGCTATGCAAAGCAAAACTCCAAAAGCAATCAAAAGACAAACCGAGTGTTGTAGCATCTGCCAGTTTTGCTAAAGAGGTCACTCCCGGTGAAGGGATCTCGCTCTTTCCTCATCGAATAAGGTGCAGGATATATCATATATATCGCTATGCAAAGCAAAACTGTAGCTACCCTTTTTGAAAAATTTGATTCTACAACATCTTTTAGGTTTCTTTTCTTTCATTAATCACATTAATGAAGTCCCATCATTTAAGTCACCTAAACATCACAGATAAATACGACGTACACTTATGCCATCCGCATTCGCCTCGATGTCCCCTCGTGCACCGTTAGGTTAGGTAACTAACGGCAGAGCGGGGCAGGGCTAGCGCGGGTGTAAAACATAAGTAACGTCTATATAATATAACATATATACTATATACAGTATTTATCACATCACATCACATGATCACATCAGATATCGCAGCAGAAGAAACATATGAAACATTGGATATACTAGGACGTCCGTATTTTATTTTGAGCCTCTATAAAACACGGATTCCACGGTCGCGATGAATAGAAAAATCCACACCCCTAGACCCCTACGAGAGCGGCAAGCAACCCTACCAATTCTAGAGTTAGGAGACCCGGACTCGACTCCTCGAGTTGGTCTCCCACTGGACTCTAGAACCCGGTTACTTGTGCTTTCCTCCTTGGGTCTATCCTAGTACGGAAAAGTAAATAATATACAAATGGTGACATCGACCTCATCCTGGAAGTGCCCAAATAAAAGAATATTACATACATTTAATTTTACATGAATGAAAATAAAAACTCACATCTCACATAAAACCCCCCGGCTATTCAGAACGCGAAGATCCGATATAACACACCCAGTAACACATAACATCACATGTCATCAACGTAAGTAAATATGCGCATCCCAATTGTCGTTTACATATAGCAATGAAACCGGCGATATCACATATTACACTTACGGTCGCAGAAAAGAAAGTGTAAAACTACAACATTTGGAATCCACAATCTCTTTAGACATCGTAAATCCGAAATATCACATACTTTGCATTTCATGCCTAACTGTATGAATTCCACATATTGTATCACATTCTAGATAAATAGACAGTATTAAACTTTCCGATCGAATAATCAAATACCCAAGATTTCCTTAATAGCTCAACACTTGAGCGGAGTTCAAAAATTCCAGAATACGTCACAGTAGCAACGGTCCAGCCGTAGAAGGGTCAAGCCAACTCCTCACATGTGGCATGCCGTACTGCCCCAAACCCTAAGGTTCAAAAGGCAGTTCAAGACGGTCACATAATCGAGTTAAGGTTTGTTGTCTTCTAGAGGGTCCATCGTATTACTTGCACGTTTTTCCGAAAGATTTAAACCCGAGAAAAATTCAACACTTGACTGTTTTTCGTGCCGGGAAAAATTGAGTTAATGATATCCGTTCGAACATTTTAATACTTTCTAAATTATCCGGAATAACAAAACAAAATTAAATTCTCCGATCGAATCAACGATTACAAAATAAACCCCAAAATACTCAACACTTGAGTCATAATAAAAATACCCAGAAAGATGCAGGAATGGTAGTGGATATTACTGCATAAAGAACCGTCCCCAATACTCCTTTTCTGCCGCGGAACCGCCGCGAAAGGTGGCTTAGTGCCGCGGTTCCGCGGCCACGTGGAGGATTTGAGGGCTCGTTTTTCATGGTAACCCTTAGAATTCCCTGCTGATTTTTTTAGGTATTTTTAATTCAGAAAAAACCCAGTTTTTAAAAAATGTACAGAGAGGGGGTAATCTTGACGTTTCCGGGTTCGATCGGGGTTTTAACTTCGTTAACACACCGCCTAATGCTCTAGCTAGGCTCTGATACCACTGTAGGGTTACTAGGCACTCTAATAAGGTTCTATAATGCATCAACCATACCCGTTTAAAATTTTAGCCGTGCCGAATAACCCTAAATAAGATCGTTGCTAGAAAATTAGGGTTTCACATGCTAGTAAAGGACATTTACTACTAAGGGAATACGAAATACAACCTTTGTAGATCGGTCCTTCACTTCTAAAGCTCCTTGTCGTAGTCCCTTCGCTGTGATCATGGTTTTCCCGGGCCCTTGCATGGCTTCACGAGGCGAAAGATGCGTCCTTGCTTGAAGTCTTCGAGGCCGAAGAAGATCTACGTCGAGGGAATAACGACTCAAGCTACTACTTCACTAACTAGAGAATTAATAAAGCAAACACCCTAAACTAAAGTGCTAGTCTAGTAGAGGATGGAGAAATAGGAAGTGGGTTCTCTTTAGAATTTTATTTCTCACAATCTTTCTCACTTTGGATCAAACCCTAGCAAGCTTTTCTTTTGAACCAAGAAGAAGAAGATGAACAAAAGAAAGAGATGAGGAAAATGATCAAGTGAGAAAGCTAACCATGGTGAGTGAGTATCATATACTAACTCATGTAGAGACATAACCATGGCTAATGCTTATGGTTGGGTTAACAAATATCCATAGTAAAACAGACTTAGTGGACTTAGTCAATGCATCCACAAGCTTCCACAAGCTTCATGCATTTAGCTAATCCTCCACTAATTTTATAATTACTTTAAATATTAAAAACCCAACATAAATAAATAGCACGGTGTAAGTCTCATACACCCAAGTCATGTGTAGCATCAACCATGATACAAAAAGAAAACACAATTTTAATATATATCACATATATATTAAAGTTGTGCACTTGTGAGAAAAATCCTCATGTGAACAAGTGTTAGTTAATATAAACTAGTATATCTAATATACAATTATACACTGAATTATTAAATCAACACTTGACTTAATAATCCGGTCATATCACATATAACCGACTAACATCCATTTCGTTTTGCCTGAGCCAGTAAAACCTCTATGTAGGACTCTAAAGACTCGTCAATACGCCGGCAGTAGGTGATGATCACATCAAGCACCCACAAGCCATCAGCGGTACTAGCTGGACGTAATGGCCACCCGGGTATTAAACGATCAGAAGATCAGCAAGCAAGCCCGCTCCAACTCCTGTAAAATCCTGCCGGTAACACTTCCCGTACAGTCCGGTCTCCTCGTCTGATATGTCGCATATCAAGTCTAGGGGTGGTAAACGTCAGACCCCAATAACTGATAAGTCGTGCCGATATGAGGCTCATAATGGGTCGAGAAACTACTGGTAACACTTACCAGTAAATCTCTAAATCAGCCCTGGCCAGGGACTTACCTGTTACGGCCAATCGAGCACAGCGCAACATCAACCCCCAATACCGGGAGAGACGAAACCCCTCCTATCGCTCATTGCCTCCATGTGACTCGGGACTGTACCCAAAAAACCACCGTTTTGCACGCCCTCTTGGACGTGGTAAGGTGGAAATCAAAGCACAGTGAGAATCACACAAGGCTCTATGATGATCTCGGGTCTACAGACTAACCTGCACAAGTGTCACCAGAGAACTGCCATCTGACGTGAGGTATAATACCATCTGGGAGTTCTCGGCGAGTCCGTCCAGTGTACCCAGTCTCCACTGAGCACCCGTATACCATCTCTGATGTCAAACACCAATGGATATGGGATCATCCATCGCCCATCTCATGGGTCGAGAAGTGTATACGCTAGTCTACACTAGTATATCGATGCCCCGTCTCGATACACCCACGACTAGGGACCTTGAAGGATGCACTTATGGACTACCATGTCCCCACCAGTATGATCCGCATCATAGTCCAGGTAGTCAAGTACACATCCTAAGGGCTTAACCAACATGTAACTATAAGACAGTATAAAGAGATAAGTATACATGTTAAGATAAAGAGCAACCAGATAGCATACTATCATGTCGAGCAAGAAAGTCTTCTCTATATATGTCCAAGCATCCAATATAATATACATCATCTGTACAATATTGGCCTCTAGGGCATTCATACAACTAACAGAGAGGTGACGAGTCCCGACAACCATACATTTCTACGGACTGTGGGGTCCATAAACTCATGGACTATGATGTCCTTAACCTGGACTGTGGGGTCCTTAAGCCCATGGACTATGATGTCCTTAACCTAGGACTGTGGGGTCCTTAAACCCATGGACTACGATGTCCTTATCCTTGGACTGTGGGGTCCCCTTAAACCCATGGACTACGATGTCCTTAACCCTGGACCACCATGTCCTTAAACTGGTAATGGACCACCATGTCCTTAAACTGGTAATCGACCGCAATGTCCCTGAACTAACATTAGAGTCCAAATGCTCTTCTGTTGGATCTAAATGATCCCGTTAAGTTGATCTCAGTCTAAAATGAGACTAACGTATCCTTAACAAACGTTTAAGTTGATATTAGTCTCAAATGAGACTAACGTATCCTTAATCCCAACCCTCAAACCCAAATGTAAGAAGATACGGATTTGGACTAATCCACGCCCTACGGGCGACAACATAAATTAGTCTCCGTATACAATCCACGGGCAACCAAACACAAAAAAACACCCACGACACGAAGTGACCATCTGGAGAAGGAGAAAGTGGTTACCGCTATGCGGTAGCGTAATTAACTGCAGGGGCTTGCGCCTGCAGGGAAGAGCGTCCCCACAATAAAAAACCCCTCAACGAGGGGGAATCTGATGAAGTCTGCTACATCGGCCGCATCCGTTTAAAGCTTCGATATATGATGTCTTAAATCAACTTGGCATCTTCGGAGAGGTGGACGGATAGCACCAAATAGTATCTGCCCTGAAATTCAGGCAAGACGGACCCGCCGCGTCTTCGTCCGCGTCTCTGTGTTCGGCGGGGAACAGATTCTGGCACGCCCGGTGGGACCTTTTCCTCTTTCCACTCCACACTTTGTGTGTCGTGTTCGTGATTGAATCGCAGTTTGTTATGGTTGCTTTTGGATTCGAGATACTTAGATTTGGTGTCTTGCTCCGTGCAGAAAACAAAAGATCAATAGCGTTTACTTGCACGAAATGTTCCAACTGCTACTGCAACTCTCGCTCTGTCCCGTCCGGAGGAGTGACTTACGGGCCCCAAGCGGCCTCCATCTTCGCTATGCCAGTGGAACATGTCACTCAGGCCACTACTGGATTGTTTTTCGGGACCATGCTCCCGCCAATGAGCTTCAATGCCCTTCTGCCGTTGCAAGAAGCCCCAAAGAAGTCGGTCTTTGATCGACTTACCACTGCTGCGGCCCCTCTCAATGGGTCGCCCAACTCCACTGCCTCAGTTCTCAACAGACTGGGCTAAAACTCATGTGGGCCCATGAAGAAGCCTGCAATACCAGAAAGGGTTATCCTAAAAAGGATAGCCATTCCTGCTCTCGAAGTCGTCAAAGCGGCTTCTCCTGTCGAAGGATTAGTCTTTACAAGGCTGGCCACTCCGGCTCCCGTTCCTGCCTAAAGGTCTGGATTTGATAGATTGGACACTGCTTCTCAACGGACGTCAGTTTTCAAGAGGCTGGCGCTAGCGACAACCCTTCGCCAACACATGGGGCACGAGGAAGTCACCCCTACAACTGAGACAATCCCAACGGCTCTACACACTCGACGTCTCCACTGGCGCCGAGTAAGGAAAGCTTGGGGCAACTCCCCCTTTGGTCTAACTCCACCATCCCCAACGGTGGAAGTCAATGCTGCTCTTCCAACCGGAAACAACTTTGAATTGCTGAACAAGGTGCGCAGGAACTCTCCTACCGCCGTACTGAAAAGATCTCCCTTGCCCATGGAGAATGTTACAGAAACGAAGCCGGAGCAGCCCCTGTAGCGGCTGTCCTCTAAAATTTACAAAGTCTGGCGATGGATTCAGGACTCAGTAATAGATCAAGATTACTCTCGCCGGCAGAAAAAGGTGAAAGTTCAGCAAGAAGAGAACCGTCCTGTCAAACCACAAAGGACGACAACTACCTGGGTGCCCGCTGCAACGGCCCCCTCGACTTCAACTGCTCACAAGAGAAGGAGGCCAGAGAAAGCCCCTGCGTCAGCGACGAATCGCACGGACGTCGAATCTAAACGCCCCAAGTCTGGGGGCATGGTGGTGCACACCGTCTATATGTCATCCGGAAAAGAGGATAGCCGTATCTCCACAGGTCATCGACTGCTTACGCGATCTGTAACAAAGGCCCAGGAGCAGCAACAGAAGCTTCAGGAAATGCTAACGCAAATGGCCACACTCACCGGGTCGAAAGCAAGCCCAGAGACATCCTCGGAGCAGCGCCGTGAGCAAGAAACTGATGCTGAATTCCTTCGGAGAATGCTTGAGAAGAAGGACAAAGAGGCCGCGGAACAAGCGGTCAATATAAAACAAATGTCACTTCTCTTCCAAGACATGGTCGGGATGATGTTACAGCCAGATCCTCCAGCTGAAGACCCTCCTATCATTATTGAAGACGACAGAGGGGAGACATCGAACCCTCCTCCGGCTCTTTCAGCAGCTAAAGAGGAAACCATTTCTAAGGCCGCTCTGGATGACTATATTTCTCAGCAAATACGAGCTCACCAGGCGAATGAAGTGGCCGGCCAAGTCGTTAAAACTGGGCGACCATATCCAGGATGGTATGATCAAATAAAGTATCCGCCGGGATATACGATCCCCAAATTCCATGTGTACAAGGGGACAGGCAATCCCCATCAGCATGTCGCCCAGTTCAGGGCTCTATGTGGTAACACCGGAGGTGATGATAAATTCCTACTTCGCCAATTCGTCGGCAGCTTGTCGGAAATGGCATTCGAGTGGTACTCCGAACTTCCCAACGACTCCATCAAAACGGCATTCGAGTGGTACTAGCGAGCGTACCCCAATAACCGCACTAATTAACGCTAGGGTAAATCCGGGCGAGACATGGGTTCAATACGCAATACGATGGCGAAATCTGTGGTCAAAATGCGAGCAGCGCATCGAAGAAGCGCCTGCAGTAGGCATGTTTGTGGGTACTCTCGACCCTCAAGCGACCATCTCACAATTTATGATGTTCTTCAAGCCCACCACCTTCCAGGCCTTGATTGACAAGCCGACCCAAATGGACCAGATGGGTCATAAACTATCTCCTTCAAAGACGGATCCTCGGAATGAAAAGGGGAAAGGAAAAGCTACTTTCGTTGCCACTACTCAACAACAGTCGAGCAACTTAAAGCCGGTTGTTCTCTAAAACAACATGCGTCCACGTCCATCCCAAGGAGAGACTAGGACGTGCTTACTCGTTCCCCCAAGATAAAACGAGGAGACTGTTTGAGCTGGCAGTGCGCAACAGAATCATCAATCTGCCAGATACAAAACGTCCATTGCAGCCAGACGATATCAACAATCCTAATTACCGCCCTTACCACCAAGAAGTAATCCATCCAATCGAAGATTGCTTCATCTTCAAAGGCTGGATTGAAGACCAATACCAACAAGGCAAGTTCGCATTATCCGAAAATTGGAAGGTGAGCTCGCCACAACCTCATGCCCCTAAAAAAGTGGATGTGCTGGGGGCATCGTGCTCATTCATAAGGGAAGCCCCATGGAAGTTGTTCTTTTGGCAAAGACGAAAAGAATGCTGAAGGATCTCCAAACGTGCCCGGCAATCAGGTAGAAAAATCCACTGGAACCCGAGATCGTCGAGGGAATGCTGAAATCGTGCCCAACTACAAAAATTGGTGGTGATAGTCAAAACGCTCGCACCCAGCCGTCAAAGTCTTCGAAGAAGAAGAAGAAGACCCAAAAGCCCGTGAAGCTTGATAACAAGCGCACAGACCTGCAAAAACGGATTGACGCTCTGGAAGAATATAACCAGAAGGAGCGGACCCTGGTCACATTCCAAGAATTTATCAAAAATATCCTTGAGAATGGAGATATTACGACAGGGATGAATCGTTAAAAGAATTTGAGGACTATGTGGCAAGTTGCCACATGATCTCTCATTCGGTATTAAATAATGAAGAAACGCACTCGGTGATAGAAGACATCATAAAAGCGCCGGGGGCAGGATCGAAGCCAAAACCCTTAGAACCGCCTGACGAGATGATCGACTTTCTACTGAACGAAGCCCGTCAGAAAAGCAAAGCCAATCGAAAGCGTGAACTGGCTATATTCGAAAAAGCCAAACACCGACAACTGGAGGAAAAGGTCGAGACACCCCAACTGGAGCAAAGCATCCCTATCGCCAGCAAAAGCAAGCTTAAAATAAGGAAACGATTCGCTAGGGCCCTGGCAATAGGAATGAAGTTGGCCTCTTTTAAAGGAAATTCCCCTTGCGATATACGTCTTGATGAAGCGGACATACATTCTAACTTCTGCCTATACTATCAGAGGATTGCACACCCTACCGAGGAGTGCATAGCCTTTAAAAACTGGTGGCAGGGATATGTTACCCATCGACGACACGTTCAACAAGTGAAGCGCAAGGCTCGTCGGGAACAGAAAAGCATGACAGATTAGCGCGAAAGAGCTGCTGGCAACTGTCACATAGCCGACACCAAGGGATCGCAAATTATCACCTTTGGAAGCGACTCTGACGAAGAAATCGCCCTCAGCCTTCTCTCCAAGGAATCCACTTCCGACACAAAAGATGCGAAAATTTGTGAGAAAATCTAGCTGCGTAATCGTATGTTGCCTGAAAAATCTCGGACCTTTGACCGAAACATCGTTAAACTACTACCAACCTGCGCCGTCCCCATGCTGACGTAGTGTAAAAAAAACGGTATGTCCACAAGAAAAATGGGCACAGATGAAAACCTGAAAGGGCTCCGTGAGTAAAAACAGTAGGGCTACCGGCGAGTTTTGTGAAAACCCGAAAATGGGCGATCTCGTTAAAAGACACTTGCGAGGCCCTCTCGACCTTGTGAGGAGAAACCACCTGCGTGAGATCCTTACGACTCACAAGAGAGCAATACACTTAGGGATCCCCATGATTCCTAAGGAGAAATTACACTTAAGAGTTCCTCATGACTCGTACGGAGAACCCTCCTGTGAGACCCTCACGGCTCATAGGATTCAAAAGCCTTAAGCTACATGGATCTGAACCTGTTCTTAAGCGGACACCACAACCTCCAATGCTGCCCTACAAGCGGCTCAATGCTGACCCTTATATACAATCCACGGACGCAAATAAACATTTCCCTAACAAAGTCACATCCGTGACTAGGGATATGTCTACACGGTGAACAACCCTTGTAAGTTCTCTCGACTTATAAGGAGAAAACACTCTTGTATGATCCTTACGATTTATAAGAGACCATACACATAGGAGTCCTCACGATTCCTAAGGAGAAAATGCACCTATGAGATCCTCACGACACGCAGGGAGAAATACCTGTATGAGACCCTTACGGCTCATGAAGTCAAAAGCCTTAGTCGACGGGATCTTAACCCTGTTTGCTAAGCCACCTTTGTTCGACATCGACAGAGGTAAATGATGATTCGCTCCTGGCAATATCTCAGTTGTAGCGGTGCTGATGCCAAAATCGGTTTCTAATTCCAAGCTTGCAGTAAGAAGCTAGCGATCCACACATGCATACGAAATAGCCGAAATGATGGGGCACCTTGCAAACAAAATCAGCAAGTAAAAATGTATGCATGCAAAATAGCCGAAATGATTGGGCAGCTCGCAATAAAAAGAAGCGAGTAAAAATAAAATAAATAGCCGAAATGATTGGGCACCGCGAAAAATAGCCGAAATGATTGGGCAATCGCGATTTTCGCGATATAAAAAGCTGAAATGATAGAGTATCGCGGAAATTAAAAAAATGATGAAAGAATGAAACTTTTTGCCTAACAGGTGAGATCACATTGATCCCTGTATACAATCCAGAGGCACAAACAAAGAGGGAACCATACCTTCCCGATAGGCTCCATCAGAAAGCGAAGCCGAATCTCGATGGTTCATAGACAACCTAGAGACAACCTCGACATTTGTCGTAATATTGCAGACACAATGTCAACAAATGAAGCAAAGGAAGATCCCTAGCTTCAGGGTCTCGACGTCAACATCGACAACTTAGAGATCACCAACGGCGTTCCCTCGCAGTCCAGCAGGATGCAGATGCAACGTCAACAAAAGACCTCACGGTCAAAACAAAGCGGAGCGATGGCAAAATCCCAGCTCCACCTCAGCATTCGTCTCGATACAGTAGACGAGATGTTAACGACGGCGTTCCTCCGTAGTCCCGCAGGATGCAGATGCAACGTCAACAAAAGACCTCACGGTCAAAACAAAGCGGAGCGACGGCAAAATCCCAGCTCCACCACAGCATTCGTCTCGATACAGTAGATGAGATTTTAACAACGGCGTTCCTTCGCAGTCCAGCAGGATGCAGATGCAACGTCAACAAAAGACCTCATGGTCGAAACAGAGCGGAGTGATGGCAAAATCCTAACTCCACCTCAGCATTCGTCTCATTACACCAGACGCAATGCCAACAACGGCGTTCCTTCAAAGTCCAGCAGGATGCAGATGCAACGTCAACAAAAGACCTCATGGTCGAAACAAAGCGGAGTGATGGAAAAATCCCAACTCCACCTCAGCATTCGTCTCATTATACCAGACGCAATGCCAACAACGGCGTTCCTTCGAAGTCCAGCAGGATGCAGATGCAACGTCAACAAAAGACCTCATGGTCGAAACAAAGCGGAGTGATGGCAAAATCCCAACTCCACCTCAGCATTCGTCTCTTTACACCAGAAGCAATGCCAACAACGGCATTCCTTCGCAGTCTAGCAGGATGCAGATGCAACGTCAACAAAAGACCTCATGGTCAAAACAAAGCAGAGTGATAGCAAAATCCCAACTCCACTTCAGCATTCGTCTCATTACACCAGACGCAATGCCAACAACGGCGTTCCTTCTCAGTCCAGCAGGATGCAGATGTAACGTCAATGAAAGACCTCATGGTCGAAACAAAACGGAGTGATGGAGAAATCCCAACTCCACCCCAGCATTCATCTCATTACACCAGACGCAATGCCAACAACGGCGTTCCTTCGCAGTCCAGCAGGATGCAGATGCGACGTCAACGAAAGACCTCATGGTCGAAACAAAGCGGAGTGATGGCAAAATCCTAACTCCACCTCAGCATTCGTCTCATTACACCAGACATAATGCCAACAACGGCATTCCTTCGCAGTCCAGCAGGATACAGATGCAACGTCAACAAAAGACCTCATGGTCGAAACAAAGCGGAGTGATGGCAAAATCCTAACTCCACCTCAGCATTCGTCTCATTACACCAGACGCAATGCCAACAACGGCGTTCCTTTGCAGTCCAGCGGGATGCAGATGCAATGTCAACAATAGACCTCATGGTCGAAACAAAGCGGAGTGATGGCAAAATCCCAACTCCACCGCGACATTCGTCTCGATAGAGCAGACGCAATACCAGCAAATGAAACGAAGGCCAGATTCCTAGCTTCAGGGTCTTGATGGTAACTTATATAAAACTTGAAAGACTACCAAGAGATCATCCCACACCAGTGCGGAGTGGTCACCACCTCGACGTTCGCCTCGATATAGCAGACGAGATGTCACTACAGTGTTCTTCCTCCCGTAGGATTCAGACGCGACAATCAAACAACGGAGCCACGGCAAAATCCCTAGTTCCAAACCTCGACGGTTCACCAGCAACCTAGAGACAACCGCGACATTCGTCTCGATACAGCAGACGCAATGCCAGCAAACGAAGAGAAGGCCAAATTCCTAGCTTCATGGTATTGACGGTAACTCATATAAAACCTAAAAGACTATCGGAGATCATCCCACACCAGCGCGGAGTGGTCACCATCTCGACGTTCGCCTTGATACAGCAGACGAGATGTCACTACAGCGTCCTTCCTCCAACAGGATTCGGACACGCCAAAGCAAACGAAGCGAAGGCCAAGTTCCTAGCTTTAGGGTCTTGACGGCAACTCATATAAAACCTGAAAGACCATCAGAGATCATCCCACACCAGTGAGGAGTGATCACCACCATGACATTCGTCTCGATACAGCAGACGCAATGACAGCAAATGAAGCAAAGGCAACATTCCTAGCTTCAATGTCTTGATGGCAACTCATATAAAGCCTGAAAGACTATCGGAGATCATCCCACATCAGCGCAGAGTGGTCACCACTTCGACATTTGTCTCGATACAGCAGATGAGATGTCACTACAGCGTCCTTCCTCCAACAGGATTCGGACACGCCAAAGCAAACGAAGCGAAGGCCAAATTCCTAGCTTCAGGGTCTTGACGGTAACTCATATAAAACCTGAAAGACTACCGGAGATCATCCTGCATGGAGTGGTCACCACCTCGACGTTCGTCTCGATACAGCAGACGAGATGTCACTACAGCATTCTTCCTCCAGCAAGATTCAGACGCGACAATCAAACAACGGAGCCACGGCAAAATTCCTAGTTCCAAACCTCGACGGTTCACCAACAACCTAGAGACAACCGCGACATTCGTCTCGATACAGCAGACGCAATGCCAGCAAACGAAGCGAATGCCAAATTCCTAGCTTCAGGATCTTGACGGCAACTCATATAAAACCTGAAAGACTATCGGAGATCATCCCACACCAGCGCGGAGTGGTTATGACTCATCGGGGCTCTTCAAAATGAGCCTAACCTCAAGTAAAAAAGCGGCATGGCAAAATTCCTAACGCTTGCTCTTCCGACGGTCAAACTGCCTAGGAAGATTGCTTGAAGACGTCTTGCCCAGCCCCCGAAGGGATCATAGACACGACAGTCGCAAGGCTGCTCGAACAGAAAGATTGCCTATCGAGGAATACATCAGCCAACGCGACGGTACGACGGACAAAATCCTAGTACCACAGACCCTAACGGACCTTTGTCGTAAAGAGCAGAGATTAACTGTGATGTTAGGACATCCTTGCGAGAACTTCTAGATTCGTCTCGACTCGTAAGGCAAAGCCTTAGGCAATGGGGATTAAAAAACCTGTTTCCTGAGCACTGGGGCCCTGCAAGTCAGTCCAAGATGGACTCTTGCATACTATTCACGGGTCACACTCTCCGAAGTCGAATATCGACAAAGAGAAAAACAACCACTTAGAAGTCCTCTCGACTTGTAAGCGGGAAAAATTCTCTTGTGAGATACTTACGACTCTTAAGAGTAAACGCACTTAGGAGTCCTCACAACCCCTAAGGAGAAAATACACCTGCGGGATCCTCTCAACTCGTAGGGAGAAAAGTCTTTTTGAGATCCTCACGGCTTATAAAATTGAAAAGTCTTAGGTAGCAGATCCGAACCTGCTCCTTAAGCCATCAATACCTCTCAAAGAATTCAAAACGGAATGCTCTTTATCATCTACAGGCTACGCTTACTGAGATAACATGCCGGCAACAAAGAAAAGAGAAGAAAGCGACAGTGAGGAGAACATTTTATCCACATTCAGTCGAATGTTCTGTTGGAGATAGTGCCCTCAGAGTCAATTATTAGGTCACAGGTACGTGATTGTAATGATTGAGGGAGGACCTATCCCAGTAGGACAGTCTTGCTCGAGATGATAGTATGCTATCTGGTTTACCTTTATCATCGTGTACTGTTTTAGGTGACCTGACACGTCGCTATTACACGTTGATAGAGCCCCTAGGATTCTTGCTTGACCACCAGCAGTATGAGGGCGATCATATAAGTGGGAGCTGGGGGTCTACAAGCATATCCTTAAAAGGTCCCTAGTCGTGGGAGTTTCGAGACCGGGCATCGATACTCCATTAGTAGACTAGTGTATACAGTCGAGACCCCGACGAGGGGCGGTGGCCGGTCGCACAAGCCACTGGTGTCAGTTGGATCACCTAAGATGTATACAGGTGCTCATTGGGTTATGAGTACACCGGACAGGACTAGCCGGGAACCTGCTAGTTGGTCATATACCAGACGTCAGATGGCAGTTCCCTGGTGACATGTGTGCAGGTTAGTTCATCGACCTGGGGATCGTCATTTGTCTCGTGTGAGTTCCCACTGTACTTTGATTACTACCCTACCACGGCTCAAAGGAGTCGTGCAAACAGGTTTTAGTTGGGTACAGTCCCGAGCCACATGGAGGCAGTGAGCGTATCTTCAGGGGTTCGTCTCTCCCGGTATTGGGGGTGAGGTCGTGCTGTGTCTAGGAGAGCCATTACACAAAGTCCTTGGCCAAGGCAAGGAGATTTACTGGTAGGTATTCCAGTAGTATCTCAGGGTGTTCTGGGCTACACTCCGACACGACTTGTACCGCTTTTGGGGGTCTGACTTTTACCAACCCCCTAGGCCCGCCATGCGATACTCATAGACGAACGGACCGGACTGCACGGATATTGTCACTGACAGGCTCAGTTGGGTGTCGGGGTGAGCTTCCTCATCGACGTCCCATTTGTTCAGTACCTGGTAGCCCGTCACGTATTGGCTTATACCTCTGACGTGCTAGTGGTTAAATCCACAACCAAGGTGTTGACGAGTCTTTAGAGTCCCCCACATTCAGTTACTCAGCTTTCGGGCGAAAGGTTGTAGAGGCCGTATGGAGATATGGCAAGGTCGGATCAGATACGTGCGGTATTGCACGGATCAGGATCGGACAGTCTGTACTATAGGCCGTATGGTTATATGGCAGGGTTCGATCAGATACGTGCGGTATTGCACGGATCAGGATCGAACAGATATTACTATCCGGTTTTGGTATAAGCCGGATTCTAGTATAGTACAGTGTAGATTTTGTCTCATTGCATTTGTATTTCGGTCGAAATACAGATGCGGGTGTGTATGCACAGTATCGGGGTTTTCCTGTGATTTATTACGGGACCAGTTTTCTGGAGTTGCCAGTTTGCTTTTCGTTTCGGCCAATTTCCATTGTTCCGTTCATTGGCCGAAGTTTGGTGGAGGAGGGTTTATTTGCATTGTTGCAAATAGGCATTTGTGGAGGGGGTTCTTTGCATCTTGTTGCATCATGATGGTTTTCATGATGAGCACCATCATTGACTTCTCCTTCTCATGATGGATTGACTTTGGTTTTGTTGATGGTTGTTTTGAGTGTTGGACTAACCTAGCTATCATTCCTTTACATCATAACTTCACACTCCCTTGTATGATGGTTCAACCACTCCCCCTTGACCTTGTTCACTCTCTCTCTCCAATCACAAAAGAGAAATGTGTGGCCGGCCATTCAAAAGAGGAATGGGATTGATTTTCATTTTGGGTGTGGAAAATGTTACTCTCATTTTGGTATGCTACATTTTCCCCACCTCTCTCCAAGCTCTCTTTTCCTCCACCACAATGGCATCTCCATAAACCCCAAATGAGACTTCTTCTACTACATATTCTACAACGAACCTTGGGCACGTCGAGTAGCCGGCTTCGTGCCCGAGTTGCCTCGGCATTGAGGTGGGAGCCCGTAAACGAAGAAGGCGATGTGGTGCACTTCCGGCGACGAGGAGGAGACGGACGGAGATCCCGCGAGGAGATCGGAGTGGAGATGAAGACCGGAGGACTTGGATCGTCGGTATATCTCTTTCCCATCTTCTAGTTAGCTTAGACTAGTTAATGGTTTCGATCCGGGTGTTTAGTGCGCGGTGGTGCCGGTTTGCTAAGTCCGCAAAATTTAAGTTATTCACCGTTTCCGCATTCCGGCGTCGGATTGACGGCCGGGGCGCCGCCGTGCACTTACATGTTCAAGACATATCCGTTCATGCATGTGCAAGAGATTTAGTACATAAAATAAAATACGCTGAAATGAAGAATTTGCCATTTATACTCCGGAAAGTTCTTACAATCATGAAAGCAGTAAACGAAAATATCATCAAAATGATTACAACGGTAAAACCTCAGACCCAGGGCACGGATTGAGGAATTCGAAAGTAAGGCCGTCTAGAATCTTTCTGGCCTTTCTGACCATTCTCTTGTGCATCCTCTCGCGCTCACGAGTGTCGAGATCCTCGCCAATGTCCTCCTCCCTTTGATAAGAAGCGATTATCGTAGTCTATTGGAAATCTGGATGCAAAATATCTATGAGGTTATCTCGCCGCTTCTTCGAGATCAGGCCTGACAGGTACACTGAATGCACCTTATCTTCGGCATCATCCAGCTCATTAAGCGGCATGGCTTCGTGAAACTCAGGAAGTGCTCCCCAAATTGCTCTCGCTACGATTTTCGAGAGAGCGGAACGGCGAGGAAGAAGTCGACCGACGTGTGCATACAGATGATCCATAATCTCCGCACATTGGGCATCTGTAAACTCTTGGTTCTGGCAACGGCCCTGTACGCGAATATCCTCATAAGAGATAAACTCGTTCAGACTATATAAATGAACGGCTATAGTGCCTGTAAAAGAACATCATTAAAAGATTAGTAATGAGGAAAAAATAGGCACAGGGACTTAAACGACTCTTGATATCCCTATGGAGAAAACAAATTCTAATCATGACAACCAACAAATTTGAATTTTCGAGAAATCCTAAAAAAAAAGAAATCTCATTTAATGAGCGACCCCTCGGGTCAAGGAGTTAAACTCCTCGAGAGCAATGCTCTACAAACAGGAGTGACACCTGTCAAAGTTAATTATGAGGGGAATTTAAAAAATACCCCGAGAATTCTAAAGAGCCATGCTCTGTAAAGATAATGGAATAACCCATCAAAATGCTTAAAAGATCTCTTAGGATCTAAGATCTAACAAAGGAAAAGCCCTGTTAAGAAACCCTAAAAAGGTTTTCTTGAAGATCTATGATCTAAGTAGAGCAAAAAGCTCCGATTCTGAGTGAAATTCCAGATTATTAACTAATCCCTTTAAAGATTAATCTTTACCTAGAAAAATCTGACAGAGTTTTAACTCTTAACTTTCTTTAAAAAGAGAGCAATGCTCTAAAAAAGAGATAATTCTTAGAAAACAAGAAGAAGATAAAAATCATCTAAGGGACCAAAGGTCCTATTTATAGGCATTAAAATGCCTCTTCAACTTCTGAGTCGATCCAAGGGCGCAGATGCTGCCACCGCTGTACTCACGTGTGGGCTACGTGAGCGCAACGGTGGGGGGCATTTGTTTTCCCCAATCAGAGCAAAGCTCTGTTTGAGGTTCAAAAATTCAAAAATTGAAGCAACGCTTCAGATCCAGCACTAGGCGCGCTGCACGCCACGTGTCAAAACACGAATGCACTAGCGCCAGGTGTGCTGCGCCCTAGGCAGTGCACCATGTGTGCGCTAGCGCTAGGTGCGCTGCACGCCACGTGTCAGACACGGGTGCGCTCGCGCAGGCTATGTTACGCTGTAGGCAGCACACCGCGTGTCAAACGTAGGTGCGCTGCGCTCTGAGCAGCGCACCACGTGCAAAGCACGGGTGCGCCAGCGCTGGAATTATAAAATTCCCCACCGTTAGATCAAAAGATCTAATAATAATGATAAATCATTAATTAATCAGAATTAAATTCTGTTATGAAAAGATTTTCTCAATCTTGTTAAAAACAAGAAGATTGTCTTCTGTAAAACAGAAGCCCTAGGCTCAAAGATCCAACGGTGGGAAACATCCCCAAATCAATTAGAGAAAAATCTCTTTAACCGATTCAACAAATCAGCTTGCCCTATATAAAGACCCTAAGACTTCAAGTCTGATATAGAAAAAAACCCCTATAAACTTTGAAAAAACTCAAAGAAAGAAGAGCAAGCTCTCAGCAAAAGAAATCCTTTTCTTCAAGGTAAAAATGGTGATGAACAAAGAGATGGATTCATCTTATAATTAAAAAGAAGAATTATCTTCTTAAAAAAGATCATAGATCTACAAAGACCAAGGTCTTTTATAAAAAGAAATCAAAAGATCTCATCTTAAAAACAAAAGAAGTATTTACTTCATTCACAGATCATTAATCTACAAAGGCAAAGCCCTTTCAAAAAAATAATAAGAACTGTTGTTCTTGAATCTTGAGACAAAGTCTCTTTTAAAAGAACATAAATTTATTCACAGATCATAAAATTGATAAAATGCGCTTTGCGCTCATGAAATGCGCATTGCGCTCTTGAATTGCGCTTCTACGCTCCCTGTATCGGCGCTCACGCCAAATGCGCTACGTGTCAACCACGTATGCGTCAACTAAAACAACTTGCACTCTGCGCTTCTAAATTAGCGCAATGCCCTCATCAACTGGCGCTCAGCGCCAAGCACGCCACGTGTCACTCATATGTGCGCTACTCAGCAGAAGCGCACTGCGCTCTTTAACTGGCGCAAAGCGCCAAGCGCGCCACATGTCACTCACGTGTGCGCTACTCAGCAGAAGCGCAATGCGCTCATCATCTGGCGTTCAGTGCCAAGCGCGCTACGTGTCACTCACGTGTGCGCTACTCAGCAGATGTGCACTGCACTCTTTAACTGGCGCAAAACGCCAAGCGCGTCACGTGTCCTTCACGTGGGCGCTGACAGAACATAAATTGTTCTTTAATAAGCCTCAGAGCTATTATGAGTGCTCAGCACTAAAAGACAGAAATACTGTCAAAATTCAAATCAATGCTTAGCATTGTTAAAAGGGCCAAGCCCAAATAAAGGCTCGACGGCCCAGAATAAAAATGTTAAACATTTATTGGACTTAGCCCAATATTGGCCATAAGTCCTCAACTTATATTTAATTGGGCCCATTTTCTCATGAATATTTAACAGATCTTAGTCTCAAATTGGACTACAAATCTTCCAACCAACTCATTCCGGTTCGAGGGTACATCTCTTTACTCCTCTGATATTTGTCGTTGTAATCCTTCAACGTCTTCAGAGAGGTGACGAGTCCCGACAAATACATATTTCTACGGACTGTGGGGTCCATAAACTCATGGACTATGATGTCCTTAACCTGAACTGTGGGGTCCTTAAGCCCATAGACTATGATGTCCTTAACCTCGGACTGTGGGGTCCTTAAACCCATGGACTACGATGTCCTTAACCTCGGATTGTGGGGTCCCCTTAAACCCACGAACTGCGATGTCCTTAATCTTGGACCACCATGTCCTTAAACTGGTAATGGACCACCATGTCCTTAAACTGGTAATCGACCGCAATATCCCTAAACTAAACATTAGAGTCCAAATGCTCTTTTGTTGGATCTAAATGATCCCGTTAAGTTGATCTTAGTCTAAAATGAGACTAACATATCCTTAACAAACGTTTAAGTTGATCTTAGTCTCAAATGAGACTAACGTATCCTTAATCCCAACCCCCAAACCCAAATGTAAGAAGATATGGATTTAGACTAATCCACGCCCTACGGGCGACAACAAAAATTAGTCTCCGTATACAATTCACAGGCAATCAAACACAAAAAAAACACCCATGACACGAAGTGACCATCTGGAGAAGGAGAAAGTGGTTACCGCGATGCGGTAGCGTAATTAACTGCAGGGGCTTGCGCCTGCAGGAAAGAGTGTCCCCACAATCAAAACCCCCTCAACGAGGGGGAATCTGACGAAGTCTGCTACATCGGCCGCATCCGTTTAAACCTTCGATATATGGTGTCATAAATCAACTTGGCATCTTCGGAGAGATGGACGGATAGCACCAAATAGTATCTGCCCCGAAATTCAGGCAAGACGGACCCGCCACGTCTTCGTCCGCGTCTCTGTGTTTGGCGGGGAACAGGGTGCATTTTGAAAATTATACAAAAGTATTTTTACATAAACGCCCCCCAAGTTCTATAAATTACCCTAAGGACCCTAGTAAATATAAGTTTAAGCGGGACCAGTCTCTTGAGCCTCAGGGTGCCGGAGATATGGATGCTTGCCTATCTAATGTAGACAACTTAACAATGGTGTTATCAATACGGTAATCGTCTTTGAAAAATACACAAATCCTGCCGCCCATAAGCAGCGGTTACCGATGACATCAAAACAATCAGGACTTCAATTTCTTTTCTAATTGTACTGAATCAGACTGAGTCTTATTATAATAATCTGAATTGAATATGATTCATGTAAAATCTACCATATTACAATTCAACATAAATCCATAAATCCATATATTCCATATATTCAATTTATTCAATCTATTTTGACCGAACCGAACCATGGATATACTTCCTTTTATATGATTCTCCAGTTACATCCATGATTCTCCAGTTACAACCGTTTACTGATATCATGGTTTTGGCAAGTCATCCAATTGAACAATCTATACAAACAAGACAATACAAGTTGCAATACAATACAAACAATACAACCAAGATATCGCGGGGTTTAAGGGGTAGATTGGTACGGAAGGTGTTAGAAGTGGCACGAGACAGCAACCATAAGACGTAATTACATCCATGCCGTTGTTCCGTGGTATTATCGACGGAACCTTATACTTTTATTTTCATTAGTCTCTGGCATATAGAGACTCCACTTGTATACACTGGCATCCTTCTGTACCAAGCTATAAATAACAGCGTTAACACTAAATACAACAGTATTACAATATAATACAACTTTAAAAGCTACTTTCTCTCTGTCTATTCTATTTCTCCCTTATCTTTGGGACTTACCGAGCGATTGTTCGCTGACGACATTCCTTCACTTTCTTCTTTGGAATGTTGTCAGGTGATCTGGACACTCAGAAGATCGAGCCTAGCACTGAAGACTTGGACCAGTTTATTGAAGATCCCGAGCTATAGTTACAATTGTACATTTCCTTTACATTATGTATTTTCCATTTCTGTTATGCCACTGTTTAGGCATCGCCTTATTCCATGTATTTACTTTTCTATACATTGTACAGAAAGAATGTTAATAAATAAAGTTCTTGTTTCATTACATTTGTCTCTTGTGTATATTTCTTTTATATTGCTTAGATACGCTTAGCGTATTTACTTCAGAGTAAATACGTAGCGGCCATGTCGCGCGCCTTGCCCGTACCCTGGGAAGCGGGGCGCGACAGTTTCTCGAAGATTGCAGCATCCCTGAACAAGCTCACACGTAAAGATGAAGCATTCGTATGGTCAGAAGTATGTGAACAAGCTTTTGTAAAACTCAAGTCAAGATTGACATCAGTACCTATTCTCGTAATACCAGACCAATCTGGAGGTTTCGTTGTGCATTGCGATGCATCCGGTAAGAGGTTAAGATGTGTTCGACACCAGCACAGTAAAGTTGAAGTGTATGCATCAAGACAGCTGAAAGTTCATGAGCGCAACTATCCAACGCATGACTTGGAGTTGGAATCTGTTATCTTTGCACTTATGATTTGGCACTATTATCTTTTGGAGAACGGGTAGATATATACACAGACCACAAAAGTCTAAAATACATGTTTACTCAGAAAGAATTGAACATGCAGCAGAGAAGATGGTTAGAACTCATGGCGGACTTCGACATCAACCTAGAATATCATCCACAGAAGGTGAATGTAGTTCCTGATGCACTTAGCCGTCAACCATTAGCAATGAATCTCACCGCACAGTGGAAGGTTCAGCAAGAATTGCACAAGATGGAGATAGAAGTGGTTATGTCAGGTAACGCTTCGTATTTGATGAACCTACAAGTTCAGTCTTCAATTGTCAATCAGATCAAAGCAGCTCAAGCAAGTGATGCCAAGTTGCAAAAGATCCGAGAACAAGTAGAAAATGGACTTCGAACAGACTTCATCATCCATGAAGACGGATCTTTGAGATACGGAAGCAGATTGTGCGTACCACAAGGTTATGTTCGGGAAGAGTTGATAAAAGAAGCTCACAGATCTCCATATTCAATACATCCTGTGGTACAAAGATGTACAAAGATCTACGTCAACATTACTGGTGGTATGGAATGAAGCATGAAGTAGCCATAAGTGTAGCCAAATGCTAGGTGTGTCAGAAAGTAAAAGCTGAACATTACAGGACCTCTGGTTTACTACAACCGTTACCTATCCCAGAATAGAAGTGGCAACACATCACCATGAATTTCGTGACTGCTTTTCCTCGCAACACGAAAGGTGTTGTGATATATTCCTTAGAAGCCATTATTATATCATACTGGTTTGTATATTACTTAATGAAAGCTTGGGATATTCACAGTTGTATTAACAGTCTTGCTCAAAATGGTAGTATGCTACCTGGTTTGTTTCTACTTCAATATATGCATGTGTTTCTTTTAGCATATTGCTTATACATATTGGTAGAGCCCTTAGGATCTTTGATTGATTACCAGCGTTGTGATGGCAGTCATATTAGTGGGGGCAGTGTAGTCTATAAGCACATCCTATACAGGTCCCTAGTTGTAGGATTATCGAGCGGGACATCGATATTCCAGAGTAGACTAGTGTATATGCTTCTCATCCTAGCAGGGGAGAAGGTCTGTCCAACAACCATTAATACATCGTACTGGAGATAGTATGCAGATGCTCATTGGGTTATGAGTACACTGGACAGGACTCGTCGGGAACTGCTGTTGGGTATTATACCTATCGTCGGGTAGCAGTTCCCAGGTGACATGAGTACAGCTTAGTCCGTCCACTTGGCACTGCTACTTCTTCTCGAGTGTGTTCCTACCGTTCTTTGATTACTACCCTAGCACGGCTCAAAGGAGTCGTGCAAACAGGTGGTAGTTGGGTGCAGTTCCGAAGCACTTAGAGGAAGTGGCGGTTAGTTAGGATTCGTCTCTCCCAGTATTGAGGGTTGATATCGCGCTGTGTTCGGAAAGCCATTACACAAAGTCCCTGGCCAGGGCAAGTGAGATTTACTGGTAGGTACTCCAGTAGTTTCTCAGGGTGTTTTGGGCTACACTCCGACACGACTTATTGCTCTATTAGGGGTCTGACGTTTACCATCCCCTAGGCCGGATATGCGATACACTTAGACGAACATACCAGACTGTTCGGAGATTGTCACAGATAGGCTCAGTAGGAGTTCGGATGAGTTTGCTCATCAGCCTTCTTATCGACAGATACTTGGATAGCAGTTACGTGCAGCTAGTACCGCTGACGTGCTTATGGTTAAACCCACTGCCAGCGTGGTGTTGAGTCTTTAGAGTCCCACATAGAGGCTTTCCTTGCATCGGGCAAAAGATGTAGAGGCCGTATGGTTTTACAGCAGGGCTTCGATCACTTACATGTACTTGTGCACGTACGATGTTTAGGCGGATAATACTAGTGGGCTTTGGTTTAAGCCGGATCCTAGTATTATATTGATGGATTATTTTCGTCCCTTTTGTATTCGTATTCTTCGGAATGCGGATACGGGTATGTATATATAGATGAGGGGCATTCTCGTAATTTCCTCGGAAAAGCTTCTAGAAGGGGACATCTCATTAAGGTTTTTTTTTCTTTTTGATAAAAGATAATGAGGTGGAGGAAATGAAGGGGAGATATTTGTTGGATGAAGCTTGATTCATTGTCTTGATAAAATAGATATTTTGAAGCATGGTAGATATTTGTGAGATATTTTATCTTATCAATTATTATATGCTTCATTATTCTACACTTGAGCCATGCTTGATATTCTAAGCTCATTTCTTCACTAGCTTTTCCTCAAGCTTCTTCTTCTTCCTCTAAACCCTAAATGTCTCATAAGTTGAGAAACCTAGGGTATTAAGAGACAAAGTAATCCATCTTCACTTTCTACATCATCTAGGCTATCTAGTTTAGTGAACTAGGGGCCCTAGTTACCTCGGATTTAAGGTAGGAGCTCGGACTATAGAATTTCAGGTGGATCGTCTTTGACTCGAGGAGGCCGATGAGGAAGCATCGATCCGTTACGATCCTCGGAGCTTATGATGAAGAGGAGGACATCAAAGAATACCTGAAGGACATGTAACGTGAGGTATAGTTTCCTTTCCGAGTAGTTAACCTCATAACAAGTTTAGCTAGTTAGGGTTTAGCATCGATCCTGAGTTCAAGTCGGTGTTGCGAGCTTTAAAAAATCATTTTTAAATATTTTGCCTCCTCGTGAACCTGCAGGGAGCGCGACATCGAGTTACAGTGGCATCAGAGTCTACTAAACCTTTACTAGCTAGTTAGCAAGTTATTAGAACTTCGATTATTGGAAAATCACGAAAACGATAGACCCGCACCCTAAGTTTCTATTGATTTTAAAACTGTCAGAAAAATTATTTCAGAGCAATGAAAATTCAGTGCAGTGTATTATAAGAACACCCAAGAAAACGAGTCGGTGATTCGCCAAGACGACCACGGAAGTGCGGCGGAACGGTGCGTTCTGCCGCGGTTCCGCGGCCGAGTCGTGGACAATTCGACTCGTTCTTCTTTTGTTGTTCTATGGGTGTATTGTCTCTGGTATATTTGGTTTCTACCTAGTATGATTTGTGTGCAGGTTTGCACTTGGGGTAGACATGGAAAATAGTTTTCGATCAAAATTCTAAGTTATTTGCTAATCGGGTTTTATCTGTGTTGTGATATATGTGTTCGTAAACTTCAGCTAATTGCTATTTGTCGGTTAATTTGGGGTTGCACATATCTGTGATGTTGGTTTGTGTATATGAACTTATCGGATCGTCGTAGATGAATAGCGGGGGATGTGAGATGAGAGTTTTATTTCATTCGATATAAATTGTAAAGTGATGTAATATTATTTTGCGGGGCACATCCGGGTTGAGATTGTAGCCACCGTTGTATTATTTCTTTTACTGTTTTCTGCTCCTAGGATAGACCCAAGGTGGGGTGCACAAACTACCGGGTTCTTTGAAGTGCCGAGTGGCCTACTCACTTTGTTAATGCAGGTTACTTCACTTCGGAAATTTGGCGGGTAGTTTGCCGCATCCGTAGGGGTCTGGGGTGTGGTTTGGCTATTCATCACGACCGTGGAATCCGTCTTTCGTTACAGGCTTAAACGAAACGCGGAATTCCTAGTATATCCAATATGTTCATCTGTGATCTGGAATGCCTATTATTGTGTGAGACGAACGGTTATTATATATATGTTATATAATAGACGTTGTTTATGTTTTGCATCCGCGCTAATCCAGCCCCCAGCTCTGGCGTTAGTTAAGTAACCTAACGGTGTTAGATGGGGCCCAGTAGCGAATGCGGATGGCATAAACGTACATCATATTTTCATTTCTTTCTATAATGATAGGTGTAAATGATAGGACTGTATTAGATTAATGCAAAGAAAACAAACTAAAGCTGAATTGTTGGAACAATTTCAAAACCATTCGGTTTTTTTCAAAATAGAAACTTTTAAAATGCGGAGCTTAAATCAATCCTTTAAAAGCTACCATGGTTCCTTCGATTATATCAAGTTCACTACATTCACGGTTCTGCCAAAACCATTCTTAGCCCTCCGTCATTTTATATGAATATTCAGTAGTATTCAAGCTATGTTTGTTAACCTTCGGCAAGGCATAGTGATTAGTAGCTGCTGGGTATTCATATGTAGCATAGATAGATGCGTTGATTTGGGATAGTCGTACTACTTTGTTGGCCTTCGTCAAGGGTATGTACGGGTGGGTTCAAATTAACCTGGACAATGACGGGTAGAACTTGACATGTGACTTATGATTTGTTGGCCTTCGTCAAAATCATAAGAGCATGGGACAAAAATCCACATCAAGAGTTTCTAAGGGAACTGAAACTTGCTAGTGCTGCATACCATTTGGAGTGTGATAATTTTGATAGGATTCCTTTAGGATTATCAGACAATGATATTTGGATCCTAATCCTACTGTGAGTATATGCTACTCCTCGGGAGATTTTTCACTAAACGATCAATGCTATAAACCAAGTAGTTGTCTAGAACAATGTTAGCGGGGATACGCCTCCAAGGAAAAGAGGTTATGTAATTAAGGAACTTCGCGAAAGTGTTGGAAAACCTCGCTCGATGTACCAATACCAGCCTGGCTGAAAGGTTAAGCAAGTATTGTAGGGTGAGATTAATTCTGACTAATTCTTCTTTTATGGTTTGAGGAAGGATTCGAGATACAATGAGAGCCATCCTATTTAGATGAAATAAAAACCAATCTAAACTTACAAGAGCGTCATGCTAAAGTGTTTCTTCTCTTTCTCCTAATTGCAGCGGCTGGTTGACCACCTCATTACTACTCAAGACCCCGCTGTCCCAGGTCTAGATTCCACTGTCACTAATGATATCCATAAGACAATGGAAAAGGACAGTTTGAATGCCAAGTGCCTCGTATTGGCCTCAGTAGATGGTGAAAACCAGAGGCAGCACGAGAAGATGGACTTAGCATCCATCTTCCTCCATAACAAAGTTTTATATGGAGAGCAATCTCGTATCGCAAGATATGAGACCTCGAAGGAATTGCTTCAAGCGAGGTTGGCTATCGGGTCATCTGTAGGGGATAACGTCCTTACGATGAATAGCTATATTGATGAGCTCACGGACCTGGGGCTACGTTGGAGAACCAGTCATATGCTGACTTGATTCTACAGTCGCTACCTTCACTTACACCCTGAAGGAAACCAGGGAGACACCCGCTCTGCTTATTGGGGAATCTTCCTCTTCTAGATCCAAGGAGAAAGCTAAGGGAGAGAAGAAGAAGGCCTCCACAAAGTCGATAGGCAGTGTCAGTAAGGTAGAAGGAAAGGGCAGGGCAAAAGTTTTGGGGTTAACAGAAAGGAAGGAGGGATGTTCCTACTGTCACCGGAAAGGACATTAGTAGAAGGAATGCAGGGCTTGGAAAGACAGAATCCAGGATCCGAAGCATGTTGTGGCTTCGGCTTCGGGTGTGTTTGTAATTGAAAACTGTATGTCAATTAATTTTACTTCCTAGGTACTAGATACCGGATCAGGATACCATATCTGTAATTCATTACAGGTTTTGAGAAACCGTAGAGTTATCAGGGCAGGTGATATGACTCTTATGGTCGCTAACAGAATGAGCGTGGACGTTGAATCCGTAGGGGAATATCACCTAGGATTGACAAGTGGGCAGTTATTGATTCTATGTAACTGTTTGTATGTACCTAGTCCAGCTTGTAATATCATATCTATATCTTTACTTTCTAAAGAAAGATATTATTTTACATTTGTAAGCAATGTGGTCCACATCCACCTAAATCAAGCTTTGATTGGGTCAGGTACATTAGATAACGATATATACGTATTAAATCAAGCTCAGGTTTTCAGTGTCCAGAACACATTTAAAAGAAAATCTCTGGAATTAAATCAGGCTTTCTTATGGCATTGTAGACTGGGTCACATTAATGAAACACGGTTGACGATGTTACATAGAGAGGGATATTTGGATCCGTTCGATTATCAGTCTTATGCAACTTGTCAATCTTGTCTCATAGAAAAGATGACAAAGACTCCGTTCACTGGACACGGAGTAAGAGCGAGCGAGCTCTTGGGACTCATACACAGTGATGTGTGTGGTCCAATGTCTACACATGGATGAATTGGTTATTCCTATTTCATTACTTTTATGGATGATTTCTCTAGGTATGGACATGTCTTCTTGATGAAACATAAATCCGAGGACTTTGAGAAATTCCGAGAATATAAGAATGAAGTGAAAAAACAAACATGCAAAAGTATCAAGACACTGAGATCTGATCGAGGTGGTGAATACTTAAGTGCTGAGTTCCTGGATTACCTAAAAGAGAATAGAATTCTCTCTCAGCTTACTCCTCCATACACACCTCAGCACAATGGTGTATCGGAAAGGTGGAACCGAACTTATTGGATATGGTTTGTTCCATGATGAGTAACGCTGAGTTGCCGCGATCCTTCTGGGGTTTTACACTAGAATCAGCTGCATATCTTTTGAATAAAGTTCCTACCAAGACTGTTCCTACCATACCATATTAGATGTGGAGTGGGAAGAAACTCTATCTTAAGTACCTTAATACATGTGGATGTCCATCTTTTGTAAAAAAGCAGCATGAGGACAAACTCAAGGCACGTTCAGTACTGTATAAGTTTGTGGGATACCCAAAGAACTCCAAGGGGTATCTTTTCTATTACGCAGAGGAACAAAAGGTCTTTGTTTCTCATCATGCCCACTTCTTGGAAACTGAATTTTTAGAAAATCAGATAAGTGGGAGCGCAATAGAACTGGAAGATATTCTAGAACGACAAGCTATTACTGAAAGCATGGTAGAACCAGAGGTTTCAGAAGAACCGGACATCCCCGCGCCACTCCACAGAACTAGTAGGCAGTCTCATCCACCCGAGTGATACTACGGTTTTCTCATAGACGGGGATCGAGAGGATTGCATCATTAACAATGATGAGCCAACTAGCTTCCAGCAAGCCATTCAGAGCGGCGACTCGGTAAAATGGATGGATGCAATACAGAACGAGGTGGAGTCTATGTACACCAACAAAGTATGGACTTTGGACATTGCTCCAGAAGGGGTAAAACCCGTAGGCTGCAAATGGATATTCAGAAAGAAGATTGGTGTAGATGGACAGGATGAAACCTATAAGGCTAGGCTTGTTGTAAAAGGTTTTCTTCAAAGACCTGGTTTGGACTATGATGAAACATTTTCTCCCGTGGCTATGCTCAAATCCATTCGGACCCTTCTTGCCATTGCTGCCTTCCACGATTATGAGATCTGGCAGATGGACATAAAGACGGCTTTTCTAAATGGAAATTTGCAAGAGTGCATCTATATGGATTAGCCAGAGGGTTTCATTCAGAGTGGGAGCAGCGGGAAAGTGTGCAAGTTGCTTAAGTCCATTTATGGACTAAAGCAGGCATCACGGAGTTGGAACATCTGTTTTCATGAGACAATCAAAGAGTTCGACTTTATCAAAAATCCAGATGAACCATGCATTTACAGTAAGATTGTAGGGAGAACTGTGGTATTCCTCGTCCTGTACGTGGATGCCATTCTCTTGATAAGAAATGACATTCCTATGCTACAATCAGTCAAAGGATTCTTATCATAGAGGTCTCCATGAGAGACCTGGGTGATGCTTCCTATGTTCTGGGGATCCAGATCTATCGTGATAGATCTAAGAGGATGTTGGGGCTTTCGCAGTCCAGCTACATCGACACCATACTGAAAAGATTTAGTATGGAAGATTCTAAGCGTGGTAATCTACTGGCTTGTCACGGAATCACCCTCTCCAAAGAGATTTCTCCCAAGACTAATTTGGAAAGGGCCCGCATGCCATCTATACCCTACGCTTCTACGGTAGGCTCTTTAATGTATGCGATGTTGTGTAACAGACTAGATGTTGCTTATGCACTATGTGTGGTAAGCCGGTATCAGTCAAACCAAGGGGAGAAGCCCTGCATAGCAGTAAAGAACATTCTCAAGTACCTGAGAAGGACTAAGGAGATGTTCTTGGTGTACGGCGGAAAATACCTCCAGATCGAGTCCTTTGCTGACTCCATCTTCCAGAGTGACAAGGATGACTCCAAGTCCATGTCGGGTTATATCTTTACCTTCAATGGAGGGGAGGTCTATTGGAAGAGCTCCAAGCAGGACACCGTTGCCGACTCGATGATGAAAGAGGAGTATATAGCTTCTTGTGACGCCGCGAAGGAAGCAATCTGGATGAGGAAGTTCCTAACAGAACTTCAGGTGGTTCCGTCCATCGTAGATCCAATACCTCTGTATTGTGACAACAACGGCACTATAGCCTTAGTGAAGGAACCCAGGTCCTATCAAAAGTCCAGACATATCTTGAGGCGGTATCATCTGATCAGGGAGATCGTTGATCACCGGGAGATCGAGGTGAGGAGAGTAAATACATAGAATAATACTGCAGATCCACTCACAAAGGCCATCTCTCAGACACAGTTCGAGGGGCTAATCGAGATGATAGGTCTGCGATATGCCAATACATGGCTTTAGTGCAAGTGGGAGATTTTTAGTGATATATGCCTTAGAGGAAATTATTGTATCATACTGGTTTGTATATTACTTAATGGAAGCTTGAGATATTCACAATTGTATTAACAGTCTTGCTCAAAATGGTAGTATGCTACATGGTTTGTTTCTACTTCAATATGTACATGTGTTTCTTTTATCATATCGCTTATACATATTGGTAGAGCCCTTAGGATCTTTGCTTGATTACTAGCGTTGTGATGGCAGCCATACTATGGGGGACTGGGTAGTCTATAAGTACATCCTATACAAGTCCCTAGTCATAGGATTATCGAGATAGGGCATCAATACCCCAGAGTAGACTAGTGCATATGCTTCTTATCCCAGCAGGGGAGATGGTCTGTCCTACAGCCATTAGTACGTCGTACTGTAGATAGTATGCAGGTGCTCATTGGGTTATGAGTACACTGGACATGACTCGTTAGGAACTGCTAGTGGATATTATACCTATCGTCGGGTAGCAGTTCCTAGGTGACATGAGTACAGCTTAGTCCGTTGACTTGACACTGCTACTTTGCCTCGAGTGTGTTCCCACTGTTATTTGATTACTACCCTACCACGGCTCAAAGGAGTCGTGCAAACAGGTAGTAGTTGGGTGTAGTCCCAAAGCACTTGGAGGCAGTGGCGATTAGATATGATTCGTCTCTTCCGGTATTAGGGGTTGATATCGCGCTGTGTTCGGAAAGCTATTACACAAAGTCCCTGACCAGGGCAAGCGAGATTTACTGGTAGGTACTCTAGTAGTTTCTCAGGGTGTTTTGGGATACACTCCGACACGACTTATTGCGCTATTAGGGGTCTGACGTTTACCATCCCTCTAGGCCCGATATGCGATACTCTTAGATGAACAAACCAGACTGTACGGAGATTGTCACAGATAGGCTTAGTAGGAGTTCGGATGAGTTTGCTCATCGGCCTTCTTATCGACAGATACCTGGGTAGCCATTACGTGCAGCTAGTACCGCTGACGTGCTTATGGTTAAACCCACTACCACCGTGGTGTCTAGTCTTTAGAGTCCCACACAGATGGTTTTCCTGTATCGGGCAAAAGATGTAAAGGCAGTATGGATTTACGGCAGGGCTTCAATCACTCACGTGTACTTGTGCACGTACGATGTTCAGGCGGATAATACTAGTGGGCTTTGGTTTAAGCCGGATCCTATTATTATATTGATGGATTATTTTTGTCCTTTTTGTATTCGTATTCTTCGAAATGCGGATACGGGTATGTATATACGGATGAGGGGTATTCTCGTAATTTCCTAGGGAAAGTTTCTAGAAGGGGACACCTCATTAAGGTTTTATTTCTTTTTGATAAAAGATAATGAGGTGGAGATATTTGTTTGATGAAGCATGACTCATTGTCTTGACAAAATAGATATTTTGAACCATGGTAGATATTTGTGAGATATTATATCTCATCAAGTATTATATGCTTCATTATTCTACACTTGAGCCATGCTTGATATTCTAAGCTCATTTCTTCACTAGCTTTTCCTCAAGCTTCTTCTTATTCCTCTAAACTTTAAATGTCTCATGAGTTGAGAAACCTAGGGTATTAAGAGACAAAGTAATCCATCTTCACTCTCTACATCATCTAGGCCATCTAGTTTAGCGAACTAGGTGCCCTAGTTACCTCGGATTTGAAGTAAAAGCTCGGACTATAGACTCTCGGGTGGATCGTCTTTTGACTCAAGGAGGACGACGAGGAAGCATCGATCTGTTACGATCCCCGGAGCTTATGATGACAAGGAGGACAACAAAGAAGACCCGAAGGACATGTAACATGAGGTATAACTTCCTATCCGAGTAGTTAACCTTATAACAAGTTTATCTAGTTAGGGTTTAACATCGATCCTGGAGTTCAAGTTGGTGTTGCGAGTTTTGAAAAATCATTTTTAAATATTCCTTCTCCTCGCAAACCCATGGGGTGCGCGACATTGACTTACAAAAGTTAACGATGCAGTATGGGTTATTGTGGATCAACTCACAAAGTCGATTCACTTTATTCCCTTTCGAGTTGGCCAATCTACCGAGACATTAGCAAAGAAGTATATGGAGGTAAGTTTGAATCTAAGTAAGATCTAACTCTTTAATGTGTACTATCTCTTATACCCATACACTCATGCAGGAGATCGTGAGATTACATGGAGTACCGATTTGCATTGTCTCCGATCGTGACACCAGATTCCGATCGCAGTTTTGTCAGAGTCTGCAAGATAGCTTAGGTACGAGTCTGAACTTTAGCATAGCTTGCCATCCATAAACAGATGAGCAGTCTGAACGAATGATTCATATCCTTGAAGATATGCTATGAGCGTGTATGTTAGACTTCGGAGAATCGTGGGAAGATCACCTACATCTTGTGGAGTTTTCATAAAACAACGGCTACCAAGCGAGTATTGGAATGACACCTTTTGCAGCCCTCTATGGAAGGAAGTGTCGATCACCATTAAGTTGGAACGAAATCGGAGATAGGGAACTCCTTGGACCAGAGATGATCGTGGCGACTGTGGATGTAGTTCGCACAATCAAGGAAAGAATGCGCATAGCCCAAGACAGACAGAAGCACTAAGCTGATGCAAAACGACGTCACCTGGAGTTCCAACCGGGAGATCATGTGTTCTTAAAGATCTCTCCAAATCGTAGTGTAATTTGCTTTGGAAAGAGGGGTAAGCTCAGTCCGAGATACATTGGACCGTTCGATATACTCGAACGAGTCGAAGAAGTGGCATATCGTTTGGCACTTCCACCCTTATTGGAAGAAGTGTACAACGTATTCCACATATCCCAGCTTCGAAGATATGTGAGCGACCCAGCCACATTCTTGATCACTCTGAGCTCACTGTATAGACAGATCTATCTTGTGAGCAATAACCTGTTGAGATCCTGGACAGAAAAGTGAAGACACCACGGAACAAGGAAGTAAACTTGGTCCGACTGATGTGGAGAAAAGATTCACCAGGAGAATCAATGTGGGAACGAGAAGATGATATGCGTGAAAGATACCCTTTCCTATTTGTAAATTAGTCCTTAAGTAATTATAAATTTCGAGGACGAAATTTTTATAAGAAGGGTAGAATGTAACGACTCTGTTTTTAATGTACAATTTTTTTAAAAATTAATGTACAGAATGGAGTATTTGCAAGACTGAGTATACTTTAAGTATTATTTTTGTTTGAAAACAATAAGAAAGCACTTATAGCTCATTGGTAAAGTCTTGCACTGCTGTGATATAGCCCCTATATTCAAATCCTCCCAACCACATATTATTTTTACTGATTTTTCTTTCAAACTTTTTGGAAGCCCTAAAGTTTACACGTGCAATAAACGTAAAAATGAAAAGTCAGATTAAATAAACATGTGCAAAATGGTATTTATACAGATAGGGACATGTGGCACCAATCCAGAGCCCAAACTGTAGGGTTCCTAGGCACACAATAGAGGTCTCACAAGGCATCAACCATGCCAATTTCAAATTTTACAAGTGCCGAGAAACTCTAATACGGATCTTTAACTAGAATTTTAGGCAAAAAAGGAAACTAGTTAACAACTTAACTAAAGTAGGAAACTACAACCTTTGTAGATCTGGTTATCTACTTTCTTAGCTCCACGTAGTTGTCCCCTCGCTGTCCATCTCGAATCCCGGACTCTCGCATCGGCTTCATCAGAGAAATGAGCGGAACAGTCGTCGGCTACGATGCCGAAGATGATCTACGTCGAGGTTACACAAGATCAAGCTCCAACTTCACCAAGTTGTGAAACTTGTGAAGAAAACACCCTATACTACTTGGCAAGAGGTAGAGGGTGAAGAAATAGGAGGTGGGTTCACTTTAGAATTGGATTTTTCACACTTTTCTTTCAAGAATCCATTGATGATGGCAAGCTTTTTCTTGAAGAAGAAGAAGAAGCTAAAGATAGAATATGATAAGTATTCTCTTTAAAAATGCAAAAGAAACGAATACTTATCATAATATTAACCATGGTTAGGTGTAGAGAATTGACTAAGGTTAGAAGAATGGTTAGGGTTAAGCATGAAGACAAAATGGTCACTTTGGTCAAAGCTTCATGAAGCTTCAACAAGCTTCAAGAATGATAGCAACCATTTTGTTTTCTTTTGCAATTTCTTTTTAATCCAAATTAAAAAGATAAATGAATGAATAAATAAAAACCCTAACCATTTACTTAACCAAGGTTTAATTCTTTACACTTAACCAAATGAGCAAGCATCATCAAACATGATACAAACATGTGCACAAAAGTATATCACATATACAACTTGCACATCAAGTGATAAAATCCATTTAAAGTGAACCAATACTAGTTAATGCAAAGTAATATATCAAATATATAATTATACATTAAATCATTAAATCAACACTTGATTTAACGATCCGGTCATGTCGCACATAACCGACTAGTATACAATGTATCGATTTATCGAATCAACGATTCGATAACTAGGTTATATCGCATACAACCAATCGAAACATTCATCGCGAGAATGAAATACGGTATCACATACTCGCATTATTCTCGGTCTCGCACATATCTCATATGCGCTCCTATTTCGTTTCGCTTGAGCCAGGAAACCCTTGTGTAGGACTCTAAAGACTCGTCAATACGCCGGTAGCAGATGATGATCATATCAAGCACCCACAAGCCGCAAGCGGTCTGCTAAACGTAACGGTCACCCGGGTATTGAGCAATCAGAAGATCGACGAGCTAGCCCGCTCACACTCCTGTGAATCCAACCAGTAACACTTACCGTACAGTCCGGTCTGTTCGTCTGATATGTCGCATATCAAGTCTAGGGGTGGTAAACGTCAGACCCCAATAACCGATAAGTCGTGCCGATGTGAGGCTCATAACGGGTCGAGAAACTACTGATAACACTTACCAGCAAATCTCTGATCAGCCCTGGCCAGGGACTTCCCTGTTACGGCCAATCAAGCACAGCGCAACATCAACCCCCCAATACCAGGAGAGACGAAACCCCTCCTATCTCTCATTGCCTCCATGTGACTCGGGACTGTACCCAAAGACCACCATTTTGCACGCCTTCATGGACGTGGTAAGGTGGAGATCAAAGAACAGTGGGAATCACACAAGACTCTATGATGATCTCGGGTCTACAGACTAACCTGCACAAGTGTCACCTGAGAACTGCCATCTGACGTGAGGTATAATACCATCTGGGAGCTCTCGGCGAGTCCGTCCAGTGTACCCAGTCTCCACTGAGCACCCGTATACCATCTCTGATGTCAAACACCAATGGATATGGGATCATCCATCGCCCATCTCATGGCTCGAGAAGCGTATACGCTAGTCTACACTGGTATATCGATGCCCCGTCTCGATACACCCATGACTAGGAACCTTGAAGGATGTACCTATGGACTACCATGTCCCCACTAGTATGATCTGCATCATAGTCCAGGTAGTCAAGTACACATCCTAAGGGCTTTACCAACATGTAACTATAAGACAGTTTAAAGAGACCAGTGTACATGTTAAGATAAAGAGCAACCAGATAGCATACTATCATATCGAGCAAGAAAGTCATCTCTATATATGTCCAAGCATCCAATATAATATACATCATCTGTACAATACTGGCCTCTAGGGCATACATACAACTAACAATCTCCCACTTGCACTAGGGCCAGCTGCTGTAGTATCGCATACCGAGCATCCCGAAGAGTCTCTCAAACCGTATCTGGGGAATGGCCTTCGTGAGTGGATCCGCCGTGTTATTCTTCGTGTCAACCCTCCTGACCTCGATCTCCCGGCGATCAACTATCTTCCGGATCAGATGATACCGCCTCAGAATATGCCTGGATCGCTGATGGGACCTAGGTTCCTTGGCCAAAGCCACCGCTCCATTGTTATCGCAATACAAAGGTATTGTATGCTCAATGGATGGAACCACTCCAAGTTCAGTAATGAACTTTTTGATCCAGACAGTCTCTTTGGCAGCATCGTTGGCAGTGATGTATTCAGCCTCCATCGTCGAGTCTGCCACGGTTTCCTGCTTGGAACTCTTCCAGCTAACCGCCCCTCCGTAAAGGGTAAAGACAAATCCCGACTGCGACTTAGAGTCGTCCTTATCACTCTGGAAGCTCGAATCGGTAAAGGACTCCACTTGGAGTTCTCCGTTACCATACACCAAGAGCATCTCTTTAGTCCTTCACAAGTACTTGAGAATGCTCTTCACAGTTGTCCAGTGACTCTCTCCAGGATCAGCTTGATACCTGCTCACTACACTTAGTGAGTATGCAACATCGGGTCTGGTACATAGCATCGCGTACATGATAGAGCCTACAGCCGAAGCATGGGGTATCCCTTGCATGCGAGCTCTCTCCAAATCAGTCTTGGGAGACATCTCTTTGGAGAGAGTGACTCCAGAGATCGTGGGCAAGTTCCCACGCTTGGATTCTTCCATATTAAACCTCTTTAGTATGGTGTCAATGTATCTGGATTGGGACAATCCCAATATCCGTTTGGATCTATCTCTATAGATCCTGATTCCCAATATGCAGGAGGCATCACCAAGATCTTTCATTGAGAATCTTTGTGATAAGAAGAGCTTGACCGATTGCAGCATAGGAATATCATTTCCTATCAAGAGTATGTCGTCCACGTACAATACGAGGAAGACCACCTTACTCTCTGCTACCTTCTTGTAGATACAAGGTTCATCTGGATTTTTGACGAAATCAAACTCTTTGATAACGACGTCAAAGCAGATGTTCCAACTCCGCGATGCTTTCTTTAATCCATAAATGGATTTAAGCAGCTTGCACACCTTCTCGCTGCTCCCACTGTCTACGAAGCCCTCTGGCTGAGTCATGTATACGCACTCTTCTAAATCACCATTTAGAAAGGCGGTCTTAACATCCATTTGCCAGATTTTGTAATCATGATATGCAGCGATGGCAAGCATGATCCGGATGGATTTAAGCATAGCCACTGGAGAAAAGGTTTCGTCATAGTCCACACCTGGTCTTTGACGAAAACCCTTTGCTACAAGTCTAGCTTTGAAAGTCTCCACTTTCCCATCTACACCAAGTTTTTTCTTGAAGATCCACTTGCTCCCGATGGGTTTTACCCCTTCAGGAGCAACATCCAAAGTCCATACTTTGTTGGTGTACATAGATTCCATCTCGGACCGCATAGCATCCAGCCATTTCACTGAGTCCCTACTCGTGATGGCCTGCTCGAAGCTAGTTGGGTCATCATCCTCCATGATGCAATCTTCGCTTCTACCGTCAATGAGAAAACCGTAGTATCTCTCAGGTGGACGAGAAACCCTACTAGATCGGTGGAGAGGCTGGGGTTCGTCGGGTACTACTGAATCCTCTGATTCTACTAAATCATTAGTTGTAGTTTGTGGTGTTGGAACCTCTTCCAGCTCTACCTCTTTGCCACTAATTTCTTTTGCGAGAAATTCCCTTTCCAAAAAGGTGGCATGTTGAGCAACAAACACTCTTTGTTCCTCAGCTTGGTAGAAAAAATATCCTTGAGAATTCTTTGGATATCCCACAAACTTGCAAAGAACTGATCGTGCCTCGAGTTTGTCCGGATTTTGCTTTTTGACATAGGCCGGACAACCTCATATCTTAATTCGTCTCTTCCCACTCCATATTTCATATGGTGTGGTAGGTACAGATTTAGACGGAACCGGATTCAATAGGTATATGGCTGTCTCAAGCGCATACCCCCAAAAAGAAATAGGTAACTCAGCATTGCTCATCATTGAGCGCACCATATCTAATAGGGTGCGATTCCTTCGTTCCGATACACCGTTGTGCTGTGGTGTATAAGGAGGAGTAAGCTGAGAGAGAATCCCATTCTCTTTTAGATAATCCAGGAATTCAATGCTTAAGTATTCACCTCCTCGATCAGATCGAAGAATCTTAATACTTTTGCCCGTTTGGTTCTCTACCTCGTGCTTATATTCTTTGAATTTCTCAAAAGCTTCAGACTTGTGTTTCAACAGGAACACATGCCCGTATCTAGAGAGATCGTCAGTGAATGTAATGAAGTAGGAAGAACCATTTCTGGCATGTGTAGACATAGGACCGCATACATCACTATGTATCAGTCCCAAGAGTTCAGTAACTCTTTCTCCGTGTCCAGTAAACGGAGTTTTGGTCATCTTTCCTTTGAGACATGAATGGCAAGTGTCATAAGATGATAATTCGAATGAATTCAAATATCCATTCTTATGTAACTTAGCTAGTCGTGTCTTATTGATATGACCAAGTCTACAGTGCCACAAGAAGGATTCGTTCATTTCTGAGCTTTTCCTCTTATGTGTGTTTTGTATATTGAGGACCGTATTTCGATTGAGAATGAATATGCCATTATGTAACGAGCCTGATGCAATCAACTTTTGATCTAGGAATATGTTCATAACATTATCCTTTACTACAAAATTATATCCTTCTTTACTTAATAAAGAGACTGATATAATGTTGCACATCATGTTCGGTATATAATAGCACTCATTCAGAACTAGTGTATCACCATTTGGTAATACCAGGTGATATATGCCAACAGCTTTGCCTGCAACATTTGCCCCATTCCCTACTTGAACGGAATGATCACCTTTACCCAGTTCTCTACCTTTCCGTAGCCCATGTAACTGCTTACATATGTGGGATCCTGATCCGGTATCTAATACCCAGGACGTAGGGTGAACTGAAAAACAGTTCTCAATAACTAACACACCCGAAGAAGATGCATCAACATGCATGTTCTTTTGGACGGCTTGGGAATCTAGATATTCTCCTATTCCCTGTTCAGTCTTATAACTCTTATAAGAAAGAACGGGTCCAACGTTCCCCTGCACAGTATAACATGCGGGTTCGGTCAATACATCCATATTATTATCTTTATTAGGGCATGACATGGTTGCTACCTGGAGAGAGAGAGAAGAAAACACTTTAGCGTATGCTTTTGCAAGATCAGATTGGTTATTATCTTATCTAATCAGGATGGCTCCCACTGGTTTTTATCAAATCTTCCTTCAAACCCTAAAAGGAAAGACTAGCCGGGATTAATTACACCCTACAACTTCGTCGATCTTTCAGCCAGGCCAGTGTCGGTACTTTGAGGGAGGTTCCGCGTGCTTTCGCACGGACCAAATTAAAGTAAACCTCGTTTTCCCAGAGGCGTAACCCCGTTGACAACTTTCTAGACACCTACTTGATCGGCTAATTGTAATGTGTAAAACTCTCCTAGGAGTAACTCTTACTCGCAGTGGGTATCGGGATCCAACTATCTCATAGAAGGTATGCAATCTCATTGCAAATTTCAACACTTGAAATTCCCAATAATGCTTTTGCCCCTATCGATCTATGACCTTGACTAAGTCAACAAACCATAAATCGCTAGTCAAGCTCAACCCGTGCATTTCTCGATTGAATTAAACCCACCCGTACGACCCTTGACTGAGTCAACAAGGCCGTGCGAATGCCCTAATCCAATCACATCTCATGTTGTAACAGATAAACATTATTTAGCTACCGTACACTATGCCTTGACTAAGTCAACAAATATAGTACGAATACTAAATAATATCTATCTGAAATGATGGAGGGCTACATAGGTTTTTCAGAAAAACCATGAGCGAAAAGAACTTGATATCGTTGTAGAATCAAGTGAAGTTTTGAAATGGAGTGATTTTGAGGCTTTTCTAGTTTTGCTAAAGGGGTCACTCCCGGTGAAGGGATCGTCGACCCTTTCCTCGTGGAATGAGGTGCGGGATATATCATATATATCACTGTGCAAAGCAGAAACTATAGAAGCAATCAAAAGTCAAACCGAGTGTATAGCATCTGCCAGTTATTGCTAAAGGAGTCACTCCCGGTGAAGGGATCTCGGTCCTTTCCTCATCGAATAAGGTGCAGGGTATATCATATATACCGCTATGCAAATCAAGAACTGTAGCTACCTGTTTTGTTTAAAATTTGATTCTACAACATCTTTTAGGTTTCTTTTCTTTCATTAATCACATTAATGAAGTCCCATCATTTAAATACCTAAACATCACAGATAAATACGACGTACACTTATGCCATCCGCATTCGCCTGGATGTCCCCTCGTGCACCGTTAGGTTAGGTAACTAACGACAGAGCAGGGCAGGGCTAGTGCGGGTGAAAAACATAAGTAACGTCTATATAATATATCATATATACTATATACTGTATCTATCACAGAACATCACATGATCACATCACAGATATCGCAGCAGAAGTAACATATGAAACATTGGATATACTAGGACGTCCGTGTTTTCAATACGAGCCAGTATAAAACACGGATTCCACGGTCGTGATGAATAGCCAAACCAACACCCCTAGACCCCTACGAGAGCGGCAAGCAACCCTACCAATTCTAGGGTTAGGAAACCCGGACTCGACTCCTCGAGATGGTCTCCCACTGGACCCTAGAACCCGGTTACTTGTGCTCCCCTCCTTGGGTCTATCCTAGTGCAGAAAAGTAAATAATATACAAAGGGTGACAACTTCCGCAACCTGGAAGTGCCCCAAATAAAAGAATATTACATACAAGTTTTTACATGAATGAAAATGAAAAAACACTCATCTCAAATAAAAGCCCCCAGCTATTCAAACACGACAATCCAATATAACATATCCAGCAACACATAACAACGCATGTCATCAACGTAAGTAAATATGCGCATCCCAATTGTCGTTGACATATAACAACGAAACCGGCGATATCACATATTACACTTACGGTCACAGAAAAGAAAGTGTAAAACTACAACAGTTGGAATCCACAACCTCATTAGACATCGCATGCCTAATCAAATGAAATACTTAGACATCACACGCCTAACAATTATAAACCCCGCATTTTAGTCCCATTATCGAAAACTCTTTTCAATATCAAGTGAGACTAAACCGCTAGATTTATAACATTCATCCAGTTATCTCATAACTGTTTGTGAATTCCAATTATTGTATCCCATTCCGGATAAATAGAAAATATTAAACTTTCCGATCGAACATTCGAACACCTAAGTTTTCCCGAAACCGTTCAACACATGAAATAGGTTCAAAGACATTCACTTCATGCCTGAGTACCAACGGTCCAGCCGTAGAAGGGTCAAGCCAACGCCTCACATGTGGCACGCCGTACTGCCCCAAACCCGAAGGTTCAAAGGGCAGTTCAAGACGGTCATATAATCGAGTTAAGGTTTGTTGTCTTCTAGAGGGACCATCGCGTTACTTGCACTACTTAGAACGTCTTTAAACCTCAGAAAAATCCAACACTTGGAAATTTTCCGGCAGGGGAAAAGTTGGGTATTTATATCCGGTCGAACTTTTTAACATATTCTAAAGTTATCCGGAAAAACACATAGACGAAGTTTAATAATCCGATCGAATCAACGATTCCCAATGCAACCCCAGAACACTCAACTCTTGAGTCAAATTAAAAATTCCCAGAAAACTCAGCATCATAAAGTAGGAATTACTGTGCAAAAATCGAATGATGATGTCATCATATGGCCGCGGAACCGCCGCAGAAGCCAGGCTTCTGCCGCGGTTCTGCTGCGCTTTGAACTGATCTCTTGGAAAAATTTGCACCGTAATTCTTAGAATTCCCTGCTGAATTTTTTAAGCATTTTTAATCTGGAAAAAACCCATTTTTTAGAAAAAGTCCAGAGAGCGTGAAAAAAATAGGGTTTCGGGTTCGATCGGGTTTCAAACATCGTCTAAGCATCGCCTAAGACTCTAGCTAGTCTCTGATACCACTGTAGGGTTCCTAGGCACACAATAGAGGTCTCACAAGGATTCAACCATGCCAATTTCAAATTTTACAAGTGCCGAGAAACTCTAATACGGATCGTTAACTAGAATTTTAGGCGAAAAAGGAAACTAGTTAACAACTTAACTAAAAGTAGGAAACTACAATCTTTGTAGATCCTGTTATCCACTTCCTTAGCTCCACGTAGTTGTCCCCTCGCTGTCCATCTCGAATCCCGGACTCTCGCATCGGCTTCATCGGAGAAATGAGCGGAACAGTCGTCGGCTACGATGCCGAAGATGATCTACGTCGAGGTTACACAAGATCAAGCTCCAACTTCACCAAGTTGTGAAACTTGTGAAGAAAACACCCTATACTACTTGGCAAGAGGTAGAGGGTGAAGAAATAGGAGATGGGTTCACTTTAGAATTGGATTTCTCACACTTTTCTTTCAAGAAGCCATTGATGATGGCAAGCTTTTTCTTGAAGAAGAAGAAAAAGCTAAAGATAGAATATGATAAGTATTCTCTTTAAAAATGCAAAAGAAATGAATACTTATCATAATATTAACCATGGTTAGGTGTAGAGAATTGACTAAGGTTAGAAGAATGGTTAGGGTTAAGCATGAAGACAAAATGGTCACTTTGGTCAAAAGCTTCATGAAGCTTCAACAAGCTTCAAGAATGATAGCAACCATTTTGTTTTCTTTTGCAATTTCTTTTTAATCCAAATTAAAAAGATAAATGAATGAATAAATAAAAACCCTAACCATTTCCTTAACCAAGGTTTAATTCTTTACACTTAACCAAAAGAGCAAGCATCATCAAACATGATACAAACATGTGCACAAAAGTATATCACATATACAACTTGCACATCAAGTGAGAAAATCCATTTAAAGTGAACCAATACTAGTTAATGCAAAGTAATATATCAAATATATAATTATACATTAAATCATTAAATCAACACTTGATTTAACGATCCGGTCATGTCGCACATAACCGACTAGTATACAATGTATCGATTTATCGAATCAACGATTCGATAACTAGGTTATATCGCATACAACCAATCGAAACATTCATCACGAGAATGAAATACGGTATCACATACTCTCATTATTCTCGGTCCCGCACATATCTCATATGCTCTCCTATTTCGTTTCGCTTGAGCCAGGAAACCCCTGTGTAGGACTCTAAAGACTCGTCAATACGCCGGTAGCAGATGATGATCATATCAAGCACCCATAAGCCGCAAGCGGTCTGCTAAACGTAACGGCCACCCGGGTATTGAGCGATCAGAAGATCGACGAGCTAGCCCGCTCACACTCCTGTGAATCCAACCAGTAACACTTACCGTACAGTCCGGTCTGTTCGTCTGATATGTCGCATATCAAGTCTAGGGGTGGTAAACATCAGACCCCAATAACCGATAAGTCGTGCCGATGTGAGGCTCATAACGGGTCGAGAAACTACTGGTAACACTTACCAGCAAATCTCTGATCAGCCCTGGCCAGGGACTTCCCTGTTACGGCCAATCGAGCACAGCGCAACATCAACCCCCCAATACCGGGAGAGACGAAACCCCTCCTATCGCTCATTGCCTCCATGTGACTCGGGACTGTACCCAAAGACCACCGTTTTGCACGCCCTCATGGACGTGGTAAGGTGGAGATCAAAGCACAGTGGGAATCACACAAGACTCTATGACGATCTCGGGTCTACAGACTAACCTGCACAAGTGTCACCTGAGAACTGCCATCTGACGTGATGTATAATACCATCTGGGAGCTCTCGGCGAGTCCGTCCAGTGTACCCAGTCTCCACTGAGCACCCGTATACCATCTCTGATGTCAAACACCAATGGATATGGGATCATCCATCGCCCATCTCATGGCTCGAGAAGCGTATACGCTAGTCTACACTGGTATATCGATGCCCCGTCTCGATACACCCACGACTAGGGACCTTGAAGGATGTACCTATGGACTACCATGTCCCCACTAGTATGATCTGCATCATAGTCCAGGTAGTCAAGTACACATCCTAAGGGCTTTACCAACATGTAACTATAAGACAGTTTAAAGAGACCAGTGTACATGTTAAGATAAAGAGCAACCAGATAGCATACTATCATATCGAGCAAGAAAGTCATCTCTATATATGTCCAAGCATCCAATATAATATACATCATCTGTACAATACTGGCCTCTAGGGCATACATACAACTAACACAAACCCCTTAGAACGACCGGCGAGATGCCCCTTTGGGCCGGCGCCGTAGAGCCCCCCGTTGGAAATACTCCCATTCTCTGCACACTGAAACACTTGGCCTACCCCACTACCCCCATGCTGTTTGAATTCCCTGTAATTATCCAGAGAGTGTTAATTCACTCATAAATCCTATTTTTAATACATTTTAATTCTCTTTTCAATTCTCAAAACCCTAATTTTCCCCTATAAATACAACCCCATACCCTAGCTCTCTTCATTCTGAAATCACTTGTTAAAAATTCTCAAAAATTTCCAAGTCAAAGAAGACTACAAGTGGAGTTAGCAAGAGCCCAATTTCCGACGAGAATTCGAGACGTTTCCGGCAACTCCGCGACGCCAAAATGACCTCAAACTCTTCCTCTCTCTTTTCTTATACCAAACAACTAGTAAGTCCCACCTCTATACTTCTCTTTCTATTATAAAATTTCATTTTTTCAAATTACATCGGTAAGTGGAGTTATACCGATCTTTAAATTCTATTCTCTTTAGAATTGCAATTTTTCTTAAGAACCCATCATCCAAATCATCAAACCTTTCTTATTAATCATTAAACAATCTTTGAAACAAGTTTCAATTTAAAACTCTATGTAAAACAACTTTTATTAAGCTTCTACGTTTAAATATCATGAAATTATATATGACACCGTTTAATCTTTTTTGCTTATATTACCTTTAGAAAAATCTCACGAGGTAATAACCTACCTCTCACAAACACACATCTTGACATAGCATGGTTCTCTTGAACAACAATTTTGTGGCAAATACGACTTTGACACTAAAATACCATAAACAATTAAAAAAATCGTATTCTTTAAATTGTGTTATTTGAATTCCTTGCGATTGTGTCTCTACAACCCACTTTTGGGGAATCCGATTCGGTTGGTGCAGCTTATCGCACATCCATCGGACTAGTAGGACGAGATACAGACCTCCTCACGGAGCATACGATCTCGATGGAATTTTTAATGCCATTTTTAAGAAAAACATGATTTTCTATTTAATAAATAAATTTTATTTTTAATATTTATATATAAATATTATCAAACCATCTATTTTAAATATATAATAAATTACATGTTTTTCTAAACAAAAGTAAAGAATTACAAGTTTCATGAAAATACCATCAAGAATCCATTCAAGTCAAGTTTACACTAAAATATCTTGAACTATTCAATATATATATATATATATATATATATATAATCACTAATATACCTCAGTATATAAAATTCACATCCATGACAATTCTAAATAACATAAATAAATACTTGAGATTTATTTTGAAAGTATACAAAAAACATTTTTCATAAAAGCTCTCAAGTTATATTAAATTACAATAAGGACCCTAGTAAATATAGGTTTTAGAGGGACCAATTCTCGTGAGCCTTAGGGAACCAGAGAAAGTGGGTGCTTGCCTATTTAAGGTAGAAAACTAAAACGGGGTTATCGTTGGTAATTGGCTTAGAAAAATTCACAAATCCTGCCATCCATGTGCAACAGTTACCGATAACTTCTAAACCTAAAGGACCCAAATCTGTTTAAGTATCTAATTCAATCTGAGTCTCAGTCTAATCTGAATACAACCCAAACATGAATTCAAAGATAACTCCAACTCAACATGAATCCAATATATCAAAACATGAATACTTGAACTTGAACATGAATACCAGAGCTAATACATTCCGTACCAATCTACCCTATTAAAACCCCGTAATGTTTTATTGTGTTGTTTTGTAGTAATTTGTAGATATAAGATTTGCCGAAACCATGATATCGATTGTTCATGTAAACGGATAAGGATATAAACGGATAGTCATATAGACAAGTCAATGTATATCCATGGTTCGGTCAAATCAAGTCATGTTGATATAGATGGATTCGTGTTGTAATGGAATTATATCAAGTATGGATTGTATTCGGATTAAACTGAGACTCTTTCTGAGTCGGACACTTAAACAGAATTGAAGTCCTGAATTAGGTTTTCGAGTTATCGGTAACTGCTGCAAATGGACGACAGGATTTGTGTCTTTTTCCAAGATAATTACCGTATTGATAACTCCGTTTTAATTATGTATCTTAAATAGGCAAAGACCCACTTTCTCTGGCTCCCTGAGGCTTAAGAGAATTGGTCCCGCTTAAACCTATATTTACTAGGGTCCTTATTGTAAATTAATATAACTCGAGGGGGTTTTATGAAAAATAGTTTTGATATATTTTCCAAAATAAACCTAAAGTATTTATTTATCGTCTTTGAGGTTTTCATAGATGTAAATTTTATAAGATGAGATATTCTAGTGGATATAAACCTAAATTGAATAGTATATGGTATTTTCATGTAAATTGACTTGTATTGATTTCTTGATGGTATTTTCATGAACTTTTGTGGTTCTTTTATTTTGATTTAGAAAATATGGAATATATTATATATTTAAACTAGATATTTTGATAATATTTACATATATATATATTTATTAAAAATAGAATAATAGAAATCACGTTTTCTTAAGAATTGTAATAATAAAAATTCCATCGAGATCGTATGCTCCGTGAGGAGGTCTGCATCTCGTCCTACTAGTCCGATGGATGTGCGATAACCTACACCAACCAAATCAGATTCCCCATATTGGGTTGTAAGGACATAATCGTATGGAATTTGATTAAAACAATTAAAAGAAATACGGTTTTGATAGTTTATGGTATTTAACTGTAAATTCGTCTTAGCCACAAAAATATTATTTTCAAGCCATCGTGCTATGTCATGATGAGTGTTGTGATATAGTAGGTCATTACCTCGTGAGTTTTCTAAAGGTAATATGAGCAATATGATGAAATAATGTTGTAGGTAAATTTTGTGGTATTTAAACGAAAAAGTGTAATACAAGTTGCATAGCATTTTATTTTGAATTGAAACTTTTTCTAAATATCGTTTTATGATTGTTAAACAAGATATAAAGAAATGGTTGATTTTTTGTTAAGAAAAGTTGGGTTTTTAAAGAAATTAGAATCGGAAGTCGGAATAACTCTGCTTCCGACGATTTTTAATAAAAGATCGTTTTAGAATAGAAAGAGAGGAAAGGAGAGAGAACTTACTGGTTGAGAAGAGAGAGAAGAGGCGGATGGAGATTCTGAAGGCGTCGTGGAGTCGCGGTTTCGCCGGATTTGTCCCGAATCGTCGCCGGAACTTGACCTTGGGCTAACTCCACTTGTACAACTTTTTGGACTTGGAAAAATTTGAGAGTTTTGACAATGGATTTCAGAATAGAGAGGGATAGGGTGTAGGGTGGTATTTATAGGATAGAATTAGGGTTTAGGGTATTAAAAATGAGAATTAAAATTCATTAAAATTTGGTTTTAAAGCTCATTTTAATTCTCTGGATATTTGCAGGTAAAACAAACAGACTAGGGTTAGTCGGGTAGGCCAAGGGGTGTCGGGGTCAAAATTTTTGGGCATTACCCACGTTTTCAACCGGCGGCGCCGGCCCAATAAGGGATCTCACTGGCCATCCGGGGTGGATCTGGGCTTGGATTGAAGCCACGTGTCATGTTCAATACATATAACATTTTCCACATGTTTGATTTTAGTGACTTTTCATTTTTACGTGTATTGCACGTGTAAAATTTTGGGCTTTCAAAAAGTTTAAAAGAAAAATCATTAAAAATAATATGCAGCTGGGAGGATTTGAACAGAGGGGCTATGTCACAGCAGTGCAAGGCTTTACCAATGAGCTACAAGTGTTTTCTTGCTATTCTAAAACAAATTAAATACTGATTGTATACATAGGGATGCAAATACTCATTTAGTAGTTTAATTTTAAACAAATATTTGTACATTATAAACAGAGTCATTATATTCTACCCTCCTTACAAAAATTTCGTTCTCGAAATTTACAATTATTTAAAGACTAATCTACAAACAAGTGAGGGCATCTTGCATGCATGTCGTCTTTTTTTTCCTACGTTGATTCTCCTAGTGTGTCTTTTCTCTATATCACCCGAACCAAGTTTACTTCCTTGTTTTGAAGTGACTTTATCTTTCTGTCCAGGATTTTAATGGGTTGTTGCTCACAAGATAGGTCTGTCTGTACCGTGAGCTCGGAGTGATCAATAATGTGACTGGGGTCACTCACATACCTTCTGAGTTGGGATATATGGAACACATTGTGCACTCCTTCCAATGAGGGTGGAAATGCCAAACGATATGCCACTTCTCCGACTCGTTCGAGTATGTCGAACGGTCCAATATATCTCAGACATAGCTTACCCCGCTTTTCAAAGCGAATCACTCCACGGTTTGGAGAAATCTTCAAAAATACATGATCTTCCGGTTGGTACTCCAAGTGTCGGCGCTTTGCATCAGCCCAATGCTTCTGTCGGTCTTGGGCTATGCGCATTCGTTCCCTGATATTGTGAACTACATCTACAGTCGCTACTACCATCTCAGGTCTAAGAAGTTCACTATCTCCGGTATCATCCCAAATTAATGGTGAACGACACTTCCTTCCATATAGAGCTGCAAAGGGTGCCATGCCAATACTCGCTTGGTAGCTGCTGTTGTATGAAAACTCAACAAGATGTAGGTGATCTTCCTACTGGGTTACCTAGCACGACAGCGGGGTTTCGGGTGGCATCGTCCATGCCGTTTTCAAAAATTTTCCGTTCTAAGAAACCCTAAATTAGGATGTTTAACTAGAGAATTATACGAAACAACGTGTAAACTGCTTTACAACTAAGTGAATAAGGAATACAATCTTTGTAGGCCGGTCCTTCACTTCTAATGCTCAGTGTAGTAATCCCTTCGCTGCAAGTCATGAACACCCGAACTCTAGAAAGGGTTCTCCCGGAGAAATGAACAAGCTTGCTCGAAATCTTCGAGGCCGAAGATGATCTACGTCGAGGAGACTCAAGCTCATGCTACCTCTTCACTAATTGTGAAATTAGTGAAGCAAACACCCTATACTAAATGGCAAGTAGTAGAGGATGATGAAGTAGGAAATGGGCTCACTTTAGTTTTATTTTTCTCATAATATTTTCTCACCTTGAGAAAAACTAGTGAGCTTTTTTCTTGAGGAAGAAGAAGAACAAGTGAAGAGATGAGAATGAAATAATAAGGTGAGAATAACAACCATGGGTGAGTTAGTGTCATACACTAACCCATGAAGAGATTAAACAATGGCTAACAATAATGGTTAGCTTAATAAATATCTACAAATAAAACAAAAGGAGTAGACTTAGTCAAAGATGCTCCAAGCTTCTCCAAGCTTCCAAGCATGTGACTAATTAACACTAATTTTAATTTACTTAAATAAATATAAACCCTCACATTATTATTAGTATGGTGTGAGTCTCATACACCCATGTAGCATGTGTCATCAAGCAAGGCATAATAAAATGTACACTAATATATATCACATATATACTAATGCACACTTGTGAGAAAAAGAAATGTTTAAGTGAGCTAATATTAGTTAATGTAATCTAGTATATCAAATATACAATTATACATTAAATTATTAAATTAACACATGATTTACTAATCCGACTATATTATATATAATCGATTAATATGAAATGTAATATTCTATCGAATCAATACTTGATCCGATAACCCGGTTATATCACATATAACCGACCGATATCACAAATCGCGAGAATAGAATGCGGTATTACATACGCGCATTAATCTTGGTCCCGCACATATTATATATGTGCTCCTACTCCGTTTCGCACGAACCAGGAAATCTCTGTGTAGGACTCTAAAGACTCGTCAATACGCCGGCAGTAGGTGATGATCATATCAAACACCCATAAGCCGTAAGCGGTCTGCTAAACGTAACGGCCACCCGGGTATTGAGCGATCAGAAGATCAACAAGCATGCCTGCTCATACTCCTGCGAATCCAATCAGTAACACTACCGTACAGTCCGGTCTCTTCGTCTGATATGTCGCATATCTCGTCTGGGGGGTGGTGAATGTCAGACCCCAATAACTCGATAAGTCATGCCGATGTGAGGCTCATAACGGGTCGAGAAACTACTGATAACACTTACCAGTAAATCTCAGAATCATCTCTGTCCAGGGACTTCCTGTTATAGCCAATCGAGCACAGCGCAACATCAACCCCCAATACCGGGAGAGACGAATCCCCTTCTATCACTCATTGCCTCCATGTGACTTGGGACTGTACCTAAAACCACCGTTTTGCACGTCCACTTAAACGTGGTAAGGTGGAAATCAAAGCACAGTGGGAATCACACAAGACTCTATGACGATCTCGGGTCGACAGACTAATCTGTACCAGTGTCACCAGAGAACTGCCATCTGACGTGGGGTATAATACCATCTAGGAGTTCTCGGCGAGTCCGTCAAGGGTACCTAGTCTCCACTGAGCACCCGTACATCATCTCTGATGTCAAACACCAATGGATATGTGATCATCCATCGCCCATCTGTATGGGTCGAGAAGCTATACGCTAGTCTACTCTGGTATATCGATTCCCCGTCTCGATACACCCACAACTAGGGACATCAAAAGATGTACTTACCGACTACCTTTGTCCCACTATTATAATCCACATCATAATCCAGGTAGTCAAGTACACATCCTAAGGGCTTTATCAACACGTAACAGAGAGACAATCAGTGTACATGTTAAGATAAAGTGCAACCAGATAGCATACTATAATGTTGAGCAAGAAAGTCCTCCCTATATATGTCCAAGCATCCACTACAATATACATCTCATGTACAGTAATGGCCTCTAGGGCATACATATAACTAACAATCTCCCACTTGCACTAGGGCAATCATATAGCAGTGGTTGTAGTAACTCATACTCAACCATCCCATAAAAGTCTCTCTCTGGGAAATGGCCTTTGTGAGTGGATCCGCCGTGTTGTCCTCTGAGTCTACTCTCCTAACCTCGATCTCCCTGGAGATCTACCATCTCCATGATCAGGTGATACTTCCATAGAATATGTCTGGATCATTGATGGGATGGGGGTTCCTAGACCTAAGCCACAACTCCATTGTCACACAATGGTAGGAACGAAGTTCATCTTATGAACTAATATACATCCAGACTTCCTCTTTGGTAGCATCTTTGGTAGTGATGTATCTAGCCTTTATCGTCTAGTTTGCCACGGTATCCAGCTTAGAAATCTTCCAACATACCGTCCCTCCACTGAGGGAAAAGACAATGCCTGTGACTAACATTCAGTCGACCTTACCACCCTGGAAGCCATCCAGTGATTCTTCCCAGGATCGATTGATACCATCTCGCTACACCTAGTGAGAATCCTAATATCCACTTAGATCTATCTCATAGATCTAATAATAAGGATTTAGGAGGTATCACCTTGATCCTATATGGAGAATCAATATGATAAGAGGAGATTGACCGAGTGCAGCATAGGAAACACCTTCCCTATCAAGAGTATGCCATCAACGTACAATACGAGGAAGACCACCTTACTCTCTACTACCTTTTTGTATATACAAGGTTCATCTACTATTTTGATGAAGTCAAACGCTTTGACTACCACATCAAAACAGATGTTCCAACTCCGCGATATTTGCTTTAACCTGTAAAGCAACTTGCACACGTTTCCGCTACTCCCACTGTCTACGAAGCCCTCTGGCTGTATACTTATAGACGCTCTCCTCTAAATCAGTATTTGGAAAAGTAGTCATGACACCCAACTGCCAGATATCATAGTCATGGTATGTAGCAATGGCAAGTAGGATCTAGATGGACTTAAGCATAGCCACTGGAGAAAAGGTTTCATCATAATCCATACCCGGTCGATGAAGAGAACCTTTTACAACATGTCTAGCTTCGAAAGTCTCAACTTTTCCATCTACACCAAGTAATTTTCTTAAGATATACTTGCTCCTGATGGGGATTTAACCCTTCAGATAAAGCAACCAAAGTCCATACTTTGTTGGTGTACATAGATTCCATCTCAGATCGCACAACATCCAGCCATTCTTACAGAGTCCCCACTCTTGATGGACTACTCGAAACTAGTTGGGTCATCATCTCATGATGCAATCCTCGCTCCCACTGTCATAGATAAAACCGAAGTATCTCTCAGGTGGGTGAGGAACCTTACCAGATCGGCGGAGAGGCTGAGGTTCGTCGGGAGCTATTGAATCCTCCGGTTCTACCAAATCATCAGCTGTAGTTTGTATAGCTGGAACTCCTTCCAGTTCTACCCCATGACCAAAAATTTGTTTCCAAAATAAATTCCTTTTCTAAAAAGGTGGTCATGCCGAGAAATAAAACACATTTTGTTCCTCGGTGCGGTAGACGATATTCCCTTGCGAATGCTTGGGATATCCAACAAACTTCTACAGACTTGACCTTGCCTCGAGCTTATTCGAATTTTGCTTTTAGACATAGGCCGGACAACCCCAAATCTTAACTTACTTAAGAGATAGGCTCTTCCCATACCATATCACATATGGAATGGTAGGCACCTGATTTGGCTGGAACCCTATTCAATAGGTATGCAACTTCTCAAGTGCATATACTCCAAAAGGAAATAGGCAACTCAGTAGCACTCATCATAGAGCGCACCATATCTAATAGGGTGCGATTGCTCCGCCCCGATACACCGTTGTGCTGTGGTGTATACGGAGGAGTAATGCTGAGAGAGAATCTCATTCTCCTTTAGAATAGTCAAGGAACTTCGTGCTCAAGTATTCTCCTCTCTGATCACATCAAAGGACATAACACTTATACCCATTTTGGTTCTCTACTTCTGACTTATATTCTTTGAATTTCTCAAAAGCTTCAGACTTTTGTTTCAACAGGAACATATGTCCGAATCTTGAGAGATCATCAGTGAATGTAATGAAGTATAAAGAATTAATCCTGGCATAAGTAGACAGTGGACCTACATACATCATCATGTATCAATCCCAAGAGTTCACTAACTCTTTCTTTGTTTCCAATAAACGGAGCTATGGTCATCATATCTTTGTGACATGACTGGTAAGTTTCACAAGATGTAAATTTAAACTGATTTAAATATGCATCTTAATGTAACTTAGATAGTCGGGTCGCATTGATATGACCCAGTCTACAATACCTCAAGAAGGATTCGTTCATTTCTGAACTCTTCCTCTCGTGTGCGTTCTGTACATTGAGAACTGTAGTTTAATTTAGAACGTATATGCTTTTAGATAACGTCCCTGAACAGATCAACTCTTGATATAGTAAATATTCAAAAAATTATCCAACAATACAAAATTATATCCCTTTTTACTAAATAAAGAGACTGATATAATGTTGCATATCAGGTTCGGTATCTAATAACATTCGTTCAGAATCAATGTATTTGGTAATACAAGGTGATAACCGCCAATACTTTGGCTGCAACAATTGCACCGTTTCCAACTCTTAAAACTTATCACCCATTCTCAGTTCTCTACCTTTCTGTAGCCCATGTAACAGATTACTGTCACGACCCAAAGTTTGGCCCGTGACCGGCACTTAACCACGTAACGTCTACAGGCGTAACGCGACTAAGTGAACCGAAAACCCAGAAATCAAACCAGTAAAAGTATAGAGTGTTATAAGTTTTAAATGAAAGCACTTACTAACATGTTAAGAAATCTAAGTAAACAATCACCAAGATAACAATATACGACCCCGTAGCGAAGATCAAGATCCACAAGTGGGAACATCACAGATAGAATAAACTGCAAGTACAGTCGGCTCACAACGAGCTCGACACCAGAATACAAATAATATACATCATCGTCCTCACACTGTCTCTAAGTCAAATACATACATGGTAGATGGAGAATACTAGATACAACAATGTACATAACTGAAAGATAAACAGATACCGCACAAACCCACCTATCAGCAAAAGAGCTAGTACACCAACTATGGGGGTATCTGTGTCAAAAGATGCAAAACGCAGCCTGCCGCGACTACTCCGAAGGGCAACCTGTAAACACTGTGGCACAACGGGGGTGAGTTGCCAACTCGTGAATAGAGATAACATATAAAGGTAATCGCGAACATGCACGTACTGCGCTACTCTATCATATGCCAACAGATGATATCAATATGTGATAAGCAGTATGTGCAATAATCATGCAAGTGCTCTATCAGGTAATATAACCACAGGATGATGTATAATACTGAGCATGGGCAATATAACATCTACACGGATGTCAACGTGGAATATATAATCGGTGTCCATCAATGCACCCAGATCCCCCAAATAGCTCAGGCGCCGGCACTCTCATCGGCCCTCAAATCTTGTAAATCTCTGAGAATCCCGAGTGCCCAACATCGGCACCTAAATATCATAAATACTCGTGTCCAGCATCGACACGTAAATCCTCATCCATCGGGCCCCGTCAGTCCGGGCCAGCCCACGGGCTCCGTCTGCGGTATCGGCCCTCGGCCCCGGCAGTACGGATCACCCCGCATCCATCTATCGACTCTGATCAGTATCCTCCGGATAACTGTCAGGTCCAACCAATCACAGGTAGGTAGTATTCCCTCTGCCAGGCTCACCGTCTACTACACAGCGAAACCGTTCTTGCCCCGGGGTACCATACCGGGTCCACCATGTACCCGTAATCGGTCTCATCCATCTCCTCGATTCGGGTTCACATATATCACTCTAGCACCGAGGAAACACATGGTGGACGTACCGAAATATCATATCAAGGAAACCGGGTTTTTAAATGATTACATATTTGAAATAGCCACGGTTCCCAAATCCAGAAATCATATATAATCCAAAACAATATGTAAGTCAATGATCCGATATGATATGTGCATCAAGTATGAATATCATGTCAAGTCACATAAAGATGAGCTACAATGTAATAATCCGATGTGATATATGCATCAAGTATGAATATCATGTCAAGTCACATAAAGATGAGCTACTACGTAATAATCCGATGTGATATATGCATCAAGTATGAATATCATGTCAAGTCACATAAAGATGAGCTACTACGTAATAATCCGATGTGATATATGCATCAAGTATGAATATCATGTCAAGTCACATAAAGATGAGCTACTACGTAATAATCCGATGTGATATATGCATCAAGTATGAATATCATATCAAGTCACATAAAGATGAGCTACTACGTAATAATCCGATGTGATATATGCATCAAGTATGAATATCATGTCAAGTCACATAAAGATGAGCTACTACATAATAATCCTATGTGATATATGCATCAAGTATGAATATCATGTCAAGTCACATAAAGATGAGCTACTACATAATAATCCGATGTGATATACTACAGTGTGAGTGTCATGGCAATTACTAACGGTGTGTGTGTAACATGCAGGATAGTGCTCGTGCAACATGAACCGTTAGTAAGAGTGCGGTGTCCTATCAATTCTAGTTTATATACATATATCAGGGAATGTGGTATGCACTAAATAGTAGCCATGAACAGTCAATGTATGGAAATGTAGCTATAAGATCCTATCAGCCCTGACGTAGAACGCCATGCGGGCGATATCCCCGTAGATGTCAAATCTACTCACCGTAGTCTCTCGCTAGGTATAGCCGACGACTTGTTCCCCTCCTTCGCGGCGCCCATCCCACTCGCCTGCGAATCCTAGAATTTCACAATATATCACACATAAGCTCAAAACCATACAAACACGACATTTAAAGTCAACTAGAAACCCGTGTCGCAAACCAAGCGCGCGTGTGCGCGATACGCTAAAACGTGTGATTACGCGCCTGAAGCCACTCCGACGCGTCGCGATACGCAGAAACCCCAAACCCACACACACGTATCACGCGTGTCGCGAAAGATAAAAAAAATACGGGAAATAGGGTATTCTACTCCAGATTTTTCTACAGAACAGATATTATAAAAATATATATACCAAAATACTCCACATAGCAGCAGACTCCAGTAGACCAACCCCCAACCCCCATCTCACCCATCTGGCCGCAAATTGCGGCCAGAACGAATATTCCGGCGGCCTCACTTGGGAATTGGGCTCCCAGGTTTGGTGTGTTCACTCTATACCCCCCATGCATGCTAAAGTAACATCTAGTTTCACTCTGAAATATCTCGGGTAGCAGCAGATCCAACAGAACCCTATTTCTAGTTAAAAACCCCACTTTTGCACTAAAATGGAACTTGGTGGTATTCTGTGCAAACTGAAACAAACCTGGCCTAAAATAGTTCTAATAACACATAATAGAGCTAACCAAACTAACAAAACCCTAATCTAACATGTGAATCACAAATATCCTTTAATATCACTAAAAATGCACAAAAATGAGATTTTTGCTAAAGAATACTACAAGTTTAAGGAAAAGGAGTGCTAACATGAGTTAATACCTTCAAAAGACCCTATGAAACACCAAAAATCCCAGCTCTAACATCAAGTGTGCAGATTCGCCTTCAAACACCTCAAAAAGCTTACTTTTCCATGGTTTTGTGAAGAAAATGAGTTGATTTGTGTATGTTTTTGTGTAGGGATCAAAGGAAAATGAAAAAGGAGAAGAAAAGATGGAGAAAAGCAAAGTTTTCTTGCTGGAATTCTGCAGAATTCTGAAGTGAGGAGAAGAGAGAGAGAAGAGGGGGAAATGGGGTCAAAAGTCAAACCTCTTTACCTAACACCATGCTCTCAATTGTTTAATTGAAAATTGAATTTTAAAAGGGATTTATTTTGATTAAAGGGTGGGAAATTAACAAGGAAACATGCAAGGAAAGAATGGCTAACACTTTAACCTAGATCAAAGAAAATTGTGCTAAGTGTGCAAGTGTGCACTAACACAAGAAATTTCCCAATTAAGGTAAACCCGACTAGAATTAATTAATAACCCTAAAATTATATATAAACATATATATATAACACTTCACAACACAATTATCATTAGCCAAGAAGGAAAATACGACACTCGGGCTTTTATGAAAAACACGACAATTGCTAACGAACGCGAAAACATCCCAAACAATTTCAAAGTGTTACAATTACACATGTGGGATCCTGATCCGGTATCTCATACCCAGAACGTAGAGGATACTGAGAAATAGTTCTCGGAAATGAACATACCCGAAGAAGATTTATCATCATGCACTTTCTTCGTTTAGGCGGCATGGGAATCCTGGTGTTCCCCTATTTCCTGCTCGGTCTTATAACAATTATAAGTTGGAGTGGGACCAACGTTCCCCTGCTCAGTATAATAAGCGGGTTCGGTCAATACATCTATATTATTATCTTGATTAAGGCGTGATATGGTCACAACCTGGAGAGAGAGAGAAGAAAACACTCAGCGTATGCTTTTGCAAGATCAGTTGGTTATTATTTTATCTAATCATGATGGCTCCCACTATTTTTATCAAATTTTCCTTCAAATCCTAAAAAGAAAGACTAGCAGGGATTAATTACACCCTACAAGTTCGCCAATCTTTTAGCCAGGCCAGTGCCGGTACTTTGAGGGAGGTTCTCCGTTCTTTCGCACAGACCTAATTAAAATAAACCTCATTTTCCCAGGGACGTAATCCCGTTGACACCTTTCTAGACACCTACTTGATCGGCTAATTGTAAAGTGCAAAACTCTTCCAGGAGTAACTATTATTCGCAGTGGGTATCGGGATCCAACTATCTCATAGAAGGTATGCAATCTCATTGCAAATTTCAACACTTGAAATTCCCGATAATTTTTCCCAAAGCGATCTATGACCTTGACAAGGTCAACAAACCATAGACCGCAAGTCAAGTTCAACCCGTCATTTCTTGATTGAATTAAACCCACCCGCACGACCCTTGACAAGGTTAACAAGGTCGTACGACTACCTTAATCCAATCGCATCATATGTTAGCAGATAAGCACTAATCAGCTACCGCACACTACGCCTTGACAAGGTTAACAAACGCAGCACAAATACTAAATACTAATCTGAAATGACGGAGGGGTACGACAGGTTTTTAGGAAAACCCTTTATGTAATGAACTTGATATCGTTGTAGAATCGAGTGAATTTTAAAAGGAGTGTTTTTGAGGCTTTTACTATTTTACTAAAGAGGTCACTCCCGGTGAAGGGATCTCGGCTCTTTCCTTATCGAATAAGGTGCAGGATATTTCACAAATACCACTATGCAAAATAAAAACTATAAAAGCAATCAAAAGACAAACCGAGTTTGTAGCATCTGCTAGTTTCGCTAAAGAGGTCACTCCCAGTGAAGGGATCTCGGCTCTTTCCTTATCGAATAAGGTGCTGGATATTCTACAAGGAATACCGCTATGCAAAGCAAGAACTAGAGCCACCAGTTTTTAAAACAAGTTTCTACAACATCTTTAGGTTTATTTTCTTTCATTAATCTCATTCATGAAGTCTCATCATTTAAGTTACCTAAACATCACAGATAAATACAACGTACGCTTATGCCATCCACATTCGCCTTGATATCCCGTCATGCACCGTTAGATTAGATAACTAACGGCAGAACGGGGCAGGGCTAGCGTGGGTGTAAAACATAAGCAATGTCTATATAATATATCACATATACCATATACAGTATCTATCTCAACATATCAAGTGATCACATCACAGAATATCGTAGTAGAAATCAATATATGAAATATTGGATATACTAGGATTTTCAGATTTTATATTAAGCCTGTATAAAACACAGATTCCACGGTCGTGATGAATAGCCAAACCCACATCCCTAGACCCCTATGAGAGCGGCAAGAAACCCTACCAATTCTAGAGTTAGGAGACCCAAACTCGACTCCTCGAGATGGTCTCCCACTGGATTCTAGAACCCGGTTACTTGTGCTCCCCTCCTTGGGTCTATCCTAATGCGGAAAAGTAAATAATATACATCACCGGTGACATCTTCCTCAACCCGGAAGTGCCATAATAAAAGAATATTACATACAATGAATTTTACATGAATGAAAATGAAAAACTCTCATCTCACATAAAACACCCCGGTTATTCAAAACACGACGATCCAATATAACATACCCCAGCAACACATAACATGACATGTCATCAATGTAAGTAAATATGCGTATCCAAATTGTCGTTGACGTATAGCAACGAAACCTGCGAGACACCATATATTACACTTACGGTCACAGAAAAGAAAGTGAAAAACTATAACAATTGGAATCCGCAACCACCTTGGACATCATAAACCCAATGCATCACATACTTTGGATTTCATGCCCAACCAAATGAATTCTTTAGACATCACATGCCTAACAATTATAAACCCCACATTTTAGTCTCAATATTAAAGACACTTTCGAATAACAAGTCGGGTAATTCAACAAGATTCCCGATAACCTGATCGAATGCTAGTCGGAAACATTAGTAGATGACCGCACCCCCGATACCGTCGACGAAGTGCACTTAGGCGGAACGCCGCGGCTGCGAGCACCCGAACGGATGTTTTAGGCAATGGGATTCTCCTACAGTCACTTGGTCGGGGCTATGGGGCGTGGCTATTGTTAGATATGTATGTCCTAGAGGCCATTATTGTATAGTATTAGTTTGTATAATAACTTTTGGAGGCTTGGGATATATATATATATATATGGTTTTACTACAGTCTTGCTCGATATAGTAGTATGCTACTTGGTTTGTTTCTATCTTAATATGTGTATATGTTTCTTTTAACATATCGCTGAAACATATTGATGGAGCCCTTAGGATCTTTGCTTGACTACTGGCGTTGTGATGGCGATCATACTAGTGGGGCCTGGGTAGTCAACAAGCACATCCTTATTCTTGGTCCCCAGTCGTAGGATTATCGAGACAGGGCATCGATACTCCAGAGTAGACGGGTGCATACGCTTCTCTTCCCAGCATGGGAGACGGTCTGTCCCACAGCCGTCAGTACGTCGTACTTGAGATAGTATGCGGGGGCTCGTTAGGTTACGAGTACACTGGACAGGACTCGTAGGGAACTGTTGGTTGGTATTATACCTATCGTGAGTTAACAGTTCCCAGGTGACATGAGTATAGCTTAGTCCGCTGACTTGACACTGTCACTTCGCCTCGAGTGTGTTCCCACTGTACTTTGATTACTACCCTACCACGGCTTTACTGAGTCGTGCAAACAGGTAGTAGTTGGGTGCAGTCCCGAAGCACTTGGAGGCAGTGACGGTTAGACAGGATTCGTCTCTCCCGGTATTGGGAGTTGATATCGCGCTGTGTCTAGGAGAGCCATTACTCATAGTCGTCCCTGGCAAGGGCAAACGAGATTTGCTGGTAGTGTTACCAGTAGTTTCTCAGGGTGTTTTGGGCTACACTCCGACACGACTTGTAACGCTATTAGGGGACTGACGTTTGCCATCCCCTAGGCCCTCCATGCGATACTCTTAGACGAACAGACCGGACTGCACGGAGATTGTCACGTACAGGCTCAGTAGAAGTTCGGATGGGTTCACCTCATCAGTTTTCTTATCGGCATCTACCTAGGGACCGTTACGTACAGCTAGTGCCGCTTGCGGTCTATGGTTAACCCCACTGCCAGCGTAGTGTCGAGTCTTTAGAGTCCCACACAGAGGGTTATTCGCCTTTAGGTAAAACAGAGTAGAGGTCGCATGGTTTTGCGACGGGGTTCGTTCACATCCGCGCACTTGTGCACGTTTGGTGTCCGGACAGTTATTACTAGCGGGCTTTGGTTTAAGCCAGATCCTAGTATATGTTTTGGGATTGGTTTTATCTCATTGTATTCGTGTTCCTCGGAACACGGATGCGGGTGTGTATGCACAGTTGACTGAGACAGAGGCAGAGGATTCTCGTTAGGGTTATGGTACGGGTGTGTATGCATAGTTGACTGTTGTCTTTTTCTAAACCCTAATGAGAATATGAAATATGATTAATAATATTAGTTAACAAATATTGTGCCATGGTTGAGTTGAATTCTTGACTTTTGTTGACTTGTTGACTTTGTTGACCGGTTGACCAAAGTGGACTTGTTGACCATCATCATTTGTTTTCAAAGATGCTTCTTATTCTTTGCAAATGCATTTAATGAATGAAATGATAATGGTCATTCATCAACTCACCATCACAAATTGTTAATTATTATTATTATTATCATTTTCTAAAATATGAGAGCATGGTTGTAAAATTGATCATTCGTACTTGCATCTTCTCTCTCATCCATAGCTCTCATCCTCTTCCTCTCTCTCAAGGCAAAATCCCTCTCATGAGTTGAGAACCATTTGCCTTCAAGATAAAACACCAAAACTCATCTCTACTCATCCTAAGTTGAAGGTCTAGCAAGCCTAATACTTTAGTTACCTCAAGGTTGAGGTAGGAGCTCTAGTTCGAGGCCCTCGGGTGGATCTATCTTTGATAAAGCGGAGACGAGGAGGAGGAGCCGTTCAAACTACCACAAAGAGCAAGCGAGGAGGGGAACAACAAGAAGAGAAGGAGTTCAAGACTAGGTATAACCCCCTAACCGAGTAGGTAAAGCTCGTAGTTGTTGCTAGTGTGTTGTTTAGCAAAGATCCGGGTTTTCTAGTCCATGTTACCAAAACCCTAAAAATTGTTTTTCACCGTTTCCGCAACCCCGAAAGAACCGGGAGAGGTAACGTGGATCTAACAGTGGTATCAGAACCTAGCTAAACACATACTAGCATGTTAGCAAAGTATCTAGAATTTCGATCGGACAAAAAACCGCAAAACACGCCAAAAAAGCTAACTTTCTGCCGATTTTTAGATCTGTTCAAAAAATAATAAATCACATACTAAAAATCGGCTCAGGGTTTTTACAGATCAAGGAAGAAATTTGATCCAGTGAGTCGCTTAACTCACCGCGGAATCGCGGCAAGGGCATGCTCTTGCCGCGGATCCGCGGCCGAGTTGACTCGGCCGTGGGTCAAACTTCTTGCAGTGTTCTTATGTTGGTGTTTTGTGATTTTTAGGATGGTTTGTTTCTGCCCAGAATTCCAGAGAACAAAATTTGTTTTTGGGGTGGTTACAAATCCGTATTTTGATCGATTTTCTGTAGACTTTGGCTAATGGGTTATATCTGTGATGTGATATATGTATTGAACGTCTGCTAATCGCTATACGTCGATTAGTGGGGGTTATACATATCTGTGATCTGTAATGTTGGTGGTTTGTGTATATGAATTCGTTGGATTGTCGCGGATGAATAGCCCGGGGGTTGTGAGATGAGAGTTTTCTTTATCTTTCAATTCATGTAATATGTAAATTGATGTAATATTATTTGTATGGCCGCACATCCGGGATGAGGTTGTAGCCGCCATTGTATAATTTTGTTTTACTGTTTTTGTTCCTAGGATAGACCCAAGGAGGGGTGCACAAACTACCGGGTACCTCGAAGTGTCGAGTGGCCTACTCACGTTGTTGAGGGAGGTTGCTTCACTTCGGGTATTTGGCGGGTAGTTTGCCGCACCCGTAGGGGTCTAGGGAGGGGTATTTGGCTATTCATCGCAACCGTGTAATCTGTCCTTCGTTGCAGACTCGAACGAAATGCAGATTCCTAGTATATCTAAAGTGTTCATCTGTGATCTGGAATGGCTATCATTGCATCTGACGAATGTGAATATATCTATATATGATATCTATTTAGGCATTGCTTATGTTTTGCATCCGCGCTAGTCCAGCCCCCGCTCTGTCATTAGTTAAGTAACCTAACGGGTGATGACGGGACCCCGTGGCGAATGCGGATGGCATAAGCGTACGTCATATTTTCGTTGTTTTCTGCAATGGTAGGATTAATTGATGGGACGGATTAAATTAATGCAAGAAAATAAACCTAAAAGACGTTGTTGGAACAATTTTCAAAAAGCTGTTATTGTAAGGACGTTCACTTTTGTTTTGCACAGAGGTATTCGGTTATGAATGCCCAGCACCTCATTCGACGAGGCAAGGGCCGAGATCCCTTTATCGGGAGTGACCCCTTGGACAAAAGTTTGCATCAGGGTAATAACTTCACTATAGTTGATTATTCTTGCTTTGCATCGAGGTATTCAACTTAGAATATCCTGCACCTCATTCAACGAGGAAAGAGCCGAGATCCCTTCACAGGGAGTGACCTCTTTAGCAAAAAGTTTTCGCCACTATATTTTCAAAAAAGCAATCATGTTCCTTCAACGATATCAAGTTCATTACGTTAACGGGTTTTTCGCCAAAAACCCAGCCATAGCCCTCCGTCATTTCGGATTGGTATTATTTAGTATTCGTGCCGCGTTTGTTGACCTAGTCAAGGCGTAGTGAACGGTAGCTAGATAATATTTTTCTGTGCATTGCAAATGGGATTGGTTAGGACAGTTGTGCGGCTTTGTTGACCTAGTCAAGGACACGTACGGGTGGGTCTAATGCAATCAGGATAATGACGGGTAGAACTTGACTAACGGTTTATGGTTTGTTGACCTAGTCAAGGTCATAAACCGTTAGGGGAAAAACCACATCGGGAGTTTCTAAAGAAACTGAAACTTGCAGATTTAGCATACCTTCTGGAGTGAGATGAATAGAGTGGATTCCATCTAGGTCATCACACAATGATAGTTGGATCCCGATCCCACTGATGAGTTGGATTACTCTCGGGAGATTATTTCACATAACAATCAATGCTATAAACCAAGTAGGTGTCTAGAACGGTGTTAGCGGGGCTACGCCTCCAGGGAAAAGAGGTTATTTAATTAAGGAACTTCACGAAAGCGTTGGAAAACCTCCCTCGAAGTACCAACACCAGCCTGGCTGAAAGGTTAAGAAAGTATTGTGATGTGCGATTAATCCTGACTAGTTCTTCTTTTAGGGTTTGAAGAAGAATTTGAGGAAACAGTGGGAGCCATCCTGGTTAGATAAACTAATAAACCAATCTAATCTTACAAGAGCACACGCTGAGTGTTTCTTTTCTCTCTCTTCAGGTAGCAACCATTTCACGCCCTAATCAAGATAATAAAATGTATCGCTTGACCGATCCGAATTCTTATTCGGGGCTGGGGAACGTTGGTTCGGCTCTAACTTGTGACAACAATCATAAGTATGAGCAAGGGAAAAAGGTTTATATGGATTCCAAGGATACCCGGTTGAAGAAGAAGCATGGTTTTGCATCTATTTCAGGTGTTCTTGTAATTGAGAACTACTTTACGGTCAGCCCTACCTCCTGGGTACTTGATACCGGATCAGGATCTCATATCTGTAATTTATTGCAGGGACTGAGAAAAAGTAGAAAAGTTGCACCGGGTGATATGTCGCTCAGAGTAGCGAACGGAGCACAAGTTAATGCTGCAGCCGTCGGTGAATATCACCTAGTGTTGCCAAATGGCAATACTATGATTTTGAACGATTGCTACTATGTACCTTCCATGGTTTGCAACATCATATCAGTTTCTTTAATCTATAAAGATGGATATAATTTTATTCTTGATAGGAATATCATAAACATTTACCTTCATAAGGTACTGGTTGCAGAAGGTACACTGTGTAATGGTATCTACGTTCTAAATCAGAATACAGTTCTCAATATACAAAACACACGCAAGAGGAAGAATTCAGATTCGAATGAATCCTACTTGTGGTATTATAGACTTGGTCATATCGGAGAGAAAAGACTAAGTAAGTTGCATAAAGATGGACTCTTGAATGCGTTCGAGTTTTCATCTTATGAAACTTGTTAATCTTGTCTCAAAGGGAAGATGACCAAATCTCCGTTCACCGGACATGGATAAAGAGAAACAGAGCTCTTGGGACTCATACATAGTGATGTATGTGGTCCAATGTCTATACATGCAAGGGGTGGGTTCTCGTACTTCATCACATTCACTGATGATCTCTCTAGGTTCGGATATGTGTATCTGATGAAACACAAATCTGAAGCTTTTGAGAAATTCAAGGAATTCAGAAACGAAGTAGAGAACCAGAATGGCAAAAGTATCTAGATCTTCCGGTCTGATAGGGGAGGGGAGTACTTAAGCACGGAATTCCTAGATTACATAAAAGAGAATGGTATTCTCTCTCAGCTTACTCCTTCTTATACACCACAGCACAACGGTGTATTGGAGCGGAGGAATCGTACCCTATTGGATATGGTTCGCTCCATGATGAGTAGTGCCGAGTTACCTCTTTCATTTTGGGGATATGCGCTTTTGACAGCAGCATATCTATTGAATGATGTTCCGTTTAAATCAGTGCCTAAGACTCCGTTCGAGATATGGAACGGAAAAAAGGCCATATCTTAAAAGATTTAGGATATGGGGTTGTCCGGCTTATGTTAAAACGCATAAACCAGATAAACTAGAGGCACGGTCAGTTTTATGTAACTTTGTGGGATATCCAAAGAATGGTTATGGATATTTATTCTACCACACCGAGGAACAGAAAGTGTTTGTTTCTCAGCATGCCGTTTTCTTAGAAACGAAGTTTCTTGCAAAAGAAATCAGTGGGAGCACGGTAGAATTGGAAGAAATTCAGCAACCACAAACTGAAACTGAAGATTTGACAGAACCTTAGGATTCAATAACCCCAAACGAACCTCAGCCACTCCGCAGATCTGGTAGGATTTCTCATCCGCCCGAGAGATACTACGGTTTTCTCATAGACGGGGATCGAGAGGATTGCATCTTGGAAGAAGATGACCCTACCAGTTTCAGGCAGGCCATTATCAGTAGGGACTCTGATAAGTGGCAGGAAGCAATGCAATCCGAAATGGAGTCTATGTACGCCAATAAAGTGTGGACCTTGGATATTGCTCCACCTGAGGTAAAACCCGTTGGATGTAAATGGATCTACAAAAGGAAACTTGGTGTAGTTGGGCAGGCAGAAACCTATAAGGTTAGACTCGTTGCAAAAGGTTTTCGTCAAAGACCTGGTGTGGACTATGATGAAACTTTTTCTCCGGTGGCTATGCTCAAATCCATTCGGATCCTACTTGCCATTGCTGCCTACCATGACTATGAAATCTGGCAGATGGACGTTAAAACGGCTTTTCTAAACGGCTGTTTGGAAGAGTGCGTTTACATGGATCAGCCAGAAGGTTTTGTAGACAGTGGGAGCAGCGGGAAGGTGTGTAAGTTGCTTAAATCCATTTATGGATTAAAGCAGGCATCGCGGAGCTGGAACATCTGTTTTGATGAGGCAATCAAGGAATTTGATTTCATCAAAAACGAAGATGAACCTTGTGTCTATAAGAAGATTGTAGGACGAACTTTCGTGTTCCTAGTCTTGTACGTGGACGGCATTCTTTTGATAGGAAATGACATTCCTATGCTACAATCGGTCAAGCTATATTTGTCACAACGGTTCTCCATGAAGGACCTGGGTGATGCCTCGTACATTCTGGGGATCAAGATCTACAGAGATAGATCCAAGAGACTACTGGGACTTTTACAGTCCAGGTACATAGAGACCGTACTAAAGAGAGTTAGTATGGAGGATTCGAAGCGCGGTAACATACCCACATTGCACGGAATTACCCTCTCCAAGAAGATGTCTCCTAAGACTGACGAGGAGAGGGTTCGCATGAGCACTATACCCTACGCTTCGGCGGTAGGATCTATAATGTATGCGATGCTATGTACAAGACCAGATGTAGCTTACGCGCTGAGTATGGTAAGCCGGTATCAATCAGACCCAGGTGAGGACCACTAGACGGCAGTGAAGAACATTCTCAAGTACCAGAGAAGGACTAAAGAGATGTTCCTGGTTTACGGTAATGGAGACCTCAGGGTCGAGTCCTTTACCGATTCAAGCTTTCAGAGTGACAAAGATGACGACAAATCTGTCTCGGGTTTTGTGTTTACCCTCAACGGAGGGGCGGTGTGTTGGAGGAGTTCCAAAAAGGATACCGTCGTAGACTCGACGATGGAGGCTGAAAACATTGCTGCAAGCGAAGCCGCAAAAGAGGCGGTCTGGATGAAGAAGTTCATTAGTGAACTTCAGGTGGTTCCGTCCATTGTTGACCCAATACCTTTGTATTGCGATAACAATGGGGCTATAGATTTAGCGAAGGAACCAAGGTCCCATCAGAAATCCAGACACATCTTAAGGCGGTATCACCTGATCAGGGAGATTATTGATCGCCAGGAGATCGAGGTACGGAGAGTGGACACAAAAGACAACAGGGCAGATCCATTCACAAAGGCCCTCCCTCAAACACAGTTCGAGCGACTTTTTGAGCTATTGGGTATGCGGTACGCCAGCAGCTGGCCCTAGTGCAGACGTTGGGTATGCGGTACACCAATTACTGGCCTTTAGTGCAAGTGGGAGATTGTTAGATATGTATGCCCTAGAGGCCATTATTGTATAGTACTAGTTTGTATAATACATTTTGGAGGCTTGGGATATATATATATATATATATATATATACGGTTTTACGACAGTCATGCTCGATATAGTAGTATGCTACTTGGTTTGTTTCTATCTTAATATGTGTATATGTTTCTTTTAACATATCGCTGAAACATATTGATGGAGCCCTTAGGATCTTTGCTTGACTATTGGCGTTGTGATGGCGATCACACTAGTGGGGGTTGGGTAGTCAATAAGCACATCCTTATTCTTGGTCCCCAGTCGTAGGATTATCGAGACAGGGCATCGATACTCCAGAGTAGACCGGTGCATACGCTTCTCTTCCCAGCATGGGAGACGGTCTGTCCCACAGCCGTCAGTACGTCGTACTTGAGATAGTATGCGGGTGCTCGTTAGGTTATGAGTACACTGGACATGACTCATAGGGAACTGTTGGTTGGTATTATACCTATCGTCAGTTAACAGTTCCCAGGTGACATGAGTACAGTTTAGTCCGCTGACTTGACACTGTCACTTCGTCTTGAGTGTGTTCCCACTGTACTTTTATTACTACCCTACCACGGCTCTACTGAGTCGTGCAAACAGGTAGTAGTTGGGTGCAGTCCCAAAGCACTTGGAGGCAGTGACGGTTAGACAGGATTCGTCTCTCCCGGTATTGGGAGTTGATATCACTCTGTGTCTAGGAGAGCCATTACACATAGTCGTCCCTGGCCAGGGTAAGCGAGATTTGCTGGTAGTGTTACCGGTAGTTTCTCAGGGTGTTTTGGGCTACACTCCGACACGACTTGTACCGCTATTAGGGGACTGACATTTGCCACCCCCTAGGCCCGCCATGCGATACTCTTAGACGAACAGACCGGACTGTAAGGAGATTGTCACATACAGGCTCAGTTGGAGTTCGGATGGGTTCACCTCATCAGTCTTCTTATCGGCATCTACTTGGGGATCGTTACGTACAGCTAGTGCCTCTTGCGGTCTGTGGTTAACCCCACTATCGGCGTCGTGTCGAGTCTTTAGAGTCCCACACATAGGGTTATTCGCCTTTGGGCAAAACAGAGTAGAGGTCGCATGGTTTTGCGACGGGGTTCATTCACATCCGTGCACTTGTGCACGTTTGGTGTCCGGACAGTTATTACTAGCGGGCTTTGGTTTAAACCAGATCCTAGTATATGTTTTGGGATTGGTTTTATCTCATTGTATTCGTGTTCCTCGGAACACGGATGCGGGTGTATGCACAGTTGACTAAGACAGAGGCAGAGGATTCTCATTAGGGTTATGGTACGGGTGTGTATGCACAGTTGACTGTTGTCTTTTTCCAAACCCTAATGAGAATATAAAATATGATTAATAATATTAGTTAACAATTATTATGCCATGGTTGAGTTGAATTCTTGACTTTTGTTGACTTGTTGACTTTGTTGACCGGTTGACCAAAGTGGACTTGTTGACCATCATCATTTGTTTTCAAAGATGCTTCTTATTCTTTGCAAAAGCATTTAATGAATGAAATGATAATTGTCATTCATCAACTCACCATCACAAATTGTTAATTATTATTATTATTATTATCATTTTCTAAAATATGAAAGCATGGTTGTAAAATTGATAATTCTTACTTGCATCTTCTCTCTCATCCATAGCTCTCATCCTCTTCATCTCTCTCAAGGCAAAATCCCTCTCATGAGTTGAGAACCATTTGCCTTCAAGATAAAACACCAAAACTCATCTCTACTCATCCTAAGGTTGAAGGTCTAGCAAGCCTAATACTTTAGTTACCTCAAGATTGAGGTAGGAGCACAAGTTCGAGGCCTTCGGGTGGATCTATCTTTGACAAAGAGGAGACGAGGAGGAGTAGCCGTTCAAACTACCACAAGGAGCAAGCGAGGAGGAGAACAACAAGAAGAGAAGGTGTTCAAGACTAGGTATAACCCCCTAACCGAGTAGGTAAAGCTCGTAGTTGTTGCTAGTGTGTTGTTTAGCAAAGATCCGGGTTTTCTAGTCCATGTTACCAAAACCCTAAAAATTCTTTTTTACCGTTTCCGCAACCCCGGAAGAACCGGGAGAGATAACGTGGATCTAACAGTATCTAATAATATTACCCGGCGAGTATCCGCGTACACTACGTGATTGCGACGAACTTTTGATCGCATCAAAATTTCGTGGCAACCGATCAAATGAGACTAAATTGCTAGATTTATAAAATTCAAATTAGTTTACTTGTGGATTCCAAGTATTGTATCCCATCACATGATATCCGGACGACGTTAAACTTTTCGATCGATTCATCAAAGTCTCACAATTTCCCGACAGCCCAACATTTGAGAATAGTTCACAAATACCCAGAACATGCCACAGTACCTATGGACCAGCCGTAGAAGGGCAAACCCAAGCTTCATTAATGGCACTGCGGAACTGCCACAAACTCTAAGGTCCGTAAGCGTTTCATGGTCATTATATCGAGTTAGGGTTTCATTCTTCTAGAGGGACCATAGAATTACTTGCATGATTTTCCGAATACCTTAAACTTGGAAAAATGGGTTTTTGATATTCGTTCAAACTTTATAACTTCGTCGAGATAACATGTGAAAACCCGAAACAAAGTTAGAATTACGAATATGAAACACTTCGAGTTGCCTTTGCAAAAGATAACATTACATGCAAATTTAGCAAAAACAAACAACACATGAGACACTAAAACCCAGAAGACTAAAACACCATAAAAATTTGAAGCCAAAATTCCAAAAAAAGAAAGGTGAGCTCGGATTTTTTGTGAATGTGGCCGGCCATTTTCCGGCCAAATTGCTTCAAATTTTGTTGGTGTTCATGCTATATCCCATACAACATTCTGTACTTGTTTAAAATTTTTTTAGAGGCCTTTAAAAAATCGACAGAAACCAGTTTCTAGTGTTTCAAGTTTCGGAGTAGTTTCGGTTTCGTAATCTAACAAACATCGTAGAATTATCTAGCTAGGCTCTGATACCAATGCTGGGTTCCCTAGCACGGCAGCGGGGTTTCGGGTGGCATCGTCCATGTCGTTTTCAAAAATTTGTCGTTCTAAGAAACCCTAGACTAGGATGTTTAACTAGAGAATCATACGAAACAACGTGTAAACACCTTTACAACTAAGTGAATAAGGAATACAACCTTTGTAGACCGGTCCTTCACTTCTAATGCACCGTGTAGTAGTCCTTTCGCTGCAAGTCATGAACACCCGAACTCTAGAAAGGGTTCTCCCGGAGAAATGAATACGCTTGCTCGAAGTCTTCGAGGCCGAAGATGATCTACGTCGATGAGACTCAAGCTCATGCTACCTCTTCACTAATTGTGAAATTAGTGAAACAAACACCCTATACTAAATGGCAAGTAGTAGAGGATGATGAAGTAGGAAATGAGCTCACTTTAGTTTTATTTTTCTCACAATATTTTCTTACCTTGAGAAATGCTAGTGAGCTTTTTTCATGAGGAAGAAGAAGAACAAGTGAAGAGATGAGAATGAACTAATGAGGTGAGAATAACAACCATGGGTGAGTTAGTGTCATACACTAACCTATGTAGAGATTAAACCATGGCTAACAATAATGGTTAGGTTAATAAATATCTACAAGTAAAACATAAGGAGTGTACTTATTCAAAGATGCTCCAAGCTTCCAAGCATGTGACTAATTAACACTAATTTTGATTTACTTAAATAAATATAAACCCCCACATTATTATTAGTATGGTGTGAGTCTCATACACCCATGTAGCATGTGTCATCAAGCATGACACAATAAAATGTACACTAATATATATCATATATATACTAATGCACACTTGTGAGAAAAAGAAATGTTTAAGTGAGCTAATATTAGTTAATGTAATCTAGTATATCAAATATACAACTATAAATTAAATTATTAAATCAACACTTGATTTAATAATCCGGCTATATCACATACAACCGACTAATATCAAATGTAATAATCTATCGAATCAACACTTGATCCGATAACCCGGTTATATCACATATAACCGACTGATATCACAAATCGCGAGAATAGAATGCGGTATCACATACGCAAATTAATCTCGGTACTGCACATATCATATATATGCTCCTACTCCGTTTTGCATGAACCAGGAAACCTCTGTGTAGGACTCTAAAGACTCATCAATAAGCCGGCAGTAGGTGATGATCATATCAAACACCCACAAGCCGCAAGCAGTCTGCTAAATGTAATGGCCACCCGGGTATTGAGCGATCAGAAGATCAACAAGCATGCCTGCTCATACTCCTACGAATCCAATCAGTAACACTACCGTACAGTCCGGTCTCTTCATCTGATATGTCACATATGTCGTCTGGTGGGTAGTAAACGTCAGACCCCAATAACTCAATAAGTCATGCCGATGTGAGGCTCATAACGGGTCGAGAAACTACTGATAACACTTACCAGTAAATCTCAGAATCATCCCTGGCCAGGGACTTCCTGTTATAGCTAATCGAGCACAGCGCAACATCAACCCCTAATACCGGGAGAGACGAATCCCCTCCTATCGCTCATTGCCTCCATGTGACTCAGGACTGTACCCAAAAACCACCGTTTTGCACGTCCTCTTGAACGTAGTAAGGTGGAAATCAAAGCACAGTGGGAATCACACAAGACTCTATGACGATCTCGGGTCGACTGACTAAACTGTACCAGTGTCACCAGAGAACCGCCATCTGACGTGAGATATAATACCCTCTAAGAGTTCTCGGCGAGTCCGTCCAGTGTCCCCAGTCTCCACTGAGCACCCGTACATCATCTCTGATGTCAAACACCAATGGATATAGGATCATCCATCGCCTATCTGTATGGGTTGAGAAGCTATACGCTAGTCTACTCTGGTATATCGATGCCCCGTCTCGATACACCCACGACTAGGGACATTAAAGGATGTACTTACCGACTACCTTTGTCTCACTAGTATGACCCACATCATAATCCAGGTAGTCAAGTACACATCCTAAGGGCTTTATCAACACGTAACAGAGAGACAATTAGTGTACATGTTAAGATAAAGTGCAACCAGATAGCATACTATCATATTGAGCAAGAAAGTCCTCCCTATATATGTCCAAGAATCCACTACAATATACATCTCATGTACAGTAATGGCCTCTAGGGCATACATATAACTAACACTTCCCACAATTCTCCAAAGTCTAACATGCAGGATCTTAGCATGTCTTCAAGGATCTGAATCGTTCGCTCAGACTGTCCATCTGTTTTTGGATGGTAAACCGTGCTAAAGTTCAGACTCGTTCCCAAGCTAGCTTGTAGACTCTGCCAAAATTGCGATCGGAATCTTGTGTCATGATCGGAGACAATGCAAACCGGTACTCCATGTAATCTCATGATCTCCTGCATGAGTTCATAGGTATCAGAAATAGTACACTATGAAGTGTTAAATCTTATTTATATTCATACTTACTTCTATGTACTTCTTTACTAGTGTCTCAGTAGATTGGCCAACTCGAAATGGGATGAAGTGAGCCGACTTTGTGAGTGGATCCACAATAACCCATACTGCATTGTTACCTTTTGTGCTGCGAGGACGAGCAGTCACGAAGTCCATGGTAACGTGTTTCCACTTCCATTCTGGGATAGGTAACGGTTGAAGTAAACCAGCAGTCCTGTGATATTCAGCTTTCTCTTGTTGGCACACCAGACATTTTGCTACGCTTCTGGTTACTTCACGCTTCATTCCATGCCACCAGTTTGTTACCACAGATCTTTGTACATCTTTGTACCACCAGAGTGTACTGAGTATGGGGAGCTGTGAGATTCTTTCATCAACTCTTCCAGACCAGAATCTTGTGGTACACACAATCTACTGCCGTATCTCGAAGATCCATTTTCGTGAATGATGAAGTTTGTTCATAGTCCACTTTCTACTTGTTCTCTAATCTTTTGCAACTTAGCATCACTTGCTTGAGTTGCTTTGATCTGATTGAAAATTGTAGACTGAACTTATAAGTTCATCAAACTTGAAGCGTTACCTGACAAGATCACTTCTATCTCTATCTGATGAAAGTCTTGCTGTAGTTTCCACTGTGTGGTGAGATTCATTGATAGTGGTTGGCGACTAAGTGAATCAGGTACTACATTCACCTTCCCTGGATGATATTGTAGATTGATGTCGAAGTCCGCCATAAGTTCTAACCATCTTCTTTGCCGCATATTCAACTCTTTCTGAGTAAACACATACTTCAGACTTTTGTGGTCTGCGTAAATATCTACCCGTTCTCCAAGAAGATAATGACGCCAAATCTTGAGTGCAAAGATAACGGCTGCCAACTCTAGATCATGCGTTGGATAGTTGCGCTCATGAACCTTCAACTGCCTTGATGCATAAGCTACAGCATTACCGTGTTGATGTATAACACATCCTAATCCCTTACCAGATGCATCGCAATGCACTATGAAACCTCCAGATTGGTCCGGTATTACGAGAATAGGTGCTGATGTCAATCTTGACTTGAGTTCTATGAAAGATTGTTCACATGCTTCTAACCACACGAATTCTTCATCTTTACGTATGAGCTTGGTCAGGGGTGTTGCAATCTTCGAAAAGCCTTCAATAAATCTTCGGCAGTATCCTGCTAAACCCAAGAAATTTCGAATGTCCTTCACTGTCTTTGGTGTCGGCCATTCGCTTTCTGTTGATACTTTAGCTGGGTCCACAGAGATTCCTTCACCTAAGACGACATGTCCGAGAAATCTGACTTGTTCTAGCCAAAACTCGCACTTGCTGTACTTTGCATAAAGTTGATGTTGTCGCAAAGTCTCCAGGACAATTCGTAAATGTTCAGCATGCTCTTTCCGATTTTGTGAATATACCAGGATGTCGTCGATGAAAATGTAAACGAACCTGTCTAGGTACTCTCAGAAAACTTGATTCATTAGGTTCATGAATATGGCTAGTGTATTGGTCACTCCAAATGGCATCATGAGAAACTCATAATGCCCATAGCGAGTCCTGAATGCCGTCTTCTGAATATCAGACTTTTTGACCTTCACCTGTTGATAACCCGAACGAAGATCTAATTTTGAGAAAACGCAAGACCCACTTAGCTGATCGAACAGATAGTCGATTCGCGGTAGTGGATACTTGTTCTTTATCGTGACTTTATTCAAAGCTCTATAATCAATGCACATTCTTTATGAACCTTTCTTCTTCTTTAAAAGCAAAACTGGAGATCCCCGACTTGAAGTACTGGGACGAATCCATCCTTTTCTGCATAAGTTCATCACGGATCTCCTTCAAACCTTCAGGGCTTAATCGATACGGTGCTTTGATCACCGGTTGTGCACCGGTACTAAATCAATTCCGAATTTAAGAGCTCGATCGGGAGGTAAACCTGATATGTCTTCAGTAAATAAGTCGTCGAACTCTCGAACTACCTCTGGCTTAACTTCTCCTGCTTGTAGAGTTGCAATCATTGCCTTCTTAGGTTTTGCTTTGTATGTACTAGGCTCTAAGGTACGGTCTCCACTTTTGAAATAAAAGACCGGATGGTCTGGAATCTCGAACACTACCCCCTTTGATGACAGTCGATGGTTGCATAGAAAGTTCCTAGCCAATCCATATCCAAAACTACATCGAAGTTCGATATGTCTAGCACTTTGAAGTCAGCATAGAATTCTCTGCTGCAGACGACTACTTGACACATGTCGTATCCCAGTTTTGCCTTTAGAATGCCATTTCCCAAACTGACATTCCAGCTGGATACGAGCGGTGTAACTGGAATCGCATGAGTTCGAACGAACCGTTGCGACATAAAGCAATGAGATGCTCTAGTATCGAAGAGTGCGAGTGTGGGAAGTGAGGCTACTAAGATCGTACCTAAGTTGTGTGGAATATGTTTTAGGCATAGGAAAAGATTTTGATATGTATAAAGATTGAAAGAAAACTTGAAAGAAAGAGTTACCAGTGATGACTTGGCCAGTGGCTTCAGCTTCTTCCACAGTCATTGTGAAAGCTTGTTGCCTCGGTACATTCCTCCTTGCTAGAGGAGCATTCCTCTGTCCGTTCCTCTATCTTTGAGGTAGGTTCCTTTTTGCTTGATGGAACTGACGAGGAGGAACTGCAGTAGGTCCACGAGGAGGTGGAGCTGGGAGAGAAAGATGAGGGGCAGGTGCCTGGATAGCTGGCCGCAGTGGATAGGTGATTGCTGGTCTGTATGCTGGATTCGGGTTGAGTTTACGGGAACATGCACCAATATCATGAGTGGATGAACCATAGACTAAGCACAGGCCGTTTGCATGCCTGCGGTCTTTTACCAAATGTCCATTCCTCCTGCATTAGGTGAAAAAATCTGGACTGGGCCGGTTAAAAGTTACTCCTGGTCTTCTTGGTACAAACGGTGGCTTGGAAGAGGCTCCTCCTGCTATCTGAGTAGCAGAAAGCTTCATACCGGCAGATTGACGTCTGCCCTTATTCTTCATTGCTGCCTCGTATCGACGGGCAGCTTTTAGAGCCAAATCGTGGGTTGGGAAATCCCCTGTAGTTAGAGCAGCTTGGATCTCCAGATCTAACCCCAGCTGAAATCGTCTGGCCCTGATCTCAGCAGTCGGTATGAGGTGTGTCGCGAACCTGTTACGGTCTTGTGTTAGCTGTGTATTATGTGTTATTAGAAAATCGAATATTTGAGACATGTCTTATCTGCTCAACATAGTGAACTTGGTATCATACTCATCCACATATTTGCTCCACATAGAGCCTGTTGTAGGTGGATGAATTGCTGCTCCATGTCGAATCGGGTAGTCTCTGGAAAATGCTTCGCGCCGAACATGTCGCGAAATGTTTTTCATTCGATCGGCTGGGCAAGACGACTTTCTTCCGCCTTCCACCATACTCGGGCATTATCAGTAAGTTGCATCTTCGCAACTCTTACCTAAGCAATGTCTGGCACTTGTGCTGCTAATAGATCGTCCTCAATTGATTGAGCCTATTCTTCAGCTTCTGAAGGGCTCTCTTTTCCAGAAAATTGCTTCGGATGCAGTGCCCGAATTGCTCACTCTAGGAGCTTCCGCTTCTGGATGGTTCATTAGTATGGCAGTCTGTTGCTGCTGTCCTTCCAAGAAACTCTTAATTGCCTCAAGCAATACCGATTGCTCGTTGATCGGAGCTACAACGGTAGACATAAGTGGAAGAGGTGGTGGTGTGGTGTTGCCGATCATGTTGGTGCTATTATTGTTCGGGGAATCCATAACCTTGAAAGAAAAATAAGGTTAGGATAGATTCAAGGAATATGAAATATAAAGAATGTCTAGTTGCCAAGTCTTATAATTCTTGTGTTATATTGCTTAGGTTTCCACGCAGAACGACCTGCATGGGCCGCCAACAAAACCCGTCACGTCCCGCTTTCTAGAATACAGTAAGGAGACGTGACGCGTCACGCGACGTATTTAATCAGAAGTAAACACGCTAAGCGTAGATAAGCAATATAATGTAAAAGTACACAAGAAAGAAATGAGATTTAAAAGAACAGTAACTTTTTATTTATTAAACATTCTTTACAATGCAACAGAAAAGTAAATACAATATGGAAAGCAATGCCTAAATATTGGCATGAACTGAAAGTAAAAGTATATACAGGTGACTAAAGCTCTGGGTCTTCTGAGAACTGCTCCAAGTCTTCTGAGCTTGGCTCGATCTCCAGAGTGTCGGGTCCTCCTGACAACATTCTAAAGAAAGAATAGAAAAGGAATGTCGTCAGCGAACAATCGCTCGGTAAGTCCCAAAGAGAGATAGAAATAGACTGAACAGGTAAAGAGAATATATCTGGTATAATATATGATTGTTATGTTAACGCGGTTGTTTGTAGCTTGGTACAGAATGCATCAGTGTATACGAGAGGAGTCCAACTTTTCCCGTGGACTAAAGTATACGGAGCACAAGGAACCGTTAAGCCACGGAACAACAACACGGATATTCAGGTTAGGTGTATTATGGTTAAATTATCGTGCCACTTCTAATACATTCCGTACCAATCTATCCCGTTAAACCCCGTAATGTTTTATTGTGTTGTTTTGTAGTAATTTGTAGATATAAGAAATGCCGAAACCAAGATATCAATTGTTCATGTAAACGGATAAGGATATAAACGGATAGTCATATAGACAAGCCAATGTATATCCATGGTTCGGTCAAATCAAGTCATATTGATATAGATGGATTCATGTTGTATTGGAATTATATCAAGTATCGATTGTATTCGGATTAAACTGAGACTCTGTCTGAGTAAGACACTTAAACAGAATTGAAGTCTTGAATTAGGTTTTGGAGTTATCGGTAACTGCTGCACATGGACGGGAGGATTTGTGTCTTTTTCCAAGACAATTACCATATTGATAACCCCGTTTTAGTTGTCTACCTTAAATAGGTAAGCACCCACTTTCTCCGGCTCCCTGAGACTTAAGAGAATTGGTCCCGTTTAAACATATATTTACTAGGGTCCTTATTGTATATTAATATAATGTGAGTGGGTTTTATGAAAAATAGTTTTGATATATTTTCCAAAATAAAGCTCAAGTATTTATTTATCGTCTTTAGAGTTTTCATAGATGTAATTTTTATAAGATGAGATATTCTAGTGGATATAAAGCTAAATTGAATAGTATATGGTATTTTCATGTAAATTGACTTGTATTGATTTCTTGATGGTATATTCATGAACTTTTATGGTTCTTTTCTTTTGATTTAGAAAACATGGAATATATTATATATTTAAACTAGATATTTTGATAATATTTACATATATAAATATATATTTATTAAAAAATAGAATTTATTTATTAATAAAACACGTTTTCTTATGAATTGTAAGAATAAAAATTCCATCGTGATCGTATGCTTCGTGAGGAGGTTTGCATCTCGCCCTACTAGTCCGATGGATGTGCGATAACCTACACCAACCAAATCCGATTCCCCAAAATGGGTTGTAAGGACATAATCACATGGAATTTAATTAAAACAATTAAAAGAAATACGGTTTTGATAGTTTATGGTATTTAATTGTAAATTTGTCTTAGCCATAAAAATATTATTTTTAAGCCATCGTGCTATGTCATGATGAGTGACGAGGTAGGTCATTACCTCATGAGTTTCCTAAAGGTAATATAAGCAATATGATGAAGTAATGTCGTAGATAAACTTTGTGGTATTTAAACGAAAAAGTGTAATACAAGTTGCATAGAATTTTATTTTGAATTGAAACTTTCTCTAAATGTTGTTTTATGGTTGTTAAATAAGATATAAAGAAATGGTTGATTTTTTGTTAAGAAAAGTTGGGTTTTTAATGAAATTAGAATCGAAAGTCGGAATAACTCCGCTCCCGATGGTTTTAATAAATGATCGTTTTAAAATAGAAAGAGAGGAGATGAGAGGGAACTTACTGGTTGAGAAGAGAGAGAAGAGGTGGAGGAAGGTTTTGAAGGCATCGTGGTGTCGCGGTGTCGCCGGTTTGTCCCGAATCGTCGCCGGAACTTGAGCTTGGACTAACTCCACCTGTACAACTTTTTGGACTTGGAAAAATTTGAAAGTTTTGATAATGGATTTCAGAATAGAGAGGGATAGGGTGTAGGGTGGTATTTATAGGATAGAATTAGGGTTTAAGGCATTAAAATGAGAATTAAAATGCATTAAAATTTGGTTTTAAAGCTCATTTTAATTCTCTGGATATTTGCTGGGAAAACAAACAGAATAGGGTTAGTGGGGTAGGCCAAAGGGTGTCGGGGTCAAAATTTTTTGGCATTACCCACGGTTTCAATCGGAGGCACCGGCCCAATAGGGGATTTCGTCAGCCATCTGGGGTGGGTCTGGGTTTGGATTGAAGCCACGTGTCATGTTCAGTACATATAACATTTTCCACATGTTTGATTTTAGTGACTTTTCATTTTTACGTGTATTGCACGTGTAAACTTTTGGGCTTCCAAAAATTTTAAAAGAAAAATCATTAAAAATAATATGTGGCTGAGGGGATTTGAACACAAGGGTTATGTTACAGCAGTGCAAGGCTTTACCAATGAGCTACAAGTGTTTTCTTGCTGTTCTAAAATAAATTAAATATTTATAGCATACACAGGGTTGCAAATACTCCATTTAGTACTTTAATTATAAACAAATATTTGTACATTATAAACATAGTCATTACAATGTTTAAGTTCATTAAAATTATAGATGAACCCGATATTTGTAAGAAAGATGTAGGAAGTGCTATCAAGTTCCTCATATGTGATGTGGATGACATACTCCTGATAGGAAGTGATGTTCCTATGCTACAATTCGGTTTAACAATGGCTGTCACATTTTATTATCCATATGATATTTGTATAAGATATATCATTAATTTTGGTGACTAAGTCTATAGTTATAGATCTAGAAGGAATAAGGAGGTGTCCCATTCCGAGCACTCTAACTCCATTCAAAATGGGTTTAGAATGGACGGCTCCTGGCGCTATAGTGTACCCGTATGTGAAGGAGTCACCCTCTTTAGAGAGATTTCCTTAAGAATGATGATGAGAGGGACTCGTATGAATGATATTCTACTTGCTTTGGTAGTTGGGTCAATCATGAGATGCCTTGTATCAGACCAGATATAGGTTATACTCTTGATGTAGTAATCGGATATCAATCCAATCCTGAAGAAAAATTGAGAGCAGTGAAGAACATATAAGGATGTTATTGGTGTATGGTAATAGCAGCCTTCTTCGGGAAATGGTTACCGATTCTATCTTTTAGGATGATATGGATGACAGAGTGTTTGTCACGAGTTATAAGTTTACCCTCTACTGAGGTGTAGTATATTGGAAAGAGTTCCTCTTCCCCAATATTTAAACCTAATAATAGAGCAAAGCTTTGTTGGATTTAATGAGGCAGCACCTCACGTGCTCTCCACGAGGGCGCCAGCTCTAGAGCCAATCTTATAGGATTAAATCCTATTATGGCGCCTCACGTTCTCCTCACGTAGGCGCCAATATGCAAGGCACATAAGTACCTATCATAAGAATTAAATTCTCAAGTGGCGCCCATGTGCACAACACATGATCACCGGCGTCCAAGTAGAATTAAATTTTACGATACGCTCTGTTAAATAGAGCCGTTGGATCAAAACTCCAAAGGAGATGATAAATCATCAAAATATAGAATAAAATTCAATTGGGAGAAAACATCTCCCAAATCTTTCTAAATAAGAAAGATGCACTGTTAGTAATATGTATGCCCTAAAGGCCATTATACATGTGATGTATATTATAGTGGATGCTTGGACATATATTGGGAGGACTTTCTTGCTCGACATGATAGTATACTATCTGGTTGCACTTTATCTTAACATGTACACTTATTGTCTCTCTCTTACATGTTGATAAAGCCCTTGGAATGATTACTTGACTACCAGGATTATGATGCAGATCATACTAGTGGGGCAGAGGTAGTCGGTAAGTACATCCTTCAATTGTTCCTAGTCATGGGAGAATCGAGACGGGCATCAATATTCTAGAGTAGACTAGCGTATACTCTTCTTGACCCATATAATGGGCGATGGATGATCCTACATCCATTGGTGTTTGCCATCAGAGATGGTATACGGGTGCTCAGTGGAGATTGGATACACTGGATGGACTCGCCGAGAACTCCTAGATGGTATTATACCTATCGTTAGATAGCAGTTCTCTGGTGACACTGGTACAGGTTAGTCTGTCGACCCGAGATCTTCATAGAGTCTTGTGTGATTCCCACTGTATTTTGATTTCCCCCTTATCACGTTCAAGAGATCATGCAAAACGGTGGTTTTTAGATACAGCCCGAGTCACAATGAGGCAATGAGCGATAGGAGGGGATTTCGCCTCTCCCGGTATTGGGGATTGATGTTGCGCTATGCTATTGGCCATAACAGGAAATCCTTGGCCAGGGTTGCTGAGATCTACTAATAAGTGTTATCATTAGTTTCTCGAACCGTTATGAGCCTCATATCGGCATGACTTATCAGAGCTATTGGGGTCTGACGTTTACCTGCCCCAGGCTGCGATATGCGACATGTCAGACGAAGAGACCGGAATGTACGGTAGTATTACTTATTGGATTCATAGGGGTATGAGCAGGCTTGCTTGTTGATCTTCTGATCACTCAATACCTGGGTGGCCGTTACGTTTGGCAGACCGCTTGCGGCTTGTGGGTGACTGATATGATCACTACCTACTGCCCGCGTATTGACGAGTCTTTAGAGTCCTATACAGAGGTTTCCTGGCTCAAGCGAAACGAAATAGGAGCACATATGTGATATGTGAAGGACCGAGATTAATGCGTGTATGTGATACCGTATTCTATTATCACAATATGTGATTTCGGTCGGTTATATGTGATATAGCCGAGTTATCGAATCAAGTGTTGATTCGATAAGTTGTTACATTTGATATTAGTCGGTTATGTGATATAGCTGGATTATTAAATCAAGTGTTGATTAAATAATTTAATGTATAATTATATATTTGATATATTAACTTACATTAACTAATACTAGCTCACTTAAGCTTTTCTTTTTCCCACTTGTGTGTGTACACTTAATATATATGTGATATATATTATTGTGTCATGCTTGTTGCTACATGCTACATGGGTGTATAAGACTCACACCATGCTTAAACTAATGAGGGGTTTTATTTATTTAAAGTAAATTAAAATTGGATGTTAATTACTCACATGGTTGAAGCTTGTGGAAACTTATGGAACCATTGACTAAGTCCACCAATTTTGTTTTAGTTAAGATATTTATTAACCCAACCATTAGATTAGCCATAGTTTAGTCTCTAAAAGGGTTATTATATGATATTAATTCACCCATGGTTTCCATTCTACCCTAGACTTTTTCCATGGTTGCTTTTCTTCATCTCCTTCCTCAAGCTCTCTAAGTTTTTGGGAGGTGAAGAAAATGAGTGAGAAAATAATTTCTAAAATGTGAAAAATTCCTACTTCATCATCCTCAACTAGATTAGCCATTTAGTTTAGGGTGTTTGCTTCACTAATTCCACATTAGTGAAGAGGTAGCTTGAGTTGGTGTCTTCTCGACGTAGATCATCTTCGTCCTCGAAGACTTCAAGCAAGTTTGTTCTTTTCACCTTTTGGAGCCTTACTAGAGTCCGAGAGATTATTACTTGGAGCGAAGGGACTACTACACAGAGCTATTGAAGTGAAGGACCGGTCTACAAAGGTTGTATTCCTTGTTCACTTAGATGTAAAGATATTTACATTCTAGTTTTGTCTAATTCTATAGTTAAGATTATGGGTTAGGGTTCTTTATGTTAGTTATATGTATGCCCTAGAGGCCATTACTGTACATATGTTGTACATTGTAGTGGATGCTTGGACATATATAGGGAGGACTTTCTTGCTCGACATGATAGTATGCTATCTGGTTACTCTTTATCTTAACACGTACTCTGATTGTCTCTATATTACATGTTGAAAAAGCCCTTAGGATGAGTACTTGACTACTAGGACTATGATGCAGATCATACTAGTGAGGACAGTGTAGTCGCCAAGTACATCCTTCAAATGTTCCTAGTCGTGGGAGTACCGAGACAGAGCATTGATACTCCAGAGTAGACTAGCGTATGCGCTTCTTGACCCATATGATGGGCGATGGATGATCCCATATCCATTGGTGTTTGACATCAGAGAAGGTATACGGGTGCTCAGTGGAGACTGGGTACACTGGACAGACTCGCCGAGAACTCTCAGATGGTATTATACATCAAGTCAAATGGCAGTTCTCTGGTGACAGTGGTACATGTTAGTTTGTAGACCCGAGATTGTCATAGAGTCTTGTGTGATTCCTACAGTGCTTTGATTTCCATCATACCACGTCCAAGAGGGCGTGTAAAAAGGTGGCTTTTGGGTACAGTCCCGAATCACATGGAGGCAATAAGCGATAGGAGGGGTTTCATCTCTCCCGGTATAGGGAGTTGATGTTGCGCTGTGTTTGATTGGCTATAACTGGAAATCCCTGGCTAGGGTTGCTGAGATTTACTGGTAAGTCTTATCAGTAGTTTCTCGAACTGTTATAGACCTCATATCGACACGACTTATCAAGCTACTGGGGTCTGACGTTTACCACCCCTAGGCGAGATATGCGACATATCAGACGAAGAGACCGGACTGTACGGGAGAGTTACTGGTTGGATTCATGGGAGAAAGTACAGATTTGCTTGTTGATCTTCTGATTGCTTAATACCTGGGTGGCTGTTACGTTTAGCTGTCCGCTTGCAGCTTGTGGGTATTTGATATGATCATCACCTATTGCCGGTGTATTGACGATTCTTTAGAGTCCTACACAGAGGTTTCCTGGCTCAGGCAAAACGGAGTAGGAACACATATGTGATATGTGAGGGACCGAGAACAATACGTGTAGTGATACCGTATTAGATTCTCGAGATATAAGATATCGGCCGGGTATATGTGATATAGCCGGGTCATCGGATCAAGAGTTGATTCGATGAACTGATACAGATTATATTAGTCGGTTATTTGTGAAAATAGCCGGATTATCGGATCAAGTGTTGATTCGATAATTTAATTTATAATTATATATTTGATATATTAAATTACATTAACTAATATAAGCTCACTAAAACATTCTTTTTCTCACTCGGGTAATACATTGATATATATGCGATATATGTTAATTGTATTATTTTATTTTGTTACAATAAATATTGTATATGTGATATATAATATTGTAACATGTTAGGATTATAAATGCTACATGATTAGAGGAGATTAAACGTGGGTAGGGTTTGATTTTGGTTAATCTTTTCTAGAAGCTTCTAGAAGCTTTTGGTTTGTTTTTAACTAAAGATATTTTCTAAAGATATTTTGTAGATATTTGTTTTACCCAACCCAACCCTTTAACCTTAGTTAAATCTCTACAAGAGTTACTTCTTCTCACATATACCATGATTGCATTTCTAATCACACTAGAGTTTTCATTATTCATCACAAAAGGATTTTGATCTTCTTCTTCTTCTTCTTCTTTTGATAAAAAGCTTTCTAGCTTTTTCATTTGTGATGTTTATAAGTGAGAAATTGAAAACCAATGAGAGCTAAATTCCTGTAAGTCCACGTTGCTCACCCCGGTTCTTATGGGGAGGCGGAAATGGCGAAAAACAATAAATTAGCGCAAGGGCAACATGGACTAAAAGCCGGATCTTTGCTAAACTAGAAACTAACAAACTACAAGAGGCGTTAACTACTATGCCGTAGAAATTATCCCTCACGAAACCGGTCCTTCGGGTCTTCATTCCGCTGTCCTACTCATCCGTCCACGCTCCGAGGGTCGATCCAGACCTTGGTCACCTCCGCGGCCTCCTTGAGTCGAAGACGATCCACCCGAGAGATGTACACCGAGCTTCACCTCGAGCCAAGGCAACTAGGGCAACAAGATCGCTAGTCTTGATGTCCTAGGTTGTGTAGAAGAGAAAGATAGAGGTGTTTTTCTATGTGGATTCTTTTTCTCTCAACACATGAGATCAAAAGAATTTATCAAGAGGAGGAAGATGAAGGAGAAACTCTAGCAACCATGGAGCTTTTCTTTTCTTCTCACTTCAAGAGAGAGAATGAGAATGAGAAAATGAATTATGTTTTCTAAAGAAAATGAACCATGGTTGCAATAATACACCAAAACTATCATTACTAATCCTATCACGATAAAGTTGATGGCTACATTGAATTGACCATTTTCATAATCAAAAAAAGAAAAAGAAATCCATAGAAGAGTATAGACCTCTCATGAAGGTCAATGGTCAACTCCGGTCAACGGGTCAACAAAGTCAAGAGAGGTCATGGTGGTCAAATGGTCAATTCAATTAGCCATCACTAAACTATCACTAAAAGGATTAGGAAACAATGTCTCCGGCTCATAATGGTTTTGACCAACCGAATTGCCAAAACCCTAATGAGGCACCTCCTCCCTCTCCGCTCCGCAAAACTGTGCATACACACCCGCATCCGCATTCCGTAGAATGCGAATGCATAGAAGACAAAACAAATCCATCCGTGCAATACTAGGATCCGGCTTAAACCAAAGCCCACCAGTATTGCCTGCCCGAACAGCATACGCACAAAAGTGCACGTAAGTGGTCGCAACCTTACCGTAAAACCATACGGCCTCTATACGTTTCGCTCAGTGCAGGGAAACTCTGTGTGTGGGACTCTAAAGACTCGACACTACGCTGGCAGTGGGTTTAACCACAGACCGCAAGCGGCACTAGCTGTACGTAACGGTCCCCAGGTAGATGTCGATAAGAAGGCCGATGAGGTAAACCCATCCGAATTCCTACTGAGCTTGTATGTGACAATCTCCGTACAGTCCGGTCTGTTCGTCTGATACATCGCATGGCGGGCCTAGGGGGTGGTGAACGTCAGTCCCCTAATAGCGGTACAAGTCTTGTCGGAGTGTATCCCAGAACACCCTGAGATAACACTGGAAACCTACCAGTATATCTCGCTTGCCCTAGCCAGGGACTACTCGTGTAATGGCTCTCCTCGACACAGCACGATGTCAACTCCCAATACCGGGAGAGACGAATCCTGTCTAACCGTCACTACCTCCAAGTGCTTCGGGACTGCACCCAACTACTACCTGTTTGCACAACTCCTTTGAGCCGTGGTAGGGTAGTAATCTAAGTACAGTGGGAAAACACTCGAGGCGAAGTGAAAGTGTCAAGTCAGCGGACTAAGCTGTACTCATGTCACCTAGGAACTGATAACTGACAATAGGTATAATACCATCCATCAGTTCCTGACGAGTCCTGTCCAGTGTAACTCGTAACCTAACGAGCACCCGCATACTATCTCCAGTACGACGTATTGATGGCTGTGGGACAGACCATCTCCCCTGCTGGGATGAGAAGCGCATACGCTGGTCTACTCCGGAGTATCGATGCCCTCTCTCGATAGTCCTACGACTAGGGACCTGTATAAGGATGTGCTTATAGATTACCCAGCCCCCACAAGTATGACAGCCATCACAACGCTGGTAATCAAGCAAAGATCCTAAGGGCTCTACTAATATGTATAAGCGATATGCTAAAAGAAACACATGCACATATTGAAATAGAAACAAACCAAGTAGCATACTACCATTTTGAGTAAGATTGTCTATACAACTGTGAATATCCCAAGTTTCCATTAAGTAATATACAAGCTAGTATGATACAGTAATGGCCTCTAGGGCATATACACTAACAATCTCCCACTTGCACTAAGGCCATGTACTGGCGTATCGAAGACCTATCATCTCGATCAGCCGCTCGAATTGAGTCTGGGGTAGGGCCTTTGTGAGTGGATCTGCAGTGTTATTCTCCGAATTTACTCTCTTCACCTCGATCTCCCGGCTATCTACGATCTCCCTGATCAGGTGGAACCGCCTCAAAATGTGCCTGGACTTCTGATGGGACCTGGGTTCCTTCGCTAAAGCTATAGCGCCGTTGTTGTTGCAATACAGCGGTATTGGATCAACAATGGTAGGAACCACCTGACGCTCCGTAAGGAACTTCTTCATCCAGACAGCTTCCTTTGCGGCATCGCAAGCAGCTATATACCCCGCTTCCATAGTTGAGTCAGCAACGGTCTCCTGCTAGGAACTCTTCCAGCAAACCGCCCCTCCATTGAAGGTAAAGACATAACCCGACATGGACTTGGAGTCAGCCTTGTCACTCTGGAAGCTGGAGTCAGCAAAGGCCTCGATCTAGAGGTGTTTTCCGCCATACACCAAGAACATCTCCTTAGTCCTTCTCAGGTACTTGAGAATGTTCTTTACCGCTATCCAGTGTTTCTCCCCTGGGTCCGACTGATACTGGCTTACAACGCTCAATGCGTATGCTACATCTGGTCTGGTACAGAACATCGCATACATTATAGAGCCTACCGCAGAAGCGTAGGGTATAATAGACATGCGATCCCTTTCCAAATCAGTCTTGGGAGACATCTCTTTGGAGAGAGTGATCCCGTGACAAGCCGGTAAATTACCGCGCTTAGAATCTTCCATACTGAATCTTTTCAGTATGGTGTCATTGTACCTTGACTGTGAAACTCCCAACATCCTCTTAGATCTATCACAATAGATCTGGATCCCCAGAATATAGTTGGCATCGCCCAGGTCCTTCATGGAGAACCTCTGCGACAAGAATCCTTTGACTGACTGTAGCATAGGAATATCATTTCCTATTAGGAGAATGTCATCCACATACAAGACGATGAATACCACAGTTCTCCCTATAATCTTACTGTAAATGCATGGTTCATCTGGGTTTTTGATAAAGCCGAATTCTTTGACAGTATCATCAAAGCAGATGTTCCAACTCCGCGATGCTTGCTTAAGTCCATAGATGGACTTGAGCAACTTGCACACTTTACCGCTGCTCCCACTCTGAATGAATCCCTCCGGCTGATCCATATAGACGCACTCCTCTAAATTTCCATTTAAAAAAGCCGTCTTTACGTCCATCTGCCAGATTTCATAATCGTGGAAGGCAGCAATGGAAAGAAGGATCCGAATGGATTTCAGCATAGCCACTGGAGAAAAGGTCTCATCATAGTCCAAACCAGGTCTTTGACGAAAACCATTTGCAACAAGTCTAACTTTATAGGTCTCAACCTGCCCATCTACACCAATCTTCTTTCTAAAGATCCATTTGCAGCCTACGGGTTTTACCCTTTCTGGAGCAAAGTCTAAAGTCCAAACTTTGTTGGTGTACATGGACTCCATCTCGGTCCGCATTGCATCCAGCCATTTTACCGAGTCACCACTCTGAATAGCTTGCTGGAAGCTAGTAGGTTCACCATAATCCATAGTGCAATCCTTTCTATCCCCGTCTATGAGAAAACCGTAGTATCTCTCGGGCGGATGAGACTGCCTAATACTCCTGCGGAGCGGCGTATGAATGTCCTGTTCTTTCGAACCCTCTGGTTCTACTAAGCTTTCAGTAATAGCTCGTGGTTCTTGAATTTCTTCCAGTTCTATTGCGCTCCCACTTATCTGATTTTCCAAAAACTCAGTTTCCAAGAAGCAGGCATGACGAGAAACAAAAACCTTTTGTTCCTCTGCGTAATAGAAAAGATACCCCTTGGAGTTCTTTGAGTATCCCACAAACTTATACTGTACTGAACGTGCCTCGAGCTTGTCCGCATGCTGCTTTTTTACAAAAGCTGGACATCCCCATGTCTTAAAGTGTTTAAGACTGGGTTTCTTCCCACTCCACATCTGATATGGTGTGGTAGGCACTGACTTAGTAGGAACTTGGTTCAAAAGATATGCAGCTGTTTCTAGTGCATAACTTCAGAAGGATTGCGGCAACTCAGCCTTGCTCATCATGGATCGAACCATATCCAATAGGATTTGATTCCTCCTTTCCGATACACCGTTGTGTTGTGGTGTGTATGGAGGAGTAAGCTGAGAGAGAATTCCATTCTCTTTTAAGTAGCCCAGAAACTCGGCACTCAAGTATTCACCACCTCGATCAGATCTCAGTGTCTTGATACTTTTGCCTGTTTGTTTTTCAACTTCATTCTTGTATTCCCGAAATTTCTCAAAGGCCTCGGATTTGTGCTTCATCAAGAAGACATGCCCATACCTAGAGAAATCATCTGTGAAAATAATGAAGTATGAATAACCACTTCGCGCATGTGCAGACATTGGACCACACACATCACTGTGTATGAGTCCCAAGAGCTCACTTGCTCTTTCTCCGTGTCCAGTGAACAGAGTTTTTGTCATCTTTCCCATAAGACAAGATTCACAAGTGGCATAAGACTGATACTCGAACGGATCCAAGTATCCTTCTTTATGTAACTTTGTCAACCGTGTCTCATTAATGTGACCCACTCTATAATGCCATAAGAAAGCCTGATTTAATTCCGGAGACTTTCTTTTAAGTGTGTTTTGGACACTGAAGACCTGAGCTTGATTCAAAATGTATATACCATTTTTCAATGTACCTGACTCAATCAGAACTTGATTTAGGTGGATGTTACTACATCGCTTACAAAAATAAAATCATATCCTTCCTTAGAAAGTAAGGATACAGATATGATATTACATGTCGCACCTGGTATATAAAAACAGTCACGCAGAATCAATATCTGCCCAGTTGTCAGTCCTAAATGATATTCTCCTACGGATTCAGCATACATGCTCATTCCGTTAGCAACCCTGAGAGTCATATCACCTTTCTTGATAACCCTACGGTTTCTCAGAGCCTGTAACGAATTACAGATATGAGATACTGATCCGGTATCCAATACCCAGGAAGTAGGGTTAACTGACATACAGTTCTCTATTACAAACACACCCGAAGCCGAAACCACAACATACTTCGAATTCTGGCTACTGGCTTTGCAAGCCCTGCAATCCTTCTGCCAATGTTCATTCCCGTAACAATAGGAACATCCCTCTTTTACTACATCCATTCCCGAAACTTCTGCCCTTCCCTTTCTTTCTACTTCCCTGGTTTCCTTCAGGGAAGTAGTTAGAGATTGTTGAACTAAGTCAGTATCTGACCCGTTCTTCAACGTGGTCTTCAGGTCCGTGAGCTCAAAAGAGCTGGTCTCTGCAAGGACGTTGCCCCCTACAGATGACCCGATAGCCAACCTCGCTGGAAGCAATTCGTTCGAGGTCTCATATCTTGCGATACGAGATTGCTCTCCATATAAATCTTTGTTATGGAGGAAGATAGAAACTATGTCCATCTTCTCGTGCTGCCTCTGGTATGCACCATCAACTGAGGCTAACACGAGGCACTTGGCTTTCGCACAGTTCTTTTCCGATGTCTCGCAGATATGAATATCCGTGACAGGGGAAACTGGACCTGAAACGGCAGGGGTTGGATCAGTCAAGAGGTGTCCCAGCTTGTCATGGGCAATGGATATCTGGACAGACCTTTGCTAGTCATAACAGTCAGATTCAGTCATTTTATTATCTAGATGTAACATAGGTGCGGTCACTGGGTCGTTGAAATTAAGAGAGAGAGAAGAAAACACTCAGCATGATGGTCTTGCAAGTTTAGATTGGTTTTTAATTTATCTAAACAGGATGGCTCCCACTGTCTCTCGAATCCCTCCTCAAACCATAAAGGAAGAATTAGTCAGGATCAATCTCACCGTACAATACTTGCTTAACAGTTCAGCCAGGCCAGTGTCGGTACTTCGAGGGAGGTTTTCCAACGTTTTCGTGAAGTTCCTTAATTAAATAACCTCTTTTCCCTGTGGGCGTAGCCCCTCTAACACCTTTCTAGACACCTACTAGGTTTATAGCATTGATCGTTAAGTGAGAAATTTCCCGAGGAGTAGCATATACTCACAGTAGGATCGGGATCCAAATATCATCGCGTGACAAAACTGAAAGAATCCTACCAGAATCATCACACTCCAAATGGTATGCAGCGCTAGCAAGTTTCAGTACTTTTGAAACTCCCGATGTGGATTTTTGCCCTATGCTCTTATGACTTTGACTAAGGCCAACAAATCATAAGTCACATGTCAAGTTCTACAAGTCGTTGTCCAGGTTGATTTGAACCCACCCGTATATACCCTTGACTATGGCCAACAAAGTAATACGACTGTCCCAAACCAACGGATTCTATCTATGCAACATATGAATATCCACCAGCTACCAAACCCTGTGCCTTGACTAGGGCCAACAAACACAACTTGAATACTGTTGAATATTCATATGAAACGACGGAGGGCTACGATTGGTTTTGGCGAAACCGTGAACGTAGTGAACTTGATATAATCGATGGAACGAGATAGCTTTTAAAAGGAGTGGTTCAAGCTCCGCGTTTAAAAAGCTGGTTTTTGAAAAGAACCGAGTGGTTTTGAAAGTGTTCCAACGACTTTTACTTGGTTTATGTTCTTGCATTAATTCCAATGCGTCCCATCATTTAATCCTACCATTGCAGAAAACAACCAAAATATGGCGTACGCTTATGCCGTCCGCATTCGCCACGGGGCCCCGTTATCACCCGTTAGGTTACTTAACTAACGACAGAGCGGGGGCTGGACTAGCGCGGATGCAAAACATAAGCAACACCTAAATAGATATCATATATAGATATATAACAATGATAGCCAATCCAGATCACAGATGAACACTTTGGATATACTAGGAACCCGCGATTCGTTCGAGCCTGCAACGAAAAGCGGATTACACGGTCGCGATGAATAGCCAATACCCCACCCTAGACCCCTATGGGTGCGGCAAACTACCCTTCAAGTACCCGAAGCGAAGCAACCTCCCTCAACCCGTGAGTAGGCCACTCGGCACTTCGAGATACCCGGTAGTTTGTGCACCCCACCTTGGGTCTATCCTAGGAGCAAAAAACAGTAAAAAGAAATTATACAATGACGGCTACAACCCCGACCCGGTTGTGCGGCCATACAAATAATATTACATCAATTTACAAATTTTACATGAATGAAAGAAAAAGAAACTCTCATCTCACATCCACCCCGTCTATTCATCCGCGACAATCCAACGAGTTCATATACACAAACCATCAACATTACAGATCACAGATATGTATAACCCCCACTAATCGACGTATAGCGATTAGCGGACGTTCAATACATATATCACATCACAGAAAATATTCATTAGCCAAAGTTTACGGAATATCGATCAAAATACGAATTTGTAACCATCCCAAAAAGTCAATTTGCTCTCTGGAAAATCTGGGCAGAAACAACATGTACTAAAAATCCCAAAACAGCCCAAATAGAACACTGCAGCAAAACGGAGCTGCGGCCGAGTCAACTCGGCCGCGGATCCGCGGCCAAACCCATGGTTTGGCCGCGTTTCCGCGGTGAGTTGGACGAGTCAGCGGCTCAATTTTGCTCGGTGTTCTAACAAAAGCCTGAGCCGATTTTTCATATATGTCAAATAATTTTTTGAACAGTATAAAAAATCGACAGAAAGTGAAAATTTTCCCGGACTTGTTTTGTGATTTTTTCCGATCGATATTCTTAACACTTTGCTAACTTGCTAGTTTATGTTTAGCTAGGCTCTGATACCATTGTAAGTCCACGTTGCTCACCCCGGTTCTTACGGGGAGGCGGAAACGGCAAAAAACAATAAATTAGCGCAAGGGCAACATGGACTAAAAGCCGGATCTTTGCTAAACTAGAAACTAACAAACTACAAGAGGCATTAACTACTATGCCGTAGAAATTATACCTCACGAAACCGGTCGTTCGGGTCTTCATTCCGCTGTCCTACTCGTCCGTCCACGCTCCGAGGGTCGATCCGGACCTTGGTCACCTCCGCGGCCTCTTTGAGTCGAAAACGATCCACCCGAGAGATGTACACCGAGCTTCATCTCGAGCCAAGGCAACCAGGGCAACAAGATCGCTAGTCTTGATGTCCTAGGTTGTGTAGAAGAGAAAGATGGAGGTGTTTGTCTATGTGGATTCTTTTTTTCTCAACACATGAGATCAAAAGAATTTATCAAGAGGAGGAAGATGAAGGAGAAACTCTAGCAGACATGGAGCTTTTCTTTTCTTCTCACTTCAAGAGAGAGAATGAGAATGAGAAAATGAATTATGTTTTCTAAAGAAAATGAACCATGGTTGCAATAATACTCCAAAACCATCATTACTAATCCTATCATGATAAAGTTGATGGCTACATTGAATTGACCATTTTCATAATCAAAAAAAGAAAAAGAAATCCATAGAAGAGTGAAGACCTCTTATGAAGGTCAATGGTCAACTCCGGTCAACGGGTCAACAAAGTCAAGAGAGGTCATGGTGGTCAAATGGTCAATGCAATTAGCCATCACTAAACTATCACTAAAAGGATTAGTAAACAATATCTCCGGCTCATAATGGTTATGACCAACCGAATTGCCAAAACCCTAATGAGGCACCTCCTCCCTCTCCGCTTCACAAAACTGTGCATACACACCCGCATCCGCATTCCGTAGAATGCGAATGCATAGAAGACAAAATAAATCCATCCGTGCAATACTAGGATCCGGCTTAAAACAAAGCCCACCAGTATTGCCTGCCCGAACAGCATACGCACACAAGTGCACGTAAGTGGTCGCAGCCTTGCCATAAATCCATACGGCCTCTACATGTTTCGCTCAGTGCAGGGAAACTCTCTGTGCGGGACTCTAAAGACTCGACACTACGCTGGCAGTGGGTTAACTACAAACCGCAAGCGGCACTAGCTTTACGTAACGGTCTACAGGTAGATGTCGATAAGAAGGCCGATGAGGTAAACCCATCCGAACTCCTACTGAGCCTTTATGTGACAATCTCCGTACAGTCCGGTCTGTTCGTCTGATACATCGCATGGCGGGCCTAGGGGGTGGTGAACGTCAGTCCCCTAATAGCGGTACAAGTCGTGTCGGAGTGTAGCCCAGAACACCCTGAGATAACACTAGAAACCTACCAGTATATCTCGCTTTCCCTGGCCAGGAACTACTCATGTAATGGCTCTCCTAGACACAGCGCGATGTCAACCCCCAATACCGGGAGAGACGAATCCTGTCTAACCGTCATTGCCTCCAAGTGCTTCGGGACTGCACCCAACTACTACCTGTTTGCATGCCTCCTTTGAGCCGTGGTAGGGTAGTAATCTAAGTACAGTGGGAACACACTCGAGGCGAAGTGACAGTGTCAAGTCAGCGGGCTAAGCTGTACTCATGTCACCTGGGAACTGATAACTGACGATAGGTATAATACCATCCATCAGTTCCCGACGAGTCTTGTCCAGTGTACTCGTAACCTAACGAGCACCCGCATACTATCTCCAGTACGACGTACTTATGGCTGTGCGACAGACCATCTCCCCTGCTGGGATGAGAAGCGCATACGCTAGTCTACTCCGGAGTATCGATGCCCTCTCTCGATAGTCCTACGACTAGGGACCTGTATAAGGATGTGCTTATAGATTACCCAGCCCCCACAAGTATGACGCCATCACAACACTGGTAATCAAGCAAAGATCCTAAGGGCTCTACTAATAAGTATAAGCGATATGCTAAAAGAAACACATGCACATATTGAAGTAGAAACAAATCAAGTAGCATACTACCATTTTGAGCACGATTGTCTATACAACTGTGAATATCCCAAGCTTCCATTAAGTAATATACAAGCTAGTATGATACAGTAATGGCCTCTAGGGCATATACACTAACAATTCCTACTTCATCATCCTCATCTATTCTTGCCACTTAGATTAGGGTGTTTGCTTTGCTAATACTTGATTAACAAAGCAAGAGCTTGGGTTTGAGTTTCTTCAAGTTAGATCATCTTTGTTATCGAAGATCGGAAGCAAGCTTGCATTTTTCTCTTCATGGAGCCTCTCTAGAGTCCGGATACTCGATGATCGCAGTGAAGGGACCTCAACACGGAGCTTTACAAGTGAAGGAATGGCCTACAAAGGTTGTAATCCCTAACTCTTAGAATTAAAGTTGTTTACTTGCTATTGTTTTCACCTAATCTCTAGTCTAAGATCTTGGTTTGGGTTGTTCGGCATGTCTAAATTTTAAATCGGGCATGGTTGATGTCTTGTAAAATCTTGTGACAGTGCCTAGTAACCCTACAGTGGTATCAGAGACAAGCTAGAGCTTTAGGCGAAGTCTAGGTGAAGTTTAAAGTCCGATCGAACCCCGAAACCCCATTTTACCCCCCTCTCTGGAAATTTTTTAAAATGTTGATTTTTTCTGTATTAAAAATGCTCAGAAAATTAAGCAGGGTATTTTAGGAATTACTGTGAAAAACAAGCCATTAATTCCATCAAAAGCACCGCGGAACCGCGGCAATACCCTGCCTTGCGTGGCGGTTCCGCGGCTGTACAGTGGAATTAGGGTTTGTGTTTGCACAGTAACATCCGTATGTAATTCCTGATGCTTATGGGAATTTTTGATATTACTCTAATGTTGAATTTTCTGGAGATCCTTTGTATTCGTTGATTCGATCGGAAAGTTTAATTTCGTTTAGTTTTCCGGATAATTTAGAACCTCTTAAAAAGTTCGAACAGATATCAATAACTCACTTTTTCCCCTGCCGGAAAATTTCCAAGTGTTGGATTTTTCCGTAGTTTAAGAACGTTCTTAGTCGTGCAAGTAACACGGTGGACCCTCTAGAAGAACACAAACCTTAACTCGATTATATGACCGTCTGAACCGCCTCTAAACCTTAGGGTTTAGGACAGTACGGCGTTGCCACATGTGTGGCGTTGGTTTGACCCTTCTACGGCTGGACAATTGGTACTGTGGCATGTGATGGATACCTTTTTGAACTCCTCTCAAGTGTTGAGCTATTTGGGAAATCTTGGATGTTTGATCATTCGATCGGAAAGTTTAACATTGTCTATTTATCTGGAATGCGATACAATATTTGGAATCCACAAGTACTTATGAGATAACTAATTTGAATGTTATAAATCTAGCAGTTTAGTCTCATTTGATCGGTTGCCATGGGATTTTGATGTGATCAAAAGTCCGTCGCAATCACGTAGCGTACGCGGATACTCGCCGGTTAAACTTAATAGACAGCCACGCCCCATAGCCCTGACCAAGTGACGGTAGGAGAACCCCGTCGCCAAAAGCATCTGTTCGGGTGCTCGCGGCAGCGGTGTTCCGTCTTAAGTGCACTTCGTCGACGGCATCGGGGGTGCGGCCGTCTACTAAAGTTTTCGACGAGCATTCGATCAGGATGTCGGGAATCTTGCTGAATATCCCGACTAGATATTGAAAAGTGTTTTCGATATTGAGACTAAAATACGGGGTTTATAATTGTTAGGCATGCGATGTCTAAGGAATTCCTTTGGTTAGGCATGCGATGTCTAAGAAGGTTGCGGATTCCAACTGTTGTAGTTTTACACTTTCTTTTCTACGACCATAAGTGTAATATGTAGTGTATCGCCGGTTTCGTTGCTATACATCAACGACAATTGGGATACGTATATTTACTTACGTTGATGATATGCGATATTATGTCTTACTGTGTTATGTTATATTGGATCGTCGTGTTTTGAATAGCCTGGGGTTTTATGTGAGATGAGAGTTTTTCTTTTTCATTCATGTAAAATTCATTTGTATGTAATATTCTTTTATTGGGGAACTTCCGGGATGAGGATGATGTCACCATTGTATATTATTTACTTTTCCGCATTAGGTAGACCCAAGGCGGGGAGCACAAGTAACCGGGTTCTAGGGTCCAGTGGGAGACCATCTCGAGGAGTCGAGACCGGGTCTCCTAACCCTAGAATTGGCAGTGTTGCTTGCCGCTCTCGTAGGGGTCTAGGGATGTGGGTTTGGCTATTCATCGCGACCGTGGAATCCGTGTTTTATACAGGCTCGTATTAAAACACGGACCTCCTAATATATCCAATACTTCTTATATGTTCTTCCGCTGCAATGTTCTGTGATGAGATCATATTACTGCCTGAGACGAATGTTTATATTATATATATGAGATATATGTTATATTGCAGATTTCGTTTCAAATGTGATGCTTGTGAAGTATTATAAAATGGGACTTCATTAATGAGATTAATGAAATAAAAGAAACCTAAAGATATTGTAGAAACTTGTTTAAAAACTGGTAGCTCTAGTTCATGCTTTGCATAGCGGTATTCCTTGTAGAATATCCAGCACCTTATTTGATAAGGAAAGAGCCGAGATCCCTTCATCGGGAGTGACCTCTTTAGTGAAACTAGCATATGTTACACACTCGGTTTGTCTTTTGATTGCTTCTATAGTTTTACTTTGCACAGCGGTATTTGTGAAATATCTTGCACCTTATTCGATAAGGAAAGAGCCGACGATCCCTTCACCGGGTGTGACCTCTTTAGCAAAACTAGAAAAGGCCTCAAAAACATTCCATTTAAAATCCCTCGATTCTACAACGATATCAAGTTCATTACGCAAAGGGTTTTCTTAAAAACCTGTCGTAGCCCTCCATCATTTCAGATAAATACTAGTTAGTATTCGTGCTACGTTTGTTGACCATGTTAACGCGTAGTGTGCGGTAGCTGATTAGTGCTTATCTGTATAAGCATATGATGCGATTGGATTAGGGTAGTCATGCGACTTTTTTGACCATGTTAAGGGTCGTGCGGGTGGGTTTAATTCAATCGGGAAATGATGGGTTGAACTTGACTAGCACTTATGATTTGTTGACCATGTTAAGGTCATAGAGCTGCTAGGGGTAAAATATTATTGGGAATTTCAAGAGTTGAAATTTGCAATGTGATTGCATACCTTCTATAAGATAGTTGGATCCCGATACCCGCTGCGAGTAAGAGTTACTCCTGGAAGAGTTTTACACATTACAATTAGCCGATCAAGTAGGTGTCAAGAAAGGTGTTAACGGGGTTACGCCCCTGGGAAAAATGAGGTTTACTTTAATTAGGTCCGTGCGAAAGAACGAGAAACCTCCGTCAAAGTACCGGCACTGGCCTGGCTGAAAGATTGGCGAACTTGTAGGGTGTAATTAATCTCAGCTAGTCTTTCCTTTAAGGGTTTGAAGGAAGATTTGACTAAAACAGTGGGAGACATCCTGATTAGATAAATTGATAACCAATCTAATCTTGTAAAAGCGCACGCTGAGTGTTTTCTTCTCTCTCTCTCCAGGTAGCGACCATGTCACGCCTTAATCAAGATAATAATATGGATGTATTGACCGAACCCGCTTGTTATACTGCGCTAAGGAACGTTGGTCCCGCTCTAACTTATAATTGATATAATACAGAGCAGGAAATATGGGATTACCAGAATTCCCGTGCTGTCCAAACGAAGAAAGTACATGCTGATACATCTTCTTCGGGTGTGTTCATTACCGAGAACCGTTTCTCAGTGTCCTTTACATCCTGGGTATGAGATACTGGATCAGGATCCCGCAAATGTAATTTGTTACATGGGCTACAGATAGGTAAAGAACTGAGAACGGGTGATAAGTTTCAAGAGTTGGAAACGATGCAAGTGTTGCTGCCAAGTTTGTTGGCAGTTATCACCCTGTATTACCAGAATACATTGATTCTGAACGAATGTTATTAGATACCGAACTTGATATACAACATCATATCAGTCTCTTTATTAGTAAAGAAGGATATAATTTTGTATTGTTGGATAATGTTTTGAACATTTCCTATATCAAGAGTTGATCGGTTCAGGCACATTATCTAAAAGCATAGACGTTCTAAATCAAACCACAGTTCTTAATGTACAGAACACACACAAGAGGAAGAGTTCAGAAATGAACGAATCCTTCTTGAGGTATTGTAGACTAGGTCATATCAATGCGACCCGACTAGCTAAGTTACATTTAGATGCATATTTAAATTAGTTTGAATTTACATCTTGTGAAACTTGCCGGTCATGTCACAAAGATAAGATGACCTCAGCTCTGTTTATTGGAAACAGAGAAAGAGTTAGATGAACTTTTGGGATTGATACATGATGATGTATGTAAGTTCCCTGTCTACACATGCCAGGACCGGTTCTTTGTACTTCATTACATTCACTGATGATCTCGCAAGATTCAGACATATGTTCCTGTTGAAACACATGTCCGAAGCTTTTGAGATATTCATAGAATATAAGTTAGAAGTAGAGAACCAAAAACTGGGTATAAGTATTATGTCTTTTGATGTGATCAAGGAGGAGAATACTTGAGCACGGGATTCCTGGACTATTCTAAAGGAGAATGAGATTCTCTCTCAGCATTACTCCTCCGTATACACCACAGCACGTCGGTGTATCGGGGCGGAGCAATTACACCCTATGTGATATGATGAGCTCTATGATGAGTACTACTGAGTTGCCTATTTTCTTTTAGGGTTATGCACTTGAGAAGATGCATACCTATTGAATAGGGTTCCAACCAAATCAGATGCCTACCACTCCATATGTGATATAGTATGGGAAGAGCCCATCTCTTAAGGATGTTAAGATTTGGGGTTGTCCGGCCTATGTCAAAAGCAAAATCCGGACAAGCTTGAGGCAAGATCAGTTCTGTAGAGGTTTGTTGGATATCCCAAGCATTCGCAAGGGAATATCTTCTACCACACCGAGGAACAAAAGATGTTTTATTTCTCGGCATGCCACTTTTTAAGAAAAAGGGAATTTCTTGTGAAGAAATTAGTGGTCATGAGGTAGAACTGGAAAGAGTTCCAGCTATACAAACTGCAGCCGATGATTTGGTAGAACCGGGGGATTCAATAGTTTCTAACGAACCTCAGCCTCTCCACCGATCTAGTAGGGTTCCTCACCCTCCTGAGAGATACTTCGGTTTCTCTATGACAGTGGAAGCGAGGATTGCATCATGAGATGATGACCCAACTAGTTTCGAGCAGGCCATCAGGAGTGGGACTCTGTAAGAATGGCTGGATGCTTAGCGATCTGAGATGGAATCCTTATACACCAACAAAGTGTGGACTTTGGTTGCTTTATCTGAAGGGTTAAATCCCCATCAGGAGCAAGTATATCTTGAGAAGATTACTTGCTGTACATGGAAAAGTTGAGACTTTCAAAGCTATGCTTAAGTCCATCCAGATCCTACTTGCCATTGCTACATACCATGACTACGATATCTGGCGGTTGGGTGTCAGGACTGCTTTTCTAAATATTGATTTAAAAGAGAGCGTCTATAAGTACACTGCCAGAGGGCTTCGTAGACAGTGGGAGCAGCGGAAACGTGTGCAAGTTGTTTTATGCGATAAAACAGGCATCGCAGAGTTGAAACGTCTGTTTTGAAGTGGTAGTCAAAGAGTTTGACTTCATCAAAATGGTAGATGAACCTTGTATATACAAAAAGGTATTAGGGAGTATGGTGGTGATCCTCGTATTGTACGTGGATGACATACTCTTGATAGGAAAGGAGTTTCTTATGCTACGCTCGGTCAATCTCCTCTTGTCACAAAGATTCTCTATATAGGATCAAGGTGATACCTCCTAAATCCTGGGTTATGGATCTATGAGATAGATCTAATTGGATATTAGGATTCTCACTAGTTGTAGTGAGATGGTATTAATCGATCCTGGGAAGAATCACTGGAAAGGTTCCAGGGTGATAAGGACGACTGAATGTCTGTCGCAGGCATTGTCTTTACCCTCGGTGGAGGGACGGTATGTTGGAAGAGTTCCAAACTAGATACTGTGACATACTAGACGATTAAAGGCAAGATACATCGTTACCAAGGATGCTACCAAAGAGGCAGTCCGGATATATATATAAGTTCATGAGATGAACTTCGTTCCTGCCATTGTGTGACAGTGGAGTTGTGGCTTATGCCAAGGAACCCCCATCCCATCAGAGATCCAGACATATTCTTAGGCAGTATCGCCTGATCATGGAGATGGTTGATCTCGAGGGAGATCAAGGTTAGGAGAGTTGACACAGAGGACAACAGCGCGGATCCACTCATAAAGGCCTATTTCCCAGTAGAGACTTTTTTTTGGGATGGTTGAGTATGAGATACTTCAACCACAGCTGATTGTTGGGTATGCGGTACCACAACAGATGGTCCTAGTGCAAGTGGGAGATTGTTAGTTATATGTATGCCCTAGAGGCCATTACTGTACATATGTTGTACATTGTAGTGCATGCTTGGACATATATAGGGAGGACTTTCTTGCTCGACATGATAGTATGCTATCTGGTTACTCTTTATCTTAACATGTACTCTGATTGTCTCTATGTTACATGTTGATAAAGCCCTTAGGATGAGTACTTGACTACCAGGACTATGATGCAGATCATACTAGTGAGGACAGTGTAGTCACCAAGTACATCCTTCAAATGTTCCTAGTCGTGGGAGTACCGAGACAGGGCATCGATACTCCAAAGTAGACTAGTGTATACGCTTCTTGACCCAAATGATGGGCGATGGATGATCCCATATCCATTGGTGTTTGACATCAGAGAAGGTATACGGGTGCTCAGTGGAGACTGGGTACACTGGACGGACTCGCCGAGAACTCCCAGTTGGTATTATACCTCACGTCAGATGGCAGTTCTCTGGTGACACTGGTACAGGTTAGTCTGTAGACCCGAGATCGTCATAGAGTCTTGTGTGATTCCCACTGTGCTTTGATTTCCATCATACCACGTCCAAGAGGGCGTGCAAAAATGTGGCTTTTGGGTACAGTCCCGAATCACATGAAGGCAATGAGCGATAGGAGGGGTTTCGTCTCTCCCGGTATAGGGAGTTGATGTTGCGCTGTGTTCGATTGGCTATAACTGGAAATCCCTGGCCAGGGTTGCTGAGATTTACTGGTAAGTGTTATCAGTAGTTTCTTGAACTTTTATAGACCTCATATCGACACGACTTCAAGCTACTGGGGTCTGACGTTTACCACCTTTAGGCGAGATATGCGACATATCAGACGAAGAGACCGGATTGTACAGGAGTGTTACTGGTTGGATTTACGGGAGAAAGTACAGGCTTGCTTGTTGATCTTCTGATTGCTTAATACCTGGGTGGCTGTTACGTTTAGCTGACCGCTTGCAGCTTGTGGGTGTTTGATATGATCATCACCTATTGCCGGCGTATTGACGATTCTTTAGAGTCTTACACAGAGCTTTCCTGGCTCAGGCAAAACGGAGTAGGAGCACATATGTGATATGTGCGGGACTGAGAACAATATGTGTATGTGATACCGTATTAGATTCTCGTGATATGAGATATCGGCCGGGTATATGTGATATAGCCGGGTCATCGGATCAAGTGTTGATTCGATGAACTGATACAGATTATATTAGTTGGTTATTTGTGAAAATAGTCGGATTATCGAATCAAGTGTTGATTCGATAATTTAATGTATAATTATATATTTGATATATTAAATTATATTAACTAATATAAGCTCAGTAAAAGATTCTTTTTCTCACTCGGGTAATACATTGATATATATGCGACATATGTTAATTGTATTATTTTATTTTGTTACAGTAAATATTGTATATGTGATATATAATATTGTAACATATTAGGGTTATAAATGCAACATGATTAGTGGAGATTAAACGTGGTTAGGGTTTGATTTGGGTTAATCTTTTCTAGAAGCTTCTAGAAGCTTTTGGTTTGTTTTTAACTAAAGATATTTTCTAAAGATATTTTGTAGATATTTGTTTAACATAACCCAATCCTTTAATCTTAGTTAAATCTTTACAAGGGTTACTTCTTCTCACATATACCATGGTTGCATTTCTAATCTCACACTAGAGTTTTCATTATTCATCAAAAAAGGATTTTGATCTTCTTCTTCTTCTTTTTTTGATGAAAAGCTTTCTAGCTTTTTCATTTGTGATGTTTATAAGTGAGAAATTGAAAAAAAATGAGAGCCAAATTCCTACTTCATCATCCTCATCTATTCTTGCCACTTAGATTAGGGTGTTTGCTTTGCTAATACTTGATTAGCAAAGCAAGAGCTTGGGTTTGAGTTTCTTCAAGGTAGATCATCTTTGTTATCGAAGATCGGAAGCAAGCTTGCATCTTTCTCTTCATGGAGCCTCTCTAGAGTCCAGATACTCGATGATCGCAGCGAAGGGACCTCAATACGGAGCTTTAGAAGTGAAGGAATGGACTACAAAGGTTGTAATCCCTAACTCTTAGAAATAAAGTTGTTTACTTGCTATTGTTTTCACCTAATCTCTAGTTTAAGATCTTGGTTAGGGTTGTTCGGTACGTCTAAATTTTAAATCGGGCATGGTTGATGCCTTGTAGAAGCTTGTGACAGTGCCTAGTAACCCTACACTTTAGCACGCCAAATTTTTTTAAATGGCATGGTCGATGCCTCCCGAAACCCAGCGGCGATCTAGGGAACCCTGCTGTGGTATCAGAGACATGATAGAGATTTAGACGATATTTGTAGAATTACGAAACCGAAACAACTCTGAAACACTCGAAACAAAAACCAAGTTTCTGTCGAAATTTTTAAGGCGTCTAAATTTTTTAAGCAATTGCAGAATGTTATATGAGATCTAACTTGAACACCATAGAAATTTGAACGCTCCTCGCTGGAATTTGGCCGGCGACATGCGATAAATATCCGAGGTGGCCATTTTTTAGTGGGCTTTTGGCTTCAAATTTTTGTGGTGTTCTAGTCTATGGGTTTTGGTATTTCAGGTGTTGCTTATTTTTAATGATATTGCATGTGATGTTATATTTCTGTAAAGGCAATTCAGAGTATTTCATAGTCGTAATTCTAACATCATTTCGGGTTATTTAGACGACGTTAAAAAGTTAGAACGGATATCAATAACCCATTTTCTCCCTCGCTGGAAATTTTCCAAGAGTTGGATTTTTTTCATGTTTAAAATGTTCAGAAAATCATGCAGGTGTTTTCTATGGACCCTCTAAAAGAACGAAACCCTAATTCGATTCTGTGACCATCGGAACTGCCACCAAACCCTAGGGTTTGTAGTAGTTCCGCGACGCCATAGGTGAGGCAAGGTTTGACCCTTCTATGGTTGGTCCATAGGTACAGTGGCATGTTATAGGTACTTTTTAAACTCCGCTCAACTGTTGAGCTCTTTGAGAAATTTTGGGTGTTTGTTGATTCGATCGAAAAGTTTAACATCGTCTAGCTATCTGTGATTGTGATACAATATTTGGAATCCAAAATATTTAGTTTTGTGAAAACTAATTTGAATTTTATAAATCTAGCAATTTAGTCTCATTTGATCGATTTCCATAAGATTTTGATGTGGATCAAAAGTCCGTCGCAATCACATAGCGTACGCGAATACTTGCCGGGTAACCTTACTAGATAGCCATGTCCCGTAGCCCCGGCCAAGTGACTGTATGAGAACCCCGTCGCCAAAAGCATCCGTTCGGATGCTCGCGGCCGCGGTGCTCCGCATAAGTGCACTTCATCGACGGCATCGAGAGTGCGGCCGTCTACTAAAGTTTCCGACGAGCATTCGGTCAGGATGTCGGGAATTTTGTTGAATTACCCGATTGGTTGTTGGAAAGTGTTTTAAATATCGAGACTAAAATGCGTGGTTTATAATTGTCAGGCATGTGATGTCTAAGGAATTCATTTGGTTAGGCATGAAATCCAAAGTATGTGATACACTGGGTTTATGATGTCTAAGGTGGTTGCGGATTTCAATTGTTATAGTTTTTCACTTTCTTTTCTGTGACCGTAAGTGTAATATATGGTGTATCGCCGGTTTCGTTGCTATATGTCAACGACAATTGGGATACGCATATTTACTTACGTTGATGACATGTGATGTTATGTGTTGCTGTGATATGTTATATTGGATCGTCGTGTTTTGAATAGCCGGGGTTTTTTTTATGTGAGATGGGAGTTTTTCATTTTCATTCTTGTAAAAACTTGTATATAATATTCTTTTATTGGGGCACTTCCGGGTTGAGGACGATGTCACCATTTATGTATATTATTTACTTTTCCGCATTAGGAAAGACCCAAGACGGGGAGCATAAGTAACCGGGTTCTAGGGTCCAGTGGGAGACCATCTCGAGGAGTCGAGACCGGGTCTCCTAACTTTAGAATTGGTAGGGTTGCTTGCCGCTCTCATAGGGGTCTAAGGATGTGGGTTTGGCTATTCATAGCGACCGTGGAATCCGCGTTTTTTATTGGCTTAACTAAAACACGGAATTCCTAGTATATCTAATAGTTCATATGTGTTCTTCTGCTGCTGATATACTGTGATGTCCTCACTTGATATGTTGAGACGAATGCTTATATTATATATATGATATATAATAAATATTGCTGCTTTCGTTTCTTCTGTGATGCTTAGGAAGCATAATTGATGGGACTTCATTAATGAGATTAATGAAAGAAAAGAAACCTAAAGATATTGCAGAATTTTGTTTTAAAAACTGGTAGCTCTAGTTCTTGCTTTGTATAGTGGTATTCCATATAGAATATCCAGCACCTTATTCGATAAGGAAAGAGCCGAGATCCCTTCATCGGGAGTGACCTGTTTAGCGAAATTGGCAGATGTTGCAACCCACTCGGTTTTGTCTTTTGATTGCATTTTTAGTTCATGCTTTGCATAGTGGTATTTATGAAATATCCAGCACCTTATTCGATGAGGAAAGAGTCGAGATCCCTTCACCGGGAGTGACCTCTTTAGCGAAACTAGTAAAAGCCTAAAAAACACTCCTTTTCAAAATCATTCGATTCTACAACGATATCAAGTTCATTACGCAAAGGGTTTTTTTAAAATCTGTCGTAGCCCTTCGTCATTTCAGATTAGTATTTAGTATTCATGCTACGTTTGTTGTCCTGCGTCAAGGCGTAGTGTGCGGTAGTTATTTAGTACTTATCTGCTGCATATGATGTGATTGGATTAGGGTAGTCGTGCGACTTTGTTGGCCTGCGTCAAGGGTCGTGCGGGTGGGTATAATTCAATCATGAAATGTACGGGTTGAACTTGACTAGCGGACTCTAGTTTGTTGGCCCGCGTCAAGGTCATAGCACGCTGGGGGCAAAATATTATCGGGAATTTCAAGTGTTGAAATTTGCAAGGAGATTCCATACCTTCTATGAGCTAGTTGGATCCCGATACCAACCGTGAGTAAGAGTTACTCCTGGGAGAGTTTTGCACATTACAATTAGCCGATCAAGTAGGTGTTTAGGAAGGTGTTAACGAGGTTACGCCCCCTGGGAAAATGAGGTTTATTTTAATTAGGTCCGTGCGAAAGCACGGGGAACGTCCCTCAAATTACCGACACTGGCCTAGTCGAAAGATTGGAAAACTTGTAGGGTGTAATTAATCCCGACTATTCTTACCTTTTGGGGATTGAAGGAAGATTTGATAAAAACAGTGGGAGCCATCCTGATTAGATAAAATAATAACCAATCTGATCTTGCAAGAGCATACGCAGAGTGTTTTCTTCTCTCTCTCTCTCTCCTGGTAGCGACCATAACATGTCTTAATCAAGATAATAATATGGATGTATTGACCGAACCTGCTTATTATACTGAGCTAGGAAACGTTGGTTCCGCTCCCACTTATAATTGTTATAAGTCCGAGCAGCAAATAAGGGAATATCCGGATTTCCACGTGACCCAATCGAGGAATGAGCATGTTGATGCATATTCTTCATGTGTGTTTATTACCAAGAACTGTTTCTCAGTATACTCTATGTCCTAGGTATGAGATACCGGATAAGGATCCCACATATGTAATTTGTTACATGGGCTACAGAAATGTAGAGAACTGAGATTGGGTGATATGTCTCTAAGTGTTAGAGAATGGTGCAATTGTTGCAGCCAAATCAGTTGGCAAATATCGCCTTGTATTACTAAATGGTAAATACATTGATTCTGAACAAATATTATTAAATAACGAACCTGATATACAACATTACAACAGATTCTTTATTGAGTTAAAGAAAGATATAATTCTGTATTAGAGGATAATGTTGTGAACATTTTCCTGAATCAAGAGTTGATTGGATCAGGCACGTTATGTAATGGCATATACGTTCTAAATCAAACCACAGTTCAAACTATATAGAACACATACAAGAGTAGTAGTTCAGAAATGAACGAATCCTTCTTGTGTCATTATAAACTAGGTCATATCAATGTGACACAACCAGCTAAGTTATATAAGGATGAATATGAGAATCTGTTCGAATTTTCATCCTATGATACTTGTCAGTCTCGTCTCAAAGGTACAATGACCAAAACTCCGTTTACTGGAAACAGAGAAAGAGTTATTGAACTCTTGGGATGGATACATGATGATGTATTCGGTCCTATGTCTACAAATGCCAAAGTTGGTTCTTTGTACTTCATTACATTCATCGACAATCTCTCAAGGTTCGGACATATGTTCCTGTTGAAACACAAGTCTGAAACTTTTGAGAAATTCAAGAAATATAAGCTTGAAGTTAAGAACCAGATGGGTATAAGTATTAAGTCCTTTGATGTGATCGAGGAGGCGAATACTTGTGCATAGATTTTCTGGAGTTTCTAGAAGGAGAATGGGATTCTCTCTCAGCTTACTCCTTCGAGTACACCACATCACATCGGTGTATCGAGGCGTAGGTATAGCACCCTATGAGTTATGACGCGCTCTATGATGAGTACTGCTGAGTTACCTATTTCCTTTTGGTGTTATGAACTTGAGAAGCTATATACCTATTGAATGGGGTTCCATCCAAATCATTGCCTACTACTCCATATGAGATATGGAATGGGTAGCGACCATCTCTTAAACGAGTTAAGATATGAGGTTGTCCGGGCTATGTTGAAAGCAAAATCTGGACAAGCTCGAGGCAAGATCAGTTCTGTATAAGTTTGTTGGATATCCCAATCATTTGCGAGGGAATATTTTCTACCACACTAAGGAGAATAAGATGTTTTGTTTCTCAGCATGCCACCTTTGTAGTAAAGGAATTTCTTATAAAGAAATTTGTGGTCATGAGGTAGAATTGGAAGGAGTTCCAGCTGGACAAACTAACAGCTGATAATTTGGTGAAACCAAAGGATTCAATAGTCTCCGACGAACCTCATCCTCTCCGTGAATCTAGTAGGGTTCCTCATCCCCGTGAGAGATACTACGGTTTTCTCGATGACAGTGGGAGCGAGGATTGCATCATGGTAGATAATGACCCAACCAGGTTCAGGCAGGCCATCATGAATATGGACACTGTGAAATGGCTGGATGCTATGCAATCAAAAATGGAATCCATATACACCAACAAAGTATAACTTTGAACGTTATATCTGAAGGGGTAAAACCTATCGGGAGCAAATGGATCTTGAGAAGATTCTTGGTGTAAATGGAAAAGTTGAAACTTTTAAACCTAGACTTGTAGTAAAAGGTTCTCGTCATGCAACCAAGTGTGGTTTATGATGAAACCTTTTCTCCAGTGGCTATGCTTAAGTCCATCAGAAATAAAGCAGTCATCGCGGAGTTGGAACATCTGTTTTGATGTGGCAGTCAAAGAGTTTGACTTCATCAAAAAGGTAGACGAACCTTGTATATACAAGAAGGTTGTAGAGAGTAAGGTTGTCTTCCACGTATTGTACATAGATAACATACTCTTGATAGGATATGGTTTCCTCTGCTACACTTGGTCAAGTTCCTCTTATCATGAGGATTCTCCATGGAAGATCTGGATGATACCTACTACATCTTGTGGATTATGATCTATGGTGATAGATCTAAGTGGATATTGGGAGTGTCCCAAATCCAGGTACATTAACACCATACTAAAGGGGTTTAGTATGGAAGATTATAAGCGTGGTGGTTCGCCCACTTACTCATGAATCACTCTCTCCAAAAAGATATCTTCCGAGACTGATTTGGAGAGAGCTCGTGTGCAAGAGATACCCTATGCTTCGGCACTAGGCTATATCATGTATGCGATGTTATGTACCAGGCCAGATGTAGCTAACTCACTAGGTGTAGTGATTAGGAATCAATCGGATCTTGGAAGAATCACTGGATAGCTGTATAGGACATTCATAACTACTTGATAAGCACTAAAGAAATGTTCTTGGTGTTTGGTAACGGTGAACTACAGTGGGAGTGCTTTACCAATTCCAGCTCCTAGATTGATAAGGATGACTAAAAGTCAGTCACAGGCTTTGTATTTACCCTCAGTGGAGGGACGGTATGTTGGAAGAGTTACAAGCTATATACCGGGGCAAACTAGACAATAAAGGATGAATACATCGCTATCAACGATGCAACCAAAGTGGATGTCTGGATAATTCTTGTTCATGAGGTTTGAGTGTCCAATAACTGTTACTGTGACAACAATGGAGTTATGGCTTAGGCCTAGAAACGCCGGTCCCATCAACGATCCAGACATATTCTGAGGGCAGTATAACCTGATCAGAGAGATGGTTGATCTCCAGGGGATCGAGGTAAGGAGAGTTGACGCGAAGTATAACACGGCGGATCCGCTCACAGAGGCCTTTCCTTAGAGAGACTTTTATAGGGCGTTGAGTATGAGATACTGCAACAAATGGCCTTAGTGCAAGTGGGAGATTGTTAGTTATATGTATGCTTTAGAGGCCATTATTATACATGTGATGCATATTATAGTGGATGCTTGGACATATATAGGGAGGACTTTCTTGCTCGACATGATAGTATGCTATCTGGTTGCACTTTATCTTAACATGCACACTTATTGTCTCTCTCTTACATGTTGATAAAGCCCTAAGGATGAGTACTTGACTACCAGGATTATGATGCAGATCATATTAGTAGGGCAAAGGTAGTCGGTAAGTACATCCTTCAATTGTTCCTAGTCGTGGGAGTATCGAGACGGGGCATCGATATTCCAGAGTAGACTAGCGTATACGCTTCTTGACCCATATGATGGGCGATGGATGATCCCACATCGATTGGTGTTTGACATCAGAGATGGTATACGGGTGCTCAGTGGAGACTGGGTACACTGGACAGACTCGTCGATAACTCCTAGATGGTATTATACCTATTGTCAGATAGCAGTTCTCTGGTGACACTGGTACAGGTTAGTCTGTCGACCCGAGATCGTCAAAGAGTCTTGTGTGATTCCCACTGTTCTTTGATTTCCACCTTACCAAGTTCAAGAGATCATGCAAAACGGTGGTTTTGGGATACAGTCCCGAGTCACATGGAGGCAATGAGCGATAGGAGGGGATTTCGTCTCTCCCGGTATTGAGGATTGATGTCGCGTTATGCTTGATTAGCCATAACAGGAAATCCCTGGCCAGAGTTGCTGAGATCTACTGGTAAGTATTATCAGTAGTTTCTCAAACCGTTATGAGCCTCATATCGGCATGACTTATCAGGGCTATTGGGGTCTGACGTTTACCACCCCCAGGCTGCGATATGCGACATATTAGACGAAGAGACCAGGCTGTACGGTAGTGTTACTTATTGGATTCGCAGGAGTATGAGAAGGATTGCTTGTTGATCTTCTGATCGCTCAATACCCGGGTGGCCGTTACGTTTGGCAGACCGCTTGCGGCTTGTGGGTGACTGATATGATCACCACCTACTGACGGCATATTGACGAGTCTTTAGAGTTCTACACAGAGGTTTCCTGGCTCAAGCGAAACAAAGTAGGAGTACATATGTAATATGTGCAGGACTGAGATTAATGCGCGTATGTGATACCGTATTCTATTCTCACGATATGTGATATCGGTCAGTTATATGTGATATAGACGAGTTATCGAATCAAGTGTTGATTCGATAAGTTATTACATTTGATATTAGTCGGTTGTATGTGATATAGCCGGATTATTAAATCAAGTATTGATTTAATAATTTAATGTATAATTGTATATTTGATATATTAACTTACATTAACTAATATTAGCTCACTTAAGCTTTTCTTTTTCTCACTTGTATGTGTACATTTAATATATATGTGATATATATTATTGTGTCATGCTTGTTGCTACATGCTACATGGGTGTATGAGACTCACACCATGCTTAACCCAAAGAGGGGTTTTATTTATTTAAAGTAAATCAAAATTGGATGGTAATTACTCACATGGTTGAAGCTTGTGGAAGCTTATGGAACCATTGACTAAGTCCACCAATTTTGTTTTACTTAAGATATTTATTAACCCAACCATTATATTAGCCATGATTTAGTCTCTACAAGGGTTAGTATATGATATTAATTCACCCATGGTTGCCATTCTACACTAGACTTTTTCCATGGTTGCTTTTCTTCATCTCCTTCCTCAAGCACTTTAGGTTTTTGGGAGGTGAAGAAAATGAGTGAGAAAGTAATTTCTAAAGTGAGCAAAATTCCTACTTCATCATCCTCTACTAGATTAGTCATTTAGTTTAGGGTGTTTGCTTCACTAATTCCACATTAGTGAAGAGGTAATTTGAGTTGGTGTCTTCTCGACGTATATCATTTTCGGCCTCGAAGTCTTCAAGCAAGCTTGTTTATTTTACCTTGTGGAGCCTTACTAGAGTCCGAAAGATCACTACTTGGAGCGAAGGGACTACTGCACAGAGCTATTGAAGTGAAGGACAGGTCTACAAAGGTTGTATTCCTTGTTCACTTAGATGTAAAGATATTTACATTCTAGTTTCTTCTAATTCTCTAGTTAAGATTCTAGGTTAGGGTTCTTTAGCGCGCCAAATTTTTTAAAATAGCATGGTCGATGCCTTCCGAAATCCAGCGGTGACCTAGGGAACCTTGCATGCACTCGGTTGGATCAATGATCCAATAATAGAATAAAATTCTATTATGGGAATATATTCCCTCAATTTTTCTAAACAAAAAAAAGATGGCTCTATGTAAAACAAAGAACCCTTGAATCAAAAATCTAATGGTGATTAAAAATTACCACTTGACAGAATAAATTCGGTATATGTGACAATATTTCTCCGATCTTGTTAAAAATAAGAACAACATATTCTGTAAAACAGAAGTTCTTGGATCAGAGATCCAACGGTGGGTAAAATTCCTCAAATCAATTTTGAGACCAATTAAATCAATTGGAATCTCTCAATGAGAGATTTTCTCAAACCAATTAACAACTTGCCTCCACTATATAAATGACACGAGATTTCAAGTCTTACATACAGAACATAGAACACAGAAAACAAAGACAGAGAAGGAGAGGAGGAAAAAAGGAGAGGAGACCCCCATAAGCTTCTGTAAAAATACAGAAGGCTCTCAAAACAACAGAGAATTTAATTCTCTAAAAGAAGAAGATCTCCTTCCTAAATACCCTAGGTAAAGAAAAGAGGTCAAAATATCTTAATAACCTATAATATCATATCTTAGGGTATAACCTTTGTAAAAAAAGAACTTAGCTCTTTCTCTGGATCTGAGATCCATAAGACAAGTCTTCTATAAGTTGAGAATTTAATTCTTATCGGGAAGATCTTGTTCCTGAGAATCAAAGATTTAGGAAAGAACAAATTTAAAGAGAAAGAAGATAGAATCCAAAATAGTCCAAGAACTCAGTTCCTTCAAATCAAGAACTTAGTTCTTTAAAGACTCAACCTAAAATCCTCAAAAATAGTGATTTTGGTGAGCGTCAATGGTCAAAATACCATTAACAGAGATTTAACCTCTCCAAAAATATCAATAGTGATCAAATCTCCATATAAAAAAAGAGAGACTAGCGCATTACGTGCTTCCCACGTGGGTGCCCTTTTAACAGCGCCTAGCGCCTCAAGCAAAAAACACACTGGCGCCCAAAATAGAATGCCAGCGCCCTACGTGAAACATACGTGGGCGCTGAATAGAGTGCATAGCAGTCCATAAATTTCCAAAACGGCTAAGTGTTTAGCACTGATTGGGCAGCGCCCAACGCCTCACATGCCTCTCATGTGGGCGCCACGAAAATAATAAGAGTGCTTAGCACTCCATAAATAGCCAAAACGACTGAGTGCTTAGCACTGATTGGGCAGCGCCCAGCGCCTCACATGTTTCTCATGTGAGCGACACAAAAAAAAGAAGAGTGGAAAGTGTTTAGCACTCCATAAACAGCCAAAATGGCTGAGTGCTCAACGCTCATTGAGCGACGCTCATAATTAAATACGTCACATGACATACATCCGAGTATCAGAGTGTCAAACAAGTGCTTAGCACTTTTGCATGAAAAAAGAAAAGAGCTGAATAAACAGAGCCTAAATAAATGCTTAGCACCTTTGAATGAAAAAGAAAATGAATAAGCAGACTAAGCCCAAATTTCCTAAGTCTCTGAAGCTTTCTTACAGCTGAGCCCAAATCCTCTTTTGCTGGATCTTAAGTAAAAATGATCCTTAAAAACATTGCTAAACTGATCTTAGTCTCAAACATGACTAATGATATCTCATTGATGATATCCAAAATGATATTCAGCTCATATCTCCTAAAGCAATCTTAGTCTCAAATATGACCAACGATTTTTATGACCACCACAAACCCTTTCCCTCAAATACGTGATTTGGTTCAAGGGTATATCTTTCCACACCCCTGATATATGTCATTGTAATTCCTCAACGTCTTCAGAGAGGTGGCCGGTCCCGACAACCAACAACTCATTTCGTCATATATTGATGCATTTCCAAATTGACGTGCACACCTCAAATACTCGCCTCAAACATGGCGGTAATGGACCGAAATGTCCTTTAACTAACATTCGTCCCTAAAATGGGAATGTTGGACCGAAATGTCCCTAAACTAAAATTTTGCCTTAAACATGGCAATAATGGACCGTGATGTCTTCAAACTAAAATAATTGAGCCCAAATGCTCATATGTTTTAAGTTGATCTTAATTTCAAACCAGATTAGCGGTCCTTAAATAAACCCAAGCCTAAATCTAAAATATACGGATTTGGACTAATCCATGCACTACGAGCGATGACACAAACTAGTCTCTGTATACAATCCATGGGCAACCTAAACAAACAAAAACACACATGACACGATGTGAATATCCAGAGCAGGAGAATATGGTTATCGCAATGCGGTAACGTAATTAACTGCAGGGGATTGCGTCTGTAGTGAAGAGCATCCCCATAATCAAAAACTCCTCACAAATGAGGGGGAATCTGATGAAATCATGCTACAACGGTCGCGTCTGTCCAAAACTCCGATATATGGTGTCATAAATCAACTTGGTATTTTCGGAGAGGTGGATGGATAAGTCCAAATAGCATCTGCCCCCAAATCCAGGCCAGACGTTCCAACGTCTCGGTCTTTGTCTTTCTGCGGTGGATAGATTCTGGCACGCCCGGTGGGACCTTTTCCTATTTCCACTCCACACTTCGTGTGTCTTGTTTCACGAACAAGATCATGGTTCACTATGGCTGCTCTTGGATTCGAGATACTAAAATTTGGTGTCTTGTTCCTGTGCGGAAGATGAGAAAATCGATGGCTTCCCACTGCACCTCTTGTAATAGAAACTCTCGCCCTACCCCAGCTGGAGGAGTGACCTACGGGCCCAACGCTGCCTCTATCTTTTCAATGCCGGTAGGGCAAGTAATGCAAACCACTACGAGACTATTCTTCGGGACCATGTTCCCACCAGTGGGTGTCGGTGCCTCAGCACTGCAGGAACAAGATCCCAAAAGGTCATTCTTTGATCAACTGGCAACAACCACGACCCCTCTTAACGGGCTATCCAAAGCTGACGTCTCATTCTTCAACAGGCTGGGCAAGAACCCAAACGGACCCGCAAAGAGGCTCATGATACCTGAAGGGGTTGCTCCAAAATGGATAGCCCTTCCAACTCCTGCTACTGGTGAAGCCGTCAAAGGTGTTTCCCCTACCAGAAAGTCGATCTTTGAAAGATTGACCGACACTCCTCAACATCAGCCAAGGACGTCAGTCTTCAACAGGTTGACGCTAACAGCAGCCCCTCAGCAAAGCCTGGGGCACGAAGAAGCCGCTTCCAAATCTGAGGAGGTCCCGTATGAAATTCTACCCTAGCACCCCCATGAGGTTTAAACCGGCATCAAGCATGCAATTTTAAAAATTTCTTGGTGCTAAGCTAGATTAACTAAGGATCAAACTAAAATATTAGGGTTTATGATTGTCGCGCGCTTCCGCGCTTCGTTTATGTTCTAAAGTTAACCGCAATCAAGACGGCGTCGCGTGTAGCTAGCCGCGATGAGTACGGGTCACCCGCAGGGAGATAGTGCGTTTTGCGTTCGTTATGACGAGTTAATGCAAGGGTCAGAAATATTTGATTCTAACCTATGTGTTGTATATGCAAAGTATAAGTTGTTAGGAATAGAGATAGGTTAGTGTAAGTTAGGGAAGTCCGTGCTCAATCCTTTGTGCTGATCTTGACTATTGAAGATAGAGTAATCAGCAACAACGTGGATTAGGGTGCTTAAGCATATTATTTGTGAAATCCAGCTTATCGACCCTTGTCCGTCTGTTCTTGTCTCTTGACTTTCGCCTCCGGCCAAACCGAACGCAACCGGTCATGGTTAAGGATCACCGATACCTTGGTAGGGTAGGGTGCCTAACGGACCGCTTGCGTATGATTTGAGTGGAGTTCAATTGGAAAATATCGGGCAAATGAAATTAGCAAATAGAATTTCTAACATACAATATCGTTCTCTTTCCTAACATCACAATATTCACAAACCATCAAAACAACAAAAAGAAAGAGCAAATGAAATGATAAAAAAGGAATAACACAACATTGCAAGTAAGTAAATGGCAAGAAATAAAATTGCAAGTAAGTAAAAGAGATAGAAATGGAATCGGAAGAACCTAAGTGCAAAAATGAAAGCTTTATTAACTTCAAGTGATGATACAAACCATGAGTTCAATAACCAAAACTTAAACTTGCAAACTCAATGAATAGGTTACAAGATCAAGAGAAGGCAAAGAACTCAAGGCAAACTACTATGTACAAGAACTAAAACAAAATGGAAAGTGAAAAAGAGTTTGAACTAGCTCAAAAGTGTATCCAAGTCTTCAAAGTATATCTGTTCCCTTGCTTATTGATCTGGCATTTATAGGCACAAAATAAGATTAAACAAACAATATAATATGGATGGTGTGACAGCAAGAGAAAGCCAGAAGAAAAATGGGGCTCATTGGACTTGATAAAACTGACTTTTGGAGCATCTCGCCGATTTTCTTGAGGAGTTTGGGGCTCGTGTTGGTTCTGTGATGATGTGTTCTCTCGACAATTCCACTGGTGCTGTTTGATATGTCTATATGAACCTGGTCTGCATTTAGGGATTTGGAGGGATACTTGTTGCTTTATATTACATCAAAACTTTTTGCATTTATCATTCATGTCCCCCATATGTGCATACCACTTGCACAAGTCATCATTTGTGTGTGCCAACTTGTGTAAGGCAGCCCCCTAGGTTCATGCATCACAAAAGGTGTTCACACTTGTATGTGTTGGACCATTTTTGATAAAAAGTGTGTACACATGCATATTGTCAAAATAAACTCTTTAAATATAGATCGGTTTGCAGTTCCGGTTGCAGTGTCGGCTTACAAATGTAATATCCGTGAATTTGAGTGTGTTTCCAGTATTTTGTCACGAATACCTGTAACCTGTATTTACTGAGTAGACACTGGTTAATAGTACCGATATATAACAAAACAGATAATGAATGAGTGGTATTAAAATGCAATTTTCTGAGATGAACAGTTTACATGATATCTAAAGAACTTTACACTAAGAGAAGAATGCTACAATCTTTGTAGACCGTGTCCTTCTCTTCTAAAGCTCTGGGTTGTAGTCCCTACGAATCCTCATAGCTCCACTTGAAGGTTGAATGAACTTGCTTCAATGACCTTTGTGCCGAAGATGATCCACCCGAAGCACCGCTAATCCAAGCTATCACTTCACTAAACTCTTTAGTGTGAAGTAGGGGTTTTGTTTGCTCACTAGGGTTCTCACAAGCTCAAGGTTTCATAACACATGTGAGGGATTGAGCTTGGACATGGAGAATGTAGAATATGGAGAGAGCTAGAAGAATGTGCTCAAGAAAAATGGTTAAGGCAAAAACCAACCAAGTGAAGAATGGCTCTACACTTGATCTCACTTATTCAAGCATGGAATTATTTGCAATAATAAATTGCAACCATGCTTGAATAGTGAGTCAAGACAAATAAACAAACTATAAAGCCCATACTTCACCCATGCCCAAAAAATCTCCCCATTTTCCACCTCATTTTCTATTTTCCCAAAATAGAAAATCCATGCCATGCTTCATTATATATATATATATATATATAACACATATTTATATATATATTATGAAAATAATTAGTGAGCTAATACTATTAGTTAATATATAATTATATCAAATATAATATATATCAAATTATTAAATCAACACTTGATTTAATAATCCGGTTATATCACATATAACCGACTAATATCATTTATCTATATATCACATTATCAAATCAACATTTGATTCAATAATCCGGTTATATCACATATAACCTAACTGATAACAAATAACTGTCAGATTAGAATACAGTATCACATACTCGTATTTAATCAGGCCCCCGCACATATCAACATATGTACCCTAGTTCATTTTGCTTGAACCAGGAAACTTCTCTATGGGACTCTAAAGACTCGTCAATACACCAGCAGTAGGTGATGATCACATCAGTCACCCACAAGACATCAGCAGTACTAGCTGGACTAACGGCTATCCAGGTATTGAGCGAATAGAAGATCAACAACCAAGCTTGTCCAAACTATCATGAATTCTATAGGTAACACTAACCGTACAATCTAGTCTCTTCGTCTGATATGTTGTATATCGAGTCTGGGGTGGAATCGTCAGACCAAAATAACTTGATAAATCATGCCGATGTGTGGCCCATAACGGTACAAGAAAATACTGATAAATCTTACCAGTAAATCTCATCAACAGCCCTGGCCAGGGACTTCCTGTTATAGCCAATCGAGCATAGTGCAACATCAACTCCCTATACCGGGAGAGACAAAACCGCTCCTATCGCTCATTGCCTCCATGTGACTCGGGAATGTATCCAAAATCCACTTGTTTGCATGACTCCTTTGAGCCGTGGTACGGAAGAAATCGAAGCACAGTGGGAACCACACAAGACTCTATGACGATCTTGGGTCTACAGACTAATCTGCACCAGTGTCACCAGAGAACTGCTATCTGACGATAGGTATAGTACCATCTAGGAGTTCTCGGCGAGTCCTGTTCAGTGTATCGATTCTCTCATGAGCACCTATGTACAATCTTTGATGTCAAACGCCAATGGCTGTGGGATCAACCATCGCCCCCTACAGAGTCAAGAAACGTACAAACTAGTCTACTCTGGAATATCGATGCCCTGTCTTGATACTCCCTCGACTATGAACTGTTAAAAGATGTGCTTGGAGACTACATAAGTCCCAGTAGTATGATCTACATCATAGTCCTGGTAGTCAAGCAAACATCCTAAGCGCTTTATCAACATGTATATGAGAGACGGTATAATAATACCAGTGAACATGTTAAGATAAAGGCAACCAGATAGCATACTATCACGTCGAGCAAGAAATTACTCTATATATATGTCCAAGCATCCACTATATTATACAATAATGGCCTCTAGGGCATACACATTCCTAACAATCTCCCACTTTCACTAAGGCCAGTTGTTGTAGTATCTCATACCCAACATCTCAAAAAGTCTCTCGAATAGTATTTGGGGGAGGGCCTTCGTAAGTGGATCCGCTGTGTTATCCTTCATGTCAACTCTCCTGACCTCGATCTACCGGTGATCAACTATCTCCCGGATGAGGTGATACCGCCTAAGAATATGTCAGGATCTGTGATGTTACTGCGGTTCCTTGGCCAAAACCACAGCTCCATTGTTATCACAATACACAGGTATTGGATGCTCTATGGATGGAACCACACCAAGTTTAGCTATAAACTTCTTCATCTAGACAGGCTCTTTGGCAGTATCGTTGGCAGTGATGTATTTAGCCTTTATCATCGAGTCTCCTACGGTATCTTGCTTTAAAATCTTCCAACATACCACCCCTCCATTGAGGGTGAAGACAAAACCTGAGACCGACTTACTGTCATTCTTTCCACTCTGGAAGCTCGAATCGGTAAAAGAATCCAGCTGAAGTTCACCGTTATCATACACCAAGAACATCTCTTTAGTGCTTCTCAAGTACTTAAGAATGTTCTTCACAGCTGTCCAGTATTTCTCCCCAGGATCTGATTGATACTTACTCACTACACCTAGTGACTAAGCTACATCTGGTCTGGTACATCACATAACATACATAATTGATCCGACTGCCGAAGCATAGGGTATCCCTTGCATGCGAGCCATTTCCAAATCAGTCTTGGGAGACATCTCTTTGGAGAGAGTGATTCCTGAACAAGCAGGTAAATTACCATGCTTAGAATCTTTCATACTAAACCTCTTTAATATGATGTCAATATACCTGGATTGGGACAATCCCTACATTCTCTTACCTCTATCTCTATAGATCTTTATCCGCAAAATGTAGGAGGCATCACCTAGATCTTTCATAGAGAACTTGTATGATAAGAAGAGCTTGACCGAGTGTAGCATAGGAACATCATTTCCTATCAAGAGTATGTCATCCACGTACAATACGAGGAAGACAACCTTACACTCTACAACCTTCTTGTATATACATGGTTCATTTACAATTTTGATGAAGTCAAACTCTTTGATAGCTTCATCAAAACAGATGTTCTAGCTCCGCAATGCTTTCTTTAATCCGTAGATTGATTTAAGAAGCTTGCACACGCTTTCGCTGCTCCCACTATCTATGAAGCCCTCTGGCTGTATCATATACACGCTCTCTTCTAAATCACCATTTAGAAAAGCAGTCTTGACGTTCATCTGTCAGATTTTGTAGTCATGGTATGCAGCAATGGCAAGTAGGATCCTGATGGTCTTAAGCATAGCGTCAGGAGAAAATGTTTCATCATAGTCGACACCTGGTCATTGACGAAAACCTTTAGCTACAAGTCTTGCTTTGAAGGTCTCAACCTTTCCATCTACACCAAGTTTCTTCTTAAAGATCCACATGCTCCTGATGGGTTTTACCCCTTCAGGAGAAACTTCCAAAGTCCATACTTTGTTGGTGTACATGGATTCCATCTCAGATCGAATAACATCCAGCCATTTCAAAGAGTCTCCATTTGTGATGGACTGCTTGAAACTAGTTGGGTCATCATTTTCCATGATTCTATCCTCACTCCTACTGTCTATGAGAAAACCGTGGTATCTCTCATGGATGAGTAACTCTATTAGATCTGCGGAGTGGTTGGGGTTCGTTGGGGACTATTGAGTCCTCCGATTCTATCAAATCGTCAGTTATAGTTTGTGTAGTTGGAAATTTATCCAGTTCTACCTCATTACCACTAATTTCTCTCACAAGAAATTTCTTTTCTAAAAAAGTGGCATGTTGAGCAACAAACACTTTTTGTTCCTCGGTGTGGTAGAAGATATGCCCTCGAGAATGTTGGGGATATCCTACAACTTGCATAGAACTGACCTTGTCTCGAGTTTGTCCGGATTTTGTTTTTTATCATAGGTCGGACAACCCCATATCTTAACTCATTTAAGAGATGGTCTCTTCCCATTCCATATCTCCTATGGAGTGGTAGGCAACGGATTTGGTCGGAACTTTATTCAATAGGTATGCAGCCGTCTCAAGTGCATATCCCCAGAAGGAAATAGGCAACTCAGCATTACTCATCATAGAGCGCACCATATCTAATATGGTGCGATTCCTCCGCTTCGAAACTCCATTGTGCTGTGGTGTATATGGAGGAGTAAGCTGAGAGAGAATCCCATTCTCTTTTAAGTAGTCTCTGAATTCCATGCTCTTATATTCTCCCCACCGATCAGATCGAAGGATTTAATACTTTTACCCGTCTTGTTCTCAAATTCGTACTTATAATCTTTAAATTTCTCAAAAGATTCAGATTTGTGTTTCATCAGGAACACATGTCCATATCTTGAGAGATCATCAGTGAATGTAATAAAGTACGAGGAACCATTCCTGGCATGTGTAGACGTAGAACCGCATACATCACTATGTATCAGTCCCAAGAGTTCAGTAGCTCTTTCTCCGTGTCCAGTAAACGGAGTTTGGTCATCTTGCATTTGAGACATGACTGGCAAGTTTCATAAGATGAAAGTTCGAAAAGATTCAAATATCCATCCTTATGCAACTTAGCCAGTCTTGTCGCATTGATATGACTTAGTCTACAATGCCACAAGAAGGTTTCGTTCATTTCTGAACTATTCCTCTTATGTGTGTTTTGTATACTTAGAACTGTTTTGTGATTTAGAACGTATATACCATTATACAACGTACCATACCCAATCAACACTTGATTTAGGAAAACATTCACAATATTTTTGGTACGAAATAACATTCGCTCAAAATCACTGTATTACCATTTGGTAATACAAGGTGATATTCGCCAACTGTTTTGGCTGCAACAATTGCACCATTCCCTACTTTTAGAGACATATTACATTTTCCCAGTTCTCTACCTCTCTTTAGCCCATGTAAGAAATTATAGACGTGGGTGCCTGATCTGGTATCCAATATCCAGGATGTAGAGCAAACCGAGAAACAGTTCTCGGTAACGAACACACTGGAAGAAGATGCTGGGTACCTTAGCACCCTCACTAGGTTTTCTAAGGCATCTAGTATGCAATTTAAATTTTTTTAGTGTGCTAAGAAACCCATAACCGAGGATCTAACTAGAGAATTAGGGTTATAACTAAGCAAGTAAACAACTTTACTCTAAGTGAACAAGGAATATAATCTTTGTAGACCGGTCTTTCACTTCTAATGCTCCATGTAGTACTCCTTTTGCTCCAAGTAGTGGTCTCCCGGACTCTCGTTAGGCTCCATCAGGAGTAAGGAACAAGCTTGCTTGAAGAACTTCGAGGCCGAAGATGATCTACGTTGAGGAATCTCCAACTCAAGCTTTCTCTTCACTAATTAAGAATTAGTGAAGTAGAAAACCTATATTAAATGGCTAGTCTAGTGTAGATTGATGAAGTAGGAATTTTGCACACTTTAGAATTATTTTTCTCTCACTTTTTTTTCACCTCAAGAAAACCTAGAAAGCTCAAAGGAGATGAAGAAGAAGATGAAGTCAAGAATAGAATGGCAACCATGTGTGAGAAAATATCATATATAACTCATGTAGAGACATAACCATAACTGAAAATAAAGGTTGGGTTAATAAATATTTAAAGCAAAACAAAATTAGTGGACTAAGTCAATGGTTTTCACAAGCTTCTCCAAGCTTCATAAGCCATGACAAATTCCACTTAATTTTGTATATTCTCTAAACAAATATTTACCCTAATTATTTTAAGTATGGTATGAGTCTCATAAACCTATGTACAATGTATCATCAAGTATGACACAAAGAACAAATACAATAATATATATCACATATAAATTAAATGTATAAGTGAGAAAAGAAATTCTCAAGTGAGCTAATATTAGTTAATATATATTAATATATCAAATATATAATTATATATTAAATTATTAAATCAACACTTGATTTAATAATCCGGTTATATCACATATAACCGACTAATATCATTTATATCAACTTATCAACACTTGATTCAATAACCCGGCTGTATAACATATAACTGACCGATATCACATATCGCGAGATTAAAATACGGTATCACATACATGTATTAATCATGGTCCCACACATATCACATATGTGCCCTACTTTGTTTTGCTTGAGCCAGGAAACCTCTGTGTAGGACTCTAAAGAATCGTCAATACACCGGAAGTAGGTAATGATTATATCGGTTACCCACAAGCCGTCAGCGGTACTAGCTGGACGTAACGGCTACTCGGGTATTGAGCGATCAGAAGATCAGCAAGTAAGCCTGCTCATACTCAAGTGAATCCAATAAGTAACACTACCGTACAGTCCGGTCTCTTCGTTTGATATGTCGCATATCGAGCCTAGGAGTGGTAAACGTCAGACCCTAGCAACTTGATAAGTCATGCCGATATGAGGCTCATAACGGGTCGAGAAATTACAGATAACACTCTGTATCAGCCATGGCCAGGGACTTCCTGTTATAACCAATCGAGCACTGCGCAACATCAACCCCCAATACTGCGAGAAACAAAACCCCTCCTATCGCTCATTGCCTCCATGTGACTCAGGACTGTACCCAAAAACCACCATTTTGCATGCTCTCTTGAACGTTGTAAGGTGGAAATCAAAGCACAGTGGGAATCACACATGACTCTATGATGATCTCGGGTCTACAGACTAACATGTACCAGTGTCACCAGAGAACTGCTATCTGAAGTTAGGTATAATACCATCTAGGAGTTCTTGGCGAGTCCTGTTTAGTGTACTCAGTCTCCACTGAGCACCCGTATACCATCTTTGATGTCAAACACCAATGAATATGGGATCATCCATCGCCCATCAAATGGGTCAAGAAGCGTATACGCTAGTCTACTTTAGAATATCGATGCCCCGTCTCGATACACCCTCGACTAGGAACAATTAAAGGATGTACTTGTGGACTACCCTGGCCCTACTAGTATGATCTGCATCATAATCCTGATAGTCAAGTATACATCTTAAGGGCTTTACCTACATGTGAGAGTAAGACAGCATCACAATACTAATCTACATGTTAAGATAAAGAGTAACCAGATAGCATACTATCATGTCGTGCAAGAAAGTTCTCCCTATATATGTCCAAGCATCCATTGTAATATACAATCATGTACAACATTGGCCTCTAGGGCATATATACAACTAACAATCTCCCACTTGCACTAGGGCCAGTTGTTGTAGTATCTCATACCTAACGTCCCAAAAACTCTTAAACTGTATCTGGGGTTTTGGCCTAAGTGAGTGGATCTGCCGTGTCTTTCTTCCTATCAACTCTCCTGACCTTGATCGCCCAGAGATCAACCATCTCCCTGATTAGGTGATACTGCCTAAGATTATGTCTGGATCTCTGATGGGTCCGGGGTTCCTAGGCCAAAGCCACAGCTCCATTGTCACCACAATGGTAGGAACCTAGTTCATCTCATGAACATTTATACCCAGACAACCTCTTTGGTAGCATCGTTGGAAGCAATGTATTCATCCTTTATCGTTGAGCCTTCCACAGTATCTAGCTTGGAACTCTTCCAACATACCATCCCTCCACTGAGGGTAAAGAAAAAACCCGAGTCTGTCTTACAATCGACCTTATCACTCTGGAAGCTCTAATCGGTAAAGGACTCAACATGGAGTTCACCGTTACCAAATACTAAGAACATTTCTTTAGTCCTTCTCAAGTACTTAAGAATGTTCTTCACAGCTATTCAGTGCTTCTCCCCAGGATCTGATTGACACCTACTCACTACACCTAGTGAGTATGATACATCCTCTTAGATCTATCTCTTTATATCTTAATCACTGGATGTAGGAGGCATCACCCTGATTCTTTATGGAGAAACATTATGATAAGAGGAGCTTGACCGAGTGTAGCGTAGGACACCATTTCCTATCAAGAGTATGTCATCCGCGTACAATACGAGGAAGACAACCTTACTCTCTACAACCTTCTTGTATATACAAGGTTCATCTACCATTTTGATGAAGTCAAACTCTTTGACTTCCACATCAAAACAGATGTTCCAACTCCTCGATGCCTGCTTTAATCCGTATTTTGATCTAAGAAATTTGCACACATTTTCGCTACTCCTACTGTCTACGAAGCCTTCTGGCAGTGTCATGTACACGCTCTCTTCTAAATCACCATTTAGAAAAGCGGTCTTGATGTCGATCTGCCAGATTTCATAATCATGGTATGCAGCAATGGCAAGTAGGATCCGGATGGACTTAATCATAGCCATTGGAGAAAAGGTTTCATAAAAATCCACACCTGGTTATTGACGACAACCTTTTGCAACAAGTCTAGCTATGAAAGTATCAACTTTTCCATCTACACCAAGAATCTTCTCTAGATCCACTTGCTCCCGATGGGTTTTACCCCTTCAGGTGAAACTACCAAAGTCCATACTTTGTTGGTGTATATGGATTCCATCTCAGATCGCATACCATCCATCCATTTCACAGAGTCCCCACTTGTGATGGCCTGCTCGAAACTAGTTGGGTCATCATCTTCCATAATGCAATCCTCGCTCCCACTGTCATTGAGAAAACCCTAGTATCTCTCAGGCGGATGAGGAATCCTACTAGATCTGCGGAGTGGCTGAGGTTCGTTGGAGACTATTGAATCCTCCAGTTCTTCCAAAGCATCAACTGATAGTTTGTCTAGCTGGAACTTCTTCCAGTTCTACCTCATGACCACTAATTTCTTCCATAAGAAATTCCTTGTCTAAAATAGGTGGCATGCTAAGAAAAAAAATACCTTTTGCACCTCAGTGTGGTAGAAGATATTCCGTCGTGAATGTTCAGGGTATCCAACAAACTTATACAGTACTGATCTTGCCTTGAGGTTGTCCAGATTTTTCTTTTCAACATAAGACGGACAACCCCATATCTTAACTCGTTTAAGAGATGCTCTCTTCCCATTCCATATCTTATATGGAGTGGTAGGTACTGATTTGGATGGAACTCTATTCAATAGGTATGCGGCTTCTCAAGGACATAACCCCAAAAAGAAACAGGTAACTCAGCATTACTCATCATAGAGCGCACCATATTTAATAGAGTGCTATTCCTCTGCTCCAACACACCGTTGTGCTATGGTGTATATGGAGGAGTAAGCTGAGAGAGAATCTCATTCTCTTTTAAATAATCCAGCAATTCCATGCTTAAGTATTCTCCTCCCCGATCAGATCGAATGATTTTAATACTTTTACCCGTTTGGTTCTCCACTTCGTATTTATATTCCTTGAATATCTCAAAAGCTTCAGACCCGTGTTTCAACAGGAAGACATGTATGAATCTTGAGAGATCATCAATGAATGTAATGAAGTACGAAGAACCAACCCTGGCATGTGTAGACATAGGGCTGCATACATCACTATGTATCATTCCCAAGAGTTCAGTAACTCTTTCTCTGTGTCCAGTAAACAGAGTTTTGGTCATTGAACCTTTGAGACATGACTAGCAGGTTTCATATAATGTAAATTCAAACAAATTCAAATATCCATCCTTATGTAACTTATCTAGTCGCGTCGCATTGATGACCTAGTCTACAATGCCATAAGAAGGGTTCGTTCATTTCTGAACTTTTCTTCTTGTGTGTGTTCTATATATAAAGAACCGTAGTTTGATTTAGAACGTATATGCTATTATATAACGTGCCTGATCAAATCAACTTTTGATTCAGGAAAATGTTCATAACATTATCCTGTAATACAAAAGTTATATCCTTCTTTACTTAATAAAGAAACTGATATAATATTGCATGTCAGGTTCGGTATGTAATAACATTCGTTCAGAATCAATGTATTACCAGTTGGTAATACAAGATGATATTCGCCAACTGCTTTGGCTGCAACAGTTGCGCCATTTCCCACTCTGAGAGAAGGGTCACCTATTTTCCAGTTCTCTATCTATCTTAAGCCCATGTAACATATTATATATATGGGATTCCGATCCGGTATCTAATACCCAAGACGTAGAGTGTACTAAGAAACAGTTCTCAGTAATGAACACACCTGAAGAAGATGCATCAACATGCTCATTCTTCGTTTGGGTGGCATGGGAATCCTGGTAATCCCCTATTTCCTGTTCAGACTTATAACAATTATAAGATAGAGCGGAACCAATGTTCCCCAGCTCAGTATAATAAACGGGTTCGGTCAATACATCCATATTATTATCTTGATTAAGCCGTGATATGGTTGCTACCTGGAGAGAGAAAGAGAAGAAAACACTTTAGCGTATGCTTTTGCAAGATGTCACGCCCCGCTTCCCAGAGTGCGCTAAGATCGGTACGTGATAGAGCCAACCATGCTACCTGTAGCTAAGAAAGATCCCTCCACAGTCACATTACTGCTGTTTAGAGATATCAAGAACAGTTATAAACTATCTAATACATGTCCATAAGCCAGAATGAAAGAGTCATGAAATAAAATAATGCGGAAGCAAAAGATTCAAATACAATAATGATCTGGAATGTACGTCCCATAATACGGGCTCACATCAGGAATAAAATAATGAAATGAAAGCTAAACTAAACTAATAACAGGTCCTCACTGCTCAGCCTGTTGATCAAAATACTCCTGGGAAGCTTGTGACAAGGATAAAGGATCTGGGCCATGCAAAACCCAGACGTCAGTGCGTCATAATATCAATAATTCTAAGCAAGCAGGATATAATGATACATGCAGGCTTGAAGTATAAACAGTAACAAGTTATCAGGAAATAAGCAGTAACATGAATATAGATCAGTGAACAGGATATATACAGGTGAAGTGCAGTGAGTAGTCTAAACTGTGCTACAGGGTTATCTACTCTAAAGTTATTCAAAATCAATTAATGTAATCCTCAGCGTAACCCATCGGTCTATGCCCCGTTCATTCCCCATGGGACCACGATAAAATGATATAATAGACTGTGAGTCTATGTCACGTTCATTCCCCACGGGACCACGGTAACATGATGTAATAGCCCTTTGAGTTACGTTCGGCTACATTCTTGATTTCCCTATACCCCTAAGGTTATGTGTATAAGTCAGGTATTGATAAATCTGGAGCTAATGCCAACACAGGATCAAGCAGGTACAGATTTGTCTGTGTAGACAACAGCATATGTCCGTAGGGACAACATGTCAAGATTGTCGGCATTAGTAACAAGATCGGGTATCAAGTCAGGCTGTGGTACATCAGGTCGTGTCAGGTAGTGCACATGTATCAAGTCATGTCAAATAGTGTATCAGGTCATGTCAAGTAGTGCACAGGTATCAAGTGGGTGCTCATAATCAAACTGTAGTAAATATGGGTGCACAAAATCAAGTATGGAGTATTAATATGACAATAAAATGAAATACTGTAACATGGTATACGAATAGGTATAAAAATAAATGGTATGGATGCACAATTATCGATTAGGGTTACATCATGACTATGTAGGGTGTACAATATCAAGCATGGGGGGGTCGATATAACAACAATATGTAATAATGTGCCATGGTATGCAAATTGGTATATAATTAATGGTATGGATGCACAATAAAATATGGATGCATAATTATCTATTAGGGTTATATTTACAGTTCCAAGACTAAATGGGATGCACATTATTAAGTATGGGGTGTTACTACAATAATAATATGAATTAATATGATCTATAAATACAGTTATATATATTTTAAATGATATGGATGCAAACGGGTATCCGAAAACAGTAAACTTTTAGTATGGATGTACAATGTGATAAACAGGTAACATTTTACTCATATGGATGCATAATAATATACCTAGCATGTAGCAAGATGAATCAGCATGCGACTAGATATGTAAATAGTGATACAATAATATTAACATAGATAACAAATTCAAACCGATTAATAACTATAAAAGTGGTATTGATTAACCATGCACAAGAAAGTTCCGTTCAGAAATTCAGCGTTACCATGATTAGTAAAATAGCTTTAAAATAACAAACGTTCTCCAAAAGGGACGTGTCTTATACCAAAACAAAGATAATTCAATAAGTTTTTCATTTTTATAAGTTGAAGTATCTCAGGTTGTTCTTAAAAAAAGCTATGAATATTCGAAATTGAAAGTTTGCTGCTAGAATTTCCCTGGACAGCAGTTTAGAGATATTTTCATTTGCATTTTACGTTATTTAAACAATTTATTTTGCAAGTAAATATTTTATAGAGTTATATTATTCTGAGTTAGCTTCGTAACGAACTAAAGAACGTATACTAATGATTTTTCTATAATTTATAATGAATTTTATAAGGTAAGGTGTACAGTAAATTTCAGATTTGTCGTATCTGCTTTGCAACGACGTTTCATGTGTAAACTATAATATTTTCAAACTATATTTTGTATAATATTATAAAATGAACATTATAAACTAATCAAAGATAATAATAAGAAATATTACGACGAAATAAATTTTATAGATATAATTATAATATGTCGCAAGTTGTAAACTTTCATACATTTTATTTTATAAAACCGATTAACATTAAATAACTACGGTGTATAAATTATATAGACATAACTGTATGATGATGATGATGATGATGATGATGATAATACGGAAACATATAAATAAATTATACAAAGCATAGCATGTAGCAAGTTGTAAACTTGCCTCGATCGAATCACGCGACGGATACGCACGTCACGTCCGACGTCGGTAAATCGTCGTAACGCACACGCGGCATGCGCCACGCGGGACGATTCCAGGGAAGGCAAGAGGGTGATCATACAGGCAAGGTATGTTTACTGGATCACTCGGATCGTCAACGACGAGCACGGCTCCGGCGGTGATCACCGGAATCATGAAACAAGATCAAGAAGAAGAAAGAAGAAAGAAGAAGAAGAGGCTGTGTATTAAATAAGGAAATAAATAAATAAATAAATAAAATATATATAAATATATATATGCAGAGGGGAGAGAGAGAGAGAGAAAGGGGTTGTTATTAAGGTTTAGATTTTAATTTAAAAAGATTTTGTAAGTTATAAATATTTTAAACTGTTAAATTTTAATAAAGATATTAGATGAAATAAAATTGGATTTTCTGGTAAATAAAAATTTAGTCTAAAATTTGCCCGGGTCGGGTCTAAAATTCAGTCTCAAAAATATAAAAAATATACATGTCGACCAAAACTCAAATTGGATGTCCGGGTAACGAAAATGCATACCCCCAAGAACGGATGCACGTACGTACGCGTAGCTATCCAAATAAGTTCGTTTCACTGAACGGGACGAGAACAAGATACGCGGATGCTACCACAGGGTCAGGGGTATCATGCAAGCCATGCAATATATTTTTAAACTATTTTATGTGATTTAAATGTTATGTAAAAATGCAGATGCCAGGTAAAATACTAGTATGCAAATGATAGTGCACGAGTCCACGTATTAAGTCAGGATAAATTATAAACATGAATCAAGACAGATTTTAAGCATGTGGGTCGGGTCGGATGCAAATATAGATGTCAGATAAACTATTTGCACCCAAAATACAGTAAATCAGAAAAATACCATAATTAAAGAAATACGAGAACTGGAATCGGTATAAATGAACTAGGGTGTTATATTATACCCAACTACCAAAAGAATTTCGTTCTCGAAATTTCAAGAACAAGAAAAGATAAACAATCAAGAATCTACAAGAATAGGTGTGGAAACTTCTGTCGAATCTCTTCTTCTCATTCCCAAGTCGATTCTCCATGCGAGCGATTTCCCCAAGAAACAAGTAAGAGAGGGATAACCTTGTTCTTAAGGACCTTTTCTCTTCGATCAACAATCGACATCGGTCTTACTTCAAAGGTTAAATCCTCTCTTACAGTCAACTCCGAATGATCCAGCACATGTGTTTCATCTCGAACATACTTACGGAGTTGAGATACATGAAACACGTCATGAACATTCGCCAAAGATTGTGGTAACCCCAATCGATAAGCCACTTCTCTAACACGCTCCATAATCTCGAAAGTCCCCACGAATCGAGAACTAAGCTTGCCTCGACTCCCAAAACGAATCACTCATCTAGTCGGTGATATCTTCAAGAATACAGATCACCAAAAGCGAACTCTAGAGGTCTTCTCGAAGTATCGGCCTAACTCTTCTGCCGATCTTGTGCTGCTTTCATATCATTCCGGATAGTATTAACTTTCTCCATGGTTTGCACGATCAAATCCGGTCCCAACAATCTTCGCTTTGCAACATCGTCCCAACAAACAGGTGAGCGACACTAGCGACCATACAATGCTTCGAATGGAGCCATCTGAATAGTCGCCTGAAAACTGTTGTTGTACGAAAACTCTACCAAGTGTAGATGATCCTCCCACGAACCCTTGAAGTCCAACATGCAAGCTCTCAACATATCTTCAAGAGTTTGGATCGTTCTCTCTGACTGGCCATCTGTCTGAGGATGATAAGCTGTGCTAAACTTCAATCGCGTCCCCAAACTTTCCCGCAAACTCCTCTAGAAGTGTGATAAGAATCGGGTGTCACGGTCAAACACGATGCTCACAGGTACTCCATGCAATCTCACAATCTCCTGCATGTACCGCTCTGCCAACGCTTCCGTTGATTGACCAACTCGAAATGGTATGAAATGAGCTGCCTTGGTCAATCGATCAACAAACACCCAAACTGCATTGTTGCCCTTTGGACTCCGCGGTAAAGCTGTCACGAAATCCACGGTTATATGATCCCACTTCCATTGAGGAATCCGAAGTGGTTGCAATAAACCAGCAACCCTTAGATGTTCAGCTTTAATTTGCTGACACCCAAGCACTTCGCCACAAAACGAGCAATCTCCCTTTTCATGCCTTCCCACCAGAATTGCTGTCTTAGATCACGGTACATCTCCGTGCCTCCTGGATGTATGGAATACGCGGAACTGTGTGCCTCCTCCATAACTTCTTCACTAATGTCTCCTTTTGGCACACACAAATGACTATCATACCGCAACGAACCATCTTCATGAATCAATAAGTTCGTTCGAAGTCCAGCTTCAACCTGTTCTCGAAACTTCTACAATCTTGGGTCCTGCGACTGCGCTGCTTTAATACTCTCGATCAATGACGACTGTACTTGCAGCTGCATCAACTGTCCCGAAAAATGCGGTAGCACAATCTCCAACTTGAATCTCCAAAAGTATTCAATAAGTTCCTTCTGTGCAGTCAATATCCGAATTGTTGGCAACCGACTAAGCGCATCCGACACAACATTAACTTTCCCCGGATGGTACTTAAGATCAAGATCATAGTCAGCCATCAGCTCCAACCATCTACGCTGCCTCATGTTAAGCTCTTTCTGTGTGAACACGTACTTTAGGCTTTTGTGATCGGTGAATACTTCGACCCTTTCGCCTAATAAGTAGTGTCTCCAAATCTTCAAAGCAAAAATCACTGTTGCAAGCTCCAAATCATGAGTTGGTTAATTCTTCTCATTGGTTTTCACTTGTCTCGATGCGTAAGCTATAACCGTTCCATGCTGCTTCAAAACACATCCCAAACCGTTCCCAGATGCGTCGCTGTGAATCACCAATCCTCCGGAATCGTCTAGTATGGTCAAAATATGAGCGGTTATCAATCTCTGCTTCAACGCCTCAAAAGCTGACACACACTTATCCGTCCATACGAACAGTACTTTCTTTCGCGTAAGCTTGGTCAAAGGGTCAGCCAAACGAGCAAAATTCTCCACGAATCTTCTGTAATACCCTGCAAGTCCAAGAAAACATCTGATCTCTGCTACATTCTTTAGAATCGGCCAATCTTGAATTGCTGCAATCTTCTTAGGGTCAACGACGATTCCATCTCTGGATACAACATGCCCCAAAACTTCACTTCTTCAAGCCAAAACTCGTACTTGATCATCTTTGCATACAATCTTTCTTGCCTCAATATCTGTAGTGCGATCTTCAAGTGTTCCGCAAGCTCTTCAATGCTTCTCCAGAATATCATCGATGAACACCACTAAAAACTGGTCCAAGAACGGTGAAAATATTCGGTTCATCAAGTCCATAAATATCGCCGGTGCATTCATGACTCCGAATGGCATCACTAAATACTCGTAATGTCCAAACTGAGTTCGGAACGCAGTCTTGCAAATATCTTCTGATTTAACTCAGACCTGATGATATCCGGATCGCAAATCCAGCTTTGAGAATACCCTCGCACCACTAAGCTACTCGAACAATTCTCCAATGCGAGAGATCGGGTACTTGTTCTTAATAGTCACCCAGTTTAATTCTCGATAATCGATGCACATCCTCCTTGTGCCATCTTTCTTCTTTACTAGAAGAACTGGAGCTCCCCAAGGTGAATTGTTGCTGCGAATCCAACCCTTCTCAAGTAATTCGGTAACCTGCTTCTTGACTTATTCCAACTCCACTGGTGCCATTGGATAGTATGCCTTTGAGATTGGCGCTGCACCAGGAACAAGATCAATAGCGAACTCCACATCTCGTTTTGGCGGTAAACCCGAGATGTCCTCGAACACGTCCATGAACTCTCGAACTACAGCTGGCGCTTCCTCCTTATAAACTTCCATTGATGAAAGAACACTGCTTGTCGGCCTAGCCCTAAACTCGACTGGCCCGACAAAACTGCTATCTCCAGCAAAAACAAACTCCGGATGTCCGGGAATCTGGAAAATCACTTCCTTTTCCCTACAATCAATGCGAGCATGGAAAGTGCCGAGAAAATCCATTCCCAAGACAAAATCATAGCTTCTGGTATCGATCACCAAGAAATCTGCAAAACATGAACTGGTAAGCAATGAAACTGACAGAACCAAGGAAATTTCACGACCATGAATCAAGGAAATGGATCAAGACTAGGACTCCATGTTACTGAAATAGAGTACCGCATTGTAACCATGCTGCAGTTCATAGTTACAATCACATAACTCAGTTCAAGTCGCCCAAATCCTAGTATCAGAATCAAAAGAATAGGATGAGAGAAACAATAAGGAACCAAAAGGATTCAAGCCGAGATGCAAAGTCGTTTGCATATCGTCAAGACAAGGATCAAGAGAAAGATATGATTCAAGAATCACGATAACAATGTGGCAGGACATTCTCCTAATTACAGGCTTTCTGATTCGTGTATTGGGTCCAATACCCAACTACAAAATAATCAAACCCAATTAACCTAAATCCTATGGCTCTGATACCAAACAAATCCTTGTTTCCGCCAAAAATTTCTGCGCAAAAAAGCCCAAGGTATCAAATGGCAGCGATACGCTTAAGAAAATATGAACCGGTATATTTCGGGCTGTATTTTGACAAACTCCCGAATGAGAAACAGCTAAATTCTGATGGTATTGAAAGCGAATCGAAAAACCCTTCGATTTGATATATTATGGGCCTCATAATTCATCCGGGATCCAAAGTTATGATGCATCACGTGTCCACACGTGATGGACCTTTAAGAACCTGCTGGAGGAATTAAAAGATATAATAAAAACTCAGAAAAGACCCCAATGGGGCATCACGTGCTCACACGTGACCATGGGTCACGTGCAGACACGTGATGGGCTCTTAAGGCCTCTAAAATAATGAATAGATTTGAATTCTAAAATCTGTTCTTGATTAAAAATCAGATGTTACCTCAATGAGGTATCACGTGCTCACACGTGACCAATGGTCATGTGTTGACACGTGATGATTAAAACTGAAGCGTGAATGAACGATTCGAAAAGGACTCAATTGGGGGTCACGTGCTCACACGTGATCAAAGGTCACGTGTCAGCACGTGACTGGCTTCGAAAGCTTTACAGTTTAATAAAATTAAATTCTAAAAGCTTCTAAATCTTTCCAAATGGAAAAGGATTATGGGGACCGTTGGATTAAAGATCCAAGGGTGATTAAAAATCACCAATTTATGGAAAAAATCTTAGACAAGGAAAGATTTCCCCTAAGTCTCACCGAAAATAACAAACAGAATATCTTTGGATTTAAAATCCAACGGTAAATAAAATTCATTGTGTGATCTAAAGGATCATATTAATTATGAAATAAATTAAAATCTTTCAATGAAAGATTGACCAAACAAATTGATTCTTTTCTTTCTCCTATAAATAGGAGCCAAGAAGAGAAGAGAAGGGTATTGACTTTTTTGAGAGAAGAACAGAGAGAGGAGAATTTAATTCTCAAGAGAGAAAAAAAGAGAGGAGAATTGAATTCTCAAGAGAGAAAAGAAGAGAAAGGAGAATTTAATTCACAATAAAGAAAACCCTAGGTGAGAAAAGAAAGGGAATCAAAACTTCAAACAGAAAATTTAATTCTCAAAATCTAAGAGTTTAACTCTTCTGCAAAAAAACTTAGTTCTTCCTCTAGTTGAAGATCTGCAGAAGCACATCTCCCCATAGGTTGAGAATTTAATTCTCATCGGGTTGAGATCCTGCCATGCAGATCCTAAACTTAGTGGGGGATTTGAGTTTTGAGAATTTAATTCTCCCAAAACAAATTAGGGTTTAACCCTATATGAGAATTTAATTCTCCCAAACTCACAGGAATTTAATTCCTTCAAGATGGACTTGATTAGGGTTTAACCCTATTCAAGAATTTAATTCTTTTACATATATGGGAATTCAATTCCTCTAAAAGGAAATTAGGGTTTAACCCTATATAAGAATTTAATTCTTGCACAATAGGAATTTAATTCCTCCAAAATCATAATTAGGGTTTAACCCTACAGAGAATTCAATTCTTAAAAAAAATAAGGAGACTTAATAGATCTCTATGCATGAAAGAACTGAGGTCATCCCTGAAGAAAAGAAGCTTTAAGGCAATGCTGCACGTGCTCCCACGTGACTCCCAAAACGCAGAAAGAAAAAGTAAAAGAAATAAAGGCCTTGGGCGCCCTCACGTGTTCCCACGTGACCTCTTGGCAGACGCTCTAACAATCAGTGCATGAATCCTCCTCACTGTCAGCACGTGATGCTCCAAAGTAAAATATAAAAGTGTTTATCACTTAATTGCAGAACGAAGAAATGGTATCTGGTCCCACTTTTGGGCGCTCTCACGTGTCCACGCGTGACCCCTCTTTCTTTAGTGTTTAACACTAATTTGGGTATTATATTTCCAGTGTTTAACACTGATTGTTTCTAGTGTTTAACACTAAATTGAAGATTATAATTTCTGTGTTTAACACTTATTGTCTTTTTGTGTTTAACACTAATTTGAGAGTTCTATCTCCAGTGTTTAACACTGTTGTTCTCTAGTGTTTAACACTACTTTCAGCCAAATTGGCTAATTTTCCAGAGGCAAAAGTCCCTCCTCTAAATGAATCTCAAAATTGAGGAAATCAAAGACAAAATGTTGTCAAAGACCCCAAACCCCCGTTTAGCGCTGCTGAATGATGAGGGGCTGAACCCAGACAAATGTCTAATGGCCCAAAGGGCCAATATTTTAAACATAATTGGACTTAGCCCAAAACTGGCAATAAGTCCTCAAATCATCTTGAACTGAGCACATCTGCTCTTTCAACCAACTCATTGGTTCAAGGGTACATCTCTGAACTCCTCTGATATTTTTCGTTGTAATCCTTCAACGTCTTCAGAGAGGTGATGGGTCCTGACAGCCATACATTTTAATGGAGCACTATGTCCTTAAACTGGTATTGGACCACCATGTCCCTAAACTGGCGATGGACCACCATGTTTCTAAACTGGTAATACGGACTGTGGGGTCCTTAAACTCATGGACTTATGCGTCCTTAAACCAATATCCATCCCAAAAATGGGAATGTTGGACCACCATGTCCTTAAACTGGCAATGGACCACTATGTCCCTAAACTGGAACAATAGAGCCCAAATGCTCTTTTGTCGGATCTAAACGATCCCGTTAAGTTGATCTTAGTCTCAAACTGGACTAACGTATCCTTAACAAATATTTAAGTTGATCTTAGCCTTAAATACGGCTAACGTATCCTTAAACCAAAACCCCAAACCCAAATCTAAGAAAATACGGATTTGGACTAATCCACGTCCTACGGGCGACGACATAAATTAGTCTCCGTATACAATCCACGGGCAACCACAAACAAAACACACACCCACGACACGAAGTGACCATGTGGAGAAGGAGAAAGTTGTTACCGCGATGCGGTAGCGTAATTAACTGCAGGGGCTTGCGCCTGCAGGGAAGAGCGTCCCCACAATCAAAAACCCCTCAAGCGAGGGGGAATCTGACGAAGTTTGCTACATCGGCCGCATCCGTCTAAACCTTCGATACACGGTGCCATAAATCAACTTGGCATCTTCGGAGAGGTGGACGGATAAAACCAAATAGCATCTGTCCCGAATCTCAGGCAAGACGTCTCTACGTCGCGCCGTCATTCGGCGGGGAACAGATTCTGGCACGCCCGGTGGGACCTTTTCCTCTTTCCACTCCACACTTCGTGTCTCGTGTTCGCGAACAAATCGCGGTTTGCTGTGGTTGCCTGTGGATTCGAGATACTTAAATTTGGTGTCTTGCTCCGTGCAGAAAATAGTAGATCAATGGCTTCAAACTGCACTACCTGCAACTGCAACTCTCACTCCGTCTTTGCTGGAGGAGTGACTTATGGGCCCCAAGCGGCCTCCCTTTTCAAGATGCCGGTGGAACAGGTGACTCGGGCCACCACTGGACTATTCTTCGGGACCATGATCCCACCGATGAGCTTCAATGCCCCAATGACGTTGCAAGAAGCCCCAAAGAAGTCGGTCTTTGATCGACTTACAACTACCACGGCCCCTCTCAACGGGTCGCCCAACTTCACTGCCTCAGTTTTTAACAAACTAGGCCAGAGCTCCAACGGGCCCATGAAGAAGCCTGCAATACCAGAAGGCGTTATCCCGAAGCGGATAGCTATCCCTGCTCCCATTCCAGGAGAAATCACCAAGGTTGCTTCCTCTACTCGGAAGTCTGCTTTTGATAGGCTGGCCATCCCCACTCAACGGACGTCGGTCTTTAAAAGGCTCATACCAGCAAATTCTGACCAACACAGGGGGCACGAGGAAGTCACCCCTATAGCTGAAACAACTCCATCCGTACGACACGCTCGACGTCGCCACTGGCGCCGAGTAAGGAAGGATGGGGATAACTCCTTCTCTGGGATGACTCTGCCAGCTCCGATGGTGTGGATCGATGCTGTTGTTCCAACCGAGAACAGCTTTGAACTGCTCAACAAGGTGCGCAGAAACTCTCCTACTGCAGTGCTGAAGAGAAATCCTTCGCCTATGGGGAATGATACAGAGAAGAAGCCGGAGCAACCTCATCAACGGCTGTCCTATAAAATTTACAAGGTCTGGCGCCAAGGCCAAGACTCCGTAATGGATCAAGACTATCTCCGCCGACAGAAAAAGATGAAGGTTTTGCAGGAGAAGGACTACTCTGTCAAGCCAGAAAAAGCAATAGCTGACTGGGTGCCGGCTGCAACGGCTCCCTCAACGTCAACCATTCAAAAGAAAAGGAGGCCGCAAAAAGCCCCTGTGAACATGGCGAACTGTAAAAGCGCTGAGCACGAACGCCCCAAGTCTGGGGGCATAGTGGTGCATACTGTTTATATGGCTTCCGGAAAGGAGGAAGGCCGTGGTTCGACGGGTCACCGACCGCTCACCCGATCTGTGGCAAAAGCTCAGGAGCAGCAACAGAAGCTTCAGGAGATGATGATTGCAATGGCCGCACTCACCGGGCCAAAAGAAAACTCGGAGGCATCATCAGAGCAGCGTCACAAACAAGAAACTGATGCTGACTTCTTACGCAGAGTCCTCGAAAAGAAGGACAGAGAAGCCGCAGAGCAAGCGGCTAACATAAAACAAATAGCGCTCATCTTCCAAGATATGGTAGGGATGATGTTACAGCCAGACCCTTCAGCTGAAGACCCTCCAATCATTATTGAAGACGATAGAGGGGAGATATCTAATTCACCTCCGACTCTTTCAGCAGCCAAAGAGGAAACCATTTCCAAAGCCGCCCTAGATAATTATATTGCTCAGCAGATACGAATTCATCATGCGAATGAAGCTGCTGGGCAAATTGTTAGAACCAGACGACTCTACCCGGGCTGGTATGACCAAATCAGTTACTCACCGGGATATACGATCCCTAAGTTCCATATGTACAAGGGGACAGGGAATCCACATCAGCATGTCGCTCAATTCAGGGCCTTATGCAGCAACACTGGAGGCGATGACAAACTGCTCCTTCGCCAGTTCGTCGGCAGCTTGTCAGAGACAGCATTCGAATGGTATTCTGAACTTCCAAACGACTCTGTCAAGACATTCGCGGAAATGGAACTGCTGTTTATGCAGAGATTCGCGAGTGCTAGTGAGCGTACCCCGATTACCGCATTGATTAACGCCAGGGTAAAGCCAGGCGAAACTTGGGTACAATACACAATACGGTGGCGAAATTTATGGTCAAAATGTAAGCAGCGCATCGAGGAAGCGCCTGCTGTGGGCATGTTCGTGGGCACTCTTGATCCGCAAGCGACCATCTCACAATTCATGATGTTCTTCAAGCCGACTACTTTCCAGGCCTTGATCGACAAACTGGCCCAAATGGACCAGATGGTCACAGACCGTCTCCTCCAGGGCCAGACTCTCGAAATGAAAATGGAAAGCGATCGTTGTCGCTAATACTCAACAACAGCCGAGCAACTCAAAGCCGGTTGTGTTAGTTATATGTATGCTCTAGAGGCCATTACTGTACATTGGATGTATATTGTAGTGGATGCTGGGACTTATATAGGTAGGACTTTCTTGCTCGACATGATAGTACGCTATCTGGTTGCTCTTTATCTTAACATGTATACTTTCTGTCTCTCTGATTACATATTGATAAAGCCCTTAGGATGTGTACTCGACTTCCAGGACTATGATGCAGATCATACTAGTGGGGCCTGGGTAGTCAATGAGTACATCCTTCATTGTTCCTAGTCGTGGGAATATCGAGACGGGGCATCGATATTCCAGAGTAGACTAGCGCATATCTTCTCGACCCATGCGATGGGCGATGGATGATCCCATATCCATTGGTGTTTGACATAGAAGATGGTATGCGGGTGCTCAGTGGAGACTGGGTACACTGAACGGACTCGCCGAGAACTCCCAGATGGTATTATACCTCACGTCAGATGGCAGTTCTCTGGTAACACTGGTACAGCTTAGTCTGTTGACCCGAGATCGTCATAGAGTCTTGTGTGTCTCCCACTGTGCTTTGACTTCCACCCTACCACGGCTCTACTGAGTCGTGCAAACAGGTGGTTTTTGGGTACAGTCCCGATTCACATGGAGGCAATGAGCTATAGGAGGGGATTCGTCTCTCCCGGTATTGGGGGTTGATGTTGTGCTATGCTCGACTGGCCATAACAGGAAATCCCTGGCCAGGGTTGCAGTGATATACTGGTAAGAGTTATTAGTAGTTTCACGAATGTTATGGACCCTACGTCGGCATGACTTATCAAGCTATTGGGGTCTGACGTTTACCACCCCTAGGCGAGATATGCGGCATATCAGACGAACAGACCGGACTGTACGGTAAGTGTTACTGGTTGGATTCACAGGAGTGTGAGCGGGCTTGCTCGTCGATCTTCTGATCGCTCAATACCCGGGTGGCCGTTACGTTTAGCAGACCGCTTGCGGCTTGTGGGTGCTTGATATGATCATCATCCGCTACCGGCGTATTGACGAGTCTTTAGAGTCCTACACAGAGGTTTCCTGGCTCAAGCGAAACGAAATAGGAGCGCATATGAGATATGTGCGGGACCGAGAATAATGCGTGTATGTGATACCGTATTTCATTCTCGCGATGAATGTGTCGAATGGTTGTATGCGATATAACTAGTTATCGAATCAAGGATTGATTCGATAAGCCGATACATTGGATACTAGCCGGTTATATGCGACATGACCAGATCATTGAATCAAGTGTTGATTTAATGATTTAATGTATAATTATATATTTGATATATTACTTTGCATTAACTAGTATTGGTTCACTTTAAATGGATTTACTCACTTGGTTTGTGCACATTGCATATGTGATATATTTTGTGCACATGATTGTATCATGTTTGATGATACATGCAAGCTAGGGTTAGTGTAAAGAATTAGACCATGGTTAAGATTATGATTAGGGTTTTCTTTTTTCTTATTTATTTATTTATTTATTTTGGAAAAAGATGAGAAAAGAATGGTTGCCATTTTTGTTTGCTAGTTGAAGATTCTTGAAGCTTTGAATTAGTCCACCATTCTTGTCTCATCCTTAACCCTAACCATTCAAGTTAAACATGGTCCATTCTCTACAACTAACCAAGGGTTAGTAAATGATAAGTATTGATTTATTTATCATTTACTTAATACTTATCATATTCTTTTTCTTCATCTTCTTCTTCTTCAACATGAGAAAAAAGCTTTGCTACATCAATGGTGATTGATGAAAAAGTATAGGAAATCCAAAACTAAAGTCTACCCAATTCCTATTTCTTCATCCTCTACCTCTTGCCAAGTAGTATAGGGTGTTTCCTTCACAAGTTTTCAAGGCTTGGTGAAGTTGGAGCTTGTTCTTGTGATGCCTCGACGTAGATCATCTTCGGCATCGAACCGACGATCAAGCCCGCCCATTCTTCGATGATGCCAATGCTAGAGTCAAGGGCTCGATTTGGACAGCGGAGGGAGATCATCGTGGAGCTTATGAAGTGGTGGACCGGATCTACAAAGGTTGTAGCCCCTTTCCTTTAGCTATATTTCCGTTTACTTGCTTGCTTCGCCTATTTATCTAGTTAACGATCCGTATTAGGGTTTATAGGCACTTTTAAAATTTGATTTGTGCATGTTTGATCTCTTGTGAGACTCCATTAGAGTGCCTAGGAACCCTACAGGTTGTTCGCCAAAACAACGTGCGTCCATGCCCATCCCTTGAAGAAAGACTAGGACGTCCTTACTCGTTTCCCCTGGATAAAACGAGGAAACTGTTTGGGCTGGCTGTGCGCGACGGATTCATTAATCTACCGAGTTCGAAACGTTCGCTACAGCCAGACGATGTCAACGATCCTAATTACTGCCCTTACCATCGAGCAGTAAGTCATCAGATCGAAGATTGCTTCGTCTTCAAAAACTGGGTTGAAGACCAATACCAACAGGGCAAGTCCGCGTTGTCCGAAAACTGAAAGGTGAGCCCGCCACAACCATATGCTCCAAGAAAGATGGATATGCCGGGGGCATCATGCTCATTCATAGGGAAAGCCCCATCGACCGAAAAGTCAGTAAACTAGAGATTCGCCTCAAATACGGAGACATTGGACCACTATTTCCTAAAACTGGCGAAAGACCGAAACGTCGTTAAACTAATGATGGACCACTATGTCCTAAAACTGGCTGATGACCGAAACGTCCTTAAACTAATGACGGACCACTACGTCCTAAAACTAGCCGCTGACCGAGATGTCGATAAACTACGGTGGATCGCGACATCCCAAAGCCGATAAAAAAAAGAATAAAATAAAATAAAATAAAATAAAAATAAAAAGAATAATAAAAAAAAGACGGTATGTCTTTAAGAAAAAAGGGCACGGATGAAAACCCGAAAGGGCTCCGTGAGAAAAAACAGCAGGGCTACCGGGGAGTCTTGTGAAAACCTGAAAGGACGCAACCTCGTTAGGAAAAAAAAACGGTACATCCATAAGAAAAATGGGCACGGATGAAAACCCGAAAGGGTGCCGTGAGTAAAAACAGCAGGACTGCCGGCGATGTTTGTGAAAACCCGAAAGGGCGCAGACTCGTTAAAAAAAATAAAAATGGTATGTCCATAAGTAAAACGGGCACGGGTGAAAACCCGAAAGGGCTCCGTGAGTAAAAACAGCAGGGCTACCGGCGAGTGCTTGTGAAAACCCGAAAGGGTGCACCCTCGTTAAAAGACACTTACAGGGTCCTCTCGACCTTGTAAGGAGAAACTACCCGTTTGAGATCCTTACGACTCACAAGGGAGCAACACACTTAGGGATCCTCACGATTCCTAAGGAGAAATTACACTTGCGAGATCCTCATGACTCGTAAGGAGAACTCTCTTATGGGACCCTCACGGCTCATAAGATTTGAAAGTCTTGAGTTACAGAGGCCTGAACCTGTTCTTAAGCAGCCCCCACAACCTCCAATACTGCCCTACAAGCGGCTCATATTGACCCTTGTATACAATCCACGGGCGCGAATAAACATTTCCCTAACAAAGTCCCATCCGTGACTAGGGATATGCTCGTACAACAGACAACACTTGTAAGTCCTCTCGACTTATAAGGAGAAAATCCTTTTGTAAGATCCTTACGACTTACAGAGGAACATGCACTTAGGAATCCCCACGATTCCTAAGAAGAAAACACACCTATGAGATCCTCACGACTTGTAGGGAGAAATACCTTTATGAGACCCTTACGGCTCATGAAATCAAAAGCCTTAGTCGACAGGATCCTAACCCTGTTTGCTAAGCCACCTTTGTTCGACATCGACAGAGGCAAATGATGATTCGCTCCTGGCAATATCCCAGTTGTAGCGATGCTGATGCCTAAATCGGTATCAAATTGCAAGTCCTTTCATGGGAAATGATGATTCGCTCCTGGCAATATTCCAGTCGCAGCGATGCTGATGCCAAGATTGGTATTAGATCCCAAATCCCCTACTCGCGAGAAAAAATCAGCGAGCCAAAAAAAAATGCATATGAAATAGCCGAAATGATGGGGCAACTTGCAACGAAATCAGCAAGTAAAAATATATGCATACAAAAACAGCCGAAATGATTGGGCAACTCGCAATAAAAAGCAGCGAGTAAAAAGAAAAATAGCCGAAATGATTGGGCACCGCGAAAAATAGCCGAAATGATTCGGCAGTCGCGATTTTCGCGATATAAAAAGCTGAAATGATAGAGCATCGCGGAAAGAATAAAAAAATGATGAAAGAATGAAACTTTTTGCCCTACAGGTGAGATCATATCGATCCCTATATACAATCCAGGGGCACAAACAAAGAGGGAACCATACCTTCCCGACAGGCTCCATCAGAAAGCGAAGCCAAATCTCGACGGTTCATAGACAACCTAGAGACAATCTTGACATTTGTCGCAATATTGCAGACACAATGTCAACAAATGAAGTAAAGGAAGATCGCTAACTTCAGGGTCTCGATGTCAACATCGAAAAACGGCGTTTCTCCTGACTCCAACCAGATGTGGACGTGACGTCAACAATAGACCTCAGAGTCGCAATGAAACGGAACCATGGCAAAGTCCCTAGTTCCAAATCTCAATGGCCACATCTGCAGCCTGGAGACCAACAACGGTGGGCCTCCTCATTCTAGCATGACACAGATGTTACACCATCAAACGGAGCCATGGCAAAATCCCAGCTCCACTTCAGCATTCGTCTCGATACAGCAGACGAGATGTCAACAACGGCGTTCCTTCGCAGTCCAGCATGATGCGGATGCAACGTCAACAAAACACCTCACGGTCGAAACAAAGCGGAGCGACGGTAAAATCCCAGCTCCACCTCAGCATTCGTCTCGATACAGTACACGAGATGTCAATAATGGCATTCTTTCGCAGTCCAACAGGATGTAGAAGCAACGTCAACAAAAGACCTTGTGGTCGAAACAAAGCGGATCGACGGCAAAATCCCAGCTCCACCACAGCATTCGTTTCGATACAGCAGACGGGATGTCAACAATGGCGTTCCTTCGCAGTCCAACAGGATGCAGAAGCAACGTCAACAAAAGACCTCGTGGTCGAAATAAAGCGGAGTGACGGCAAAATCCCAGCTCCACCTCAGCATTCGTCTCGATACAGCAGACGCAGTCAAAATAAACAAAGCAAAGGCTAAATTCCTAGCTTCAGGGTCTTAACGGTAACTCATATAAAACCTGAAAGACTATCGGAGATCATCTCACACTAGCGCGGAGTGGTCACCACCTCGACGTTCGTCTCGATACAGCAGACGAGATGTCACCACAGGGCCCTTCCTCCAACAGGATTCGGACGCGCTAAAGCAAACAAAGCGAAGGCTAAATTCCTAACTTCAGGGTCTTGACGACAACTCATATAAAGCCTGAAAGACCACCGGAGATCATCCCACATGGAGTGATCACCGCCTCGACGTTCGTCTCGATACAGCAGATGAGATGTCACCACAGCGTTCTTCTTCCAGCGGGATTCAGACGCGACAATCAAACAACGGAGCCACGGCAAAATCCCTAGTTCCAAACCTCGACGGTTCACCAGCAACCTAGAGACAACCGTGACATTCGTCTCGATACAGCAGATGCAATGCCGCCAAATGAAGCAAAGGCCAAATTCCTAGCTTCAGGGTCTTGATGGTAACTCATATAAAACCTGAAAGACAATCGGAGATCATCCCACATGGAGTGGTCATCACCTCGACGTTCGTCTCGATACAGCAGACGAGATGTCACCATAGCGCTCTTCCTCCAATAGGATTCGGACGCGCCAAAGCAAATGAAGCGAAGGCCAAATTCCTAGCTTCAGGGTCTTGACGGTAACTCATATAAAACCTGAAAGACTATCGGAGATCATCCCACATCAGCGTGGAGTGGTCACTACCTCGACGTTCGTCTCGATACAGCAGACGAAATGTCATTACGGCAGCCTTCCTCCAACAGAATTCGGATACGCCAAAACAAACGAAGCAAAGGCCAAATTCCTAGCTTCAGGGTCTTGACGGTAACTCATATAAAACCTGAAAGATAATCAGAGATCATCCCACACCAGCGCGGAGTGGTCACCACCTCGACATTCATCTTGTTACAGCAGACGCAATGCCACCAAACGAAGCGAAAGCCAAATTCCTAGCTTCAGGGTCTTGAAGGCAACTCATATAAAACCTGAAAAACTATCGGAGATCATCCCACATCAGCACGGAGTGGTCACCACCTCGACATTCGTCTCGATACAGTAGACGAGATGTCACTACGGCATCCTTCCTCTAACAGGATTCGGACACGCCAAATCAAACGAAGCAAAGGCCAAATTCCTTGCTTCAGGGTCTTGACGGTAACTCATATAAAACCTGAAAGACAATCGGAGATCATCTCACACCAGCGCAGAGTGGTCACCACCTCGACATTCGTCTCGTTACAGCAGACGCAGTGCCAGCAAACGAAGAAAAAACCAAATTCCTAGCTTCAGGGTCTTGACGGCAACTCATTTAAAACCTGAAAGACTATCGGAGATCATCCCACCCCAGCGCGGAGTGGTTATTACTCATCGGGGCTCTCCAAAATGAGCCTAACCTCAAGTAAAAAGCTGCATGGCAAAATTCCTAACGCTTGCTCTTCCGACGGTCAAACTGCTTAGGAAGATTGCTTGAAGACGTCTTGTCCAGTCCCCGAAGGGATCAGAGACACGACAGTCGCAAGGCTATTCGAACAGCAAGATTGCCTATCGAGGAATACATCAGCCAACGCGATGGTACGACGGGCAAAACCCTAGTACCACAGACCCTAACGGACCTCTGTCGTAAAGAGCAGCGGTTAACTGTGACGTTAGGACATCCTTACGAGAACTTCTCGATTTGTCTCGACTCGTAGGGAAAAGCCTTAGGCAGTGGGGATTAAAAAAAACATGTTTCCTAAGCAATGAGGCCCTGCAAGTCAGTCCAAAATGGACTCTTGCATACTATTCACGGACCACACTCTCCGATGTCGAATCTCGACAAGGAGGGAAACAACCACTTACGAGTCCTCTCGATTTGTAAGGGGGAAAATTCTCTTGTGAGATCCTTATGACTCTCAAGAGAAAACGCACTTAGGAGTCCTCACGACTCCTAAGGAGAAAATACACCTACGGGATCCTCTCGACCTGTAGGGAGAAAATTCTTTATGAGACCCTCACAGCTCATAAAGTTGAAAAGTCTTAGGAGACAGATCCTAACCCTGTCTCCTAAGCCATCGGTGCCCTATAAAGAGTTCAAGAGGAACTGTTATCTACCATCTATGGGCCACACTTGCGAAAGCTACATGTCACTGAAATGGAGAAATTACTCATGAGCATATAAACTCCTTCACACCAGAGTAAGGCATAAAGAAATAGAAGGGTGCGGTTCATGGGGCTGAGGGTTTGGAACTATATCCCTTAAGAATTGAGATTTGAGTTAATGATAAATGACGACGCTTGTGTCCGCTCGTTATCTTCTCAAATCAAGGTTCTGAAAGTTATATACCAACCCGAAACTGGTCATACGCCATGCATAACTTTGCACTACTTCACCCACGTACATACTTACGTGGGCAAAGTAGTGGGGCGCATTTGTTCCCGCCAAAAATTTCTGCGCAAAAAAGCCCAAGGTATCAAATGGCAGCGATACGCTTAAGAAAATGTGAACCAGTATTTTTCGGGCTGTATTTTGACAAACTCCCGAATGAGAAACAGCTAAATTCTGATGGTATTGAAAGCGTATCGAAAAACCCTTCGATTTGATATATTATGTGCCTTATAATTCATCCGGGATCAAAAGTCATGATGCATCACGTGTCCACACGTGATGGACCTTTAAGAACCCGCTGGAGGAATTAAAAGATATAATAAAAACTCAGAAAAGACCCCAATAGGGCATCCGTGCTAACACTTGACCATGGGTCACGTGCAGACACGTGATGGGCTCTTAAAGCCTCTAAAATAATGAATAGAATTGAATTCTAAAATCTGTTCCCTGATTAAAAATCAGAAGTTACCTCAATGAGGTATCACGTGCTCACACGTAACCAATGGTCACATGTTGACACGTGATGATTAAAACTGAAGCGTGAATGAATGCTGAGAAGAGGACTCAATTGGGGGTCACGTGCTCACACGTGATCAAGGGTCACGTGTCGGCATGTGACTGGCTTCGAAAGCCTTACAGTTTAATAAAATCTCACCGAAAATAACAAACAGAATATCTTTGGATTTAAAATTCAACGGTAAATAAAATTCATTGTGTGATCTAAAGGATCATATTAATTGTGAAATCAATTAAAATCTTTCAATGAAAGATTGACTAAACAAATTGATTCTTTTCTTTCTCCTATAAATAGGAGCCAAGAAGAGAAGAGAAGGGGATCTACTTTTTTGAGAGAAGAACAGAGAGAGGAGAATTTAATTCTCAAGAGAGAAAAAAAGAGAGGAGAATTTAATTCTCAAGAGAGAAAAGAAGAGAAAGGAGAATTTAATTCTCAACAAAGAAAACCCTAGGTGAGAAAAGAAAAGGAATCAAAACTTCAAACAGAGAATTTAATTCTCAAAATCTAAGAGTTTAACTCTTCTGCAAAAGAACTTAGTTCTTCCTCTAGTTGAAGATTTGCAGAAGCACATCTCCCCATAGGTTGAGAATTTAATTCTTATCGGGTAGAGATCCTGCCATGCAGATCCTAAACTTAGAGGGGGATTTGAGTTTTGAGAATTTAATTCTCCCAAAACAAATTAGGGTTTAACCCTATATGAAAATTTAATTCTCCCAAACTCACAGGAATTTAATTCTATCAAGATGGACAGGATTAGGGTTTAACCCTACTCAAGAATTTAATTCTTTTACATATATGGGAATTCAATTCCTCTAAAAGGAAATTAGGGTTTAACCGTATATAAGAATTTAATTCTTGCACAATAGGAATTTAATTCCTCCAAAATTATAATTAGGGTTTAACCATACAGAGAATTCAATTCTTAAAAAAGATAAGGAGACTTAAAAGATCTCTGTGCATGAAAAGAACTGAGGTCACATGTCCCCATGTGACCTTTGAAAAGATCCCTGAAGAAAAGAAGGTTTGAGGCAATGCCTCACGTGCTCCCACGTGACTCCCAAAAAGCAGAAAGAAAAAGTAAAAGAAATAAAGGCCTTGGGCGCTCTCACGTGTTCCTACGTGACCTCTTGGCAGACGCTCTAACAATCAGTGCATGAATCATCCTCACGTGTCAGCACGTGATGCTCCAAAGTAAAATATAAAAGTGTTTAACACTTAATTGCAGAACTAAGAAAAGGGATTTGGTCCCACTTTTGGGCACTCTCACGTGTCCTCGCGTGACCCTTCTTGCATTAGTGTTTGACACTAAATTGAAGATTATATTTCCAGTGTTTAACACTAATTGTCTTTTAGTGTTTAACACTAATTTGAGAATTCTATCTCCAGTGTTTAACACTGTTGTTCTCTAGTGTTTAACACTACTTTCAGCCAAATTGGCTAATTTTCCAGAGGCAAAAGTCCCTCCTCCAAATGAATCTCAAAATTGAGGAAATCAAAGACAAAATGTTGTTAGAGCCCCCAAACCCCCGTTTAGCACTGCTGAATGATGAGGGGCTGAACCCAGACAAATGTCTAATGGCCCAAAGGGCCAATATTTCAAATATAATTGGACTTAGCCCAAAACTTGCCATAAGTCCTCAAATCATCTTGAACTGAGCACATCTGCTCTTTCAACCAACTCATTGGTTCAAGGGTACATCTCTGAACTCCTCTGATATTTGTCGTTGCAATCCTTCAACGTCTTCAGAGAGGTGATGGGTCCCGACAGCCATACATTTTAATGGACCACCATGTCCTTAAACTGGTATTGGACCACCATGTCCCTAAACTGGCGATGGACCACCATGTCCCTAAACTGGTAATACGGACTGTGGGGTCCTTAAACTCATGGACTTATGCGTTCTTAAACTAATATCCGTCCCCAAAATGGGAATGGTGGACCACCATGTCCTTAAACTGGCAATGGACCACTATGTCCCTAAACTGGAACAATAGAGCCCAAATGCTCTTTTGTCGGATCTAAACGATCCCGTTAAGTTGATCTTAGTCTCAAACTGGACTAACGTATCCTTAACTAATGTTTAAGTTGATCTTAGCCTCAAATACGGCTAACGTATCTTTAAACCAAAACCCCAAACCCAAATCTAAGAAAATACGGATTTGGACTAATCCACGTCCTACGGGCGACGACATAAATTAGTCTCCGTAAACAATCCACGGGAAACCACAAACAAAACAAACACCCACGACACGAAGTGACCATCTGGAGAAGGATAAAGTTGTTACCGCGATGCGGTAGCGTAATTAACTGCAGGGGATTGCACCTGCAGTGAAGAGCGTCCCCACAATCAAAAACAACTCAAGCGAGGGGGAATCTGACGAAATCTGCTACATCGGCCGCATCCGTCTAAACCTTCGATACACGGTGCCATAAATCAACTTGGCATCTTCGGAGAGGTGGACGGATAAAACCAAATAGCATCTGCCCCGAATCTCAGGCAAGACGTCTCTACGTCGTGCCGTCATTCGGCGGGGAACAACCCTATCACTATTAGTTATATGTATGCCCTAGAGGCCATTACTGTACATACGATGTATATTGTAATGGATGCTTGGACATATATAGGGTGGACTTTCTTGCTCGACATGATAGTATGCTATCTGGTTGTACTTTTTCTTAACATGTACTCTGATTGTCTCTATGTTACATGTTGATAAAGCCCTTAGGATATGTACTCGACTACTGGGACTATGATGAGATCATACTAGTGGGGCCACGGTAGTCGACGAGTACATCCTATAACTGTTCCTAGTCAAGGGTGTATCAAGACAGGGCATCGATACACCAGAGTAGACTAGCGTATACGCATCTTGACCCATATGATGGGCGATGGATGATCCCATATCCATCGGTGTTTGACATCAAGGATGGTGTACGGGTGCTCAGTGGAGACGGGTACACTGGACGGACTCGCTGAGAACTCACAGATGGTATTATACCTCACGTCAGATGGCAGTTCTCCGGTGACACTGGTACAGAGTAGTCTGTTGACCCGAGATCGTCATAGAGTCTTGTGTGATTCCCACTGTGCTTTGATTTCCATCATACCACGTCCAAGAGGGCATGCAAAAAGGTGGCTTTTGGGTACAATACCGAATCACATGGAGGCAATGAGCGATAGGAGGGGATTCGTCTCTCCAGGTATAGGGAGTTGATGTTGTGCTGTGTTCGATTGGCTATAACCGGAAATCCCTGGCCAGGGTTGCTGAGATTTACTGGTAAGTGTTATCAGTAGTTTCTCGAACTGTTATAGACCTCAAATCGACACGACTTATCAAGCTACTGGGGTCTGATGTTTACCACCCCTAGGCGAGATATGCGACATATCAGACGACGAGACCGGACTGTATGGAAGTGTTACTGATTGGATTCATAGGAGAAGGTACAGGCTTGCTTGTTGATCTTCTGAGCGCTCAATACCTGGGTAGCTGTTACGTTTAGCTGACCGCTTGCAGCTTGTAGGTGTTTGATATGATCATCACCTACTGTCGGCGTATTGACGATTCTTTAGAGTCTTACATAGAGGTTTCTTGACTCAGGCAAAACAGAGTAGGGGCACGTATGTGATATGTGCGGGACCGAGAATAATACGATATGAGATACCGTATTCTATTCTCGTGATATTTGATATCAGCCGGGTCATCGGATCAAGTGTTGATTCGATGAATCGGTACGGATAAATATTAGTCGGTTATATGCGATATAACCGGATTGTCGGATCAAGTGTTGATTCGATAATTTAATATATAATAATATATATATGATATATTTAAATTACATTAACTAATATTTGCTCACTAAAAGATTCTTTTTCTCGCTCGGGTAATACATTGATATATATGCGATATATGTTAATTGTATTATTTTATTTTGTTACAATAAATATTATATATGTGATATATAATATTGTAACATGATATGGTTAGTAATGCAATATGATTTGTGGAGATTAAACATGGTTAGGGTTTGATTAGGGTTAAGCTCTTCTAGAAGATTCTAGAAGGTTTTTGTTTTGTTTTGTATAAGATATTTTGTGAAGATATTTGCTTAACCAAGCCCAAACCCTTGACCATGGTTGTTTCTCAACAAGGGTTAAGGATTCATTCGTAACTATGGTTGCATTTCTAACCTCACTAATAGGTTATTCATTATTCATCACAAAAGGATTCCATCTTCTTCTTCCTTCTCTTTTCATGGAAAAGCTTTCTTGATTTGATTTTGTGATGATAAATGAGTGAGAAAAAGAAAACAAAAGAGAGCAAAAATCCTACTTCATCATCCTCATCTATCCTTGCCATTTAGATGAGGGTGTTCACTTCATACAATGAGTGTTAGCTTGTGTTAACGAAACTTTAAGGTAGATCATCTTTGTATCGAAGATCGGAAGCAAGACTGCATCTTTCTCTTCGTGGAACCTTTCGAGAGTCCGGAACACGATGATCACAGCGAAGGGACTTAAACACGGAGGTTTAGAAGTGAAGGACCGGATCTACAAAGGTTGTAATCCCTCTCACTTAGTGTTAAAGTGTTTAGCTTGTTAGTTTTTGCCTAATCTCTAGTTTAAAGATCCGGCTTCGGGTTGTTCGGCATGGCTAATTTTTTAATCGGGCATGGTTGATGCCTCGTAGACCCTTGTGCGCGTGCCCAGCAACCCTACAGTGATATCAGAGTCAAGCTAGAGCTTTAGGCGAAGTCTAGATGAAGTTTAAAGTCTGATCGAACCCGGAAAACCCGATAAAACCCCTTCTCTGTACGTTTTTCAAAAATGTGGTTTTTTCTTAATTAAAAATGCTCAGAAAAACAAGCAGGAAAAACTAAGAATTACTGTGAAGTACGGTCCCCTAAGTCAACTACTTGACCGTGGAGCCGCGGCGAAACCATGGGTTTGGCGGCGGTTCCGCGGCCAAAATTTAGACTGAGTCCCTGAAATTTCACTTAATTATTCTTAGGTCCTTTATTGTTAATTTTTTCTAGGAATATTTTAATTCCACACAAGTGTTGAGTTCTCTAGGGTTGTATTGGGGAATCGTTGATTCGATCAGATAATTTAAGTTTGTTTAGTTTTGTCCGGATAATTTTTAGAAACTGTTAGAAAGTTCGAACGGATAATTTAACTTTGTTCACCTTTTCCCCTGTCGGAAAATTTTTCAAAAGTTGGATTTTTTCTAGTGTTTAAGAACGTTCTAAGTCGTGCAAGTAACGCGGTGGACCCTCTAGAATACAATAAACCTTAACTCGATTATGTGACCGTCTTGAACTGCCTTTTGAACCTTAGGGTTTGGGGCAGTACGGCGTGCCACATGTGAGGCGTTGGCTTGACCCTTCTACGGCTGGACCATTGGTACTGTGGCATGTGATGGATGTTTTTAAACTGATTTCAAGTGTTGAGATATATTGGGAAAATCTTGGGTGTTTGATTATTCGATCGGAAAGTTTAACATTGTCTATTTATCTGGAATGTGATACAATATTTGGAATCCACAAGTAGTTATGAGATAACTAATTTGAATATTATAAATCTAGCAGTTCAGTATCAAATTGATCGGTTGCCACGGATTTTTGATGTGATCATAAGTCCGTCGCAATCACGTAGCGTATGCGGATACTCGCCGAGTAAACTTAACAGACAGCCACGCCCCGAAGCCCCGACCAAGTGACTATAGGAGAACCCCGTCGCCGAAAGCATCCGTTCGGGTGCTCGCTGAACGGATGCTCGCGGCAGCGGTGTTCCGCCTTAGTGCACTTCATCGATGGCATCTGGGGGTGTGGCCGTCTACTAAAGTTTGCGACGAGCATTCGATCAGCATGTCGGGAATCTTATTGAATTGCCCGACTTGATATTGAAAAGAGTTTTCGATAAAAGAGACTAAAATGCAGGGTTTATAATTGTTAGGCATGCGATGTCTAAGGAATTCATTTGGTTAGGCATGCGATGTCTAAAGAGATTGCGGATTCCAACTGTTGTAGTTTTACACTTTCTTTTCTGTGACCGTAAGCGTAGTATGTGGTGTATCGCCGGCTTCGTTGCTATACATCAACGACAATCGGGATACGCATACTTGCTTACGTTGATGATATGAGATATTATGTGTTGCTGTAATATGTTATATTGGATCGTCGCGTTCTGAATAGCCGGGGGTTTTATGTGAGATGAGAGTTTTTTCTTTTTCATTCATGTAAAATTCATTTGTATGTAATAATCTTTTATTGGGGTACTTCCAGGTTGCGGATGATGTCACCGTTGTATATTATTTACTTTTCCGCATTAGGCAGACCCAAGGCGGGGAGCACAAGTAACCGGGTTCTAGGGTCCAGTGGGAGACCATCTCGAGGAGTCGAGACCGGGTCTCCTAACCCTAGAATTGGCAGCGTTGCTTGCCGCTCTTGTAGGGGTCTAGGGATGTGGGTTTGGCTATTCATCGCGACCGTCAAATCCGTGTTTTATACAGGCTCGTATTGAAAACACGGACATCCTAGTATATCCAATATTTCATATATGTTCTTCTGCTGTAATATTCTGTGATGAGATCATATTACTGCCTGAGACGAATGTTTATATTATATATATGAGATATATGTTATATTGCAGATTTTGTTTTCAAAAGAGATGCTTGTGAAGCATAACAAAATGGGACTTCATTAATGAGATTAATGAAACTAAAAGAAACCTAAGATGTTGTAGAAACTTGTTTAAAAAAAATGGTAGTTCTAGTTCTTACTTTGCATAGCGGTGTTCCTTGTAGAACATCCAGCACCTTATTCGATAAGGAAAGAACCGAGATCTCTTCACCGGGAGTGACCACTTTAGTGAAACTAGCAGATGCTACAAACTCGGTCTGTTCTTTGATTGCTTCTATAGTTCTTGCTTTGCATTGTGGTATATATGTTATATCCTGCACCTTATTCGATGAGGAAAGGGCCGACGATCCCTTCACCGGGAGTGACCCCTTTAGCAAAACTAGAAAAGCCTCAAAAACACTCCATTTAAAATCATTCGATTCTACAACGATATAAAGTTCATTATGCAAAGGGTTTTCTTAAAAATCTGACGTAGCCCTCCGTAATTTCAGATAAGTAGTATTTAGTATTCGTGCTGCGTTTGTTGACTCAGTCAAGGCGTAGTGTGCGGTAGCTGATTAGTGCTTATCTGCAAAGCATATGATGCGATTGGATTAGGGTAGTCATGCGGCCTTGTTGACTCAGTCAAGGGTCGTGCGGGTGGGTTTAATTCAATCGGGAAATGACGGGTTGAACTTTACTTGCGGTCTATAATTTGTTGACTCAGTCAAGGTCATAGATCGCTTGGGGCAAAATATTATTGGGAATTTCAAGTGTTGAAATTTGCAATGAGATTGCATACCTTCTATGAGATAGTTGGATCCCGATACCCGCTGCGAGTAAGAGTTATTCCTGGGAGAGTTTTACACATTACAATTAGCCGATCAAGTAGGTGTCTAAAAAGGTTTTAACGGGGTTACGCCTCTGGGAAAATGAGGTTTACATTAATTAGGTTCGTGCGAAAGCATAGGGGACCTCCCTTAAAGTACCGACACTGGCCTGGCTGAAAGATTGGCGAACTTGTAGCGTATAATTAATCCCGGCTAGTCTTTCCTTTTAGGGTTTGAAGGAAGATTTGATTAAAACAGTGGGAGACATCCTGATTAGATATATTAGATAACCAATCTAATCTTACAAGAGCATACGCTGAGTGTTTTTTTCTCTCTCTCTCCAGGTAGCGGCCATACCACGCCTTAATCAAGATAATAAAACGGATATATTGACTGAACCCGCTTGTTATACTGAGCTGGGGAACGTTGGTCCCGCTCCAACTTATAATTGTTATAAGACAGAGCAGGAAATTGGGGAATACCAGATTTCCCGTGCCGCCCAAATGAAGAAAGTGCATGTTGATGCATCATTTTCAGGTGTGTTCATTACAGAGAACTGTTTCTCAGTATCCTTTACGTCCTGGGTATGTGATACCGGATCAGGATCCCGCATATGTAATCTGTTACATAGGCTACAGATAGGTAGAGAACTGAGAACGGGTGATAAGTTTCATGAGATAGAAACGGTGCAAGTGTTGCAGCCAAGTCTGTTGGTCACTATCACCCTGTATTACCAGAATACATTGATTCTGAACGAATGTTATTAGATACCGAACCTGATATACAACATCATATTAGTCTCTTTATTAGTAAAGAAAGGATATAATTTTGTATTGTTGGATAATGTTTTGAACATTTCCTATATCAAGAGTTGATCGGTTCAGGCACGTTATCTAAATGCATTGACGTTCTAAATCAAACTACAGTTCTTAGTATACAGAACACACACGAGAGGAAGAGTTCAGAAATGAACGAATCCTTCTTCAGGCATTGTAGACTAGGTCATATCAATACGACCCGACTAGCTAAGTTACATTAAGATGCATATTTAAATTTGTTTGAATTTACATTTTGTAAAACTTGCCGGTCATGTCACAAAGATAAGATGACCATAGTTTTGTTTATTAGAAACAGAGAAAGGGTTAGTGAACTCTTGGGATTGATACATGCTGATGTATGAAGGTCCCCTGTCTACACATGCCAAGACCGGTTCTTTGTACTTCATTAGATTCACTGATTATCTTTCAAGATCTGGATATATGTTTCTGTTGAAACACAAGTCCGAACCTTTTGAGATATTCACAGAATATAAGTTAGAAGTAGAGAACCAAAATACGGGTATAAGTATTATGTCCTTTGATGAGATCAAGGAGGAGAATACTTGAGCACGGAATTCCTGGACTATTCTAAAGGAGAATGAGATTCTCTCTCAGCATTACTCCTCCGAATACACCAAAGCACGATGGTATATCGGGGCGGAGCAATAGCACCTTATGTGATATGGTGTGTTCTATGATGAGTACTACTGAGTTTCCTATTTCCTTTTGGGTGTTATGCGCTTGAGAAGCTGCATACCTATTGAATAGGGTTCAAATCAAATCAGTTGCCTACCACTTCATATGTGATATGGAAAGGGAAGAGCCCATATCTTAAGTTTGTTAAGATTTGGGGTTGTCTGGCCTATGTCTAAAAGAAAAATCCGGACAAGCTCGAAGCAAGGTCTGTTGTGTAGAACTGGAAAGGTTCCAGCTATACAAACTGCAGCTGATGATTTGGTAGAACCAAAGGATTCAATAGTTTTCAACGAACCTCAGCCTCTCCGCCGATCTAGTAGGGTTCCTCACCCACCTGAGAGATACTTCGGTTTCTCTATGACAGTGGGAGCGAGGATTGCATCATGAAATGATGACCCAACTAGTTTCGAGCTGGCCATCAGGAATGGGACTCTGTAAGAATGGCTGGATGCTTATCGATCTGAGATGGAATCCTTATACACCAACAAAGTATGGACTTTGGTTGCTTTATCTGAAGGGTTAAATCCCCATCAGGAGCAAGTATATCTTAAGAAGATTACTTGGTGTACATGGAAAAGTTGAGACTTTCAAAGCTATGCTTAAGTCTATACAGATCCTATTTGCCACGGCTACATACCATGACTACGATATCTGGTGGTTGGGTGTCATGACTGCTTTTCTTAATGATGTTTTAGGAGAGAGCGTCTATAAGTACACAGCCAGAGAGCTTCGTAGACAGTGGGAGCAGCGGAAACGTGAGCAAGCTGTTTTATGTGATAAATCAGGCATCGCGGAGATGGAACATCTGTTTTGATGTGGTAGTCAAAGAGTTTGACTTTATCAAAATGGTAGATGAACCTTGTATATACAAAAAGGGAGTAGAGAGTATGGTGGAGATCCTCATAGAGTACGTGGATGACATACTCTTGATAAGGAAGGAGTTTCCTATGCTACGCTCGGTCCATCTCCGCTTATCATAAGGATTCTCCATATAAGATCAACATGATACCTACTAAATCCTGGGATTTGGATCTATGAGATAGATCTAATTAGATGTTAGGATACTCACTAGTTGTAGTGAGATGGTATCAATCGATCCTGGGGAGAATCACTGGAAAGGTTCCAGGGTGATAAGGACGACTGAAAGTCAGTCGCAGGCATTGTCTTTACCCTCAGTGGAGGGACGGTATGTTGGAAGAGCTCCAAGCTAGATACCATGACTTACTAGACGATTAAAGGCAAGATACATTATTACCAAGGATGCTACCAAAGAGGCAGTCTGGATATATATAAGTTCATGAGATGAACTTCATTCCTACCATTGTGTGTCAATGGAGTTGTGGCTTTAGCCAAGGAACTACCGTCTCATCAGAAATCCAGATATAATTCTTAGGCAGTATCACCTGATCATGGAGATGGTTGATCTCCAGGGAGATCGAGGTTAGGAGAGTAGACATAGAGGACAACAGCGCGGATCCACTCACAAAGGCCTTTTTCCCAGTAGAGACTATTATGGGATGGTTGAGTATGAGATACTTCAATCGCAGCTAATTGTTGGGTATATGATACCACAACAGATGGCCCTAGTGCAAGTGAGAGATTATTAGTTTTATGTATGCCCTAGAGTCCATTACTGTACATACGATGTATATTGTAATGGATGCTTGGACATATATAGGGAGGACTTTCTTGCTCGACATGATAGTATGCTATCTGGTTGTACTTTATCTTAACACGTACTCTGATTGTCTATATGTTACATGTTGATAAAGCCCTTAGGATATGAAATCGACTACTGGGACTATGATGAGATTATACTAGTGGGGCCACGGTAGTCGACGAGTGCATCCTAAAACTGTTCGTAGTCAAGGGTGTATCGAGACAGGGCATCGATACACCAGAGTAGACTAGCGTATACGCATCTTGACCCATATGATGGGTGATGGATGATCCCACATCCATCGGTGTTTGACATCAAAGATGGTGTACGGGTGCTCAGTGGAGACTGGGTACATTGGACGGACTCGCCAAGAACTCCCAGATGGTATTATACCTCACGTCAGATGGCAGTTCTCCGGTGACACTGGTACAGAGTAGTCTGTTGACCCGAGATCGTCATAGAGTCTTGTGTGATTCCTACTGTACTTTGATTTTCATCATACCACGTCCAAGAGGGCGTGCAAAAAGGTGGCTTTTGGGTACAGTCCTGAATCACATGAAGGCAATGAGCGATAGGAGAGGATTCGTCTCTCCCGGTATAGAGAGTTGATGTTGTGCTGTGTTCGATTGGCTATAACCGGAAATCCCTGGCCAGGGTTGCTGAGATTTACTGGTAAGTGTTATCAGTAGTTTCTTAAACTGTTATAGACCTCAAATCGACACGACTTATCAATTTACTGGGGTCTGACGTTTACCACCCCTAGGCGAGATATGCGACATATCAGAGGACGAGACCGGACTGTACGGGAGTGTTACTGATTGGATTCACAGGAGAAGGTACAGGCTTGCTTGTTGATCTTCTGAGCGCTCAATACCTGGGTAGCTGTTACGTTTAGCTGACCGCTTGCAGCTTGTGGGTGTTTGACATGATCATCACCTACTGCCGGCGTATTGACGATTCTTTAGAGTCCTACACAGAGGTTTCTTGACTCAGGCAAAACGGAGTAGGGGCACGTATGTGATATGTGCGGGACCGAGAATAATACGATATGAGATAATGTATTCTATTCTCGCGATATTTGATATCAGCCGGGTCATCGGATCAAGTGTTGATTCGATGAATCGGTACGGATAAATATTAGTCGGTTATATGCGATATAGCCGGATTGTCGGATCAAGTGTTGATTCGATAATTTAATATATAATAATATATATATGATATATTTAAATTACATTAACTAATATTTGCTCACTAAAAGATTCTTTTTCTCGCTCGGGTAATACATTGATATATATGCGATATATGTTAATTGTATTATTTTATTTTGTTACAATAAATATTATATATGTGATATATAATATTGTAACATGATATGGTTATTAATGCAATATGATTAGTGGAGATTAAACATGGTTAGGGTTTGATTAGGGTTAAGCTATTCTAGAAGTTTCTAGAAGGTTTTTGTTTTGTTTTGTATAAGATATTTTGTGAAGATATTTGCTTAACCAAACCCAAACCCTTGACCATGGTTATTTCTCTACAAGGGTTAAGGATTCATTCTTAACTATGGTTGCATTTCTAACCTCACTAATGGGTTATTCATTATTCATCACAAAAGGATTCCATCTTCTTCTTCCTTCTCTTTTCATGGAAAAGCTTTCTTGATTTGATTTTGTGATGATAAATGAGTGAGAAAAAGAAAACAAAAGAGAGCAAAAATCCTACTTCATCATCCTCATCTATCCTTGCCATTTAGATGAGGGTGTTCACTTCATATAATGAGTGTTAGCTTGTGTTAACGAAACTTCAAGGTAGATCATCTTTGTATCGAAGATCGGAAGCATGACTGCATCTTTCTCTTCATAGAACCTCTCGAGAGTCTGGAACACGATGATCGCAGCGAAGGGACTTCAACACGGAGCTTTAGAAGTGAAGGACCGGATCTACAAAGGTTGTAATCCCTCTCACTTAGAGTTAAAGTGTTTAGCATGTTAGTTTTCGCCTAATCTCTAGTTTAAAGATCCGGCTTCGGGTTGTTCGACACGGCTAATTTTTTAATCGGGCATGGTTGATGCCTCGTAGACCCTTGTGCGCGTGCCCAGCAACCCTACAGTCACGCCCCGCTTCTCAGAGTGCGCTAAGATCGGCACGTGACAGAGCCAACCATACTACCTGTGGCTAGGAACGATCCCTCCACAGTCATATTACGGCTGTCTAGAGATATCAAGAACAGTTATAAACTATCTAATACATGTCCATAAGCCAGAATGAAAGAGTCATGAAATAAAATAATGCGGAAGCAAAAGATTCAAATACAATAATGATCTGGAATGTACGTCCCATAATACGGGCTCACATCAGGAATAAAATACTGAAAGAAAAGATAAACTAAACTAATAACAGGTCCTCACTGCTCAGCCTGTTGATCAAAATACTCCTGGGCAGCTTGTGACAAGGATAAAGGATCCGGTTCATGCAAAACCCAGACGTCAGTGCGTCATAATATCAATAATACTAAGCAAGCAGGATATAATGATACATGCAGGCATGAAGTATAAACAGTAACAAGTTATCAGGAAATAAGCAGTAATATGAATATAGATCAGTGGACAGGATATATACAGGCGAAGTGCAGTGAGTAGTCTAAACTGTGCTACAGGGTTATCTACTTTAAAATTATTCGAAATCAATTATTGTAATCCTCAGCGTAACCCATCGGTCTATGCCCCGTTCATTCCCCACGGGACCACGGTAAAATGATATAATAGACTGTGAGTCTATGTCCCGTTCATTCCCCATGGGACCACGGTAACATGATGTAATAGCCCTTTGAGTTACGTTCGGCTACATTCTTGATTTCCCCATACCCCCAAGGTTATGTGTGTAAGTCGGGTTTTGATAAATCTGGAGCTAATGCCCACACAGGATCAAGCAGGTACAGGTTTGTCTGTGTAGACAACAGGATATGTCCGTAGGGACAACAGGTCAAGATTTTCGGCATTAGTAACAAGATCAGGTATCAAGTCAGGCTGTGGTACATCAGGTCGTGTCAGGTAGTGCACATGTATCAAGTCATGTCAAATAGTGTATCAGGTCATGTCAAGTAGTGCTCAGGTATCAAGAGGGTGCTCATAATCAAACTGTAGTAAATATGGGTGCACACAATCAAGTATGGAGTATTAATATGACAATAAACTGATATACTGTAACATGGTATGCGAATAGGTATAAAAATAAATGGTATGGATGCACAATTATCGATTAGGGTTACATCATGACTATGTAGGGTGTACAATATCAAGCATGGGGGGTCGATATAACAACAATATATAACAATGTTCCATGGTATGTAAATTGGTATATAATTAATGTTATGGATGCACAATAAAACATGGATGCATAATTAACTATTAGGGTTATATTTACAGTTCCAAGACTAAATGGGATGCACATTATTAAGTATGGGGTGTTACTACAATAATAATATGAATTAATATGATCTATAAATGCAATTATATATATTTTAAATGATATGGATGCAAACGGGTATCCGAAAACAGTAAACTTTTAGTATGGATGTACAATGTGATAAACGGGTAATATTTTACTCATATGGATGCATAATAATATACCTAGCATGTAGCAAGATGAATTAGCATACGACAAGATATGTAAATAGTGATATAATAATATTAACATGGATAACGTATTCAAACCGATTAATAACTATAAAAGTGGTATTGACTAACCATGCACAAGAAAGTTCCATTCAGAAATTCAGCGTTACCATGATTAGTAAAATAGCTTAAAAATAAAAAACGTTCTCCAAAAGAGACATGTCTTATAACAAAACAAAGATAATTCAATAAGATTTTCATTTTCATAAGTTGAAGTATCTCAGGCTGTTCTTACAAAAAGCTATGAATATTCGAAATTGAAAGTTTGCTGCTGGAATTTCCCTGGACACCAGTTTAGAGATATTTTCATTTGCATTTTACGTTATTTAAACAATTTATTTTGCAAGTAAATATTTCATAAAGTTATAGTATTCTGAGTTATCTTCGTTACGAACTAAAGAACGTATACTAATGATTTTTCTATGATTTATAACAAATTTTATAAGGTAAGGTGTACAGTAAATTTCAGATTTGTCGTATCTGCTTTGCAACGACGTTTCATGTATAAACTATAATATTTTCAAACTATATTTTGTATAATATTATAAAATGCAGATTATAAACTAATCAAAGATAATAATAAGAAATATTACGACGATATAAATTTTATAAATATAATTATAGTATGTCGTAAGTTGTAAATTTTCATACATTTTATATTATAAAACCATTAACGTTAAATAACTACGGTGTATAAATTATATAGACATAGCTGTATGATGATGATGATGATGATAATACAAAAACATATAAATAAATTACATAAAGCATAGCATGTAGCAAGTTGTAAACTTGCCTCGATCGAATCATGCGACGGATACGCACGGCACGTCCGACGTCGGTAAATCATCGCAACGCACATGCAGCGCGCGGGACGGGTCCAGGAAAGGCAAGAGGGTGATCACACAGGAAAAGTACGTTCACTGGATCACTCGGATCGTCAGCGACGAGCACGGCTCCGGCGGTGATCACCGGAATCAAGAAACAAGATCAAGAAAAAGGAAGAAAAAAGAAGAAGAAGAGGTTGTGTATTAAATAAGGAAATAAATAAATATATAAATAAAATATATATAAATATATATATATATGCAGAGGAGAGAGAGAGAGGGAGAGAGAAAGGGGTTGTTATTAAGGTTTAGATTTTAATTTAAAAAGATTTTGTAAGTTATAAATATGTTAAACTTTTAAATTTTAATAAAGATATTAGATGAAATAAAATTGGATTTTCTGGTAAATACAAATTTAGTCCAAAATACGCCCGGGTCGGGTCTAAAATTCTGTCTCAAAAATATGAAAAATATACATGTCAACCAAAACTCAAATTGGATGTCCGGCTAACGAAAATGCATACCCCCAAGAACGGATGCACGTACATACGCGTAGCCATCCAAACAAGTCTGTTTCACTAAACGGGACGAGAAAAAGATGCGCGGATGCTACCACAGGGTCAGGGGTATCATGCAAGCCATACAATATATTTTTAAACTATTTTATGTGACTTAAATGTTATGTAAAAATGCAGATGCCAGGTAAAATGCTAGTATGCAAATGAAATTGCACGAGTCCACGTATCAAGTCAGAATAAATCATAAACATGAATCAAGACAGATTTCAAGCATGTGGGTCGGGTTGGATGCAAATACAGATGTCAGATAAACTATTTGCACCCAAAATACAGTAAATCAGGAAAATACCATAATTAAAGAAATACGAGAACTGGAATTGGTATAAATGAACTAGGGTGTTACACAAGATTAGATTGTTTATTATTTTATCTAATCAGGACGGCTCCCATTGGTTTTATCAAATCTTCCTTCAAACCCTAAAAAGTAAGACTAGCCGGGATTAGTTACACCCTACAAGTTCGCCAATCTTTCGGCCAGGCCAGTTCGGTACTTTGAGGGTGGTTCCCCGTGATTTCCCACGGACCTAATTAAAATAAATCTCGTTTTCCTAGAGGCATAACCCCGTTGACACCTTTCTAGTCACCTACTTGATCGGCTAATTGTAAAGTGCAAAACTCTCTCAGGGGTAACTCTTACTCGCAGTGGGTATCGGGATCCAACTATTTCATAGAAGATATGCAATCTTATTGCAAATTTCAACACTTAAAATTCCCGATAATGTTTTTTCCCTAACGTCCTATGACTTTGACGGAGGCCAAAAAACTATAGGTTGCTAGTCAAATTCAACCCGTACATTTCATGATTGAATTAAACCCACCCGCACAATTTTTTACGGAGGCCAACAAATTCGCACGACTACCTTAATCCAATCTCATCTTATGCTGCAGATAAGCACAAGTTATCTACCGCACACTACGCTTTGACGGAGGTCAACAAATGTAGCACAATTACTGAGTAGTATTTATCTGAAATGACGGAGGGCTACGACAGGTTTTTAAGAAACCCTTTTGCGTAATGAACTTGATATCTTTGTAGAATCAAGTGATTTTGAAAAGGAGTGTTTTTGAGGTTTTTGCTAGTTTCGCTAAAGAGGTCACTCCTGGTGAAGGGATCTCGGCTCTTTCCTCATCAAATGAGGTGCGGGATATTCATCAAGGAATACCACTATGCAAAACAAGAACTAGAGAAGCAATCAAAAGACAAAATCCGGCGAGTTGTAGCATCTGCTAGCTTTTACTAAAGAGGTCACTCCCGGTGAAGGGATCTCGGCTCTTTCCTCATCGAATGAGGTGCTGGATATTCATCAAGGAATACCACTGTGCAAAGAAAAAACTAGAGATACCCTTTTTGAAACAGGATTTTACAACATCTTTAGGTTTCTTCCTTTTTCATTAATCTCATTAATGAAGTCGTATCATTTATGCTTCCTAAGCATCACAGATAAAGAAATGAAAATACTTATGTAATGTACGCTTATGCCATCCGCATTTGTTACGGGATCCCGTCATGCACCGTTAGGTTAGATAACTAACGGCAGAGCAGGGGTAGGACTAGTGCGGATGAAAAACATAAGCAACGTTTATTATATATCATCACAGAACATTACAGCAGAAGTCAACAAATGAAATATTGGATATATTAGGAAGTCCGTATTTTAAATTAAGCCAGTATAAACACGGATTCCACGGTCGTGATGAATAGCCAAACCCACATCCCTGGACCCTACGAGAGCGGCAATCAACCCTACCAATTCTAAAATTAGGAGACTCGGTCTTGACTCCTCTAGATGGTCTCAAACTGGACTCTAGAACCCGGTCACTTGTGCTCCCTACCTTGGGTCTATTTTAATGCGGAAAAGTAAATAATATACATCAATAGTGACATCATCCTCAACGTGGAAGTGTCCCAATAAAAGAGTATTATATACAAGTTTTTACATGAATGAAAATGAAAAACTCTCATCTCATGCAAAAACCCCCGGCTATTCAAACACGACGATCCAATATAACATATCATAGTATCACATAACATCACATGTCATCAACGTAAGTAAATATGCGTATCCCAATTGTCGTTGACATATAGCAACGAAACCAGCGATATACCATATATTATACTTACGGTTGCAGAAAAGAAATTGAAAACTACAACAATTAGAATCCGCAACAACCTTAGACATCATAAACCTGAAATATCACATACTTCGGGTTTCATCCCTAACCATATGAATTCCTTAGACATCATAAATCAGGAATATCTCATATTCAGAATTTCATGCCTAACCATATAAACCCTGCATTTTAGTCTCAATATTGAAAACACTTTTCAATAAGCAGTCAGGTAATTCAACAAGATTCCCGAGTTATGATCGAATGCTCATCGAAAACATTAGTAAACGGCCGTACCCCCGATGCCATCGACGAAGCGCACTTAGGAGGAACACCGCGGCATCGAGCACCCGGAAGGATGCTTTTGGTAACGGTGTTCTCCTACAGTCACTTGGGGCTTTGGGGCGTAGCTATCTAGTAATATTAGTATCCGCGTACACTACGTGATTGCGACAGAGTTTTGATCCATATCAAAACCTCGTGGCAACCGATCAAATGAGACTAAATTGCTATGCTTACAAAATTCAAACTAGTTTTCACAAAACTAGTTATTGTGGATTCCAAATATTGTATCACATATCAATATCAAACCCGAAACGATATTAAAATTACGAATACGAAACACTCCGAATTGCCACTACAGAAAGATAACATCACATGCAATCTTTAGCATAATCAAACAATACCTGAAACACCAAACCCCAAAGACTGGAACACCAAAGAAAATTGATGTCCAAACTCCAATACAAAACCGGTCATGCTGGGTTTTGGCTAATTTTCGCTGGGAAAAATCCAGTGGAATGGGCTCATTTTTCTTTGGTGTTCTTATTACATCATATGTAACAATCTGTACATGTTTTAAATAATTTTCAGAGAACTTTTTAAAAACGACAAAAACTAGGGATTTGGTTTCGAGGTTTCGGAGTTGTTTCGGTTTCGTAATTCTACTAATATTGTCTAATTCTATAGCTTGGCTCTGATACTACTGCTGGGTTTCTTAGCACCCTCACTAGGTTTTCTAAGGCATCTAGTATGCAATTTAAAAATTTTTAGTGTGCTAAGAAACCCATAACCGAGGATCTAACTGGAGGATTAGGGTTATAACTAAGAAAGTAAACACATTTACTCTAAGTGAATAAGGAATACAACCTTTAGAGACCGGTCCTTGACTTCTAAAGCTCCGTGTAATAATCCCTTTACTCCAAGTAGTGGTCTCCCGGACTCTCGCTAGGCTCCACTAGGCGAAAGGAACAAGCTTGCTTGAAGAACTTCGAGGCCGAAAATGATCTAAGTCGAGGAATCTCCAACTCAAGCTTCCTCTGCACTAATTGAGAATTAGTGAAGTAAACAACCTATACTAAATGTCTAGTCTAATGTAGATTGATGAAGTAGGAATTTTGCACAGTTTAGAATTATTTTTCTCTCACTTTTTCTTCACCTCAAGAAAACCTAGAAAGCTCAAAGGAGATGAAGAAGAAGATGAAGTCAACAATAGAATGGCAACCATGGGTGAGAAAATATCATATATAATGGTTGGGTTAATAAATATCTAAAGTAAAACAAAATTAGCGGACTAAGTCAATTGTTTCCGCAAGCTTCTCCAAACTTTATAAGCCATGACAAATTCCACTTAATTTTGTATATTTTCTAAATAAATATTTACCCTAATTATTTTAAGTATGGTATGAGTCTCATAAACCCATGTACAATGTATCATCAAGCATGACGCAAAGAACAAATACATTAATATATATCACATATAAATTAAATGTATAAGTAAGAAAAGAAATTCTCAAGTGAGCTAATATTAGTTAATATATATTAATATATCAAATATATAATTATATATTAAATTATTAAATCAACACTTGATTTAATAATCCGGCTATATCATATATAACCGACTAATATCATTTAAATCAACTTATCGAATCAACACTTGATTCAATAACCCAGCTATATCACATATAACCGACCGATATTACATATCGCGAGATTAGAAGACGGTATCACATACACGTATTAATCTCGGTCCCGCACATATCACATATGCGCTCTACTTTGTTTCGCTTGAGCCAGCAAACCTCTATGTAGGACTCTAAAGACTCGTCAATACGCCGGCAGTAGGTGATGATCATATCAGTTACCCACAAGCCGTCAGCGGTACTAGCTGGACGTAAAAGCTACCCGGGTATTGAGCGATCAGAAGATCAGCAAGCAAGCCTGCTCATACTCAAGTGAATCCAATAAGTAACACTACCGTAAAGTCCGGTCTCTTCGTCTGATATGTCGCATATCGAGTTTAGGGGTGGTAAACGTCAGACACCAGTAACTTGATAAGTCATGCCGATATGAGGCTCATAACGGGTCGAGAAACTACTGATAACAATCTTTATTAGCCCTGGCCAGGGACTTCCTGTTATAGCCAATTGAGCATAGCGCAATATCAACCCCCAATACCGGGAGAAACGAAATCCGTCCTATCGCTCATTGCATCCATGTGACTCGGGACTGTAACCAAAAACCACCGTTTTGCACGCACTCTTGAACGTTGTAAGGTGGAAATCAAAGCACAGTAGGAATCACACAAGACTCTATGACGATCTCGGGTCTACAGACTAACCTGTACCAGTGTCACCAGAGAACTGTGTTTTGACGTTAGGTATAATACCATCTAGGAGTTCTCGGCGAGTCCTGTTCAGTGTACCAAGTCTCCACTGAACACGCATATACAATCTTTGATGTCTAACACCAATGGATATGGGATCATCCGTCGCCTATCAAATGGTTCAAGAAGCGTATATGCTAGTCTACTCTGGAATATCGATGCTCCGTCTCGATACACCCTCGACTAGGAACAATTAAAGGATGTACTTATGGACTACCCTGACCCCACTAGTATAATCTGCATCATAATCCTGGTAGTCAAGTATACATCCTAAGGGCTTTACTAACATGTGAGATCAAGACAGCATCACAATACTATTCTACATGTTAAGATAAAGAGTAACCAGATAGCATACTATCATGTCGAGTAAGAAAGTCCTCCCTATATATGTCCAAGCATCCATTGTAATATACAATCATGTACAACAATGGCCTCTAGGGCATACATACAACTAACAGAAGATGCATCAACATGCTCCTTCTTCGTTCAGGTGGCTTGGGAATCCGGGTATTCCCCTATTCCTTGCTCAGACTTATGACAGTCATAAAATAGAGCGGAACCTAGCCCAGTATAATAAGTGGGTTCGGTCAATACATCCATATTATTATCTTGATTAAGGCGTGTCATTGGTTGCTACCAGGAGAGAGAGAAGGATAATCACTTTTGCGTGCGCTCTTTGCAAGATTAAATTGATTATTATCTTATCTAATCAGGATACCTCCAACTGTTTTTATCAAATCTTCCTTCAAATCCTAAAAGGTAAGATTAGCCGAGATTAATTACACCCTATAAGTTCGCCAATAGTTCAGCCAAGTAGGTATTGGTACTCTGAGAGAGTCTCCCCATGCTTTCGCATTGAACTAATTAAATATCCTCGTTTCCGCAAGGGCATAACCCCGTTAACACCTTTCTTAGACACCTACTTGATCAGCTAATTGTAAAGTGGAAAACTCTCCCAGGAGTAACTCTTACCCGTAGTGGGTATCGGGATCCAATTATCATATAAAAGATATGCAATCTCATTGCAAATTTCAACACTTGAAATACACAATATCTGGTTTTACCCCTAACATCTTATGACCTTAACTATGGTCAACAAATCATAAGCGCTAGCTAAGTTCAACCAGTCATTTCGTGATTGAATTAAATCCACCCGTATGACCTTTACTATAATCAACAAAGCGCTACGACTACCCTAATCCAATCGTATCACATGCGGCGGCAGATAAGCACTAATCAGCTACTGTATACTACGTCTTGACGGAGGCTAACAAACGCACCACGAATACTAAATAGTACTTATCCGAAATGACGGAGGGCTATGGCTGGTTTTGATGAAAACCTTTAACGTAATGAACTTGATATCGTTGTAGAATCTAGTGATTTGAAAAGGAGTGTTTTTTGTAGCTTTTTCTAGTTTTGCTAAAGATGTCACTCCCGGTGAAGGGATTGTTGGATATATGTATGCCCTAGAGGCCATTATATGATAGTGGATGTATTTATACATGTATATATATAAATATATATATATATATATATATATATATATATATTCAGTGTACATTCTTGCTCGACATGATAGTATGCTATCTGGTTCTTCTTTATCTGACATGTTGATTTGATCATGCTTTTATTCATTCACTCATGTTGATAAAGCCCTGAGGATATAGACTTGACTACTATGATTATGATAGAGATCATACTAGTGGGACATCTGTAGTTTATAAGTATATCCTGGAATGTCCCTAGTCGTAGGTGTATCGAGATGGGGCATCGATATACCAGAGTAGACTAGCATATATGATACTAGACCCATATGATGGGTGATGGATGTTCCCACATTCATCGATGTTTGACATCGAGATCGTATACGGGTGCTCAGTGGTGACTGGGTACACTGGACGGACTCACCGAGAACTCCTATATGGAATTATATCTATCGTTGGATAGCAGTTCTCAGGTGACACTGGTGCAGGTTAGTCTGTAGACCCGAGATCGTCAGAGAGTCTTGTGTGTTCTCCTACTGTACTTTGATTACCACCCTACCACGGCTCTACTGAGTCGTGCAAACCGGTGGCCGTTGGGTACAGTCCCGAGACACACGAAGGCGATGAGCGATAGGAGGGGTTTCGTCTCTCCCGGTATTGGGAGTTGATGCTGTGCTGTGCTCGACTGGCTATATCAGTAAGTCCCTGGCCAGGGCTGTTGAGATTTACTGATAAGTGTTATCAATAGTTTCTCGATCTGTTATAGACCATTCATCGGCACGACTTATTGAGTTATTGGGGTCGACGTTACCATCCCTAGACTCGATATGCAGCATATCTGACGAAGAGACCGTACTATACGGTAGTGTTGCCAGTTGGCTCGACGGGAGTTGTAACAAGTTCGCTTGTTTTCTTCTGATCGCTCAATACCCGGGTGGCCATTACGTTTAGCTGACCGCTTGTGGCTTGGGGGTGCTTGATATGATCATCACCCACTGCCGGCGTATTGACGAGTCTTAGAGTCCCACAATGGAGTTATCTAGTCCAGGCGAAACGATGTGGTGCGCATATGCGATATGCGTGTGGACCCGGTTAAAATGCGCGTATGAGATACCGTATATTAATCTGACGGCTTGCTTTTGGTCGGGTCGTATGTGATACGACCGGGTTGCTAAATCAAGTGTTGATTTATCATTAACCATTAGTTTCTCACTTGAAATCCTTTCTTGACTTTATGTTGTATGCATGCATGTATGCATTCATTCTCATTCATGCACATAGAATGTGCATGCACACATACATGCATACATAATGGTTATCATGGTTGTTGATATAGTAGATGGTGGCACTATAAGACTCACACCTTATGTAAAATATATGGATATTATTTATTTGGAAAAAGGAAAATAAAAATGGAAATTGTTTCATGGTTAATATTTTATTCCTTCATTAACCCTATTGACTAACCATAATTTAATTTCTATGGTCATTTCTTTTCCAAACAAAAATATCTAGATATTTTATAACCATGGTTTACAATGAGAGAGTGAAAATATATATATTTTCATTTTCTCATTTTCTTAAAAAGCTTATCATTATCTTGAGTTTTCTAAAGCCATCATCTTCTTCCTCCTTTCTCCTTTGCTCTCTAGATTTCTCAAGTGAGCAAAAGAGTTACCAAGTTAGGATTTTGAAGTGAGAAAACCAACCACAATACCATTCTACACTAGTCTTGCCCATTAGTGAAGAGTGTTTAGCTTCCATTTCATCTCTTGATCTTGTGAAGTTTCAAGCTTGGACAAAGAGGACTCCGGGTGGATCATCGTGGACCTAGAGGATCTCAAGCGGACTTTTTCCAACCCTCAAGTAGCCAAGGAGTCTAGCGTAGGGAGCTACAAATGGTGTACACTCAAAACCCTAGCTTTTATTACTTGTGATGATGTCTTTGTTAAGAAACCCTAAATTTCTAGTGATGATTCTTTGTATGTTCACTTAGCACCTTAAAAATTTGATTTTGAGACATGTGATGCTTCCAAACCCTTCATGAGGTGCTAGGTAAACCTAACATTGGTATCAGAGCCGACCTAGAGCTTTAGGCGACACTTTAGCGAAGTTAAAACTCCGATCGAACCAAAAATACCAATTTTTAACCCTTCTCTGGACAATTTTTTAAAACTGTGTTTTTTCAGTATTAAAAATACTTAAAAAATTCAGCAGGCAAATATAAGAAATACTGTAAAATACGAAGCCCTAAACCGTACATTACGCCGTGGAACCGCGGCCGTACCTTGCTTAGGCCGCGGATCCGCGGCCGTACCGAAGTGTTAATGCCTCATATTTGTACAGTAATCTTCTCACCTTCTTTTATATATTTTTTGAGTATTTTTAATCTGATTCAAGTGTTGAATGTTCTGGGGATGGTTTTGGATTCGGTGATTCGATCGGAATTTTAATTTCGTGCCTTTTTCGGATAATTTAGAAAGTATTAAAAAGTTAGAACGGATATCATTAACTCTCTTTTTGCCGTCACGAAAAATTTTCAAGTGTTGAATTTTTTCTCGAGTTTAAATCTTTCGGAAATACGTGCAAGTTTTGTGGTGGACCCTCTAGAAGAACAGAAACCTTAACTCGATTATGTGACCGTCTGAACTGCCTCTAAACCTTAGGGTTTGGGGCAGTACGGCGTGCCACATGTGAGGCGTTGGCTTGACCCTTCTACGGCTGGACCGCTACTACTGTGACACATTCCGGGTTTTTTGAACTCCGCTCAAGTGTTGAGCATTAGGAAATTTTGGGTATTTGATTATTCGATCGAAATGTTTAATACTGTCTATTTATCTGGAATGTGATACAATATGTGGAATTCATATAGTTAGACATGAAATGCAAAGTATGTGATATTTCGGATTTACGATGTCTAAAGAGAATGTGGATTTCAAATGTTGTAGTTTTACACTTTCTTTTCTGTGACCGTAATTGTAGTATGTCGCTTATCTCCATTTTCGTTGCTATACATCAACGACAATCGAGGTACGCATACTTACTTACGTTGATGATATATGATGTTATGTGTTGCTGAGATATGATGTGCAGGATTGTCGCGATTGAATAGCCGGGGGGGTTATGTGAGATGAGAGTTTTATTTTCATTCATGCAAAATTCAAATATAATGTAATATTCTTTTATTTGGGGTACTTCCGGGTTGAGGTTGATGTCACCAGTGTTGTATATTATTTACTTTTCCGCATTAGGATAGACCCAAGGAGGAGAGCATAAGTGACCGGGTTCTAGGGTTCAGTGGGAGGCCATCTCGAGGAGTCGAGACCGGGTCTCCTAAACTCCAGAATTAGTAGGGTCGCTTGCCGCTCTCGTAGGGGTCTAGTGGTGTGGGCTTGGCTATTCATCGCGACTGTGGAATCCGTATTTTCTATTGATTGGCTAAATACTAAATACAGACGTCCTAGTATATCCTGTATTATCATTTGTATGTTTCTGCTGCCTGTATTCTGTGATGTGATATCTGAGATGAATGATATATTATATATATGATATATAGTAGGCGTTGCTTATGTTTTACACCCGCGCTAGTCCCGTCCTGGTATGTCGTTAGTTAAGTAACCTAACGGTGCATAACGGAACATTGCGGCGAATGCGGATGGTATAAGCGTACGTTGTATTTTCGTTTCTTTTCTGTGATTGGCTTAAGGACTTAAATGATGGGACTACATTAATATGATTAATGTAAAGAAAATAAACCTAAAAAGATGTTGTAGAATCGGATTTGAAAACCACTCGGCTCTTTATGAAAAAGCTACATTTCAAAACTGTGGAGCTCAAGCCACTCCTTTTGAAAACCATTTGATTCTACGACGATATCAAGTTCAAAGCATTAAAGATTTTCTTAAAAATCATCCGCAACCCTCCATCATTTTAGAAAGTAGAGTACTTAGTATTCGTGCTATGTTTATTGACCTTAGCCAAGGCGTAGTGTATGGTAGCTAAGTGATGTCTTCCTACAATGCATAAGATGCAGATTAATTAGGACGGGCATATGACTTTGTTGACCTTAGCCAAGGGTCATGTAAACGGGTCTGATTAATCAAGAAATGACGGGTTGAACTTGACTAGTGCTTGTGATTTGTTGACCATTGCCAAGGTCAAGAGTGCTAGGGGTAAAAATCACATCGGGAATTTCAATAGTTGAAATTTGCAATGAGATTGCATACCTTCCATATGATGGTTGGATCCCGATCCCACGGTGGGCAATAGTTGCTCCCAGGAGAGTTTTACAGTTTACAATTAGCTAACTCATTAGGTGTCTAGAAAGGTGTTAACGGGGCTACGCCTCTGGGAAAACGAGGTTTACTTTAATTAGGTCCGTGCGAAAGCACGGGGAACCTCCCTCAAGTACCGACACTGGCCTGGCTGAACGGTTAGCGAAGTTGTAGACTATAATTAATCCTGGCCAGTTTTCTTTTTAAGGTTTGAAAGAAAAACTTGATTAAAGAAGTGGGAGACATCGATTAGACAAGATAATAACCAATCTGATTTTTGCAAGAGCTTTCGCTGAGTGTATTCTTTTCTCTCTCTCAATGGCAGATACCAATGACTAGACTCAAGCTTCTACTAGATAAAAATAAACTGAATGGGACCAATTATAAAGACTGGCTAAGGAATCTAAAAATTGCCTTCACTTATGATAAAGTATCATATGTCCTCACGGCTTCAGCCCCGCCCGTCGCAGGTCCAAAATCCTCAGTTGCGGATATTGAAGTCCGCAAGACATGTGACGCTGACTGTGCCACGACCAAATGCCTCACGCTTGCATCGATGGATAACACACATCAAAAGCAGTAAGAGAATATGGACATTCATGCCATATTCCTCCATACAAAGAAGTTGTATGGAGAGCAATCCCGTGTATTACGATACGAAGTATCAAAGAAATTGTTTCAGATGCGAATGGCCCCTGGCACACCAGTAGGAGACCATGTTCTGAAGATGATAGCTCTCATAGAAGAGCTTGAGGACCTTGGATGGACGATGGACAATGAACAATATACGGATATTATTCTGCAGTCCCTCCCCTCAACCTTTGCTCAATTCATAGTTAACTTCAATATGCACAACATGGAGAAGGAACTACCTGAACTTCTTAATATGCTAAGGAGTGCAGAGAGCACACTGAAATCAGTGAAAACTCCCGTTTTGACTGTTGGACAATCTTCCTCTTCTCGCCCAAAGGCTAAGGCCAAGGGAAAGAAAAAGAAGAAGCCCACCAATCCTAAGGGTGGAGTTAAAAAGGTTAAGGGGAAGGAAAAATCCAAAGCTGGAGAATCGGGGAAAGGGGAATGTTTTCATTGCCAAAAAATAGGACATTGGAAGCGCAACTGTACCGGGTACTTAAATCTCAAGAAGAAGCATGGGGATGCTTCCGCTTCAGGTGTGTTTGTGACAGAAAACTGTTTTTCAATAAACTCTGCTTCCTGGGTATTAGATACCGGTTCAGGTTCTCACATTTGGAATTCTATGCAGGGGCTGAGAAATAACAAGGTTTTGAAGACAGGTGACCATACTCTCCGCATTGGAAATGGTTCCAATGTACATACAGTCGCAGTGGGAGAGTATCACTTGGGGTTGCCATCTGGGTGTATATTGGTTTGGAACCCATGTTATTTTGTACCAAGTATGCTGTGTAATATAATATCTGTTTCTTTGTTAGACAATGAAAGATATAATTTTGTATTGCAGAACAATGTTATGAATATTCACCTGAATCAAATGTTGCTTGGGTATGGTACGCTTAATAACAGGATATACGTCCTAAATCAACACACAGTTTTCAATATACAACACACTAATAAAAGAAAACTTTCAGAAATAAATGAAGCTTTTCTTTGGCACTGTAGACTTGGTCATATTAACGAAACAAGACTAAACAAGTTACACAAAGATGGATATTTAAACCCTTTTGAATATAAATCTTATGCGACTTTCCAGTCTTGTATCAAGGGTAAAATGACCAAAACTCCGTTTACCGGACACGGAGAAAGAGCTTCCGAGCTCCTAGGACTCATACATAGCGATGTATGTGGGCCAATGTCTACACAGGCTAGAGGCGGTTTTTCTTACTTCATTACTTTCACTGACGATTTCTCAAGATTCGGTCATGTATTTTTATTAAAGCACAAATCCGAAGCTTTCGAGAAATTCACTGAATATAAACAAGAAGTAGAAAAATAAACCGGCTTGAGTATCAAAATGCTTCGATCAGATCGAGGTAGGGAGTACCTCAGTACAGAATTTGCAAACTTCTTAAAAGAGAATGGGATTCTCTCTCAGCTCACTCCTCCTTATACACCACAGCACAACGGTGTGTCTGAACGACGGAACCGGACCCTATTAGATATGGCCTGTTCTATACACCACAGCACAACAGTGTGTCTGAACGACGGAACGGACCCTATTAGATATGGCCTGTTCCATGATGAGTGATGCTGAGTTACCTGTCTCATTTTGGGGCATGCATTGGAGACTGCAACGTTTCTACTAAACAGGGTTCCAACCAAAGCCGTGTCTGTTAGTTATGTGTATGCCCTAGAGGCCATTGTTGTACATATGATGTATATTATAATGGATGCTTGGATATATATAGAGAGGACTTTCTTGCTCGTCATGATAGTATGCTATTTGGTTTCACTTTATCTTAACTTGTTGACTTGTATTGGTTTACTGTTTTTCTCTCACATGTTGATAAAGCTCTTAGGATCTATACTCGACTACTGGGACTATGATGAGATCATACTAGTGGGGCCATGGTAGTCGATGAGTACATCCTATAACTGTTCCTAGTCGAGGGTATATCGAGACAGGGCATCGATACACCAGAGTAGACTAGCATATACGCATCTTGACCCATATGATGGGCGATGGATGATCCTATATCCATCGGTGTTTGACATCAGAGATGGTGTACGGGTGCTCAGTAGAGACTGGGTACACTGGACGGACTCGCCGAGAACTCCCAGATGGTGATATACCACACGTCAGATGGCAGTTCTCCGGTGACACTGGTACAGGGTAGTCTGTAGACCCGAGATCGTCATAGAGTCTTGTGTGATTCCCACTGTGCTTTGATTTCCACCTTACCACGTCCAAGAGGGCGTGCAAAACGGTGGCTTTTTGGTACAGTCCTGAATCACATGGAGGCAATGAGCGATAGGAGGGGATTCATCTCTCCCGGTATAGGGAGTTGATGTTGTGCTGTGTTCGATTGGCTATAACTGGAAGTCCCTGGCCAGGGCTGATATAGAGATTTACTGGTAAGTGTTACCAGTAGTTTCCCGACCCGTTATGAGCCACACATCAACACGACTTATCGGTTACTGGGGTCTGACGTATACCACCCCTAGACTTGATATGCGACATATCAGACGAAGAGACCGGACTGTACGGGAGTGTTACTGATTGGATTCACAGGAGAACGCACAGGCTAGCTTGTTGATCTTCGGATCGCTCAATACCTGGGTGGCTGTTACGTTTAGCTGACCGCTTACAGCTTGTGGGTGTTTGATATGATCATCACCTGCTACCGGCGTATTGACGATTCTTTAGAGTCCTACACAGAGGTTTCTTGGCTCAGGCGAAACGGAGTAGAGGCACATATGTGATATGTGCAGGACCGAGAATAATGCGATATGAGATACCGTATTATATTCTCGCAATATTTAGATATGAACCGGGTCATCGGATCAAGTATTGATTCGATGAATCGGTACATGATATATTAGTCGGTTATATTCGATATAGCCGGATCGTCGGATCAAGTGTAGATTCGATAATTTAATGTATAATAATATATATGATATATTGTATTAAATTATCTAATATTGGCTCGCTTTATTTCATTTTCTCACCGGATTAATACATTGATATATATGCGATATATGTTAATTGTATTATTTTCTTTTGTTGCAAATATATAATATATATGTGATATATATTATTGTGACATGATATGATTTATTATTAAACATATTTAAGGATGATTAAATGGGATTAGGGTTTGATTAGGGTTAGCTTCTTCTTGCACCTTCTAAAGCTTCGCTTTTGTCTTGGTTAAGATATTATGGTTGATATTTTTCCATGACTCATAACTTAACCTAACCAAACCCTAACTCTAGTTTATTCTCTACAAACTCTTATCCTATCATCCTTGACCATGGTTCTATAATCAATCATATACATTTCTTTTCTATTCATCACAAAAGGATTATCTTTTCCATTATCATCTTCTTCTCTCTCGAGTTCAAAAAGAAAAAGCTTGCTAAAAATTCCTTTTGTGATGATTTCTTGTGAGAAAGTGAATTAAAAAGAAAGCATAATTACTACTCCCTCATCCTCATCTAATCTAGCCCATTAGATTAGGGTGTTCACATCTTTAGAGTGAGATAGCTTGGCTTATTGTAACTTCGACGTAGATCATCGGAGATTCGGAACACTTCAAGCTAGCATGGATCGTTCGAGTCGTGGAGCCTCTCTAGAGTCCGGGAGATCGTGGATCATGGCAAAGGGACTTCTACTCGAAGCTTGTGAAGCGAAGGAGTGGACTACAAAGATTGTAATCCCTCACACTTAGATAAAAAGATGTCATCTTGCATGCTAAACCCTAATAATCTTGCAAAGATCCTGTCTTTGGGTTGTTCGGAACATGTAAAATTTTATTCGTGCATGTTTGATGCTTTATGAACCTTCACAAGTGTGTCCAGGAACCCTACAGTGGTATCAGAGCCTATCTAGAGCATTAGGCGATGTGTTTACGAAGTTAAAACTCCGATCGAACCCGAACCGACGAAAATGAACCCCTCTCTGTACATTTTTTAAAATCTGGATTTTTTCTGAATTAAAAATACCTGAAAAATTCAGCAGAGAAAAATAAGAATTACTGTGAAATTCGAGCCATTGATCCGTACAAACGACCGCGGAATCGCGGCCATTCCCTGCTTGGGCCGCGGTTCCGCGGCAATACTGTTCGATTCGACATTTTTGTTTTTACAGTAATTCTTTATTTGTGCTTATATAGTTTGTGGTATTTTTATTTTGACTCAAAGGTTGAGTGATCTGGGGTTTCTTTTGTAATCGTAGATTCGATCGGAAAATTTAAATTCGTTATTATTTCCGGATATTTAGAAACTGTTAAACTATTTGAACGGATATCATTAACTCACTTTTTCCCGGCATGAAAAACTTTCAAGTGTTGAATTTTTATCGGGTTTAAATCTTTCGGAAAAATGGTACAAGTTAAGCGGTGGACCTTCTAGAAGACAACAAACCTTAAGTCGATTTTGTGACCGTCTTGAACTGCCTTTTGAACCTTCGGGTTTGGGGCAGTACGGCATGCCACATGTGGGGCGTTGGCTTGACCCTTCTACGGCTGGATCACTGGTACTGTGACATATTCTGGGATTATTTGAACTCCGCTCAAGTGTTGAGCACTTTAGAAAATTTTGGGTATTTGATTATCTGTTCGAAAAGTTTAATACTGTCTATTTATCTGGAATGTGATACAATATGTGGAATTCATAGAGTTAGGCATGAAATACGAAGTATGTGATATTTCGGATTTACGATGTCTGAAGTGAATGTGGATTCCAAATATTGTAGTTTTACACTTTCTTTTTTGTGACCGTAAGTGTAGTATGTAGTTGTATTGCCGGTTGTCGTTGCTATACATTGACGACGATCGGTGTATGCATACTTACTTACGTTGATGATATGTGATATTATGTGTTGCTGAGATATGATGCGCAGGATTGTCGCGATTGAATAGCGGGGGGTTTTATGTGAGATGAGAGTTTTATATTTTCATTCATGTAAATTCAAATGTAATGTAATATTCTTTTATTTGGGGCACTTCCAGGTTGAGGTTGATGCCACCAGTGTTGTATATTATTTACTTTTCGGCATTAGGAAGGACCCAAAGAGGGGAGCACAGGTGACCGGGTTCTGGGGTTCAGTGGGAGGCCATCTCGAGGAGTCGAGACCGAGTCTCCTAAACTACAGAATTGGTAGGGTCGCTTGCCGCTCTCGTAGGGGTCCAGGGTGTGGGCTTGGCTATTCATCGCGATCGTGGAATCCGTATTTTCTATTATTGGCCAAGTACTAAATACGGACGTCCTAATATATCCCACATTATATCTATGTTTCTGCTGTGTTATCTGTGATGAGATCATTTGATATATTGTGATGGATACAGTATATAGTATATATGATATATTATAAACGTTACTTATGTTTTACACCCGTGCTAGCCCTGCCCTACTCTGTCGTTAGTTACCTAACCTAACGGTGCACGAGGGGACATCGAGGCGAATGCGGATGGCATAAGTGTACGTCGTATTTATCTGTGATGCTTAGGATGCATAAGCTGATGGGATTTTATTAATGAGATTAATAAAAAGAAAAGAAACCTAAAGATGTTGTAGAATCAAAACTTTATAAAAAGGGTAGCTACAGTTTTGCTTTGCACAGTGATATATATGATATGTCCTGCACCTTATTCGATGGGGAAAGAGCCGAGATCCCTTCACCGGGAGTGACCTCTTTAGCGAAACTGGCAGATGCTACAAAACTCGGTTTGTCATTTGATTGCTTTTAGAGTTTTGCTTTGCACAGCGGTATATATGATATATCCTGCACCTTATTCGATGAGGAAAGGGCCGACGATCCCTTCACCGGGAGTGACCCCTTTAGCAAAACTAAGAAAAGCCTCAAAAACACTACTTTTTCAAAATTCACATGATTCTACGACGATATCAAGTTCATTACGCTCAAAGTTTTCTGAAAAACCTGCGTAACCCTCCGTCATTTTAGGAGAATAGAGTACTTAGTATTCGTGCTGCGTTTGTTGACCATAGTTAAGGCGCAGTGTACGGTAGCTATGTGATGTTTTCCTATAAACATAAGATGTGATTAATTAGGACAGTCATATGACTTTATTGACCATAGTTAAGGGTCATGTGGGTGGGTCTAAATTAATCAAGAAATGACGGGTAGAACTTGACTAGTGCTTATGATTTGTTGACCATAGTTAAGGTCATAAGTCACTAGGGGTAAAAGCATTATCGGGAATTTCAAGTGTTGAAATTTGCAATGAGATTGCATACCTTCTATGAGATAGTTGGATCCTGATACCCACTGCGAGTAAGAGTTACTCCTGAGAGAGTTTTACACAGGACAATTAGTCGATCAAGTAGGTGTCTAGAAAAATGTTAACGAGGTTACGCCTCTGGGAAAACGAGGTTTACTTTAATTAGGTCCGTACGAAAGCACGGGGAACCTCCCTCAAGTACCGACACTGATCTGGCTGAAAGATTGACGAAATTGTAGGGTGTAATTAATCCCGGCTGATCTTACCTTTTAGGGTTTGAAGGTAGATTTGATAAAAACAGTGGGAGACATCCTGATTAGATAAGATAATAACCAATCTAATCTTGCAAGAGCATACGCTAAAGTGTTTTCTTCTCTCTCTCTAAGTAGCGACCATGTCAGGCCATAATCAAGATAATAATATGGATGTATTGACTAAACCCGATTATTGTACTGAGCAAGGGAACGTTGGACCCGTTCTTTCTTATAAGAGTTATAAGACTGAACAGGGAATAAGAGAATATCTGGATTCTCAAGCTGCCCAAAAGAACATGCATGTTGATGCATCTTCTTCGGGTGTGTTAGTTATTGAGAACTGTTTCTCAGTTCACCCTACATCCTGGGTATTAGATACCGGATCGGGATCCCATATATGTAAATTGTTACATGGGCTACGAAAAGGTAGAGAACTGGGAAAAGGTGATCATTCCGTTCAAGTAGGTAACGGTGCAAGTATTGCAGCCAAAGCAGTTGGCGAATATCATCTTGTGTTGCCAAGTCGTAATACACTGATTCTAAATGAGTGCTATTATATACCGAACATGATGTGCAATATTATATCAGTCTCTTTATTAAGTAAAGAAGGATATAATTTTGTAGTAAAGGATAATATTATGAACATATTCCTAGATCAAAAGTTGATTGCATCAGGCTCGTTACATAATGGCCTATTTATCCTAAATCAGAATACAGTCCTCAATATACAAAACACACACAAGAGGAAAAGTTCAGAAATGAACGAATCCTTCTTGTGGCATTGTAGACTTGGTCATATCAATGCGACACGACTGGCTAAGTTATATAAAGATGGTTATTTGAATCCGTTCGAATTATCATCTTATGATACTTGCCATTCATGTCTCAAAGGAAAAATGACCAAAGCTCCATTTAGTGGACACGGAGAAAGAGTTACTGAACTCTTAGGACTGGTACATAGTGATGTATGCGGTCCGATGTCCACACATGCCAGGAACGGTTCTTCCTACTTCATTACATTCACTGATGATCTCTCTAGATTCGGACATGTGTTCCTAATGAAACACAAGTCTGAAGCTTTTGAGAAATTTAGAGAATATAAGCACGAAGTAGAGAATCAAACGGGCAAAAGTATTAAGATTCTTCGATCTGATCGAGGAGGTGAATACTTAAGCAATGAGTTTGTGGATTATCTAAAAGAGAATGGGATTCTCTCTCAGCTTACTCCTCCTTATACACCACAGTACAACGGTGTATCGGAGCGGAGGAATCGCACCCTATTGGATATGGTGCGCTCTATGATGAATACTGCTGAGTTACCTATTTCCTTTTGGGGTTATGCGCTGGAGACAGCCGCATATCTATTGAATAGAGTTCCAACTAAATCGGTGCCTACCACTCTATATGAGATATGGAATGGAAGAGACCATCTCTTAAACGAGTTAAGATATAGGGTTGTCCAGCCTATGTTAAAAAGCAAAATCCGGACAAACTCGGGGCAAGATCAGGTCTATGTAAGTTTGTAGGATATCCAAAAGATTCTTATGGATATATCTTCTACCACGGCGAGGAACAAAAAGTGTTTATTTCTCAATATGCCACCTTTTTAGAAAAGGAATTTCTTGCAAAAGAAATTAGTGGCGAAGAGGTAGAGCTGGAAGAGGTTCCAGCACCGCAGACTACAACTGATAATTTATTGGAACCAGAGGATTCAGTAGTATCCGACGAACCCCAGCCTCTCCTCCGATCTAGTAGGGTTTCTCGTCCACCTGAGAGATACTACAGTTTTCTCATTGATGGTGGAAGCGAGGATTGCATCATGGAAGATGATGACCCGACTAGTTTCGAGCAGGCCATCACGAGTGGTGACTCTATGAAATGGCTGGATGCAATGCGATCTGAGATGGAATCCATGTACACCAATAAAGTATGGATTTTGGAAAATGCTCCTGAAGGGGTAAAACCCATTGGGAGCAAGTGGATTTTTAAAAAGAAATTTGGTGTAGATGGAAATGTTGAGACTTTCAAAGCTAGACTTGTAGCAAAGGGATTTCGTCAACGACCAGGTGTGGACTATGACGAAACCTTTTCTCCAGTTGCTATGCTTAAGTCCATCCGGATCTTACTTGCCATTGCTGCATACCATGACTACGAAATCTGGCAAATGGATGTTAAGACCGCCTTTCTAAACGGTGATTTAGAAGAGTGCGTGTACATGACTCAGCCAGAGGGCTTCGTAGATAGTGGGAGCAGCGGAAAGGTGTGCAAGCTGCTTAAATCCATTTATGGGTTAAAGCAAGCATCGCGGAGTTGGAACATCTGTTTTGATGTTGTAGTCAAAGAGTTTGACTTCATCAAAAATATAGATGAACATTGTATCTATAAGAAGGTAGCAGAGGGTAAGGTTTTCTTCCTCGTATTGTACGTGGATGATATACTCTTGATAAAAAATGATATTCCTATGCTGCAATCAGTCAAGCTCTTCTTATCACAGAGATTCTCAATGAAAGATCTAGGTGATGCCTCCTGCATATTGGGAATCATGATCTATAGAGATAGATCTAAACGGATACTGGGATTGTCCCAATCCAAGTACACTGACACCATACTAAAGAGGTTTAGTATGGAAGAATCCAAGCGTGGGAACCAACCCACGATCTCTGGACTCACTCTCTCCAAAGAGATGTCTCCCAAGACTGATTTGGAAAGAGCTCGCATGCAAGGGATACCCTATGCTTCGGCAGTAGGCTCTATCATGTATGCGATGCTATGTACCAGACCTGATGTAGCATACTCACTAAGTGTAGTGAGTCGGTATCAAGCAGATCCTGGAGAGAGTCACTGGACAGCTGTGAAGAACATTCTCAAATACTTGCGAAGGACTAAGGAGATGTTCTTGGTGTATGGTAACGGAGAACTCCATGTGGAGTCCTTTACCGATTCCAGCTTCCAAAGTGATAAGGACGATTCTAAGTCGCACTCGGGTTTTGTCTTTACCCTCAATGGAGGGGCGGTATGTTGGAAGAGTTCCAAACAGGAAACCGTTGCAGACTCGACGATAGAGGCTGAATACATCGCTGCCAACGATGCTGCCAAAGAGGCTGTCTGGATAAAGAAGTTCATTAGTGAACTTGGTGTGGTTCCATCCATTGAGCATCTAATACCTCTGTATTGCGATAACAATGGAGCTGTAGCTTTGGCCAAGGAACCCAGGTCCCATCAGAAGTCCAGACATATTCTTAGGCGGTATCACCGGATCAGGGAGATAGTTGATCGCCGGGAGATCGAGGTCAGGAGAGTAGATACGAAGGACAACACTGCGGATCCATTCACGAAGGCTATTCCCCAGATACAGTTTGAGAGATTATTCGGGATGCTAGGTATGAGATATTATAGTAGCTGGCCTTAGTGCAAGTGGGAGATTGTTAGTTATGTATATGCCCTAGAGGCTATTGTTGTACATATGATGTATATTATAATGGATGCTTGGATATATATAGAGTGGACTTTCTTGCTCGTCATGACAGTATGCTATTTGGTTTCACTTTATCTTAACATATTGACTTGTATTGGTTTACTGTTTTTCTCTCACATGTTGATAAAGCCCTTAGGATCTGTACTCGACTACTGGGACTATGATGAGATCATACTAGTGGGGCCATGGTAGTCGATGAGTACATCCTATAACTGTTCCTAGTCGAGGGTATATCGAGACAGGGCATCGATACACCAGAGTAGACTAGCGTATACGCATCTTGACCCATATGATGGGCGATGGATGATCCAATATCCATCGGTGTTTGACATCAGAGATGGTGTACGGGTGCTCAGTAGAGACTGGGTACACTGGACGGACTCGCCGAGAACTCCCAGATGGTGATATACCACACGTCAGATGGCAGTTCTCCGGTGACACTGGTACAGGGTAATCTGTAGACCCGAGATCGTCATAGAGACTTGTGTGATTCCCACTGTGCTTTGATTTCCACCTTACCACGTCCAAGAGGGCGTGCAAAACGGTGGCTTTTGGGTTCAGTCCCGAATCAAATGGAGGCAATGAGCAATAGGAGGGGATTCGTCTCTCCCGGTATAGGGAGTTGATGTCGTGCTTTGTTTGATTGGCTATAACTGGAAGTCTCTGGCTAGGGCTGATATAGAAATTTACTGGTAAGTGTTACACGTAGTTTCTCGACCCGTTATGAGCCACACATCGACACGACTTATCGGTTACTGGGGTCTGACGTATACCACCCCTAGACTTGATATGGGACATATCAGACGAAGAGACCGGATTGTACGGGAGTGTTACTGATTGGATTCATAGGAGAACGCACAGGCTAGCTTGTTGATCTTCTGATCGCTCATACCTGGGTGGCTGTTACGTTTAGCTGACCGCTTGCAGCTTGTGGGTGTTTGATATGATCATCACCTGCTACCGGCGTATTGACGATTCTTTAGAGTCCTACACAGAGGTTTCTTGGCTCAGGCGAAACGGAGTAGAGGCACATATGTGATATGTGCAGGACCGAGAATAATGCGATATGAGATACCGTATTATATTCTCGCGATATTTAGATATGAACCGGGTCATCGGATCAAGTGTTGATTCGATGAATCGGTACATGATATATTAGTCGGTTATATTCGATATAGCCGGATCATCGGATCAAGTGTTGATTCGATGATTTAATGTATAATAATATATATGATATATTGTATTACATTATCTAATATTGGCTCGCTTTATTTCATTTTCTCACCGGATTAATATATTGATATATATGCGATATATGTTAATTGTATTATTTTCTTTTGTTGCAAATATATAATATATATGTGATATATATTATTGTGACATGATATGATTTATTATTAAACATGTTTAAGGATGATTAAATGGGATTAGGGTTTGATTAGTGTTAGCTTCTTCTTGCACCTTCTGGAAACTTTGCTTTTGTCTTGGTTAAGATATTATGGTTGATATTTTTCCATGACTCATAACTTAACCTAACCAAACCCTAACTCTAGTTTATTTTCTACAAACTCTTAGCCTATCATCCTTGACCATGGTTCTATAATCAATCATATACATTTCTTTTCTATTCATCACAAAAGGATTATCTTTTCCATTATCATCTTCTTCTCCCTTGAGTTCAAAAAGAAAAAGCTTGCTAAAAATTCCTTTTATGATGATTTCTTGTGAGAAAGTGAATTAAAAAGAAAGCATAATTACTACTCCTTCATCCTCATCTAATCTAGCCCATTAGATTAGGGTGTTCAACTCTTTAGAGTGAGATAGCTTGTGTTATTGCAACTTCGACGTAGATCATCGGAGATTCGGAACACTTCAAGCTAGCATGGATCGTTCGAGTCGTGGAGCCTCTCTAAAGTCCGGGAGATCATGGATCGCGACAAAGGGACTTCTACTCGGAGCTTGTGAAGCGAAGGAGCGGGCTACAAAGGTTGTAACCCTCACACTTAGATAAAAAGATGGTATCTTGCATGCTAAATCTTAATAATCTTGCAAAGATCATGTCTTTGGGTTGTTCGGCACATGTAAAATTTTATTCGTGTATGTTTGATGCTTTATGAACCTTCACAAGTGTGCCCAGGAACCCTACAGTGTCTACCACGCCATATGAGATATGGCATGGGAAGAGACCATCTCTTAAGAGAATTAAGATTTGGGGTTGCCCGACCTATGTTAAAAAGCAGAATCCGGACAAACTCGAGACACGGTCAGTCATGTGTAATTTTGTGGGATATCCAAAGAACTCTTATGGATATCTTTTCTACCACAAGGAGGAACAAAAGGTGTTTGTTTCTCAGCATGCCACATTCTTGGAAAAAAAGTTTTTCACAAATGAAATTGATGGCAATGTGGTAGATCTAGAAGTGGTTCTAGAGACACAAACTACAAATGACGACTTGGTTGAACCGGTTGTTTCAATAGAAACTGAGGAACCTCGGCCACTCCGTAGGTCTGGTAGGACTTCTCGCCCACCGGAGAGGTACTACGGTTTCCTCATTGATGGTGACAGAGAAGACTGCATCATGGAGGATGATGATCCTACCAGTTTTCAGCAAGCTATCATGAGTGGAGACTCTGTGAAGTGGCTGGATGCCATGAGATCCGAAATGGAGTCTATGTACACCAACAAAGTATGGACTTTGGACGTTGTACCCCCTGGGGTAAAACCTGTAGGGTGCAAATGGATCTTTAAAAGAAAGATTGGTGTAGATGGGCAGGTAGAGACCTATAACGCAAGACTTGTGGCGAAGGGTTTTCGTCAAAGACCAGGTTTGGACTATGACGAGACTTTTTCACCCGTAACCATGCTTAAATCCATTCGGATCCTACTTGCTATTGCTGCTCACTACGACTATGAAATCTGGCAGATGGACGTTAAAACGGCATTTCTAAATGGAGATTTAGAAGAATGCGTTTATATGGATCAGCCGGAGGGCTTCATTGACAGTGGGAGCAGCGGGAAAGCATGTAGATTGCTTAAATCCATATATGGATTAAATCAGGCATCACGGAGTTGGAACATCTGTTTCGATGATGTTATCAAAGAGTTTGATTTCATTAAAAATCCAGATGAACCTTGTGTTTATAAGAAGGCTGTAGGAAGAGCTGTCACATTCCTCGTATTGTACGTGGATGGCATTCTTCTGATAGGAAATGATATTCCTATGCTACAGTCGGTCAAATCATTCTTATCACTAAGGTTCTCCATGAAGGACCTGGGTGATGCCACATACATTATGGGCATTTGGATCTATAGGGATAGATCCAAAAGGTTATTGGGATTGTCCCAAACCAGGTACATCAACACCATCCTAAAAAGGTTTAGTATGGAAAACTCCAAGCGGAGTGCTTTACCCGCTTGCCATGGGGTCAATCTCTCCAAGGACTCTTGCCCAAAGACCGATAAAGAGAGAGCTCGCATGAGCATTATACCCTATGCTTCGGCAATAGGATCTATAATGTATGCGATGTTATGTACACGCCCAGATGTAGCTTATGCACTTAGTGTTGTAAGCAGGTATCAATCCAACCCAGGGGAGAATCACTGGATAGCTGTGAAAAACATTCTTAAGTACTTGCGAAGGACTAAAGAATTGTTCTTGGTGTATGGTAATAGAGATCTCCAAATGGAGGCCTTTACCGATTTGAGCTTCCAGAGCGATAAGAACGACAGCAAATCTATCTCAGGGTTTGTATTTACCCTCAATGGAGGGGAGGTAAGTTGGTAGAGTTCCAAACAGGATACCGTTGCAGACTCTACGATGGAGGCTGAGTACATTGTTGTAAATGATGCCGCCAAGGAACCCGTCTGGATGAGAAAGTTCGTCTCCGAGCTAGGAGTAGTTCCAACCATTATTGATCCAATACCATTGTATTGTGATAATAATGGGGCTATGGCGTTAGCTAAGGAGCCCAGGTCCCATCAGCGATCCAGACACATCCTGAGGCGCTTTCATTTGATCCGGAAGATTGTAGATCGCTGTGAGATCGAGATTAGGAGAGTAGACACAAAGAATAACGCCGCGGATCCACTCACCAAGGCCCTCCCTCAGCCGCAGCATGAGCGACTTTTTGAGATGTTGGGTATGAGATACACCAATAACTGGCCTTAGTGCAAGTGGGAGATTGTTGGATATATGTATGCCCTAGAGGCCATTATATGATAGTGGATGTATTTATACACATATATATATATATATATATTCAGTGTACTTTCTTGCTCGACATGATAGTATGCTATCTGGTTCTTCTTTATCTGACATGTTGATTTGATCATTCTTTTATTCATTCACACATGTTGATAAATCCCTGAGGATATAGACTTGACTACTGTGATTATGATAGAGATCATGCTAGTGGGACATCTATAGTTTATAAACATATCCTGGAATGTCCCTAGTCGTAGGTGTATCGAGATGGGACATCGATATACCAGAGTAGACTAGCGTATATGATACTAGACCCATATGATGGGCGATGGATGTTCCCACATTCATCGATGTTTGACATCGAGATCGTATACGGGTGCTCAGTGGTGACTGGGTACACTGGACGGACTCACCGAGAACTCCTATATGGAATTATATCTGTCGTCGGATAGCATTTCTCAGGTGACACTGGTGCAGGTTAGTCTGTAGACCCGAGATCGTCATAGAGTCTTGTGTGTTCTCCCACTGTACTTTGATTACCACCCTACCACGGCTCTACTGAGTCGTGCAAACAGGTGGTCGTTGGGTACAGTCCCGAGACACACGAAGGCGATGAGCGATAGGAGGGGTTTCGTCACTTTCGGTATTGGGAGTTGATGCTGTGCTGTGCTCGACTGGCTATATCAGTAAGTCCCTGACCAGGGCTATTGAGATTTACTTATAAGTGTTATCAGTAGTTTCTCGATCTGTTATACACCATTCATCGGCACGACTTATTGAGTTATTGGGGTCGACGTTACCATCCCTAGACTCGATATGCAGCATATCTGACGAAGAGACTGGACTGTACGGTAGTGTTGCCGGTTGGCTCGACGGGAGTTGTAACAGGTTCGCTTGTTTTCTTCTGATCGCTCAATACTCGGGTGGCCGTTACGTTTAGCTGACCGCTTGCGGCTTGAGGGCGCTTGATATGATCATCACCCACTGCCGGCGTATTGATGAGTCTCAGAGTCCCACAATGGAGTTACCTAGTCCAGGCGAAATGATGTGGTGTGCATATGCGATATGCATGTGGACCCGGTTAAAATGCGCGTATGAGATACCGTATATTAATCGGGCGGCTTGCTTTTGGTCGGGTCGTATGTGATATGACCGGGTTGCTAAATCAAGTGTTGATTTATCATTAACCATTAGTTTCTCACTTGAAATCATTTCTTGAGTTTATGTTGTATGCATGCATATATGCATTCATTCTCATTCATGCACATAGGATGTGCGTGCACACATACATGCATACATAATGGTTATCATGGTTGTTGATATAGTAGATGGTGGCAGTATAAGACTCACACCTTATGTAAAATATATGGATATTATTTATTTGGAAAAAGGAAAATAAAAATGGAAATTGTTTCATGGTTAATATTTTATTCCTTCATTAACCCTATTGACTAACCATGATTTAATTTCTATGGTCATTTCTTTTCCAAACAAAAATATCTAGATATTTTATAACCATGGTTTACAATGAGAGTGTGAAAATATATATATTTTCATTTTCTCATTTTCTTAAAAAGCTTATCATTATCTTGAGTTTTCTAAAGCCATCATCTTCTTCCTCCTTTCTCCTTTGCTCTCTAGATTTCTCAAGTGAGCAAAAGAGTTACCAAGTTAGGATTTTGAAGTGAGAAAACCAACCGCAACACCATTCTACACTAGTCTTGCCCATTAGTGAAGAGTGTTTAGCTTCTATTTCATCTCTTGATCTTGTGAAGTTTCAAGCTTGGACAAAGAGGACTCCGGGTGGATCATCGTGGACCTAGAGGATCTCAAGCGGACTTTTTCCAACCCTCAAGTAGCCAAGGATTCTAGCGTAGGGAGCTATAAAGGTTGTACTCTCAAAACCCTAGGTTTTATTACTTGTGATGATGTCTTTGTTAAGAAACCCTAAATTTCTAGTGATGATTCTTTGTATGTTCACTTAGCACCTTAAAAATTTGATTTTGAGACATGTGATGCTTCCAAACCCTTCATGAGGTGCTAGGTAAACCTAACAGGGATCTTGGCTCTTTCTTCATCGAATGAGGTGCTGGATATTCATCAAGGAATACCATTATGCACAGAAAAACACTAGAGAAGCTATTAAAACTAAACAGAGTGGGTTGTAGTATTTTCTAGTTTTGCTAAAAAGGTCACTCCCGGTGATGGGATCTCGACTCTTTCCTCATCGAATGAGTTATTGGATATTCATGAAGGAATACTACTATGCAAAGCAAAAACTAGAGCTACCTTTTTAAAATTTCGATTCTACAATATCTTTAGGTTTCTTTTCTTTCATTAATCTCATTAATGAAGTCCCATCATTTGTGTTTCCCTAAACATCACAGAAAAGAAACGAAAATAGAACGCACGCTTATGCCGTCCGCATTCTCCGCAGAGCCTCGTCATGCACCGTTAGGTTACTTAACTAATGGTAGAGCGGGAGCTGGACTAGCACGGGTGCAAAACAAAAGCAACGTTTATATATATATATATATAGCATTCGTCTCACACAGTTATATGATCACATCACAGAACTAAGCAGCAGAAGTAAAACATATGAAATGTTGGATATATTAGGATGTCCGTGTTTTCAATTCAGCCAGTAATGAAAAACACAGATTCCACAGTCGTGATGAATAGCCAAACCCACATCCTTAGACCCCTATGAGTGCGGCAAGCAACCCTGCCAATTCTAGAGTTAGGAGACTCGGTCTCGACTTCTCGAGATGGACTCCGCACGGACTCTAGAACCCGGTCACTTATGCACCCCGCCTTGGGTCTATCCTAATGCAGAAAGGTAAATAATATACATCAAAGGTAACATCATCCTCAACCCGTAAGTGTCCCAATAAAAGAATATTACATACATTTTTACATGAATAAAAATGAAAAACCCTCATCTCACACAAAACCCTATCTATTCAATCATGACGATCCAATATAACATATCAGCAACACATAACATCACATGTCATCGACGTAAGTAAATATGTGTATCCCAAATTCAGTTGACGTATAGCAATGAGATCGGGAACACACCACATATTACACTTACGGTCACAGAAAAGAAATGAAAACTACAATGTTTAGAATCTGCAAATACCTTAGACATCATAAACCCGGAATATCTTATATTTCGAATTTCATGCCTAACTTATAAACCTTGCATTTTAGTCTCAAATTGAAAACTCTTTTTAATAAGATGTCGGATAATTCAACAAGATTCCCGACTAAGTGATCGCGTACTATACGCTATTGCGATGGAGTTTTGATCCGAATCAAAACTCTACGGCAATCGATCAAACGAGATTAAACGGCTAGACTTACAATATACTAATTAGTTTTCATAAAACTAATTTTTCTGGATTCTAAAAATTGTATCACATATCATCCAAATCTATACGACGCTAAACATTTCAATCGATTTAACAAACACCCACAAATCACAGAGACCTTAACAATTTGAGTCTCAATAAAACATCCAGAAAGTGCAAAATAAAATACTGGAGCAGCATAAGAAAGATGAAGCCGAAACACCACAAAGAGGCGGCGGAACCGCGGCTAAACTAGAGGTTTGTCCGTGGTTCCACGGTGCTTTAATGGAGTTGGCTCGTCAAATTTCTTTGGGCTCTACTAAATTCCCTGCACGATTTTCTGCATATTTTTAATTTGAAAAATTCCAACTTTTGAAAAATCGACAGAAACTTGATAAAATCGGGTTTTTCGAAAACCGATCAGACACTTTAACATCGTAAAGACTTTCCCTAATCTTCTAGCTTGGCTCTGATACCATGAAAGTCTACCCTAGCACCACCATGAGGTTTAAACCGGCATCAAACATGCAATTTAAAAAATTTCTTGGTGCTAAGCAAGATTAACTAAGGATCAAACTAGAATATTAAGGTTTACATGATATTTAAAGAACTTTACACTATGAGAACTATACTACAACCTTTGTAGACTGTGTCCTTCTCTTTTAAAGCTCCGGGTTGTAGTCCCTATGACTCCTCATAGCTCCACTTGAAGATTGAACGAACTTGCTTCAATGACCTTCGTGCCGAAGATGATCCACCTGAAGCTCCGCTAATCCAAGCTACCTCTTCACTAAACTCTTTAGTGAAGGAAACACACTACCCTTAATTTCTTATCAAGTGTAGGATGGTAAAGTAGGGGTTTTGTTTGCTTACTAGGGTTTTCACAAGCATAATTTTTCACAACACATGTGAGGGATTGAGCTTGTAGGTGGAGAATGTAGAAGATGGAGAGAGCTAGAAGAATTAGCTCAAGAAAAATGGCTAAGGAAAAATCCAACCAAGTGAAGAATGGCTCTACACTTGATCTCACTTATTCAAGCATGGAATTATTTGCAATAATAAACTGGAACATGCTTGAATAGTGAGTCAAGATAAATAAATAAATGATAAAGCCCATGCTTCACCGATACCCAAAAAATCTCCCCATTTCCTCCCTCATTTTCTATTTTCCCAAAATAGAAAATCCATGCTATGCTTCATTATAACTATATATATATATATATATATATATATATATTATGAAAATAATTAGTGGGCTAATAATAATAGTTAATATATAAATATATCAAATACAATATATATCAAATTATTAAATCAACACTTGATTTAATAATCCGGTTATATCACATATAACCGACTAATATCATTTATCTATATATCACATTATCAAATCAACACTTGATTCAATAATCCGATTATATCACATATAATCTAACCGATAACAAATAACTGTCAGATTAGAATACGGTATCACATACTCGTATTTAATCAGGTCCCCGCACATATCAACATATGTGCCCTAGTTCGTTTCTCTTGAACCAGAAAACTTCTATGTGGGACTCTAAAGACTCGTCAATACGCCAGCAGTAGGTGATGATCACATCAGTCACTCACAAGCCATCATCGGTACTAGCTGGACGTAACGATTCCCTAGGCATTGAGTGAATAGAAGATTAACAAGCAAGCTTGTCCAAACTCTCATGAAGCCTATAGGTAGCACTTACCGTACAGTCCGGTCTCTTCATCTAATATTTCGCATATCGAGTCTGGGGGTGGAATCGTCAGACCCCAATAACTTGATAAGCCATGCCGATGTGTCGCGTATAACGGTACGAGAAACTACTGATAACTTTTACCAGCAAATCTCATCAACAGCCCAGGCCAGGGACTTCCTGTTATAGCCAATCGATAATAGTGCAACATCAAATCCCTATACCGGGAGAGACGAAATCCCTTCTATCGCTCATTGCCTCCAGGTGACTCGGGACTGTATCCAAAATCCACTTGTTTGCATGACTCCTTTGAGCCGTGGTAGGGAGGAAATCAAAGCACGGTGGGAACCACACGAGACTCTATTGCGATCTCGGGTCTACAGAATAACATGTACCAGTATCACCAGAGAACTGCTATTTAACGATAGGTATTGTACCATCTAGTAGTTCTCGGCGCATCCTGTTCGGTGTACCCATTCTCTAATGAGCACCTGTGTACAATCTTTGATGTCAAACACTAATGGCTATGGGATCAACCATCGCCCTTTAAAGGGTCAAGAAACGTACAGACTAGTCTATTCTGGAATATCGATGCCCTGTCTCGATACTCCCTCGACTAGGAACTGTTAAAAGATGTGCTTGTAGACTACACAAGTCCCAGTAGTATGATCTACATCATAGTCCTGGAAGTCAAGCAAAAATCCTAAGGGCTTTATCAACATGTATATGAGAGACAGTATAATAATACCAGTGAACATGTTATGATAAAGGCAACCAGATAGCATACTATCATGTCGAGTAAGAAAGTCCTCTATATATATGTCCAAGCATCTACTATATCATACAGTAATGGCTTCTAGGGCATACATATTCCTAACACCGTCTGCAATACACGCTCGAATGAGAAAAGATGGAGGCAACTCCCCCTCTAGACTTACCCCACCAGCTCCAATGATGGAAGTTGACGCTACTGTTCCAATTGGGAACATGTTTGATTTGCTTAGGAGGGTGTGCAAGAACTCTCCAACCGCGGTGCTAAACAAATCTCCCTCGCCTGCAGAAGCCAGAACACAGGCAAAGAAAGAGCAGCCCCATCAGCGGCTCTCCTCCCAAATTCACAGGATCTGGCAGAAACTCCAGGACTCTGTGATCAACAAAGATTACTTTCGTCGGCCGAAGAAATTAAAGGCTCGGCAAGAAGAAGACCATCCCTGCATCATACAGTGAGAGACTCTCTCTATACAGGTGCCTGTCATAACGGTTCCTTCAACTTCGACCTCTTACAAAAGGATGAGGCCGGAGAAAATCCCATCGCCGGCGGTAAATTCCAAAGGCGATGGACCTAAATGCCCCAAGTATGGGGGCATGGTCGTGCATACGGTCCACATGGCTTCCGGGAGAGAAGAAAGCCGTGTTTCCACAGGTCATCGACCGCTGATTGATGTGAAAAAGTGTTTGTAGTAATAACCATAATCAATAATGGTGTCGCATGTAGCTAGCCGAGATAAGTTCGGGTCGTCCGCAGAGATGCGTGGAGCTTCTAGTTTTTCTTTAGACGAGTTGAATAAAATAAAAGAAGAATAGATTCTAGATCTATGTTAAACATGGATGTAGAATATATATAAAGAAGAGGGTTTGTAGGGTTCGTTAGAATTTAGTAGTATTGGATGATTAATTAAAGATGACTCATTTTATCTTTTGATAGATTTAAAACTAGATCGATAGTGATGAATGAGGATCAGTGTTCTTGGAAGAAACCAGGGTTTTCCTACTATTGACCCTTGTCCCTTCATTGATCTCTATTCATGTCTAGCCTTTACCAAAACAATTGTTAATCTAATCTCAAATCGCGGTCGAGACTATCAATAAATTGGTAGCACGCCCGATAAGGATGTTAACGATTCTTTTGCTAAAGTTTATAAACTTCAAAAGATGTAAAAGAAGTTAAAATATTTTTTCATCCATTGATCTACCCTAATCCTACGAACCATATCAAGCGGTGAATTACTCATGCATGGTTGAGATAGAAGAAGAAGAAGGGGTAGAAATCATCATGTAAATACAAAATAATTAAAATAATGATCTATCTTTATTAATCAACTTTACAAGTACAAATCCTTCGAATTTAGATTACAAGAGGAAGAAGTTGCTCTCGATCTCTTCCTCGTAGGAAGTATTTGCTCCGTCGAAATTCACGCCGCTCTATCATGTTGAATCGTGGACCTGTCGTGGATCTCTTGTTCTTTGATGGTGATTTACTTCGTGTTAAAGGTGATCCTTTCTAAATTTAACTCTCGGTCCTTTAAATAGACCTAGAAGCAGAAACCCTGGATCCCCTGTACTAGGGTTTGTTGATACGATCCTACCTTTAAAATCTCAGATCCTACGGCCATGATACGGCCATGAATCGGCCGCGCATGTTGGGTCTTAGCCGGGGAAGCGCCGCGCTTTGGAGAGATCATGGCTTCAATCTTCTGGTGCTTCCTGATGTTGACACGTGGAGATTTATGTGATGTCTGGATTTTGGAAATATTTCCTGAGTCTCTGCAAGTATTGATTCTACGATTTTATTAGCAGATTTTTGATCCTGACATCTTGAATATCTTGATCTCCTGACCTGAGCTAAATCTGCACAATATCTCTATGAATAATATTAGTAATATTTGTTATATTAGAGATATAATCTTAATCATTTTATACGGTAATAAATCTTTACGAAATTTGATTAATAATATTTGATATGATATGCATATTTAAATTATCAAAATATCTTATAAATATAGTATGCATGTATTTTCCTTCATAATATTAATTATAATATATAAACATATGGTAAAGAGTAAATTTACAGATAAACCCACATATGTTCTATATTTATAATAAACACCTTTAAATATTTAAGAAAAATAAGGAAAATATTATATCAAATGTGCAATATTTTCGATCGAACAAATACCTCCAAATTTAACTTTGATCGTCCCTAGCAAACTAGTTATTCAAGAGAGGGAGAAAAAAGAAAAATAAAAACCTAGCACACTTTCGTAGGCAATCACGATTGCACTGAGCACGTGCAACAAGACTTTAAACCCCTAGGTGTCCCTAATAGGAGGAGTGTTGCCTCCTGAGTGTTTTCAGCGGATTACACCCATAAAATCCCATAATAAAAGAAAGACAATGAAAGTTACATACAAAGATAAGAACTATAAAAGAAAGAACTTGAAAAGAAGAGTTTCCAACTATACTACCTTTTCAGTTGCCATGAGCCCTATCTTAATGGTCATGAAAAGATGTTAGAAATCACATCATCCCTCAATAAAATATCGCCTTTAGTCTTCTTCCAAACATTGATCATATACCCCTATGCGTGTGTAAAAGACATCTCTACACTTAGAGAATTCAATTCAAGCTATCATACTCTTGTTTATCTTCCTTAGTAATTTTTAGTTGGTGAATATTTTAGATGGAATTGCTCACACATTCTACATATGACCGTTAATACTTCTTGAGGTATTAACCGACCGATTACCAAATGTGCTCGCTTATTTAGGCATAATTACTCGTCTTGCAACACCTAAGGCTTAGCAGTGGCTCCCAAACCAGTTGGTCTAAGGTACTAGGTGATAAAGCACCGCTATACTTTTTTATGCTGCCTTAAGCAATTACAAAACCGGTATTCATTTTTCTTCACCACTTTTTTTCTTTATATTTTTATTTTTCTTCATACAAAGACTTTTAGATAAGAGCATTTCAAGGTATTCTCTACTATCCCAACTTTCAAGATATGTGCAAGTGCGTATAGTAAGGTATCCACGTTCAAATGTTTGGCCTCAAGAATAGGGACTATTTTTCAGACTTATTTTTATACTCAGATTAGTTATTTTCTTCATCTTACTAACCCTTGGGACACCGGCTCATAACTACTTATTACTAGCTTCGTTTAAGAAAACATTTACCTTTCTTGCTTTTCTCAAACTATTCCTATCTTTCATATTTAATTTTTTCACTTTCAAACTTTCATTATCAATAAAAAATTTTATGCTTATATTTATGATAATGCAAAATAATGCGTGAATAAGCACAAATCTTTTCCAAACCTGTTTGCAGTAGTGTCCTCGCTGATGTCATCTGTTAAGCGTAAAAAACTGTAGATTTGGGAGGAAAAGTTATTAAAGAGGACATGAATTAAAGACGGTAAAATCCTCCCCCAAACTTATTTTTAGCTCATAATTTTGTAAAAATTTATTTTCTTTCAAGAGCCAAAATATTTTCTCCCCCCCCCCCCCCAAATTTGAGTAAAATAGTATTAAGCAATTAAAATTATGAGAGGGTTATAGTTATTGGCCTATGCAAAGCTTTGTAAAGACCAAAAGTCAACAACAACCATTCAAAGAATTTATCAATGTAACAATATAGTTGGTGGAAGATTAGAGATTTGAAGAAGTGGGGAGATAGGTGGCGGAATTGATCGAGTTTACGTCTCGGTTGGTAGAGATGGAACAATGATGGTGAACGAAAACGAGAATCTGAATGAGTATGTATGGGAAGAATAGTCATATTTTCGTATCGAATAAGAAGAAATGGTGGTAGTTTAACTTCTTCGGGTGGAGCTTGATTAATCACAAAATCCGTGTCGTTTAGGAATACGAGTTCATCGGCGAAAATATCTCTGAAACTATCATCGATGGTCCGATTGAACGTTTCAATATTAGTCAGTGTCACGCCAAAATTCAACACACTTGATTTGTCAAAAATTATGGAGGTAGGTGCCTTGAAAAACTCATCTAGCTCATTCTCAAAAGTGTCTAAATCAAGTGGTCTTTCAAGAATCATAGAACTCGAAATATCGGAGTGTGATTCATCAACACTCGATAAAATTAAAGGAAGATTAGAAGAAGAACCAAAGAAAGTGGATGATGAAATGGGTAAACAAATTTGGGTTTCGAGTATTGCTGAACCAGATGTGGGAAATGAAGACTGAATATCGTTCTGCTTTTCGGTCATGCTATCATCAATTTCCAGACGCTTAAGGGGTCGGGAAAACCAGTTAATGGTTCAAGATGATGTTCACACGGAAGTGAAAAGACATGATGAATTGGTGAAAAAAACTCATCTAAAACTGTGGGTTCAGCATACAAAATATCCTCAACGTCAATATCCTAAATCAAGTGAATGTTAAAATTCTCAGACACCTCATCAAAATCATGGTTTTCAATCAATTTCGGTTCTAAAGTGGAGGTGTAGAGATCATAAGGATTGGGTGTGGTTTCACTTGAAATGGACCCTTCACAATCGGGTAAATCAAACACTACAAAGTTGCACTACTCATCAAACATTCTATCTTCATAGGTGAATAATTTGGTGTACTCGATAGATTTGTAAAACTGGAGTTGTGAATTTCAATTTAGGATGGGATGGTTTGATTTGGAAGGGTGTATTGCTCTCTTTCACTACTCAAATTCTCAATTCATCCTATTTCCGTATCATACATTGGAAAATTTTGAGCTAGTTAGAAACTAGTTACTTGTTTGTTGGGTTGTATAAGGGCGGTCATGAATGCATTCAATTCCTCTATCTGACTAGACACTACCCGAAATTCTTCCAATGACCGTTCAAGACTAGACACGGGTTGTGAAGGTGTTTCAGTAGAAGATTGAAATTCTTGTGGATAGATGAAAATCCCAAATGAGTGTTCAGAAGAAATGTCTAGAGAAGGTGTAAAACTCGGGTCGGACTGATATGAATGAATGGTTGTGAAAAATGGATAGGAGTAGGATCAACATTGTGATAAGAATAATAGTGAGATTGGTTTGTTGTTTGGCGACTGATAACAGATGTCATATACGCCGCAAAACGAGTAGCAATACTTTCTATAGGAAATGATGGTGTTTGTTTTCCCAACGGTTTGACCGGATTGAAACTTTAGGATTCGGTCTTCACAATATACTCAGCAATGGACATGCGTTTAGAAGTACCCTCACTTGCTTTAAATGAATTATCAACATAAGCCGATGTTGAATTTTGGTGAGAAGTCTAACTGTTTCTTTCCGCTCTCAAATACATGGTAGAGCCGGATGGTATACCGAAGCGATTATGAAAACAAGAAATATCTGGTTCTGGATAGCAAAGCTCGGCAAGAGTTTGTCTGTTTGGGTTACTCATTATAAGAAGGTGAAAAGAAAAGAGGAAGGGAAAAGATTTAAGCTCTATTTGGATTGCTTTGCTTTAAAAGAAGGACTTGAGCGTTGACTCAACAAATCACAAAATGCACAAATAAACCTAGAACTGAGGTCACCTAGGTCAAACACTAGACCGCTCCTAGACTTTCATAGGACAAGCCACAGGATCAATTCTCTACCACCTCATTATCACTTTTGTGGCCAGGTAAGTGCAAGATAAGTGGGAGGTATCCGTTATACGAATCACCGAAAATAGCGGACCTAATTAAGTAACCACTTTCCTTACTCACACTTCCCTTAGACACCACAAAAGAAATGCAGATAAGCGATAGATTACCCACGACCCTCCTCTGTCCTAATTTGAGCGCGACAGTCCTCAGGGCTTGGTCTAGATATTTTTTATTAATGTAGGTTTATACGCATGCACGTTTGCGATTTGTGAGGCATAGGAAGGGTGATGAAATCCTTACCCAATCTGAATTTGGGTTATTGCTCCTTAAAAGTCCGATTAAAAATATGCAAAAACAACCCGAAAATCAAAACACACAAAAAGATTTTGGAGCGGCGATATGTTGCAAAGAATCCTGCAGAAAAATATATTTTTGGATTTTAGAGGAGAGAGAAGAATATGAGGAAGATACCAGAGGAGTTTGGGTGCATGATCGCTCAATACCGCCGCAGTTCCGCTGCCAAATCAACCTTGTTTCCGCGGTTCCGCCGCAGAAAAGAGTGTGCTTTTGACTATTTTTTCTACAGTTTCTCCTTTGCTCCTCTGGTCCTCTCTGAAGTTCTCTGAATCTCAATTTCCTCACTCTAATGACTCCATATTCTCTTGCAAAAAACGCACACTAATCGTTAAATATACAAGTTGCGGTTTTGTTTTATTTTTATGATATGGATCAAATAAGAATTCAAGCCGAATAGAAAGAAAAAAAATTACGCACGTATCCCCGGCAACGGCACCATTTGATTGATGTGAAAAAGTGTTTGTAATAATAACCGCAATCAATAATGGTGTCGCGTGTAGCTAGCCGAGATGAGTACGGATCGTCCGCAGGGATACGTGGAACTTCTAATATTGCTTTAGACGAGTTGAATAAAATAAAAGAAGAAAGGAGAATAGATTCTAGATCTATGTTAAACACGGATGTAGAATATATATAAAGAAGGGGACTTATAGGGTTCGATACAATTTAGTAGTAATGGATGATTAATTAAAAATGACTCCTTTTATCTTTTGATAGATTTAAAACTAGATTGATAGTGATGAATGAAGATTAGGGTTCTTGGAAGAAACTAGAGTTGCCCCACTATTGACTCTTGTCCCTTTATTGATCTCTATTCATGTCTAGCCTTTACCAAAACAATTCTTAATCTAATCTTAAATTGCGGTCGAGACTATCAATAAATTGGTAGCGCGCCCGATAAGGATATTAATGATTCTTTTGCTAAAGTTTATAAACTTCATAAGATATAAAAGAAGTTAAAATATTTTTTCATCCATTGATCTACCATAATTCTACGAATCCTATCAAGCGATGAATTACTCACGCATGGTTGAGATAGAAGAAGAAGAAGGGATGAAAATCATAATGTAAATACAGAAAATAAATGTGAAATAATTAAACCAATGATCTACCTTTATTAATCAACTTTACAAGTACAAATCCTTCGAATTTAGATTACAAGAGGAAGAAGTTGCTTTCGATCTCTGCCTCGTAGGAAGTATTTGCTTCGTCGAAAGTCATGTCGCTCTATCACGTCGAATCGTGGACCTGTCGTGAATCTCTTGTTCTTTGACGGTGATTTGCTTCGTGTTAAAGGTGATCCTTTCTAACTTTAGCTCTTGGTCCTTTAAATAGGCCTAGAAGCAGAAACCCTAGATCCCCTGTATTAGGGTTTGTCGATATCATCCTGCCTATAAAATCTCAGATTCTACGGCCATGATACGGCCGCAGATCCGTCACGCATGTTGGGTTTTAGCCATAGAAGCGCCATGCTTTGGAGAGATCATGGCTTCAATCTTCTGCTGCTGCCTGATGTTGACACGTGGAGATTTATGTGATTTCTGGATTTTTGAAATATTTCCCGAGTCTCTGCCAGTATTGATTCTACGATTTTATTGACAGATTTTTGATTCTGACATCTTGAATATCTTGATCTCTTGACTTGAGCTAAATCTGCACAATATCTCCATAAATAATATTAGTAATATTTGTTATATTAGAGATACAATCTTAATCAGTTTATACGGTAATAAATCTTTAAGAATATTTGATATGATATGCATATTTAAATTATCAAAATATCTTATAAATATAGTATGCATATATTTTCCTTCATAATGTTAATTATAATATATAAACATATGGTAAAGAGTAAATTTGCAGATAAACCCACATATGTTCTATATTTATAATAAAATCTTTAAATATTTAAGAAATGTGAGGAAAATGTTATATCAAATACGCAATATTTTCGACTGAACAACCGCAAACTCAGTCGATGACAAAAGCTCAGGAGCAACAACAAAAGCTCCAGGAAATGCTGACCAAAATGGCAGCACCTACCGGACAGAAAGAAAGCCCGGACAAAGAAGCTGAACAGCGCCAAGTGCAGGGGACCGATACAGAGTTCCTGCGAAGGGTGTTTGAAAGAAAGGACAAGGAAGATGCTGAGCAGGCTGCTAATATAAAACAGATGGCTCTCTTGTTCCAAGACATGGTTGGGATGATGATCCAGCCAGAACCCCCAGCCGAAGATCCGCTGATAATTATTGATGATGACAGAGGGGAAATATCAAGCACTCTTCCGGTTTTATCAACAGCCAAGGAGGAAACGATCTCCAAGGCTGCTCTTGATGATTATATTGCTCAACAAATACGAGCCCATCAAGCTAATGAAGCAGCAATCCAAATCGTCAGATTTGGGTGACCATATCTAGGTTGATATGATCAAATTAAATACCCGTCAGGATATATGATCCCCAAGTTCCATGTGTACATAGGGACAAGCAACCCACATCAGCATGTCGCGCAGTTCAGAGCTCTGTGCGACAACACAAGAGGCAACGACAAACTGTTGGTTCGCCAGTTCGTTGGCAGCCTGTCAGAGACGGGCTTTGAATGGTACTCAGAGCTCTCAAATGACTCCGCGAGAACATTCATAGAGATGGAACTGCTGTTCACACAGCGGTTCACCAGCGCAAGTGAGCACACCCCGATCACGGCATTAATCAATGCCAGGGTAAAGTCAGGAGAAATCTGAGTCCAAAATGCGATCCGGTAGCAGAACCAATGGTCAAAGTGCGAACAGCATATTGAAGAATCTCCCGCCGAGGGCATGTTCATCGGGACTCTTGATCCTCAAACGACTGTGTCCCAGTTCATGACGTTCTTCAAACCAACAACCTTTCAGGCTCTGATCGATAAACTGGCCCAAATGGACCAGATGGGCCATAGGCTTTCCTCCTCAAGTAAGGACCCTCAAAACGCCAAGGGTAAAAGGAAAGCGGCCTTTGTTGCCAACACTCAACAACAACCGAGTGGCCCAAAACTGGCTTCTTGCCAAATCAACGCACGTCGACGCCTATCCCTAGAAGAAAGGGTAGGACGCGCTTACTCGTTTCCTCGCGATAAGAGGAGAAGACTATTCGAATTGGCAGTGTGTAACAAACTCATCACATTGCTAAACCCACGGTGTCCACCGCAACCCGATGACGTCAACAACTCCAACTACTGCTCCTATCACATAATGGTGAGTTACCCAATTGAGGATTGCTTCATCTTCAAGAATTGGGTCGAGGACCAGTATCAATAGGGAAATTTGCGCTGTGTGACAACTGAAAGGTAAATCCACCACAGTAGCACACTCCCAAAAAGGTGGATGTGCTGGGGGCATCATGCTCACTCGTGGAAGAAACTCTATGGGAAGTCGTTCTTTCAGTTAAAACCAAAATAATGCTAAAAGATCTACATGCATGTCCAGCAGTCAGGTAGAAAATCCCATTTGAACCTGAAATCATCGAAGGGATGCTGAAACTATGTCCCGCACCGAAGATTGTTGACAAAGGGAAAAACTTTGAAGTCAAACCTCCGAAGTCTTCAAAGGAAATGAAGAAAACCAAGAAACCTGTGCATCCTGTCGAGTATGACGACAAGTGCACGGACCTACAAAAGTACATTGACGCGCTGGAGGAGTACAACCAGAATGCGCGGACACCGGTCACACTCGAAAAGTTCCTCAAGCATATTCTTGAGAATGAAGATAGTTTCTTCGATGAGGGAAATGACTCATCAGGAGATACCAGGGACCGTATAGCTAGTTGCCATATGATCTCCAATTCGTCGTAAAATGATGAAGAAACTCTCTCGGCGTTAGAAAAAAACGCAGGGGAACTAGGGGCAGAGTCCGCGCTAAAATCTCCGGAACCGCCAGAAGACCCGATCGATAGGCTGTTAAATGAAGCCTTTCGGAAAAGCAAAGCTGACCGAGAACGCGAAATAGCCATATACGAAAAGGCTAAGTATCAGCGTTAGGATGAAGAATCTATGGCAAGGATGAGTTGTAAAGTACTCCAACCAAAGCAAAGCATACCTGCGGCAAATAAGAGCAGGATAAAAATAGAGAAGCAGTTCGCCAAAGCCTTATCAATGCGAATGAAGCTACTACCTCTCATAGGAAACACTCCCGAGGTCATATGCCTCGACGGAGAGGATTTACATCCAAACTACTGCCTATATCATTGGAGGGTTACCCACCCCACCGAAAAGTGCAGTACCTTCAAGAAGTGGTGGCAATGATACGTTGCCCATCAAAACCACTTCAAGCGAATAAAGCGTGAAGCTCGTCGATGGAAAAAAAAGTGCGACAGATGCACGTGAAAAAATGACTGGTAACTGTCATATGGTTAGTACCAGTTTAGAAGGGGGAAAACCCTAATTTCTTACTTTCGGGAGTGATTCTGAGTACGAAATACCCCTCAGCCTTCTCTTCAAAGACTCTACCTTCGAAAAAGAAGAGGAGGAGAAGAACAGCGAGAATATTTAGTTGCGTAACCGCACGCTGCTTGAAAAGAACCTCGGACCTACAAACAATGGTTCGAGCAAAAAAGACAAAGGGAAAGAGAAAATCTCTAAGGAAATTGCCCTCGATGATGGAGTTGTCCAAGAGCTCGCAGTAAGGGACCTGCCTAAGAAAAATAAGGAGGATTCCAATGTCTTAGCACATCTGAGAAAAATACCCTCACAGCTGAACATATTGGATGCTCTCCTCTTGTCCAAAGAGGCACAGAGTCTCTTATCAAGGCATTACAAGAACCCGATCAGTTCCAAGATTTCTTCACGGAAGAGAAAATGAGGGACGAGCTGGCAGAGGTTCACACAGTTGACATTACATTCAGCGATGAAGATCTCCTCCTCGGTACGTGCGAACATAACCGCCCGTTATACGTCACCAGGTACTGCCACGACATCAAAATTAGAAAAATTCTTGTCGACAACGGATCCTCCGTCAACCTTCTCAACGTAAGAGTGCTGTAGGAGATTTGCATGAATGTTCAGACCTTGGCCTGAGACAAAATTTTAATCTCTGGGTTCGACTCACAGTCTTCACCGACGCTTGGGTCCGTAATACTGACGTTACGCTTCGGGTTGCTCGTCACTGACATCAAATTTCATATCATTGACGCCAAGACATGCTATAACGCTTTGATCGGCAGGCTTTGGTTACATGAGTACAACGTCATCCCTTCTACATAACATCAGTGTATAAAGAATTTCAAGGATGGCTTTGAATGCACCGTCACAGGGGAGCTAAATCCGTTCTTCGTAAACGAGGTCCGGAAATATGAAGACGCAAAGTACTTCCTACCAGACTTCAAAGATACAGAATGGTGTCATAAGCCGGAGGATAAACAAAAGTCCTTCGCCACTATCCCGACTTTGGGAGTGATTCCGAGGAAGATGAAGAAATAGTCTACTCGGGACAACCTCAGAAAGAAAACAATAGGCCTGAACCATCTACCCCTATTCTAGTCTTTGGCAGTGACTCTGAGGACGAAGCCAACGTAGTGTTCTCCATCCGCCCATCAGTGCAAACCCTCACCAGAGCAGATCAAAGTCTGCAAATCACAATGGCTCCACCTCAACATTACAAGGAACTTGATACGCTCGATACATACAATGTACAATAACTACAAACTTTCTACGTCCCTCGCAGGTGAAGAAGTGAAAAGGCGATCCTCTTCTAACAATAAAGTAGAAAAAGAAGTCTGGCATGGTGCCAATTTTGCACTAGACAGGCTTCAACCAATCCGTCTGCCAAGATACTACGCAGAGGGATTGAAAAGGCTGTTAAAACGCCAAGGTGTACCCCTTGAACAAACTGTTCGATAAGCCCAATTATACAAAAAGATTTGGGATATTCCCAGAACTCAGCAAAAGATGCCCGATGGAAAGATGGAGACAACAGGGCTCGGATACGTTCAGTCGAAGAAACGGGAGTAGTGCCAATGCTGCCGCGTCATAAACAACTCCAGTGAGGAGGAAAACGCTCTTCTAAATGGCTGTGACGTTGAAACAGAGCGAAATACAGCCTTAAGAACGTTAAGTCTGTCGCTCGAAGAACAAATAAACAAGCTAATAAAGGAAGCTTGTCAAAGGAGCCGAGACGTTCACAGCCGCCAAATGTCCATTTATGAAAAGGCCAGGACACAGCACCTCAATCAGCAATCTGCGGAGAAAGAAAAGTATAATGCTCTTCATCTCCAGCCCGCTGCATGTTCCCGCGAAAAGGGAAAATCCCGAAATAGAGGAAAAAACACGGCAAAGAATGCAAACAACGTTCGAAAACAACAATGCGGATGCAAGAAGCCGTGCAATCGAGAAATGGTCGATTGGAACCCGTCCTTTATAAAGAAGATGGGTCGGGAATACTCTTTCCCCCAAGACAAGACGAGGAAAATATTCAACCTTATCATGAAGCACCAAATGATGACACTTCTGAAGTCTCGGCATCCTGAACAAATAAGCGAGGTCCATCATCCGGATTATTGCTCTTATCACTGAGTAATAGATCATCCCCTTTAAGATTGCTTCACCTTCAAAGACTGGGTAGAAGACCAATATCAATAAGGCTGGTTCGCTATGTCTGATAGTTGGAGGGTAACCCCGCCGCAAAAGCATGAACCAAAGAGGACCTATACCGTGAGGATAGGACCAGCTCAACGTCAAGAATGGAAGCGAACTCGTACTTGCCATATGATAACACTTTCAAAAGAGTGAGGGCACGAGATTATGGATGACCTCCACAAGTGCTTCGCAAATGAAGAAGAGGCCGAGATGATCTCCGAGTTTCCACTGGCACCAAAAGAGCTGGAAGATGGGATACATACTACGGCGGACAACCTAAGAAAAATTGACTTAGGAACGGAAAATGATCCGAGACCAACATTCATCAGTGAACTGTTATCTGAAAAACAGATAGCCACGTTAAAAAACGTGCTCATTCAATATAAAGCCTTCTTGGCATAGAACTATTCCGAGATGCCAGGTATAGATCCAAAAGTGGCGATACATAAACTGGCCATATCACCGGACATAAAGCCCGTCAAACAGGCGCCAAGAAGAATGCGACTCGAACTTGAGATGAGTATAAACACTGAAGTCAAGAAACTAATCAACTCCGGCTTCATCCAAGAATTTCAATATCCCGACTGGATCGCTAACATCGTTCCATTGATGAAGAAAAACGGGATGATGCGCATCTGCGTAACAAAGCTTGCCCGAAGGATGACTTCCCAGCACTTGTTACCGAGCTGATGATCGATAACACGTCTACCCATGAGGTCTTCTCCTTCATGGATGGATCTTCAGGATACAATCAAATAAAAATTCATCCTGAAGACCAAAAAAATACCGCCTTCCGGACCCCGATGGACATATTCTGCTATAAGGTGATGCCTTTTGGTTTAAAGAACGCTAGCGCTACCTACCAAAGGGTCATGACAAAGATCTTTGATGACCTCATACACGAGATTATCAAATGCTACATCGATGACCTCGTGGTGAAAAGCAAATCTTATGAGGAACATTGGGAACATCTAATAATAGTGTTTCGACATCTTCAGAAATATAATATGAAGATGGATCCTCTAAAATGCGCATTTGGAGTTTCCTCGGACAAATTCCTAGGATTCATCATACGTCACCAGGGTATCAAAATCGAACCCTCAAAGATCAAGGCAATTATAGAAATGCTCACGCTAAGAACTTTCAAACAATTACGATCTCTTTAAGGAAAGCTCGCATATATCCGGCGGTTCATATCCAACCTCTCCGGAAAATGCCATCCTTACAGTCATCTAATGAAGAAGGGGACCCCATTCGTCTGGGATCAAAAGTGCCAAAATGCACTAGACGAAATCAAGCAATACCTGCAAAATCCGCCGGTATTGACCGCTACGGTTAATGGAAAACCCCTTATCCTATATACGACAGCCCTTGAAGGTTATCTAGGCGTGCCATGGGAACAAGAGAACAATCAGGGAAAGGAGAGAGCTCTATATTATTTGAGTCGAGTTCTCTTGGGGGCAGAAAACAAAGACTCCTCCATCGAAAAGCACTGTCTGGCACTGATCTTCGCAATAACGAAGCTCGGACATTACACCTTGGCACATGAGGTCCATCTCATATCAAAGGTGGATTCTCTCAAATATCTAATGTCAAGGGCTATATTAACAGGAAGGCTTGCCAAATGGGCCCTCCTCCTGATAGAGTTCTCGATAACGTATCGACCCCTCAAAGCAGTGAAAGTCCTAGTCGTTGCCGACTTTCTTGCGGAGCATCCGATACAAGACGACTCCCCCTTAAATTGCAAGTTGCCGGATGAACTTGTATTCGACACAATCGAAGGAGAGAAGGAAGAAAATGATTCCCAATGGAAACTCTACTTTGATGAAGCATCTTCCATGAAGTAGCGAAAGCAAAACACCCCATAATCAAAGCCAGGTTAGGCCTTTCTTCGTGATTCTACAAGGAGGGGTAATGCATTTCGCCCTTTCCTTAATGGGGCCAAGAACAAACAATGAAGCTAATATGAAGCTTTGATAGCGGTTCTAGAGACCGCTGTTAACATGGGAATAAAAAACCTACTCATATATGGAAACTCCCAGTTGATAGTTAGCCAAGTAAATGGCGACTATTAGACATGAAAGCCAAAACTGATAAAGTATGGCGACAGAGTGCAGCAACTGCTGACACAAATCCCCTCCTACATCCTGAAGAGTATAACGCGTGCAGAAAACAGCATTGTGGATGCATTGGCCAAATTGGCTAAGGAACTAGCTGATGAAGACCTCCATGATGTCAGGATCATCGTGCAAAACTGCTGAGTTCTCGCGCCATTAGATATATCTTCGGAAGACTTAATAGAGCCATCCAAATGAAAATAAACGACCGAACAAGTAGCCCTTCAAATAAAGGACGAAGAAAAGGTCAAGGATTGGAGGAAAGTCTTCACAGACCACTTCAAATCCCAACGAACGCCTAAAAATGCGTCGTTTAGATATCAGCTCATGAAACGAGCTCTGTCCTTCGCCTTTGTTAATGATACTCTATATAAGAGATCCTTTGAATTTCTATGGATAAGATGCCAGGACCAGAAGAAGCGAAGAGATTCGTCCAAGAAACTCACGTCGCACTCTGCGGTTCTCATCAAGCTGGCCCAAAGATGAAGCTGAAGACAAAAAGAATGGGTTACTATTAGCCCACAATTATTCAGGACTACCTCGAATATGTGAAGCAGTGTCACCCGAGCCAAATTCACGAGGACTTCATCCAACAACATCCAAATCCGCTACATCCAACAATAGCTAGCTGGTTGTTCAAAATGTGGGGAACCGATATAATTAGCTCCATTGAACCAGCATCGTCCAAAGGAAATCGATTTATACTGGCGACGACCGACTACTTCTCTAATTGGACAGAAGTAGTACCACTAAGGGAGCTGAAGACGGAGAATATCCTCCATTTCTTCAGAACCCATGTCATTTATCGGTTCGGCACTCCGTGAAGAATTATCTCGGATAATGGGCCAGCTTATAGAAGCCATAAAATTAGCCGCTTCGCTCAACAGCATATAATAGACTGGAAATACTCTTCAGTCTATAATTCTCGTGCCAACGGTCTAGCTGAAGTTTTCAACAAGACATTGACAAAGATTATAAAGAAAACAGTGTCCAGAAACAAAAGTGACTGGCATGAAAGGCTGCATGAAACTTTATGGGCGTATCGAACAACGTTCAAAACGACCACCAATACAACACCATACGTGTTGGTATTCAGCACGGAAGAAGTACTTCTCCTAGAAATAGAAATCCCTTCTCTATGAGTAGCAGTTTGATACGAGCTGACAGATGAAGAAAATGCTCATCTTCGGCTTAAGGAGCTCGATGCTCTTGACGAAACTCGCCTTATAGCACAACAAAACCTAGAGGCTTATAAGGAAAGGATGACACGGTCATACGAAAGACTGACCAGGCCGAGAACGTTCCACCAAGGTGAACTTGTGCTAGTCGTCAAAAGACCAATGATCCCCAATCATGTAAAACGAGGGAAATTCAAGCTAAACTATGAATGCCCGTACATCATAGACAAAATCTACCAAGGTGGAGCCTACCTGCTCATGGATATGCATGGCGAAAGACCCATCTGGCCAATAAACGGACGATTCCTCAAAAAATACTACGCTTGACGAGTCATGGCTTAGGTCTATGATAGATGACGATGCTCGTGTCCGCTCGCTATCTTCCTAATTCAGAATTCTGAGAATAGTATAAAAAATGTTTCGTCGCCCCAAAAATGACGACAAAGGACCGAGATGTCCCTAAACTAGAATCTCGCCTCAAATATGGCGACATCGGACCGAGAAGTCCCTAAACTAACAACGGACCGAGATGTCCCTAAACTAGAACCTCGCCTCAAATATAGCAACATAGGACCGAGAAGTCCCAAACCCACCAACTGACCGAGATGTCCCTAAACTAGACCTCGCCTCAAATATGGCGATATTGGACCGAGAAGTCCCTAACCTAACAATGGACCGAGATGTCCCTAAACTACAACTTCGCCTCAAATATGGCGACCTCGGTGTTAGTTATGTATATGCCCTATAGGCCATTGTTGTACATATGATGTATATTATAATGGATGCTTGGATATATATAGAGATGACTTTCTTTCTCGTCATGATAGTATGCTATTTGGTTTTACTTTATCTTAACATGTTGACTTGTATTGGTTTACTGTTTTTCTCTCACATGTTGATAAAGCCCTTAGGATCTGTACTCGACTACTGGGACTGTGATGAGATCATACTAGTGGGGCCTTGGTAGTCGAGGAGTACATCCTATAACTGTTCCTAGTCGAGGGTATATCGAGACAGGGCATCGATACACCAGAGTAGACTAGCGTATACGCATCTTGACCCATATGATGGGCGATGGATGATCCCATATCCATCGGTGTTTGACATCAGAGATGGTGTACGGGTGCTCAGTGGAGACTGGGTACACTGGACGGACTTGCCGAGAACTCCCAGATGGTGATATACCACACGTCAGATGGCAGTTCTCCGGTGACACTGGTACAGGGTAGTCTGTAGACCCGAGATCGTCATAGAGTCTTGTGTGATTCCTACTGTGCTTTGATTTCCACCTTACCACGTCCAAGAGGGCATGCAAAACGGTGGCTTTTGGGTAAAGTCCCGAATCACATGGAGGCAATGAGCGATAGAAGGGGATTCGTCTCTCCCGGTATAGGGAGTTGATGTTGTGCTGTATTCGATTGGCTATAACTGGAAGTCCTTGGCCAGGGCTGATATAGAGATTTACTGGTAAGTGTTACTAGTAGTTTCTCGACCCGTTATGAGCCACACATCGACACGACTTATCGGTTACTGGGGTCTGACGTATACCACCCCTAGACTTGATATGCGACATATCAGACGAACAGACCGGACTGTACGGGAGTGTTACTGATTGCATTCATAGGAGAACGTACAGGCTAGCTTGTTGATCTTCTGATCGCTCAATACCTGGGTGGCTGTTACGTTTAGCTGACCGCTTGCAGCTTGTGGGTGTTTGATATGATCATCACCTGCTACCGGCGTATTGACGATTCTTTAGAGTCCTACACAGAGGTTTCTTGGCTCAGGCGAAACGGAGTAGAGGCACATATGTGATATGTGCAGGACCGAGAATAATGCGATATGAGATACCGTATTATATTCTCGCAATATTTAGATATGAACTGAGACATCGGATCAAGTGTTGATTCGATGAATCGGTACATGATATATTAGTCGGTAATATTCGATATAGCCGGATCATCGAATCAAGTGTTGATTCGATAATTTAATGTATAATAATATATATGATATATTGTATTACATTATCTAATATTGGCTCGCTTTATTATTTCATTTTCTCACTAGATGATACATTGATATATATGCGATATATGTTAATTGTATTATTTTCTTTTGTTGCAAATATATAATATATATGTGATATATATTATTGTGACATGATATGATTTATTGTTAAACATGTTTAGGGATGATTAAATGAGGTTAGGGTTTGATTAGGGTTAGTTGCTTCTTGCACCTTCTAGAAGCTATTTCTTTTGTCATGGTTAAGATATTTTTTTGATGACACATTTCTAACCCAACCAAACCCTAACTCTAGTTTATTCTCTACACATTCTTAGCCACTCATTCTTGACCATGGTTAATATATCAATCATATAGCTTTGTTTTCTATTCATCACAAAAGGATTATGATGATTATTATCATTTCCATTATCATCTTCTTCTCTCTTGAAGAAGCTCACTTGAAATTCTTTATGTGATGAATAAATATGAGAAAATGATTTAAAAAGAAAGCATAAATACTACTCTCTCATCCTCATCTCATCTAGCCCATGAGATTAGTGTGTTCATCTCTTTAGAGTGAGAAAGCTTGAGTTATTGAAACTTTGACGTAGATCATCGGAGATTTGGAACACTTCAAGCAAGCATGGATCGTTCGAGTCGTGGAGCCTCTCTTGAGTCCGGGAGATCGTGGATCGCGGCGAAGGGACTTCTACTCGGAGCTTATGAAGCGAAGGAGCGGACTACAAAGGTTGTAATCCCTCACACTTAGCTTAAAAGATGTAATCTTGTATGCTTAACCCTAATTATCTAGCAAAGATCCCGGCTTTGGGTTGTTCGGCACGTCTAAAATTTTATCCGGGCATGTTTGATGCCTTATGAACCTTCACAAGAGTGTCTAGGAACCCTACAGTGGTATCAGAGCCTAGCTAGAGCATTAGGCGATGTGTTTACGAAGTTAAAACTCCGATCGAACCCGAACCGACGAAAATAACCCCCTCTCTGGAAATTTTTCAAAATTTGGGATTTTTCTGAATTAAAAATATGTAAAAAAATCAGCAGGGAATTATAAGAATTACCATAAAATACGGGCCCCCAACTCCACCAAAACTCGGCGGAACCGCGGTGGAAACATGCTTCCCGCGGCGGTTCCGCGGCCGTTTTGTGGAATTGTGACACGTGGCTTCATGGTATTATCTGTAGTTGCTTGTTGATGCTTCTGGGTATTTTTAAACTGTTTTAAGTGTTAAGACTTCTGGGGTTTGTTTTGTAATAGTAGATTCGATCGGAATATTTAAATTCGTATTTCTTTTCGGATATTTAGAAACTGTTAAACTATTTGAACGGATATCATTAACTCACTGTTTCCCGGTACGGCAAACTTTCAAGTGTTGAATTTTTATCGGGTTTAAATCTTTCGGAAAAATTGTACAACTTAAGCGGTGGACCCTCTAGAAGACAACAAACCTTAACTCGATTATGTGACCGTCTTGAACTGCCTTTTGAACCTTCGGGTTTGGGGCAGTACGGCGTGCCACATGTGAGGCGTTGGCTTGACCCTTCTACGGCTGGATCGCCGGTACTGTGACGTATTCTGGGATTATTTGAACTCCGCTCAAGTGTTGAGCACTTTAGGAAATTTTGGGTATTTGATTACCTGTTCGAAAATTTTAATACTGTCTATTTATCTGGAATGTGATACAATATATGGAATTCATAGAGTTAGGCATGAAATGCAGAGTATGTGATATTTCGGATTTATGATGTCTAAAGTGATTGTGAATTCCAAATACTGTAGTTTTACACTTTATTTTCTGTGACCGTAAGTGTAATATGTGATATCGCAGGTTTCGTTGCTATATGTCAACGACAATTGGGATGCGCATATTTACTTACGTTGATGATATGTGATATTATGTGTTGCTGTGATATGTTATATTGGATCGTCGCGTTCTGAATAGCCGGGGGTTTTATGTGAGATGAGGGTTTTTATTTTCATTCATGTAAAATTCATTTGTAATGTAATATTCTTTTATTTGGGGCACTTCCAGGTTGAGGTTGATGTCACCCTTGTATATTATTTACTTTTCCGCATTAGGTAGACCCAAGGTGGGGAGCACAAGTAACCGGGTTCTAGGGTCCAGTGGGAGGCCATCTCGAGGAGTCGAGACCGGGTCTTCTAACCCTAGAATTGGCAGTGTTACTTGCCGCTCTCGTAGGGTCTTGGGATGTGGGTTTGGCTATTCGTCGCGACCGTGGAATCCGTGTTTTATACAGGCTCGTATTGAAAACACGGACGTCCTAGTATATCCAATATTTCATATATGTTCTTCTGCTGCAATGTTCTGTGATGGGATCATATTACTGCCTGAGACGAATGCTTATACTATATATATGCTGATATATAAATATTACTGCTTTCGTTTCTTCTGTGATGCTTAGGAAGCATAAGCTGATGGGATTTTATTAATGAGATTAATAAAGAGAAAAGAAACCTAAAGATGTTGTAGAATCAAAACTTTATAAAAAAAAGGGGTAGCTATAGTTTTGCTTTGCACAGTGATATATATGATATATCCTGCACCTTATTCGATGGGGAAAGAGCCGACGATCCCTTCACCAGGAGTGACCTCTTTAGCGAAACTGGAAGATGCTACAAAACACGGTTTGTCTTTTGATTGCTTTTAGAGTTTTGCTTTGCACAGCGGTATATATGATATATCCTGCACCTTATTCGATGAGGAAAGGGCCGACGATCCCTTCACCGGGAGTGACCCCTTTAGCGAAACTAAGAAAAAGCCTCAAAAACACTCCTTTTTCTAAAACACATGATTCTACAACGATATCAAGTTCATTACGCTCGAGGTTTTCTGAAAAACCTGCGTAGCCCTCCGTCATTTCAGATAGATATTATTTAGTATTCGTGCTACGTTTGTTGGCCTGCGTCACGACGTGGTGTGCGGTAGCTAACTAGTATTTATCTGTTTATGCATATGATGCAGATTGGATTAGGGTAGTCGTGCGACTTTGTTGGCCTGCGTCAAGGGTCGTGCGAGTGGGTTTAATTCAATCAAGAAATGACGGGTTGAACTTGACTAGCGCGCTATGGTTTGTTGGCCTGCATCAAGGTCATAGAACGCTAGGGGCAAAATATTATCGGGAATTTCAAGTGTTGAAATTTGCAATGAGATTGCATACCTCCTATGAGATAGTTGGATCCCGATACCCACTGCGAGTAAGTGTTACTCCTGGGAGAGTTTTACACAAGACAATTAGCCTATCAAGTAAGTGTCTAAAAAAGTGTTAACGGGGTTACGCCTCTGGGAAAAGGAGGTTTACTTTAATTAGGTCCGTGCGAAAGCACGGGGAACCTCCCTCAAAGTACCGACACTGATCTGGCTGAAAGATTGACGAAATTGTAGGGTGTAATTAATCCCGGCTAATCTTACCTTTTAGGGTTTTAAGGTAGATTTGATAAAAACAGTGGGAGACATCCTGATTAGATAAGATAATAACCAATCTAATCTTGCAAGAGCATACGCTAAAGTGTTTTCTTCTCTCTCTCTCTCCAGGTAGCGACCATGTCAGGCCATAATCAAGATAATAATATGGATGTATTGACTGAACCCAATTATTGTACTGAGCTAGGGAATGTTGGACCCGTTCTTTCTTATAAGAGTTATAAGACTGAACAGGAAACAGGAGAATATCTGGATTCTCAAGCCGCCCAAAAGAACATACATGTTGATGCATCTTCTTCGGGTGTGTTAGTTATTGAGAACTGTTTCTCAGTTCACCCAACGTCCTGAGTTTTAGATACCGGATCAGGATCCCATATATGTAAATTGTTACATGGGCTACGAAAAGGTAGAGAACTAGGAAAGGGTGATCATTCCGTTCAAGTAGGGAACGGTGCAAGTATTGTAGCCAAAGCAGTTGGCGAATATCACCTTGTATTACCAAGTCGTAATACACTGATTCTAAATGAGTGCTATTATATACCGAACATGATGTGCAACATTATATCAGTTTCTTTATTAAGTAAAGAAGGATATAATTTTGTAGTAAAGGATAATGTTATGAACATATTCCTAGATCAAAAGTTGATTGCATCAGGCTCGTTACATAATGGCATATTCATTCTAAATCAGAATACAGTCCTCAATATACAAAACACACACAAAAGGAAAAATTCAGAAATGAATGAATCCTTCTTGTGGCATTATAGACTTGGTCATATCAATGCGACACGACTGGCTAAGTTACATAAGGATGGTTATTTGAATCCGTTCGAATTATCATCTTATGATACTTGCCATTCATGTCTCAAAGGAAAAATGTCCAAAGCTCCGTTTAGTGGACACGGAGAAAGAGTTACCGAACTCTTAGGACTGGTACATAGTGATGTATGCGATCCCATGTCTACGCATGCCAGGAACGGTTCTTCCTACTTTATTACATTCACTGACGATCTCTCAAGATTCGGATATGTGTTCATGATGAAACACAAGTCTGAAGCTTTTGAGAAATTCAGAGAATATAAGCACGAAGTAGAGAATCAAACGGGCAAAAGTATTAAGATTCTTCGATCTGATCGAGGAGGTGAATACTTAAGCAATGAGTTCCTAGATTATCTAAAAGAGAATGGGATTCTCTCTCAGCTTACTCTTCCTTATACACCACAGCACAACGGTGTATCGGAGCGGAGGAATCGCACCCTATTAGATATGGTACGCTCTATGATGAGTACATCTGAGTTACCTATTTCCTTCTGGGGGTATGCACTGGAGACAGCTGCAGACCTATTGAATATGGTTCCCACCAAATCTGTGCCAACCACTCCATATGAGATATGGAAAGGAAAGAGACCATATCTTAATTATGTTAGGATATGGGGTTGTCCGACATATGTGAAAACACAAAATCCGGACAAACTCGGCGCAAGGTCTATTCTGTAAAAGTTTATTGGATATCCCAAACATTCGCGCGGGTATATCTTCTACCACACCGAAGAACAAAAGGTGTTTGTTTCTCGGCACGCTACCTTTTTAGAAAAGGAATTTCTTGAAAAAGAAATTAGTGGCTCTGAGGTAGAACTGGAAGAAGTTCCAGCAGAACAAACTACAACAGATGATTTAGTGGAAGCAGAGGATTCAGTAGTACCCGACGAACCCTAGCCTCTCCGTCGATCTAGTAGGGTTTCTCGTCCACCTGAGAGATACTACGGTTTTCTCATTGATGGTGGAAGCGAGGACTGCATCATGGATGATGATGAATCGACTAGTTTCGAGAAGGCCATCATGAGTGGTGACTCTGTGAAATGGCTAGATGCAATGCGATCTGAGATGGAATCCATGTACACCAACAAAGTATGGACTTTGGAAAATGCTCCTGAAGGGGTAAAACCCATAGGGAGCAAGTGGATCTTTAAAAAGAAATTTGGTGTAGATGGAAAAGTTGAGACTTTCAAAGCTAGACTTGTAGCAAAGGGTTTTCGTCAACGACCAGGTGTGGATTATGACGAAACCTTTTCTCCAATGGCTATGCTTAAGTCCATCCGGATCTTACTTGCTATTGCTGCATACCATGACTACGAAATCTGGCAAATGGATGTTAAGACCGCCTTTCTAAACGGTGATTTAGAAGAGAGCGTGTACATGACTCAGCCAGAGGGCTTCGTAGATAGTGGGTGCAGCGAAAAGGTGTGCAAGCTGCTTAAATCCATTTATGGGTTAAAGCAAGCATCGCGGAGTTGGAACATCTGTTTTGATGTTGTAGTCAAAGAGTTTGACTTCATCAAAAATATAGATGAACCTTGTATCTATAAGAAGGTAGCAGAGGGTAAGGTTGTCGTCCTCGTATTGTACGTGGATGACATACTCTTGATAGGAAATGATATTCCTATGCTGCAATCAGTCAAGCTCTTCTTATCACAGAGATTCTCGATGAAAGATCTAGGTGATGCCTCCTGCATATTGGGAATCATGATCTATAGAGATAGATCTAAACGGATACTGGGATTATCCCAATCCAGGTACATTGACACCATACTAAAGAGGTTTAGTATGGAAGAATCCAAGCATGGAAACCAACCCACGATCTTTGGGCTCACTCTCTCTAAAGAGATGTCTCCCAAGACTGATTTGGAGAGAGCTCGCATGCAAGGGATACCCTATGCTTCGGCGGTAGGCTCTATCATGTATGAGATGCTATGTACCAGACCCGATGTAGCATACTCACTAAGTGTAGTGAGTCGGTATCAAGCAGATCCTGGAGAGAGTCATTGGACAGCTGTGAAGAACATTATCAAGTACTTGTGAAGGACTAAGGAGATGTTCTTGGTGTATGGTAATGGAGAACTCCAGGTGGAGTCCTTTACCGATTCCAGCTTCCAAAGTGATAAGGACGACTCTAAGTCGCATTCGGCTTTTGTCTTTACCCTCAATGGAGGGGCGGTATGTTGGAAGAGTTCCAAACAGGATACCGTTGCAGACTCAACGATGGAGGCTGAATACATCGTTGCCAACGATGCTGCCAAGGAGGCTGTCTGGATAAAGAAGTTCATTAGTGAACTTGGTGTGGTTCCATCCATTGAGCATCCAATACCTCTGTATTGCGATAACAATGGAGCTGTGGCGTTAGCCAAGGAACCCAGGTCCCATCAGAAGTCCAGACATATTCTGAGGCGGTATCACCTGATCAGGGAGATAGTTGATCGCCGGGAGATCGAGGTCAGGAGAGTAGATACGAAGGACAACACTGCGGATCCATTCACGAAGGCTATTCCCCAGATACAGTTTGAGAGATTATTCGGGATGCTAGGTATGAGATACTACAGCAGCTGGCCTTAGTGCAAGTGGGAGATTGTTAGTTATGTATATGCCCTAGAGGCCATTGTTGTACATATGATGTATATTATAATGGATGCTTGGATATATATAGAGATGACTTTCTTGCTCGTCATGATAGTATGCTATTTGGTTTCACTTTATCTTAACATGTTGACTTGTATTGGTTTACTGTTTTTCTCTCATATGTTGATAAAGCCCTTAGGATCTGTACTCGACTACTGGGACTGTGATGAGATCATACTAGTGGGGCCTTGGTAGTCGATGAGTACATCCTATAACTGTTCCTAGTCGAGGGTATATCGAGACAGGGCATCGATACACCAGAGTAGACTAGTGTATACGCATCTTGACCCATATGATGGGCGATGGGTGATCCCATATCCATCGGTGTTTGACATCACAGATGGTGTACGGGTGCTCAGTGGAGACTGGGTACACTGGACGGACTCGCCGAGAACTCCCAGATGGTGATATACCACACGTCAGATGGCAGTTCTCCGGTGACACTGGTACAGGGTAGTCTGTAGACCCGAGATCGTCATAGTGTCTTGTGTGATTCCCACTGTGCTTTGATTTCCACCTTACCACGTCTAAGTGGGCGTGCAAAACGGTGGCTTTTGGGTAAAGTCCCGAATCACATGGAGGCAATGAGCGATAGGAGGGGATTCGTCTCTCCCGGTATAGGGAGTTGATGTTGTGCTGTGTTCGATTGGCTATAACTGGAAGTCCCTGGCGAGGGCTGATATAGAGATTTACTGGTAAGTGTTACTAGTAGTTTCTCGACCCGTTATGAGCCACACATCGACACGACTTATCGGTTACTGGGGTCTGACGTATACCACCCCTAGACTTGATATGCGACATATCAGACGAACAGACCGGACTGTACGGGAGTGTTACTGATTGGATTCACAAGAGAACGCACATGCTAGCTTGTTGATCTTCTGATCGCTCAATACCTGGGTGGCTGTTACGTTTAGCTGACCGCTTGCAGCTTGTGTGGGTGTTTGATATGATCATCACCTGCTACCGGCGTATTGACGATTCTTTAGAGTCCTACACAGAGGTTTCTTGGCTCAGGCGAAACGGAGTAGAGGCACATATGTGATATGTGCAGGACCGAGAATAATGCGATATGAGATACCGTATTATATTCTCGCAATATTTAGATATAAACTGAGACATCGGATCAAGTGTTGATTCGATGAATCGGTACATGATATATTAGTCGGTAATATTGGATATAGCCGGATCATCGAATCAAGTGTTGATTTGATGATTTAATGTATAATAATATATATGATATATTGTATTACATGTGGCTCGCTTTATTATTTCATTTTCTCACTAGATGATACATTGATATATATGCGATATATGTTAATTGTATTATTTTCTTTTGTTGCAAATATATAATATATATGTGATATATATTATTGTGACATGATATGATTTATTGTTAAACATGTTTAGGGATGATTAAATGAGGTTAGGGTTTGATTAGGGTTAGTTGCTTCTTGCACCTTCTAGAAGCTATTTCTTTTGTCATGGTTAAGATATTTTTTTGATGACACATTTCTAACCCAACCAAACCCTAACTCTAGTTTATTCTCTACACATTCTTAGCCACTCATCCTTGACCATGGTTAATATATCAATCATATAGCTTTGTTTTCTATTCATCACAAAAGGATTATGATGATTATTATCATTTCCATTATCATCTTCTTCTCTCTTGAAGAAGCTCACTAGAAATTCTTTATGTGATGAATAAATATGAGAAAATGATTTAAAAAGAAAGCATAAATACTACTCTCTCATCCTCATCTCATCTAGCCCATGAGATTAGTGTGTTCATCTCTTTAGAGTGAGAAAGCGTGAGTTATTGAAACTTCGACGTAGATCATCGGAGATTTGGAACACTTCAAGCAAGCATGGATCGTTCGAGTCGTGGAGCCTCTCTTGAGTCCGGGAGATCGTGGATCGCGGCGAAGGGACTTCTACTCGGAGCTTATGAAGCGAAGGAGCGGACTACAAAGGTTGTAATCCCTCACACTTAGCTTAAAAGATGTAATCTTGTATGCTTAACCCTAATTATCTAGCAAAGATCCCGGCTTTGGGTTGTTCGGCACGTCTAAAATTTTATCCGGGCATGTTTGATGCCTTATGAACCTTCACAAGAGTGCCTAGGAACCCTACACTCGGACCGAGAAGTTCCTAAACTAACAATGGACCGAGATGTCCCTAAACATGAACCTCGCCTCAAATTTGGCGACATCAGATCGAGAAGTCCTTAAACTAACAACGGATCGAGATGTCCCTAAACTAAAACCTGGCCTCAAATAGGACGACCTTAGACCGAGAAGTCTCTAAATTAACAACGGACCGAGATGTCCCTAAACTAGAACATCGCCTCAAATATGGCGACATTGGACCGAAAAGTCCCTAAACTAAAATTTCGCCTCAAACACGGCGATAATGGACCGGAACGTCCCTAAACTGGCGCATCGCCCTAAATACGGTAATCCACTCCCTTGAGATCTATATAGCAATAGATGTCTTAATGGCGAGGGTTGCAACTCAAGTCTTGCCGGCTACACAGCTACTCCAGCGTTGAAGCCATCCCCAAGTCCCACTAGAAAAAAGATGGGTCACCTGCAGCGAAACTACTTTCGAGAGTTCCATCATTTAATAAAAATAGTATGTCCACGAGTGAAATGGGCACATATGAAAACCCAAGAAGGCGCTATGAGTAAAAACAGCAGGTTTACCGGCGAGTTTGTGAAAACCTGAAAGGTCGCAATCTCATTTAAAAAAAATGGTATGTCCACAAGCAAAATGGGAACGGTTGAAAACCTGAAAGGGTGTCATGAGTAAAAACAACAGCACTACCGGCGAGGTTGTGAAACCCGGAAGGGCGCAGTCTCGTAAGAAGAAAAGTACACTTGTGAGATCCTCACGACTCGTAAGGAGAATTCCCCCTTATAAGACCCTCACGGCTCATAGGATTCAAAAGCCTTGAGCTACAGGGATTCGAACCTATTCTTAAGCCGTCATATCTAATAAGTTGCCCTACAGGCGATCCATATTGACCGTTGTATAGAATTCACGGGCACGAATAAATATTCCCTTACCAAGTTGTACCAATGGCAGGAAATGTCCCCATATGGTGAACGCCACTTGTAAGTCCTCTCGACTTATAAGGAGAAAACACTCTTAGAAGATCCTTACGACTTACAAAAGAAAATATCACTTAGAAATTCCCACGATTTCTAAGGAGAAAATACACTTACAAGATCCACTCGACTCGTAGGGAGAAATACCTTTATGAGACTCTTACGGCTCATAAAGTCAAAAGCCTTAACCGACTAGATCTTAACCCTGTTTGCTAAGCCACCTTTGTCTAAATAAACAAAGGCAAATGATGATTTTCTCCTGGCAAAATCCCAGTTGCAGTGACATTGATGCGTAAATAGGTATCAAATTTCAAATTTTCGCAAAGGCAAATGATGATTCGCTCCTGGTAATTTTCCGATTGCAGCGACACTGATACCACAATGGGTATCAGGGCCAAGTCCCCAACTCGTGACAAAATTCAGCGAGCCAAAAAAGAAGAGCCGAAATGATAGGGTAAATCGCAATAAAAAACAGTGAGTAAAAACAAGAATAGCTGAAATGATTGTGCACTGGGATAAATAGCCGAAATGATCCGGCAATCGCGATTCTTGCAATATGAAGAGCTAAAATGATAGAGCATCACGGAAAAATAAAAAATAAAAAATATAAAATGAAATTTTCTCTGCCCTGCAAGTATGTCCATATTCATTCTTGTATACAATCCATTGGCACAAATGAAAGAAAGGGAACCATACTTTCCCACCAGGCTCCGTCAAAGGGAGAGCCAGATCTCGACGGCAATATCTACAGCCTAGAGATCAGCTCGACATTTTTTTTTATTCCAATAGGGTGCAGACGTGTCGTCAACAAAGCTCCAAGGAGCCAAATAAAAACGGAGTAATGGAAAAACCCTAGCTCCAAGTCGGCGTTCTTGCCCATTCCAGCAGGATGTATACTCAACGTCAACAAAAGACCCAAAGGGCGAAACAAAAATAGAGCCATGGAAAAATCCTTGCTCCAATTCTTGATGGTACATATATAACCTAGAGACTATCCCAGCGTTCTTTCTCATTCCGGCAGAATGCAGATGCAACTTCAACAAAAGACCCAAGAGCCGAAAAAAAAAATGGAGTAACAGCAAAACCCTAACTCCAAGTCTCGACGGCGCATATACAACCTAGAGACCATCCCGACGTTCCCCCTCATTTCAGCACGGTACGGATGTAACTGTCAAATGAAATTGGAGCAATGGCATATTCCTAGCTCCAGATCTTGATGGCAACACCTATAGCCTAGATATCAGTTCGACGTTCCTTCTCGGTGTAGATGAAACGTCAACAAGGACCCAAAGGGTCAAATAAAAGTGGATCCATGGCAAAATACTAGCTCCAGATCTCAATGGCGACATCTACAGTGTAGAGACCAGCTCGATGTTTTCCTCATTCTAGCACGGTGCGGGCACAGCTATCAAATGAAATTTGAGTAATGGCATATTCTTAACTCCGAACTTCAATTGCAATACATACAATATAGAGGTCCTACAGATGTCTACCCTATATCAGCTAAGAATCAGCGCGACATCGTCAAAGCAAAAAATGAAGTGACGGCATATTCCAAGTTTCGGGTCTTGACGGCAACTCATATAAAACCCAAAAGACCATTGGAGATCATCCTACCCCAGAAGGGTGTGGTTATGCCTCATCAAGGCTCCAAATTGAACCTAACCATAAGTAAAAAGCGTCATGGAAAATTCCTAATGTTTGCTCTTCTAACGGTAATATAACCTAAGGAGATTACTTGAAGATATCTTATGCAGCCTCCGAAGGGATCAGAGACACGACAGTCGTAGTCCAATGGCATATTCCTAGCTCCGGACTTCAATTACAATATATACAACATAGAAGTCCTACAGATGTATACCCTACTTCAACAAAGGAACGACACGACATCGTTAAAACAAAAATGAAGTGACAGCATATTCCCAGTTTCGGGTCTCAACGACAACTCATATAAAACCTAAAAGACTATTGGAGATCATCCCACACTAGAGCGGAGTGGTTATGACTCATCGGGGCTCCAAACTGAGCCTAACCTCAAGTAAAAAGCGTCATGGAAAATTCCTAACGTTTACTCTTCCGACGGTAATAAGACCTAAGAAGATTACTTGAAGATGTCTTGTCCAGCCCCCGAAGGGATCAAAGACATGACAGTTGCGAGGCTACTCTAACAGCGGCTTAAAGACTGCATATCGAGAAATACATCAGCCAAAGCGATAGTACCACGGACTAAAATCCTAGTACCACAAACCTAACGGACCTCTATCGTAAAGAATGGGGATTATATGCATATAACGTTAGGACAAGTTTAGCTGTAAACCCAAGGGAGGTAAACTAAAAACACTCCAAAATGAATATATAAACTAGAAACTCCGAAACGAGTAAATAAACTACAAACTCCAAAACGAGTACATAAACTAGAGACTCTGAAATGAGTGAATAAACTACAAACTCCGAAACGAGTGAATAAACTAGTTGGCGCTAAAATAAGACATCAAGCAGAAAGGCACAACTCATAGGCATCGGAGTTCAGAACTACATTTCTTAAGGATCGAGATCTGAGTTAACGATAGATGACGACGCTTGTGTCCACTCGCTATCTTGCTATCTTCTCAGATCAAAATTCTAAAAGGAAGTTTGTATGACATGCCAGCCCAAAACCGGCCATATGCTATGCATTAATTCACTTACTGGTATACCACCATGAGCAACGTGGTAGGGGGAAGCACGTGTTCACATCAGTCCAATGTTCACCTATAGCTAGGTACATGCATAAGAAACTTCTAAGATTTAAATGCAAAGTATATGTGCAGAGAAAATATGCCCACATGGATATGTACTGGGGATAAAACATTGAGCAGATAACAATAAAGTGGCACATTTGAATAAATACTTTATTCTGTAGGAAACAGATCACCGAACATAGGATCAAAAGTACAAGGGTTTACAAAACTAAGAATAAAATTTTCAAAAGCCTTCTCTGCCTTCTCCACCATGTCAAAGAGGCGATCTTCACGAGGAGGTGCTCTCCATCGGTCAGCACCGTGCCCATCAACGAAGGCAGACATGATGGCCCGCTGAGCCTGTATCTGGCTTAGCAACTGAACAGAACGATTCCTTAGAGACTTGGTAATCAAATGTGCCTCATGAAAGCACTCGATCTTGTCCTCTGCCGCATCGAGCATCGCCGGACTCATCTCCTCTTGATGAGGAGGGATGTCAGCAAGTATAGACGAGAAGATCATCCGGAGCCAAATGGAGCTGGTAGGAAGAGGAGAGCCTCTACGAGCCAGAAGCTCGTGCATCACAGTGTCACATTGGTCATCTGTAAGGACGGGGTCCACTAAAAGCGCAGCAAAATAGGGGACAATTCCCTCGATAGGTACCTCCCATGGTTGTCGACGAGTATGTGGACGATTGCAATCCATAATTCTTGGTTTGTTAAAAATGGTTCTCTCCTTACGAAGAAGGAAGAAAACATAGTTTCAGATTATAAAGAGAAGCATTCAAGTCTAGGCACAAAAATTGTTATGCATGATGGAGCTATTTCCATGTCCTGACAAAAGAGCATGGGAAAAGAAAAATTTGACTCATGGGAATCAGAGCAAGAAGGTGAAACGATTCCCTCGGCAGCACCTCACGTACATGACACGTCAGTGCCGGTGCCAATTCTCTATAGGATTAGAACCTGTAGCGGCGCCTCACGTGCATAACCTGTAAGCGCCGGTGTTAGTTCAGGATTAAATCCTACAACAGTGCCTCATGTGCATGACACGTGAGCGTCGGCACTAATTTATATAACAACACTTCACGTGAGGCACATATGAGCATTAGCATAAAGAGAAGGGGGAGTTTTGTCATTAATACTTCAAAGAAATTTATACATTGGTAAAAAAGGGTTTTACAATGGCAAGACGCTGAATTCCAAACATGGATTCATGAACTTAGAGGCAAGTTTAAGTAAAGTGCTTCTAGCTTCATTGACCATCTTCTTATGCATTTTCTCACTAATGCAAGCGTCGGGATCCCCGCTAATATCGTCCATCCTCTGGTATGTGGATATTGTCGCCTTCTTATGCCTGCGACAAAATCATCTCTCCGCTTCTTTGAGATCAGTCCCATCAGATATACTGAATGCACCTTGTTTTCAGCATCATCAAGTGCCTCAAGCGGCATGGTTTTATCAAGCTCAAGAAGTGCTTCCCAAATCGACCCAATGATAAGCTTCAAAAGAGCAGAACGACGTGGGAGCAATCGACCATTGTAATCGTCGAAGCGACGCATCACCTCAGTGCATTGGGCGTCAGTAAACTCCTGTCCTTGACAGCGGCCTTGGATGCGAATGTCCTAATAAGAGATAATTTCTTCAAGATCATACAGATCAGAATCCATAGTACCTATAAAAAAGGGGTTAATTATCGACACAGTATTCAAGACTTTAGCATTTTTAGCACACTCAAATTCGTACTATATTCCGGCTTGTTAAAGTCGCCACAATTCAAAGAGAAAAGGACAATGGGCCCCACAAAATCAAGGTAATGCCCCCCATCAATGATGAAGCAGGCACTCATTGTAAGAATCCAAAAGAATTCTCATTTAATGAAAAATCCCACGAGTCTTTGGGTACGCACGCGGTGTTTACCGTATTCCCGGAAAGCCCCACCGTTCGAACACAAACTCCCAATATTCTCGAAAATGAGTTCTGCAGGAGATTCAAATCTGCAAGAAGAACCCTAAAAAGAAAATAAGAAAATGGAATAAAATTCCCAAAAGAATTTTCAAAAGAAATTTTCTCAGAAATCCCCACGGGAATTGGAATTAAATTCCAAACAACCTTCAAAGATCAAAGTCACTGACAGGTTAAAACCCTAAGATCCCTAAGACCCATAGTCTACCCGAATAAAAGTTTTTTAAGATCTCTAAGAGATCCTTCCAAGAGAAGAGAAAAGCTCTGTTAATAGGTTAAAAACCCAAAACAAGAAGAGATTCTTTTAAAAGTCTCTTTAAGAGTTAAATCGTGATCATAATTCTTACTTATTTTTGACAGAGTTTAACTCTGAGAAAGTTTTGGGTGTTGGCTATAGTGCTCTCAAGTCAATTATTGAATCGCAGGCACGCGATTGTGATGATTGAGGGAGGACCTATACGGATAGAACAGTCTTACTCAAGATAATAGTATGCTATCTGGTTTGTCTTTATCATCATGTATAGGATTTATGTGGTATTACAGATCACTATTACATGTTGATAGAGCCCATAAGATTTTTGCTTGACTACCAGCATTATGATGGAGATCATATATGTGGGAGTTGGGTGGTCTATAAGCATATCCTTAAATGTCCCTAGTCGTGGGAGTTTCGAGAATGGGCATCGATACTCCAGAGTAGACTAGTGTATACTGATCAAGACCTCGGCGAGGGGCGGTTGCCAGGTCTCACAAGCCATTGGTGTTAGTTTGTTCACCAAAGATAGTATACAGGTGCTCATTGGGTTATGAGTACACTGACGGACTCGCCGGGAACCTGCTAATTGGTAGTATACCTATTGTCAGCTAGCAGTTCTCAGGTGACATGTGTCCAGGTTAGTCGTCGACCTGAGATCGTCATTTGTCTCGTGTGAGTTCCCACCGTGCTTTGATTACTACCCTACCATGGCTTAAAGGAGTCGTGCAAATAGGTTTTAGTTGGGTACAGTCCTAAGCCACATGGAGGCAGTGAGCGGATCATCGGGGATTTGTCTCTCCCGGTATTGGGGGTTGATGTTGCGCAGTGCACGGGTGGCCATCACCAAAAATCCTTAGCCAAGGTAGTCAAGAATTACTGATTTGAATCAGTAGTTTCTCAGTTGGTGATGGGCTTCATACTGACACGAAATGTCACGTTATTAGGGTTTTGACTTTATCCACACCCTAGACTTGATTTGCGATACTCTTAGACGACCGGACTGCTAGGATATTGTCACGGACAGGCTTAGTACGGGTTCGGATGAGTTTACTCATTGGCCTCCCTTTCGCTCAATACCTGGGTAGCCGTTACGTACAGCTAGTGCCGCTGACGTGCTTGTGGTTAAACCAACTGCTATCGTATTGACGAGTCTTTAGAGTCCCACATAGAGGGTTTCCCTGCTTCGGGCGAAACGATGTAGAGGCCGTATGGTTTTACGGCAGGGTTCGATCATATACGTGCACTTGTGCACGTATCAGGATTCGGACGGATAATACTAGTGGCTTTGGTTTAAGTCGGATTCTAGTATTATTTTCATCTCATTGTATTCGTATTTTTCAGAATACGGATACGGGTATGTATGTACGGATGAGAGGTATTCTTGTAATTTATTACAAAGTGCTTCTAGAAGATGCCACCTCATTTAGTTTTAACTATTTAGGATTAAATGGTTAATGAGGCGTGGTTTGCATTTATTGTGGCATGGCTTTGTAGTGACTTATGGTCACTATTCAATCTTGTTTAATTTTTGTTTGTTGTGAGATATTTTGAAGACTAGAGATATTTTGGGTTGACTTGAGATATTTTGGAGACTTGAGATATTTATTTGGATGCTTCATTATTTCTCACAATACACAACACAACAAAAGACTTAGCCATTTTTTCTTGAGTTGCTTCTCACTCTCATCCTCAAGCTTCTTCTTCTACCTCCACCCTTCAAGTCTCATCTATTTAGAAACCTAGGGTGTTTGGAGACAAATTAATCTATCACCACACTCTACATCCTCTAGGCTATCTAGTTTAGTGATATAGGTACCCTAGTTACCTCGGCTATTGAGGTAAGAGCTCAAAATATAAATCCTCAGGTGGATCATCTTCGATGGAGGGAGACCGGAGATCAAGATAGATCATGGTGGCCTCTAGGAGCTTTGGAAGGTGGTTGAAGACCGAAAGACATGGATCAATTCGGTATAACCATTCTTAACTCATATATAGTTAGTTTGCTAGTTTAGAGTTCATGGTAGATCCGGGTAGCGGGTTGTGTTAACGCCAGTTTTGAAAAATTTTGTTCCGCAATCGACTATGGTTTGATAGTCAGGGAACTTGCATAATCCAACACTGAGAACAAAGATCTAACCTCTGAAAAGAGAATTAAATTCTCAAGGAAGAAGAAGACTCAAGAAGATGATGGAACGGCAGTCATCGCAAGGGCCAAAGGCCTTATTTATATGATATGAAGGGACGGTTCGACTCCCTAGAAGATCCAACGGTGGAAAAAGTGATACCGTTGCACCCACGTATGAGCTACGTGAGAACAACTGTATGGGGGCATTTTTTTCCCCAATATTTAAACCTAATAAAAGAGCAAAGCTCTATTGGATTTAATAAGGCAACGCCTCACGTGCTCTCCACGAGGGCGCCAGCGCCAGAACCAATCTTATAGGATTAAATCCTATGGCGGCGCCTCATGTGCTCCTCACGCAGACGCCAATGTGCAAGGCAAATAAGTACCTATCATAAGAATTAAATTCTCAGGTGGTGCCCATGTGTACAACACGTAAGCACCGGCGCCCAAGTAAAATTAAATTCTATGACACTCTCTATTAAACAGAACCGTTGAATCAAAAGTTCAACGGAGATGATAAATTATCAAAATATAGAATCAAATTCTATTGGGAGAAAACATCTCCCAAATCTTTCTAAATAAGAAAGATGATATCGGTTGGATCAATGATCCAATAATAGAATACAATTCTATTTTGGGAATATATTCCCTCAATCTTTCTAAACAAAAAAATGATGGTTCTGTGTAAAACAGAGAACCTTTGGATTAAAAATCCAATGGTGATTAAAAATCACCACTTGACAGAATAAATTCTGTATATGAGAGAATATTTCCCTAATCTTGTTAAAAACAAGAACAACATATGCTGTAAAACAGAAGTCCTTGGATCAAAGATCCAACGGTGGGTAAAATTCCTTAAATCAATTTTGAGACCAATTAAATCAATTGGAATCTCTCAATGAGAGATTTTCTCAAAACCAATTAACAACTTGCCTCCACTATATAAAGGACCCGAGACTTCAAGTCTCACACACAGAACAGAGAACACAGAAGAAAAGAGACAGAGAAAGAGAGGAGGAAAAAATGAGAGGAGACCCCTTATAAGCTTCTGTAAAAATAAAGAAGGCTCTCAAAACAACAGATAATTTAATTCTTTAAAAGAAGAAGATCTCCCTCCTAAAATGTCTTGGTAAAGAAAAGAGATCAAAATATCTCTATTACATATAATATCATATCTAAGGGTTTAACCCTTGTAAAAAAAGATCGTAGTTCTTTCTCTGGATCTGAGATCCACAAAATAAGTCTCCCATAAGTTGAGAATTCAATTCTCAACGGGAAGATCTTGTTCTTGAGAATTAAAAATTTAGGGAAGAATAAATTTAAATAGAAAGAAGATAGAGTCCATAATACTCCAGGAACTCAGTTCCTTCAAATCAAGAACTTAGTTCTTTAAAAACTCAACCTAAAATCCTCAAAAATAGTGATTTTGGTGAGCGTCAATGGTAAAAATTCAATTGACAGAGGTTTAACTTCTCCAAAAACATTAATAGTGATCAAATCTCCATATAAAAAAGAGAGACTAGTGCCTCACGTGCTTCCCACGTGGGCGCTCTTTTAACAGCGCCTAGCGCCTCACGGGAAAAACACGCGGGAGCCCAACATTGAAAGCCAGCGCCCTACCTGAAACACACGTGAGCACTGAATAGAGTGTTTAGCACTCCATAAATAGCCAAAATGGTTAAGTGCTAAGCACTGATTGGGCAGCACCCAGCGCCTCTCAAGCTCCACATGTGGGTGCCACGAAAATAATAAGAATGCTTAGCACTCTATAAATAGCCAAAACGACTAAGTACTTAGCACTGATTGGGCAGCGCCCAGAGCCTCACGTGTTCCTCATGTGGACGCCACTAAAAAAAGAAGAGAGGAAAGTGCTTAGCACTCCTTAAAAAACCAAAATGGCTGAGTGCTCAGTGCTCATTGAACGACGTCCATAATTAAATCCTTCACATGACAACCATGTGAGCAATAGAGCGTCAAACAAGTGCTTAGTACTTTTGCATAAAAAAAGAAAAGGGTTGAACAAACAGCCCAAATAAGTTCTTAGCACTTTTGATGAAAAAGAAAAAGAATAAGTAGACTAAGCCCAAATTGGCTAAGTCTCTGAAGCTTTCTTGCAGCTGAGCCTAAATGCTCTTTTGCTGGATCTTAAGTAAAAATGATTCTTAAACACATTGTTCAACCAATCTTATTCTCAAACATGACTAATGATCTCTCATTGATGATATCCAAAATGATATTCATTTCATATCTCCTAAAGTAATTTTAGTCCCAAATATGACTAACGATCCTTAGGACCACCACAAACCCTTTCCCTCAAATATGGGATTTGGTTCAAGGGTATATCTTTCCATACCCTTGATATATGTCGTTGTAATTCCTCAACGTCTTCAGAGAAATGGAGGGTCCCGACAACCAAAAACTCCTTTCGTCATGTATTGATACACTTCCAAATTGATGTGCATACCTTAAATACTAGCCTCAAACATGGCTGTAATGAACCGAAATGTTCTTAAACTAACATTCATCCCTAAAATGGGAATGTTGGACCGAAATGTCCCTAAACTAAAATTTCGCCTCGAACATGGCGATAATGGACCGTGATGTCTTTAAACAAAAATAATTGATCCTAAATGCTCATATGTTTTAAGTCGATCTTAATCTCAAACCAGATTAACGGTCCTTATATAAACCCAAGCTTAAATCTAAAATATACGGATTTAGACTAATCTGCTCCCTACGGGCGACGACACAAATTAGTCTCCGTATACAATCCACTACTGTTCTCCAAATATTTAACCTAATAATAGAGAAAAACTCTGATCAAATTTAATGGGGCGGCGCCTCATGCTTTTCTCACGAGGGTGCCAGTGCCAGCACTGATTTTGTAGGATTAAATCCAATGGGAGCACCGCACGTGCTCCTCGCGTGGACGGCAATGTGCAAAGCACATAAATGCCTATTATAAGAATTAAATTCTTATATGGCACCGTACGTGCTCCTCACACCGGCGCCAATGTGCAAAGCACAGAAAAGCTTTCTGAATAAGAATTAAATTCTTATATGGCGCCGCACGTGCTTATCACATGGGCGCCAATGTGCAAAGCACATAAATACCTATCATAAGAATTAAATTCTCAAGTGACGCCCACATGCACAACACATGAGCGCCGGAGCCTAAGTCAAAATCAGTAGAATTAAATTCTACAGGGGGATATTTCTTTAAAAATGGGGAGACTCTCTGTTAAACAGGACCGTTGGATCAAAATTCCGATGGTGATGATAAATTGTCAAATAAAAGAATAAAATTCTATCAAGAGAAAATATTTCCCTAAGCTTCCTAAATTAACAGGGAACTGTTGGACCAAAAATCCAATGAGATGGGAAAATATTTCCCTATATCTTTTTAAACAAAAAAGATTGCTCTTTATAAAACAGAGAGTCCTTAGATTAAAGATCCAATAGTGATTAAAAATCACTATTTTACATAATAAAATTTTTTATATGGGAAAATATTTTCTCAATCTTGTTAAAAAACAAGGAAGCATATTCTGTAATACAGAAACCCTTGGATCAAAGATCCAATGGTGGGTAAAATTCCTCAATCAATTGGAATCTCTCAATGAGAGATTTTCTCAAAACTATTTAACTATTTGCCTCCATTATATAAAGGACCCGAGACTTCAAGTCTTAGGGAGGGGAGACAGAAAGAAAGCTTTCAAAAGAACAGAGAATTTAATTCTCAAAAGAGAAGACTTCCTGTTCCCGCCAAAATTTTTTGGCGCAGAGCTTGTTGTTTCCTTATAGAAATAAAGAGAAAGCTCCACGTATTAAACATTTGCACCCACATGCAAAGTATGAAACTATCACCTCAGATAGGATTAAATCCTATGATGGCGCCGCACGTGAAGTTCACGTGGACGCAAATATGCAAAGCACAGGAGCGCCTGTAACAACCCTAAACTTTCTGTACAAAATTTTTCCACAATACAGAAAGTAACACCTAAGCCTGAGTACAAGTTATAAATTTAATTTGCTTTTGAACACCAAGAAATAGCTTGTAGCTCATTGGTAAAGTCTTGCACTACTGTGACGTAGCCCCTGTGATCGAATCCCCTCAGCCACATATTCTTTTTTTTAATTTTTCTTTTAATCTTTTAGAAGCCCAAGGCTTTACACATGCAATACATGTAAAATGAAAAGAAACAGAATAAACAAATATGTGCACTAGGGTATATGAGGCGACAGAGACACGTGGCGAGAATCCCAGCTCCAACCCCACCAATCCAACCGGCGAGATTAGCCTAAATACCGGCGATGCCGGCACCCCCGTAGAGGATTCTCCCTATTTTTATGCCCCTTGCACCTGTTGGTTTACCCCACTTCTCTCATACTATTTGTTTTCTCTGAATTTTTCTAGAGAACATTGAATCACCCTTAATCAAATTTTTAATGCAAATTTTTAATGCATTCTTTAACCCTCAAAACCCTAATTTTTCCTATAAATACCACACTCCATTTTCACCTCTCCTCACTCAGAATTTCAATATAAAAACTCTCAATAATTCTCAAGTCCTTATGTTGTGCAAGTGGAGTTAGCGAAGGGCGAAGTTCCGATGAAGTTCCGAGAAGATTTCGGGGATGCCCCGACGCTTCCCTAGTCTTCCCTTAGCTCTATTCTTTCTCAATAGCCAGTAAGTCCCCTCTCCCCCTCTCTTCTCTTATTCTAAAACGTCTCATTTCTAAAACCCGATGAAAGCGGAGTTAATCCGACTTCCAATTCGGTTTTTATTTAAAAATTCTATTTTTCTTAAACAATAAAGTACCATACTCTCATATAATGTTTAACAAACATTAATGAACACATTAAAACAATTTTCATCTCAAAAGAATATTTTATGCAATTTTTATCATATTTTTACGATAAAATATTACATACTTTATTTTCGATACAAATCAACATAATACTTGTATTACCTTTAGATAAATAATGAGGTAATGACCTACCTCATCACAACACACATCTTTGACATAGCACGATGACGTTTTTGGAATATATTTATGGGATAATACGACATTACAAATAAATACCATCAAACTTGCATAACCATTTCTTTAAAAAGTGTGTTAATCGATTCTTTACAATTGCGCCTCTACAACCCACTTTTGGGGACCCCGTTCAGGATGGTGCAGATTATCGCACATCCTCGGGCCTAAGTAGAGAGAAATGCAGATCTCCGAAAGGAGCATTCAATCTCGATGGAATTTTAATGCATTTTTCTTTAGAAAATGAGATTTCTATAAAAAAATAAATAAAATTTATTTTTATTAAATATATATATATAACTATTTTCAAAATATCTAGTTTAATTATATTATATAAATATTCCAAGTTTTCTAACTCAAAGGAATCACTATTACAGGAAAGTATCATTATAATTCAATGCAAAATATCAATATTTCAATAAAATACCATATATAATGAAAACTAGGTTTTACTCACTAGAAAGTTCACTTTTATAAAATATACATCTATGAAAACCTTAAAGACGATAATTAAATACTTGAGGTGTATTTTGAAAATTTATAAAAACTATTTTTACATAAAACCCCCTCAAGTTATACTAAATTACAATAAGGACCCTAATAAATATGGGTTTAAGCAGGACCAATTCTCTTGAGCCTCAGAGAGCCGAAGAATGTGGGTTCTTGCCTATCTAAGGTAGACAATCTAACAAACGGTGTTATCAATACGGTAATTGTCTTGGAAAAGACATAAATCCTGCTGTCCATGTGCAGCAGTTATCGATAATATCAAAACTAATTCAGGATTTCAAGTTCTTTTTTTTCTGACTCAGACTGAGTCTCAATCTAATCAATCTTACTTGAATATGATTCAAGTATAAACTACAATACAACATGAATCTATGAATCCGTCTATTCAATCTATATCAATCTATATTGACCGAACCAAACCCTGGATATACCCTGATTACATGACCATCCATCTACATCCATCCCGTTTACTGATATCATTGTTTCGGCAAGTCTTCCATTTATTACAAGACAATACAATACCATCAGTACAATCAATAAAATCAATATATAAGACATTACGGGGTTTATAAAGGGATAGACTGGTACGGAACATGTTAAAATATGGCACGATATGGTCACTAAAGACATAATTAAAACCATGCCGTTGTTCCGTGGTATTTTCGATGGAGCCTTGTACTACGGGTTACCAAAGTCCACAGTGTAAGTTGGACTCCTCTTGTATACACTGGCATTTTCTGTACCAAGTTAAAAACAACCGCGATAACAAAATGATCAAACATTATATCATTATATTCTCTCACCTATCTATTCTATTTCTTTCTTCCTTTGGGACTTACCGAGTGTTTGTTCACTGAAGACATTCCTTTTCTTCTTTCTTTAGAATGTTGTCAGGAGGACCCGACTCTGAGGAGCTCGAGACCAGCCAGGAGCACTTGGAGTAGTTCACAGAAGATCCTGAGCATTGACTTTATTTGTACATATTTTATTTTCAGTCCATGCCATTGTTTAGGCATTGCTTTCTATTCATGTATTTACATTCTAGTTGTACCTGCAAAAGAATGTTTAATAAATAAAGTTGCTGTTCATTTATATTTCTGTCTCTTATGTACATTTACTTTATATTGCTTACATACTCTTAGCGTGTTTACTTCTGAGTAAATACGTAGCGAGCCTCGCCGCGTCCCCTTGCCGTACACCGGGAAGCGGGGCGTGACAGCGCCTGCTCCCCTAATATTTAAACATAATAAAAAGAGGTAAGCTCTGTTAAATTTTAATGAGGCAGCGCCTCACGAGGGCACCAGCACTATCGCTAACCAGATATGATTGAATTCTATACTGGCGCCGCACGTGAAGTTCATATGGACGCTAATGTGCAAAGCGTAGGAGCACCTATCATATATAAGAATTAAATTCTAAAGTGGCACCCACATGCACAACACGTGAGCGCCGACACCTAAATAAATAATAAGTAGAATTAAATTCTACATAGGGATATTTCCCTAAAAAACCAGGATACTCTATGTTGAACAGAGCCGTTGGATCAAAAATCCAATGGTGATAATAAATCATTAAATGATAAATTTTTTCTCTAATAGAGAATTTTGGATTTAAAATCCAATTGTAATAAAATATCACCAATTAAACCATTTGATAGAATTAAATTCTATGTGGAAAATATTTCGCTGATCTTTCTTAAATTAGAAATATCTTCTCTATTAAACAGAGGACCCTTGGATCAAAAGATCCAACGGTTATTATAAAATCACCCATAGATATTTATATAATAGAATTAAATTCTATATTAGGAAAATATCTTCCTAATCTTGTTAAACAAACAAGATACTCATATTATAGAATAAAATTCTAATCTTGTTATATCAACAGGATATTCATATGATAGAATAAAATTCTATGTGATAGAATTAAATTCTCTGTTGATTTTAGAGCCTTCTGTTTTTTTTACCGAAGCTTTTGGGGGGTCTCATCTCTTTTTTTTTATCCAGTCATTCCTCTTTTTTTCTTCATCTCTTTGCTTATATTTATAGGAGAAGAGAATCAATTTGTTGAGAAAATCCCCATTGAGAGATCATGATTGATTTCATAATCATTCAAAATGATCTTTTAGATCAATCGGTGAATTTTATTCACCGTTGGATTTTTAATTTAAAGGCTTTCTGTTTAACAAAGAAGATTTCTTGTTTATTTAACAAGATCAGGAAATTTTTTGCTAAGATAGAATTTTATTCTATTATATGAATATCTTGTTATTTTAACAAGATCAGAATTGTATTCTATAATATGAATATCTTGTTAGTTTAACAAGATTAGGAAGATATTTTCCTAATATAGAATTTAATTTTATCATATGGATATCTTGTTAGTTTAACAAGATTAGAATTTTATTCCAACATAGAATTTAATTCTATCACATAGAATTTTATTCTATCATATGAATATCTTATTAGTTTAACAAGATTAGAATTTTATTCTATAATATGAGTATCTTGTTAGTTTAACAAGATTAGGAAGATATTTTCCTAATATAGAATTTAATTCTATTATATAAATATCTATAGGTGAATCACCGTTGGATCTTTTGATCCAAGAATTCTCTGTTTAATAGAGAAGATCTTTCTAATTTAAGAAAGATCAGGGAAATAGTTCCCACATAGAATTCAATTCTATTAAATTGTTTAATTGTTGATATTTTATCATAATCGAATTTTAAATCCAAGATTTTCTATTAGAGAAAGAATTTATCATTTAATGATTTATTATCACCGTTGGATTTTTTATCCAATGGCTCTGTTTAACAGAGAGTATCCAAGTTTTTTTAGGGAAATACCCCCATGTAGAATTTAATTCTACCTGCTTTTATTTTGGACGCTGGCGCTCACGTGTTGTGCACGTGGGCGCCACTTAAGAATGTAATTCTTATATATGATAGTCTCACCTGCGCTTTGCACATTGGCGCCCACGTGAACTTACGTGCGGCGCCACCATAGAATTTAATCTTATCTACTTAGCGCTTGTGCTAGCGCCCTCGTGGGGAGCACGTGAGACGCTGTCTCATTAAAATTTAACAGAGCTTAGCTCTTTTTATTATGTTTAAATATTAGGGGAGCAGGCGCTCATGTGTTTTGCACATTGGTGCCCACATGAACTTCACGTGTGGCGCCACCATAGGATTTAATCCTATCTGAGGTGATAGTTATATGCTTTGCATGTGGGTACACATTTTTAACACGTAGAGCTTTCCTTTTATTTTTATAGGGGAACAGCAAGCTCTGTGCCAAAATTTCTTGGCGGGAATAAATGCCTCCTTCTACTTTGCCCACGTAAGTTTGTACATGGGTTGAGTAGTGCAAAATAATGAATTGCCATAGAATTGATAGCTTAGGAGACAAGTTTAAGATCCCTGTCGCCTAAGACTTTTTTATCTTCATGAGCCGTAGGGGTCTCAAGAAGGTTTTTCTTCCTATAAGTCATAAGGATCTCATAGGTGCGTATTTTTCCTAGAAATCGTGAGGATTCCTGTGTGTCTTTCACCTCCGTGAGTCGTAAGGATCTCACGCGGGTATTTTCTCCTTACGAGTCGAGAGGACTCGCAAGTGGTTTCTTCACTTCATTGGCATGTAACTTTGACGAATGTGGCCCGTGGATGGTATACAATAGTCAGTTTGGACCTTCTTGAAGGGCAGCGATGGTTTAGGAAACAGGTTTAGATCTGTCGCTTAAGGCTTTTCAACTTTGTGAACTATGAGGGTCTCATAAATGACTTTTCTCTCTATGAGTCGAGAGGATCTTGTAGGTGTATTTTCTCCTTAGAAGTCGTGAGGACTCCTAAGTGTGTTTTCTCTTGAGAGTCGTAAGGATCTCACAAGAGAATTTTTCCCTTACGAGTCGAGAGGACTCGCAAGTGGTTTCTCCTTCTCGTTGGTATGCGACTTTGGAGAATATAGCCCATGGATAGTATACAAGAGTCATTTTGGACTTACTTGTAGGGCCACAGTGCTTAGCAAATAGGTTGTTATCGCGGTCGCCTAAGGTTTTTCACCATCATGAGCTGTGAGGTTTCATAAAGATGTTTTTCCCTACGAGTCAAGATGAGTCGAGAGGATCTCATGGGTTATCCTAACGTGAAATATAGATAACCACTATTCTTTACGATAAGGGTCCGTTAGGTTTGTGGTACTAGGGTTTTAGTCCGTGGTACTGTCACATTGACTGATGTATTCCACGATATGCAGTCTTTAAGCTGCTGTTCGAGTAGCCCCGCGACTGTCGTATCTCTGATCCCTTTGAGGGCTGGACAGACGTCTTCAAATAAAAAGCGTTATGGAAAATTCCTAGAAGATCTCCCTCATAAAAGCCCTAGGTAAAGAAAAAAGAAGAGATCAAAATATCTACTTTACCAGACATAACATACCTAAAAGTTTAACCCTTCTTAAAGAACTTAGTTCTTTATCTGGATATGAGATCCACAAAACAAGTCTCCCACAAGTTGAGAATTTAATTCTCATCGGGAAAATCTTGTTCTTGAGAATCAAAGATTCAGGGAAGAATGTCATGACCCGTAATTTAGCACGTGACCGGCACTTAAGTCATGCAACGTCTAAAGGCGTAACGTAATTCAAATAAGCCGAAGCTCAGAAAATCTAAACCTTTTTTCCAAAAATAGTAGGGGGTGCAGTTTTGAAATATCGTCGTAAGAAATTCAAGCCTTCATTTTTAAATGTAAAAGTCATATAATATAAAAAGGCAATGAATGTATGCTATTTTTGAAAACATTTTTGTCCTTGAAATTTTGGGCAGCACCTCCCTTATATATTTTGATCCAAAACCATATATAGGCATCCAAAAGTGGGAGCTAGCTCTTCGCCAATTGGCGGAATAACAACCATGCAAGCAAGCAATTTATATACGATGCCCAACGGCGAAGATCAACATCGAAAGAATAAATAAAGCAAGGCATCATCATCTCAAAGAAGCGAACATACACCCATCGCTCTAACTCTCGCAACACAAGTCTGTCTAGGTCTATCAATATACAAAGAACTAGTTTCTGATTGATGGAGTTTATCTAGATACAATAGAAATAATAAGTACAAGAGTGGGCACGATCCAATATGTCCTACCTACCATAGAAAAACACCCTTAAGGAACTGAGTGCCAGCTACCGCTACTGATCCAAGTGGTCAAACCTGAAAGAAAACTGTGGTTCAACGGGGGTGAGTTGCCAACTAGTGGGTAGAAAACATCAGCAGGTAGAAATCAAATATACAGCGACTCCAAGATCATACTGTAATATGAAGGTAATACTATGGTATCTAAGGTGACCATGCATGCACGTATGTCAACAATAGAGTCCATGCAAATAACATGCACAAATAAACTTCTGAACTCATATGCCTGTATGCATGTGAATATCATCCACGTGTGTCCATCAACGACACAATCAATATCATAGAACCTGAGTGTCCAACATCGACACTCGAATCATCATGAAAACATATGCCTGTATGTATGAGGATATCAACCAATGTGTGTCCATCAACGACACATCAAAATCATGGAACCAGAGTGTCCAACATCGACACTAGAAACATCATGAAAACCCGTGTCAAGTATCGACACGTAAATCCTCATATCTCAGGAGTCGCATGCTCAGATCGGCCCTCATATCAATCTCACGACTTTTGCCGGTATCCTCTGGATAACCGCCGGGTCCAACCTATCACCGGTAGGTAGTTCCCCCCTTCCCAGCTTATCGTCTACTCCATGAACTTGTTGCCCCGGGGTACCATACCGGGTCTACCATGTACTCGCAGACGACTCATCCAACACCTCGAATCGGGTCTCAAAAACAATCTTAAAACCGAGAAAATTCATGGTGGACGCCTCGAAATCACATAACGAGAAACCGCATTTTTAAAACAATTTATAGTTTCCTTTGAAATATATCTGCGGTTCTCAAATCCAGAAATATCATGAAAACAGCATCTCAATGCATATAACCAAAAAGTATGATGTATGCAAATATAGAACAGCAATGTGAGCATATCGAGTATATTATGTAAACGTGTCATATGATAGTACTGAACAATGAATATACTTACAAATAAGAATAATATCATGATATAGCAATTCTACGGTGTAAGTGGCATGGCAATTATCGATAATGAATGTGTGAGCCGGCAAATCTGTGTAAGTGTAACATGCGCATCATCGGTAATAGTGCATGTGTACTAGCAGACGAAGTCATGTAAACAAAAGGGTATGAAACGTCGTATATATATCCTAATGAAAGAAATGTGAGCGTATAAAGAAATAAGAAATCGTAACGCGAGCGTAAATGGAATAAAGGAATCGTAAGTGCAAACAGTATAAAAATACGCAACTACGTATGAGTCATACAGTTATAGTTGATAATAGCTAAAATTGTAGGGATATACCTCATGTGGCAACTCAAGAAAATTCTTGGGTTGCCCAAAGTGCTCAAAATCTCCACTTGATCTTGCTATAGGGTGTAGGATGAGATGGGGATTAACTTTGATGAAGGGAGTGTGCGATTTTGGTGATGATTTGGAGATATTTTCATGAGGTAGAGGAGGGTGAAGGAGAAACTTGAGATGAAGAAGAAGAAGAAGGAGTTGAGGAATGAAGTGAAGAAATGAGATGAAGAAAATAAAGGTCAAGAAACCATATCCTCTCTCTCTCTCTCTCATACTCTCACATGCCCATGCCTCCATGTCATGAGTGTGTCCTCTCTCTCTCTCTCTCTCTTTCTCTCTCTTCACTCATGTGTTCTCATATCTTTTCTTTTCTTTTCTTCTCTAGACCAAATAAAACCAATACCACAAACATAATTAAAACAATATGCAACATATCATGGTGCACTAGCCATGGATATTTAAAAATATGGATTTGGCTTAATCGTGATTAGTAGTGCACTAATCAAGTTTATCTTAAACTTGCATATAATTAATTATAAAATGCCCAAACCCAATAAATACCCCTTTTAACAAATAATACATATTAATCTCCGAATATTTTTCTAAATATTGGTATATAATTATACCATTTTATGAAAACCCCAATTTGCAATTCAAATAGTTTTCGTGAAATATATTATTTTAATATTTAAATTGCAAAAATAATATTTTATCTTTCTGAAATGTTACAATCTTCCACCTTAAATAAATCCAGTCCCCGAATTTAAATTTAAACCCCCAATTAATAAAACATTTCAATAATCAATCCAAATCAACGGGGCTTCGAAATCACGGAATACTCAAACACATCTTAGCGTATCGTGTGCGCATGAAAACGAGTGAGAAACTCAAAATCAAAACTTTATCGAGCATCACGCAATCATATAAGTTATAAAGGAGATGCAAATCTGGAAATCCAAAGCCATCTAAAATATACTATAATCAAAATCATAATACGTATATAGTACGGATCCTCGTGAAATCCTCTAAAAACTGAATAAAATACATGAAAAATCTTTTCCGAATTACTATGCAATGCATAACTCACGGTACAAGTGACAGACGATCATTTGGTAAATAAATAGATTTACGTTTATATAGGTTTGCTAAAGATACACGTCCCGCCTTTTTGAAATCTCCTAAAAGGTTTTCCTTTGTAAATGTTCGTGTCACTCACGGACACGTAGGAAATAGCGAGAATACAGCTCTTTTTTGAAAACCTCATGGTAAACTTTTATGCATGCAAAAGTACTCAGGAACTGTCCTCAGACCAGTCCTGCTCGGCTACTATATATTATAGTGCCAATCATGAAAAATGCGATGCTCATGAGTAAAATCAACCTCAAAAGGCGTATCTAATATCACGTGTGTCTGTTGCGCATGGAAATCCAAGTCCAATAGAAGTGCCTTAAATGTGCTCAGAAGCAAAAACTAAGTGCAACGGGTGTACACGAAAGCATTTGTCAAGTGCAACGGGTGTGCACGATAACAACATCAAGTGCATCTACAGTGCATGAAAATCTAAATCAAGTGCAACTAACATACACGAATAAAATCTCAATCGAGTGCAACCAACATGCATGAATAAAATCTCCATCCGGTGCAAAAAATGCACAAAATACAAATCTGGTGCAACAAATGCACGAAATACAAATCTGGTGCAACAAATGCACGAAATACAAATCAAGTGCAATAACTGTGCAGAAATACAAATGTCCAATGTAACGGTGTATAAAACATAAACCCGGTAGGTGCAGCCAGGGTGTACGAAAACAAAAATCACGAAACCCAATCATCGAAACTTAAAATCCAAGCAATAAAAGTGTGATACTTGGATCACAAAACAAAAATCGCAATAATGACATTGAGGTACACCTCCTTCAATGTCGAAAAATGCCGGTGCGCTCAAAGCTGGCAAAGCAAGAACATCTGTTTGCCTTCTGCTCACGGTCTGACATCCTCTGTCTCCGGGTTCTTGTTGTCTCTATGGATCACCAATTTCACAATCTTTCCGCTCGTCGGCCAGGTTGGGTAAAATAACGGAAAAGATTTCGCTCTGGCACTCCTCTGGTCATCTCTCGGCCAATTAGCATGACCACTCGCAAAACAGCACGTTACTGATGGCGGCATCTGGCCCTTCTGAATATGCGTGACAAAACTGATTCTGGGTGCAATTCTTTATCGCTGCGGTATCCTGGAAAGAACCTGCTTAGGGTCTCTTCCGATCTCATCCATGCCGAACTATACGGAGGTTGGCACTCTTTACTTAAATCTTTTCTCATGCCTGGACGGCTGCGTCCTCAGCATGACTTCCCTCTAGAATTTGGCCGTATCCAATGTCTCTGCATACATAGCAATCCTCTGGCATCAACAGGGAGTAACAACAGCTCGTTTAAAATCTCACACGAACCTATGGTTCACCCCTCTTCATTATTATCCACATCGAAATCACATCTCGCTGTCTGCGTACGGTAATTCGTTCTTGACTATAGTCAAATCCGGATTCTCTCACACGGACTTGAAACTATAAACTCAAGTATCTTCACCACTCTGTGGAAGATATCTATTCGATTACATCTTCGGGAACTCTTCTAATTTATTGGAGGAATACGCTTCATTCGTCCGTTCTCGATCAACTCACAATGCATCTGGGTGAGATCCTTCTATCCGAAACCTGTCAACTTACCGATTTCACATCGGAGCATCCAACGAACAATGTCCTCTATTGCTCGATTTACTCTGGATCTGAGTAAGATCCGTCAAACTGGAATTCTTCAACTCAACAGATCCTGCGTCAGTGCATCAGATCAGACGAATCATCTCGGTCACTCAACTCAAGATAGGCTAGCTATCTTCTATCACATCTCTGTTTGAAAGCTCCAGCAGTTTCAGTTCATAAACTCTAGAGACGACATCCCATCAATCTCAGCAACAGCTGGGTATTCTGTCTGCACGGTAGACAAAATCACGATCTCTGAGGTAGGCAGTACACCAACAGTCCTCTCAATCTGGCAGGCTCTATCAATGGCCCGATCATCCGGTGCGAATCCAAACACTCGCTTCAAATGAGAGATCTCAACACAAACATTATACCTATATGTTTCTATATCACCAGAAAACATCATGGTAAGCCCTTGTCTATGACGAGCTCGCTCTGACCTCATCTCTAGCAGCAGGTCAATCTGCGCTAAAACCATGGTAACAGGAACCTCAAGCAGGTATCGATGAGGATAGATCACAAGAATGAATAGAATCACAGATCTCAAGATATGTACATCCTAAGGTTACTTAAGCGGAGCATTGTATCGTAAGTATGCCGCGGAACATACGCACGGTATGTTACTCTACTTGAGTTACCTACTCCATCAACCAAGGTCAACCTATGTAATGAAAGTTTGGGTCTAATACCCCCCAGTCAAGTCTAAGTTCCGTAAGGTCAAGCCTAGGTTCCGAAATATATTACGCCCTAGACTCTGCATAGTCAAACCTAGACTCGAACCAAAGTTAAATCTAACGTTCTGATACCAACTTTGTCACGACCTATAATTTAGCACGTAACCGACATTTAAATCACGCAACGTTTAAAGGTGTAACGTAATTCAAATAAGCCGAAGCCCAGAAAATCTAAACCTTTCTACGGAAAATAGTGGGGGTGCAGTTTTGAAATGTCGTAAGAAAATCATGCCTTCATTTTTAAAAGTATAAGTCATATAATATAAAAGGAAATGAATGTATATTATTTTTGAAAACATTTTCATCCTTGAAATTTTGGGCAGCACCTCTCTTGTATATGTTGATCCAAAACCATATACATGACAATATATAGGCATCCCCAAGCGGGAGCTAGCTCTTCTCCAATTGGCGGAATCACAACCATGCAAGAAAGCAATATATATACGATGCCCAACGGCAAAGATCAACACAGAAAGAATAAATAAAGCAAGACATCATCATATCAAAGAAGCGAACATACACCCATCGCTCTAATTCTCGTAACACAGGTCTGTCTAGGTCTATCAATATACAAGGAACTAGTTTCTGATTGATGGAGTTTATCTAGATACAATAGAAATAATAAGTACAAGAGTGGGCATGATCCAATGTATCCCACCTACCATAGCAAAACACCCTAAAAGAACTGTGTGCCAGCAATGCCGCTACTGATCCAAGCGGTCGAACCTATAAGAAAATTGTTGCACAACGGTGGTGAGTTGCCAAATCGTGAGTAGAAAACTTCAGTAGATAGAAATCAAATATACAGCGACTCATAGGTCATACTATAACATGAAGGTAATACTATGGTATCTAAGGTGACCATGTATGCACATATATCAAAAATAGAGTCCATGCAAATGACATGCAGAAATAAACATCTGAACTCATATGCATGTATGCATGTGAATATCATTCACGTGTGTCCATCAACGATACAATCAATATCATGGAACCCGAGTGTCCAACATCGACACTTGAATCATCATGAAAACATATGCCTGTATGTATGAGGATATCAACCAACGTGTGTCCATCAACGACACATCAAAATCATGAAACCAGAGTGTCCAACATCGACACTCGAAACATCATGAAAGCCCATGTCAAGCATCGACACGTAAATTCTCATATCTCAGGCACAGCATGCTCAGATCGGCCCTCATATCACAGGTGCCACATGCTCAGATCAGCCATCATATCCATCTCACGACTCCGGCCGGTATCCTTCGGATAACCGCCGGGACCAACCTATCACCGGTACATAGTGCTCCCTCCTTCCAGGCTCATATTCTACTCCACGATCTTCTTGTCCTGGGATACCATACTGGGTCCACCATGTACCCGCAGACGGCTCATCCAACTCCTCTAATCGAGTCTCGAAAACAATCTCAGAACCGAGAAAACTAATGGTGGACGCATCGAAATCACAACACGAGAAACAGCATTTTTAAAACAATTTATAATTTACTTTGAAATATATCCGCGGTTCTCAAATCCAGAAATCTCATGAAAAAAACATCTCTATGCATATAACCAGAAAGTACGAAGTATGCAAACATAGACCAGTAATGTGAGCATATCGAGTATATCATGCAAACGTGTCATATGACAGTACTGAACAATGAATGTACTTACAAATAAGAATAGTATCATGATATAGCAATTCTACGGTGTAAGTGGCATAACAATTATCAATTATGAATGTGTGGGCCGACAAATCTGTATAAATGTAACATGCGCATCATCGGTAATAGTGCATGTGTACTAGCAGACGAAGTCATGTAAACAAAAGGGTATGAAACGTCGTATATATATCGTAATGAAAGAATTGAGAGCGTATACAGAAATAAGAAATCGTAACGCGAGCGTAAACAGAATAAAGAAATCGTAAGCGCGAACAGTATAAAAATACGCAACTACGTATGAATTATACAGTTATTGTTTAAAATAATATGAATCGTTGTTTTAGGAAATAAAGGACTATGATATTGTTTGGAAAAGATACCATTTGAAAATTTTGTAGCGTCTCCTTGAAATCATCATTTAAAAGTGCGTAACGATTCGTTAGTTTTGAAATAGGTATGACTCCAAACATATCACGATGTCCAGTCCGTAATATACAATAAAATGTTCTCAAGTTGAAATAAATATCTATGATTCATCCTTATTATATCACGTACAGAATATCCATTGCACGATATCATCAAATCACTGGTACCGATCTATAGTCACGTACATCATCTCATCTCATATCGTCATAAATCATCTCATATCATCTCGTATTCATGTCATATCACACCACCTTATATTATTATGTCATATCATATCGACTCGTATCATCATATCTTAACTTTCCTTTTCCCCATATATGTGTATATATAGCTCAAAGGTTAAGAAATAGAACTAGAGATATATCTTTCTACCAAGTCTACTACTATCGCTTCTGATATTCTAATAACCCTATAGACGATACATATATATATATATATATATATATATACATACATACATACATACATAGATATATATATATAACCTTAGCACTACGGTTGCGGGGGTGCTATACACCATCCACCCGACTTCCCTCATAGATATAAATCTACCCATCTGCTAAACTCCTTGTTTATCCGAAGTCGATGTGCTTCGTCGTCTCGGAAGTCTACACAAAGGTACCTACAATAAATACACATCGTAATGCTATTAAAATAAGTCCGAAAAACCGATACGGCATATGAAGTGCTCATAGGTTAGAACCTATACCTTAAGCATGTAAAAATAACCAAATAAACCTCGTAGTTGACGTACAAACATCCAACGGCAAAATCACATCAAGAAATTCATAATCCAAGTTTCAATTATCGGAAAACATTGTCAAAACCAACTCAAACAGCTCCCTGATTTGGGCATAGGTAGTCTAAGACAAACCTAGCAATAAATAGGCTAAGTTATAAGGAGTGTGAGCTATAGGCCAAAATCCAATACCAGAACCCAATAATTGGCCGGCGAGATAAGCAAAAGAACCGGTGTCTCCGGTTTTCTGGTGGATTCTGGGTCTCGTTCTTCTGTGGTGATCTTCTAGTGATCTAACTAGGTCAATGTAGTTATTTGTTTTTCTTATAGATACCCCAAGTTGCTCCAGATTCCATCTGAGCATCAATAACTTCACAAAACCGACATCGGGAAAATTCTAAGTTTGTGTATTGGGTTCTAGTCTCTGGTCTAGGCCAGTAAAACATCACTAAGGTCAAGTAAAATACTTACTACACCTCAATTGTACCTTCACAAGTCATACTACCTCTTAACCCTCATCTAGGAATTTTCAAAGATCACTAAACTACATCGGTTTAACTCTAAACTACATTAGGGGGTAAGGAAACTCAAAAACTTAGCTAAAAGTGTAGGGATATACCTCATGTGGCAACTCAAGAAAATTCTTGGGTTGCCCAAAGTGCTTAAAATCTCCACTTGATCTTGCTATAGGGTATAGGATGAGGTGGGGATCAACTTTTGTAGAGGGAGTGTGGGGTTTTGGTGATAATTTGGAGATGTTTTCATGAGGTAGAGCTGGGTGAAGGAGAAACTTGAGATGAAGAAGAAGGAGTTGAGGAATGAAGTGAAGAAATGAGATAAAAAAAATCAAGTTCAAGGAACCATACCCTCTCTCTCTCATACTCTTACATGCCCATGCCTCCATGTCATGAGTGTGTCCCTTCTCTCTCTCTCCGCACTCATGTGTTCTCATATCTTTTTTTCTTCTTCTCTAGACCAAATAAAACCAATATCACAAACACAATTAAAACAACATGCAACAAAATGCAATATATCATGGTGCACTAGCCATGGATATTTAAAAATACAGATTTAGCTTAATCGTGATTAGTAGTGTGATTGTATCTTAAAAACTATCTATAACCGCAATCAAGAACGGTGTCGCATGAAGCTAGCCGGTGAGTACGGGTCGGTCCACAGGGATGTTGTGAATCTCCTAATCGCGCTAACGAGTTAATTCTGAAGGGTGTTCGGATTGATTATTAAATCTAAAAACCTAATTAATCTATATCTAAGTCTTGCAAGGGTTAGGTCTAGGTTAAGTTTGGAAAGTCTATAAATCTTACCGCTTTCTATACCCATATGAAGATCTAATTAGGTGTTATGGTAAATATTAATAAAAGGGATTAGGATGATTGGGAAGATTGTTCTTCCTCTAGATCCTTGTCCTTCCTTTCTTAATCTTTACCCTAACCTCCATGGAAAACTTTAAAATCCGGGCCTTTAGACTACGGTATCACCGCTACCTCGTGGGTAGAGTGCCGTAGGGAGCGGAATAAGAAGGTATGCATGGAGTTCTATGAAAATATATGATGGGCAAGAAAGGGGATGAGAGATCTTCGTCTCTCAAATCTTCGCCAGATCTAACCCTAACAAGCGAGGAGACTACTCACTCATTAGGGAATTAAAATACATTTATCTAGGGCAGAGAATAAAAGATTAACTAGGGCAAGAAATTAAATTTATCTAAGGCAAGAATAGAAAATTAACCTAGGGCAGAAAATAAAGAACTTACAAAATATGATGCTCTCCAAAAGAATGCTGAAATTTATTAATGAAGGGAGGCATCGCATTTACAATGATTTAGAGTTCCTATTTATAGAGAATAGGAAACCCTACGTTACAATTGATTTGCATGTCTACATTTACCAAAATATCCTTAGGAAGACCTAGTCAAAGTAGACTTCAAACTTTGGTAAAATTTTATATCTCTATCTTTTATTAAAAGGAAGTATTGGGCCTTGAAATTTCCTTTGTGGGCTCTTCTGTCTTTGGGCTTCCTTATTATTTGGTTCTTTTATTAAAATAGCTTCTAGGTTTCTTCCAGATCTCCAGTGAATAATTGCGGTGGACTTTTAACCGTTCGCTTTGTAATCTTGGACCTTGCATTGCCTTGTACTTTTGAATTTTATCTTTGATGTAGGCTTGATCAAGAGTCCTCTGTTTGTTGGTTAAAGTCCATATTTTCATTGTCTTTATATCGTTTGCACTGTTTTCTGTCCAAGAACCTGTAACCTGTAACATGTAGCAGACATGCGTCAAAAACACCTGTTTATTTATAAAAAGGATAAGAATGGGGAATATAATAATGCAATATTATGGTGTGAACAAATACCCCCAAACTTATCTTTTGCTCGTCCTCGAGCAAACTTATTTTTATTCACTAAAATCCTAACCACAGTTTCGCAGGGAAACGCGATTGCACTGAGCTCGTGCAACAAGCCGTTAAACCTCTAGGTGTCCCTAGTAGGAGGAGTGTTGTCTCCTGAGGGTTTTTAGCGGATTACACCCACAAAATCCTATCAACTCGGCCTATTAACTTTTGTTCTCCAATTAGGTTTTCTAACAAGGAATTCTATTATCTTTTGACTCGCAAATTATCCACCCCATATTCTTCACACTTCCTCATTATTTAACTTAAGATTATATATGTTATGTAGACCTACTTAGCTTTCGGCATCTCTTAAGTCTTTCTTCTAGGATTTCATCTCCACTTAGGAATTTCTATCAACTCTATTAAAGATATAAGTTCTATTTTTCATTCCTCTCTCTTATCTAAATTCCAATCACATATCCCTACATGTGTGTATAGATCACCCCTACACTTGGAAATTCAAATCAAGCAATCATACTCTCGTCCATTGTCTAAAGCACTTATTAATTAGTGAATTTTTAAATGAAATTTGCTTACACATCTTTCATGCAACCGTTAATACTTCTTAAGGTACCAACAACCGATTACAAGATGCGTTAGCACTTTAAAGCGTACTTCCTAGTCTTGCAACACCCAAGACTTTTTAGCAGTGACTCTCAAACCAGTTGGTCTAAGGCACTAGGTGATGAAGCACCCTCGCTAAATATTTTTCTATTTTTTGCAGCCTTAAGTAATCACAAAAACCAGTGTCCATTTTTTTATTCTTTATTCACACTTATATTTTTTTTTCTTTTTTTTTCTTCGTACTAAGGACCTTAAGACAAGAGCATTTCAAGGTCTCTTCTACTATTCCAAGTTTCAAGGTGCGTGATTGTGCAAATTGTAGGGTATACGTTTTCAGAATCTAGACTTAAGCTAGGAACTATTTTTCAAACTTATACTCTAATAAGAACATCAATACTTTTCCTTTGTTTCGACTTAGCCCAAGAATTGAACCCAAAATTTTCCTATTTCTAAATAAACTACAAGGCATATACTTTCTACCGTTAAACTTTAAGGAAAGTTATTTTTAGGATTTATAATTCACTAAGTCTAAGATCTAGTTATTCCTAGCTAGTTAACCCATTCATCAAACTCAAGTTACTTAGCCAAAATTGAATACATTAATTTTTATAAATTTTTGAATTTTTTCAATTTTTATGGGTTTTCAAATAAATATGCAAATGCAAAAATATGTACAAATGAATGCGAAGGAAGAAGACGTACCGAGCATACCCCCAAACTTGAACTTGACAGTGTCCTCACTGTCATGCTAAACCAAGAGGGTCAAAATACGGGCACTCCCCTGTTTATTTATTTATAGTTTTTTTTTATATTTTTAATGTTTTGAAATTTTTTTTTATTTTTTTGTTATTTTTTTAACAAAAATATATATACATATATACAACAAGGTTCCCCCCAAACTTAAGCTTGGCCTTACACAAGCCAAAGGTTAGCACCAACCATTCAAAAATCTTATCGTGGTACTGATCTAGTTGGTGAAAGAATGGGGTGGAAAGGAAAGAAATGTGAAACACACGAGACCGTGTGGGAAGAAGGGTAGAATATGGTCTCGGTGGGGGAGAAGAATGGCGAAAAGAAGAAAGAGTGGAGTACGATCTTGAGGGTGTAAATTGAGTGAATAAATTAGCGCAATTTGTGATGACCGATGTGTTAAAAGAGATTGCGCTAACCTATCAACCCGTCGAGAAATGGGGTCAAATCCCTCAAGATTCGCAAGAAAACATGGGTACGCCGAACTTGGTATAGAAGATGAAGGCGTAACGGTCTCTTGTACGGTCAGAACAATGGGAAAGACGAAAGAGAGTGAATTAGGGATAGTATCATTCTCACCGTAGCAAACTGTCTCGAACTTGAAAGATTCCATTAATGGTTCGAAACTACTGTAAACACCCGAGTCTGATGGTTCAACTAACTCATCTGAAAATGTAAAGGACTCAAACTCGGGCGGGGAGGCATCAACATCATCCGAAAAAGTGAAACACTCATACGTGTTATCGGCTGTGAGAACTATGTCAGATTCAAAGGAAAATTTTTCAAACTCACAGTCTTCAAGCATGGTCGGAACGATGGAAAGGAGGGAGGGTGATATAACAGTCAAAGGTTCAGGAGGCTGAATTGGAAAATCAGACATATCAAACAAAAATAGTTCAACCTCAATATGATCCTCAAAACTCTCCTCAATACTATCCTTATAATTCTCCTCAAAATTCAACTCATCCATGCTATTATCATCAAAGTCAAGACGCATATGAGATTCGGGAGAAACATTTAATAACTCGGGATGATGATTTGAACATAAAATCTCAATTAAATCGACAGGTTCATCATCCGAAATATTCCCGGCGTCTATATCCTCAATCAAGTGAAAATTAATTTTCTTAGACACCTCATCAAAAGCATGGATATCTATCGATTTAGGTTCTAGATGGGAGGTGTAAAGATCGAAAGGATTAGGTGCGGTTTCACTCGAAAGGGGTTCCTCACAATTTGGCAAATCAAACACTACGAAATCACACAACTCGTTTTTATTTTGAACTTGTGAATCATTTAGGACATTCGATGGAAAACTGGAGTTGTGGGCTTCAATTGGGTAAGGGTAGGTTTGATTTGGAAATCCTCTCTCATTCTCACTCTGTCCAACCGCCTCCTTATACATTGAAAAATTTGAAGCTAGCGGGAAACTAACTACCGGTTCACTAGGTTGCATAAGGACAGCCACGGACGCTTCCACATTCCTAGTCATTTTGTTTGTTGCTATGACATAAGCCTCCAACGACTCTTCCAAACTAGACTTTGATGGTAAGGGGGTTTCGGTAACATATTCAAAATTGTTTGGATATGTGAAACTCCCGAATGGCTGTGTGGAAACAGTGTCTGGTGAGGGTGGTAAGGTCGGGTGGGACTGGTAGGAAGTGGATGGTTGGACAGGGGTAGAGTCAACATATGGATAACAAGGTGAATAATCGTGTGGATCCCTAAAACTAGATGAGTGGAGAGGGGTGAAAGATCGGCTGCGAGATTGAACAATATGCTCAGCAATGGACATCGGCTTAGGAGTGACAGAAGGACTTGAAGAAGTGGTATCAACATTTGTAGGTGGTAAAGGTTGACTTGGTCGACACAAAGTGGGTTGAAAAGTCAAACTGTTTCTCCTAGACGCCTCTATTTGATCTTTCAACGAAATTTTTGGCAAGGAAGGATCGTTTTTAAATTGACCGAACAAATTAATGTACGACGCAAAATTAGGTTCGGGATACCAAAGTTCGGCTAATGATTTATTGTGTGGGGTACCCATGTTAGAAGAAGAAAGGTGACAAGAAGGAAGGTTGGATGGTGCAAGGATTTATTTGGGGCTAAAAAATTTTGCAAGTTCTATAAAATATTTGTCCTTTTTATTTTCATTTTTCATTTATTTTTTTTCTTTCTCTTTATTTGGGAAAATTTTTGTTGTAAAAAGATTTTAGAGAAAAGATATGCAACAGCAAAAAATTTTATAGAAAAGATATGCAACAGCAAAATATTACTTGCAATCTAATTTTCATTTCAAGCGGGGCCCAAAAATCCTTCACAAGATCGTTATTTGGAAGGGAATATATTTTTTAATATGCACAAAATCTTGCAGGCATTTTTCAGAAAATATATTTCAAAAATTACAGAGGATGAACAGAAGATCTTACAGAGCAAAGTTGGTCTGATGATGTCACTATTCCACCGCTCTTCAGCGGCAAAACGTGGCTCCCACCGTGATTTCGCGGTCACATTAACAGCATAGTGCCCCAGAAATTTTTTGGTGCGACGAATCGACAAGATGGCCGCGGTTCCGCGGCCTAAGGTGGGTTTTGGCCGCGGAAACGCGGTCGTATGGGCGGTTCAAGACTCCAAAATTTTTGTGCTCTTCTGTTAGTTAAAATCCCTTCTGTTCCGATACCCCTTTTTCTGTTTCGCTTTCTGGAATTTTCCAGATCCGATTCTGTATATCCTGCAAAAATTCAACCACCAAGTATCCCTTCCAAAAATAACAATATATATATATTTTAATATTTTTTGATTTTTCGGATTTTTATGATTTTTTAAATTTTATGATTAACCCGAAATCGCGAAAAGGAAAGTTCTACGCCATCCCCGGCAACGGCGCCATTTGATTGTTCTAAAAAACTATCTATAACCGCAATCAAGAACGGCGTCGCATGAAGCTAGCCGGTGAGTACGGGTCGGTCCACAGGGATGTTGTGAATCTCCTAATCGCGTTAACGAGTTAATTCTGAAGGGTGTTCGGATTGATTATTAAATCTAAAAACCTAATTAATCTATATCTAAGTCTTGCTAGGGTTATGTCTAGGTTAAGTTTGAAAAGTCTATAAATCTCACCGCTTTCTATACCCATATGAAGATCTAATTAGGTGTTATGGTAAATATTAATAAAAGGGATTAGGATGATTGGGAAGATTGTTCTTCCTCTAGATACTTGTCCTTCCTTTCTTAATCTTTACCCTAACCTTCAAGGAAAGCCTTAAAATCCGGGCCTTTAGACTACGATATCACCGCTACCTCGTGGGTAGAGTGCCGTAGGGAGCGGAATAAGAAGGTATGCATGGAGTTCTATGAAAATATATGATTGGCAAGAAAGGGGATGAGAGATCTTCGTCTCTCAAACCTTCCCCAGATCTAACCCTAACAAGCGAGGAGACTACTCACTCATTAGGGAATTAAAATACATTTATCTAGGGCAGAGAATAAAAGATTAACTAGGGCAAGAAATTAAATTTATCTAAGGCAAGAATAGAAAATTAACCTAGGGCAGAAAATAAAGAACTTACAAAAAATGATGCTCTCCAAAAGAATGCTGAAATTTATTAATGAAGGGAGGCATCGCCTTTACAATGATTTATAGTTCCTATTTATAGAGGATAGGAAACCCTACGTTACAATTGATTTGCATGTCTACATTTACCAAAATATCCTTAGGAAGACCTAGTCAAAGTAGACTTCAAACTTTGGTAAAATTTTATATCTCTGTCTTTTATTAAAAGGAAGTATTGGGCCTTGAAATTTCCTTTGTGGGCTCTTCTTTCTTTGGGCTTCCTTATTATTTGGTTCTTTTATTAAAATAGCTTCTATGTTTCTTCCAGATCTCCAGTGAATAATTGCGGTGGACTTTTAACCGTTCGCTTTGTAATCTTGGACCTTGCATTGCCTTGTACTTTTGAATTTTATCTTTGATGTAGGCTTGATCAAGAGTAATCTGTTTGTTTGTTAAAGTCCATATTTTCATTGTCTTTACATCGTTTGCACTGTTTTCTGTCCAAGAACCTGTAACCTGTAACATGTAGCAGGCATGCGTCAAAAGCACCTGTTTATTTATAAAAAGAATAAGAATGGGGAATATAATAATGCAATATTATGGTGTGAACATAGTGCACTAAGTAAGTTTAACTTAAAATTGCATATAATTAATTATAAAATGCCCAAATCCAATAAATACCCTTTTAATAAATAATACATATTAATCTATGAATATTTTTCTAAATATTGGTATATAATTATACCATTTTACGAAAACCCCAATTCGAAATTCGAATAGTTTTCGTGAAATATATTATTTTAATATTTAAATTCCAAAAATAATATTTTATCTTTCTGAAATGTTACAGAGAATATGGATACAAGAACATGAAGAAGATGGAGTTTATAATACTCCGGGAACTTAATTCTTTCAAATCAAGAACTTAGTTCTTAAAAGATCTGATCCTAGATCTTCAAAATAGTGGTCTTGGTGATTCTTAATGGTCAAAACACCATTAAAAGTGATTTAAACTCTCTGAAAACATGAACATGGAAAACATGGAGTTCATAATACTCCAGGAATTTAGTTCCGTCAAATCAAGAACTTAGTTCTTAAAGAACATGATCCTAGATCCTCAAGATAATGATCTTGGTGATCGTTAATGGTCAAAATACTATTAACAGAGTTTTAAATTCTCTAAAAATATCAACTGAGATTGAATCTCCAAAAGAACTCAGCGCCTCAAGTGAAAAGTACGTAAGTGCTCAAGGCTAAGTTATATAGCGCCTCATGTGAAACACATGTGAGCACCACGAAAAGTTAATGCTTAGCACTATTAGAGCACCTCACGTGAGTGAGTGACACAAACGTTAGTGCTTAGCACTATTAGAGCGCCTCACGTGAAATACACGTAAGCGCTATATGCACCTGAGTGCTTGGTGTTACAGAACCCAATCTTAGCTCAAATTGGCTAAGCTTATATTCATGATATCCAAACTGATATCCAAATTGATCTTACTCTCAAACATGACTAATGATCTCTCATTGATGATATCCAAAACGATATTCATCACATATCTCCTAAGGTAATCTTAGTCTCAAATAAGGCTAATAATTCTTAGATGATCCACCATTAACATTTCTCTCAAATACGGGATTTGGTTCAAGGACATATCTTTCCACACCTCTGATATATGTCGTTGTAATTCTTCAACGTTTTCAGAGATGTGGCGGGTCCTAACCAACAACTCCTTTCTCGTCTCAACTTGATGAAAAATTTCATCAAAATAGGGAATTATACACCCCACATTGATGCATTTCCAAACTGACGTGCACACCTCAAATCGGATCGCACTCCAAATTGGGCGCATTCCATGTCACCATCGTTTACTCCGCCACGTAACAAATACACGTGCACGTAAGTTGAATGTTGGACCGAAATGTCCTTACACTAATATTCGCCCGAAATACGGCGATAATGGAACGAAATGTCCTTAAACTAATATTCTTCCCAAATACGGCGATAATGGACCGAAATGTCCTTAAAATAACATTCGTCCCAAACAGGGAATATTAGACCGCGACGTCCTTAAACTAATATGTTTTGCCCTGCGGGCTGTCTCTATAATGACTACCGAGTACTATCTATGGGCTATTCATTTATGATTGAATAATCAGTTGAGTCCTTATGCTCACTTCTTATAAGTCAACATTAGTCTCAAATATAGCTAATGATCCTTAGACCACACCCAAATATTTCATGAATCGATGGACCTAACAAATGTGAGATCTTTGTCCTAAGTTCCTTCCCGTTGGCAATCCAAGCTACCAACGTGGGCCCCGTCAAGAAAAATTCTTGAACTAAACACAAATCTAAAATATACAGATTTGGAATAATCCGCACCCTACAGGCAACGACACAGACTGGTCTCCGTATACAATCCACGGACTACCAAAACAAACAAAAACACACACGACACGAAGTGAACTTCCCGAGCAGGAGAAAGTGGTTATTGCAATGCGGTAAGATAATTAACTGCAGGGGCTTGCTCCTAAAGGGAATTCCCCACAATTAAAAAACTCCTCATAAAATGAAGGGGAATCTGATAAAGTGTTCTATAACCGCCGCGTCTGTCCAAACCTCCGATATATGGTGCCATAAATCAACTTGGTATCTTCGAAGAGGTGGACAGACAAATCCAAATAGCATATGCTCCCAGAATTCAGGCCAGACGTCCCAGTCTCTGTTTTCGACGGTTAACACTTCCCTCTTTAAGAAAAACCCTAGGTAAAAAAACACAGAGATAAAAATATCTCTTCTACCTATTTAAGGTTTTAACCCTTCTCAAGAACTTAGTTCTTTCTTTGGATCAGAGATCCAAAAGACAAGCCTCACACAAATTTAGAATTTAATTCTCATCAGGAGAATCTTGTTCTTGAGAATCAAAGATTCATAAAAGAACTAGGAACAGAAGAAGAAGAAGAAGAAGAACATATCTTATGGGGGTTCAATCCCTAGGAAAATAGAGTTTAACCCTAAAAGAGATATAGTTCTTATAAAAGAACTTAGATCTAAAAAGAAAACTTGATCCCAGATCTGCAAAGCATCTTGGTGATCATTAATGGTCAAAACGCCATTAACAGAGATTCAATCTCTAAATAAAAGAAAAGAAAGAGAGTGCTTAGCACTCCATAAATAGCCAAAGCGGCTAAGTGTTTAGCATTGAATGGGCGGCGCCCAGCGCCTCATGTGCACCTTACGTGGGCGTCACAAGAAAGAAAAGAAAAAAGTTGCTTAGCACTCAATAAATAGCCAAAACGGCTAAGTGCTCAGCACTGATTGGGCGGTGCCCAGTGCCTCACGTGCTCTTCACGCGGGCGCCACCAAAAATAGGGACAAAAAGAGAAAAGTGCTTAGCATTCCATAAACAGCCAAAACGGCTAAGTGTTCAACACACATTGGGCAGTGCCCAGCGACGCACGTGAAAAGCACATGGACGCCATAAAAAATGCCTAGCACTCCATATAAAGACAAAATAATGAAAGCGTTCAACGCTTATTGGGCAACGTCCATGACTGAATGCTTCACTTGATTATATGTGGACGTCAGAGCTCAAATAAGTGCTCAACACTTATGTACAAAAGGAAAGGAACTGAAAAAAACAGAACCCAAACATCTGCTTAGCACTTTTGAGAAAACAGAAAGAATAAGCAGACTAAGCCCAAATTGGCTAAGTTCTGAAGTCTTCTTGCAGCTAATCCCAAATGCTCTGTTTGCCGGACCTTAAGCAAAAAAATGATGATTCTATGATACTTAGCATCAAATAGGACTAAGGTGTCCTTAACAAAAAAAGAAAAAGAAATTGAGCCTAAATTCTCATTTATAGATTTAAGTTGATCTTAATCTCAAATTAGATTAACGATTCTTAAATAAAACAAAATATTTTGAACTGAAGGAATCCACAACCCGAGTTCAAAACCCTCGTCAAGCAAATCCTTGACGCCAAATCTAAAATATACGGATTTGGACTAATCCGCGGCCTACGGGCGATGACATAAATTAGTTTCCGTATACAATCTACGGGCAACCCAAAATAAAACAAAAACACACACAACATGAAGAGAACTGCTGGAGAAGGAGAAAGTGATTATTATAATGCGATAATGTAATTAACTGCAGGGGCTTGTGCATGCACGGAAGAGCGTCCCCACAATCAAAACCCCTCATAAAATGAGGGGGAATCTGATAAAGTCTGCTACAATGGTCGCGTCTGTCCAAACCTCCGATATATAGTGCCATAAATCAACTTGGTATCTTTGGAGAGGTGGACGGATAAATCCAAATAGCATCTACCCCCAGATTCAGGCAATACGATCCATCCCGGTTCCTCTCTTTCTCTGGAGGTAAACAGATTCTGGCACGTCCGGTGGGACCTTTTCTTCTTTCCATTCCATACTTCGTGTGTCGTTTTTCGTGAACAAAATCACGGTTTGCTATGGTTACCCATAGATTCGAGGTACTAAAATTTGGTGTCTTGCTCCTATGCTAGAGAAATTTGACGGCTTCCCAATGCACCTCTTGCAAAAGCGAGTCTCGCTCTATCCCAGCTGGAGGAGTGACTTATGGGCCCAACACGGCCTCAATCTTTCCAATGCCGGTGGTCAAGTAACACAAGCCACTTCTGGATTGTTCTTTGGGACCATGCTAACACCAGTGAATTTCGGTGCCTCAGCACCACAAGAAAAAGCTCCTAAGAAGTCGGTCTTCGATCGACTGGCGACCATAATGGCCCTTCTCAACGGGTCATCCAAACCTTTTGTTTCAGTCTTCAGCAGGCTGAGCCGAAACATAAACGGGCCTGCAAAGAAGCTCATGATACCTGAGAAGGCTACCCCAAAATAGATAGCCCTCCCAACTCCTGCAGGCGAAGTCGTCAAAAGCGCTTCCGCAATCAGAAGGACGGTCTTTGAAAGACTGGCCGGCCCTCCCCAAACTCCAATTAGGACGTCAGTCTTCAACAGGCTGACACCAACAACGGCCCCTCACCAAAGCCGCGGGCACGACGGTGCCGCATCCAAAAATGAGGCGGTCCTTTTTGCAAGACAAGCTCGACGTCGCTACTGGGGCTAAGTAAGGAAAGCTGTGGCAACCCCCCCTTTGGATTTACCCCAAAAGCTCCAATGGTGGAAGTTGACGTTGTTGTTCTAACCAGAAACAGTTTTGATCTGCTCAGGAGCGTACGCAAGAACTCTCCAACGGCGGTGCTAAAGAAATTGCCCCCGTCTGTAGAAGCCACAGTGCAGGAAAAGTTGGAGCACCCACATAAATGGCTCTCCTCCCAAATTCACAGGGTTTGGCGGAAAGCCCAGGGCTCTTTGGTCAACAAAGATTACTCTCGTTGACTGAAGAAATTGAAGGGTCGGCAAGTGAAAGACCATACCTCCGTCATACAACGAGGGGCTTCTTCTACACAGGTGTCTATTACAACGGCTCCTTCAACCTCGACCTCCCACAAAAGGACGAGGCCGGAAAAAATCCCACCTCCGGCGGTAAAATCCAAAGGTGATGGACCCAAACGCCCTAAGCCTAGGGGCATGATCCTACATATGGTCCACATGGCTTCTGGGAAAGAAAAAAGCCATGCTTCCGTAGGTCATCAACCGTAAACTCGGTCGTTGACAAATGCTCAGGAAAAACAACAAAAGCTCTAAGAAATGCTGACCAAAATGGCAGCACTTACCGGGTAGAAAGAAAGCCTGGACACAATAGTCGAACAGCACCAGGAGCAGGAGATCGATACAGAGTTCCTGTGAAGGGTGCTTGAAAGAAAGGACAAGGAAGCTGCTGATTAGGCTGCTAACATTTAGCGGATAGCTCTCTTGTTCCAAGAGATGGTCAGGATGATGATCCAGCCAGAACCCCCGACCAAGGATCTGCCGATAATCATCAAGGATGACAGAGGGAGAACATCAAATTCTCTTTCGGCCTTATCGGTAGCCAAGGAGGAAACGATCTCCAAGGCTGCTCTTGATGATTATATAGCTCAGCAAATAATAGCTCATCAAGCTAATGAGGCGGCTGGCCAAATCGTCAGAACTGGGCGGCCGTATCTAGGCTGGTATGACCAAATCAAATACCCACCGGGATATACGATCCCTAAGTTCCATGTGTATAAAAGGACATGCAACCCCCACCAACACGTCGCGCAGTTCCGAGCTCTGTGCGGCAATACTGGAGGCGACGACAAACTGTTGCTTTGCAAGTTCGTTGGTAGTCTGTTAGAAACAACCTTTGAATGGTATTTGGAGCTCCCAAATGACTCCATAAAAACATTTACAGAAATGGAACTGCTTTTCAAACAACGGTTCACCAGCGCAAGAGAGCGCATCCCGAGAACAACATTAATCAATGCCAGGGTAAGTTTAGGAGAAACTTGGGTCCAATACCCGATTCAGTGGCGGAACTTATAGTCTAAGTGCAAACAACGCATTGAAGAATCTCCCACCTTGCGCATGTTCATCGGGACTCTTGATCCTCAGACGAATGTGTCCCAGTTCATGACATTCTTCAAACCAACCACTTTCCAAGCTTTGATCGATACACTGGCTCAAATGGACCAGATGGGCCATGGGCCTTCCTCATCAAACAAGGACCCTTGAAATAACAAGGGTAAAGGGAAAGCAGCTTTCGTTGTCAATACTCAACAATAACCAAGTGACCCAAAATTGGCTGCTTGCCAAAACAACGCGCGTCCGTGCCCATCTTTGGAGGAAAGGCTTGGACGTGCTTACTCGTTTCCCCGCGATAAGATTAGGAGACTATTCGAATTGGAAGTGCATACCAAACTCATCACATTGCCAGACCCACGGCGTCCACTGCAACCCGGCGACGCCAACAACCCCAACTACTGCTCCTATCACAGAATAGTAAGCCACCCAATTGAGAATTACTACATCTTCAAGAATTGGGTCGAGGACCAATATCAACAGGAGAAATTCGCGCTATCTGATAACTGGAGGTTAAACCCACCATAGCAGCACACTCCCTAAAAGGTGGATGTGCCGGGGGCATCATGCTCACTCATAGAAGAGACTCCATGGGAAGTCGTCCTTTCGGCAAAAGCCAAAAGAATGCTGAAGGATCTACAGGCATGTCCAGCAGTCAGGTGGAAAATCCCACTTGAACCCGAAATCATCGAAGGGATGTTGAAACCACGTCCCGCACCGAAGATTGTTGACAAAGGGAAAAATCCCTAAGTCAAGCCTTTAAAGTCTTCAAAGAAAAAGCAGAAGACCAAGAAGCCTGTGCAGCCTGCCGAGTATGACGACTAGCACACAGACTTATAAAAGTACATTGACATGCTGGAGGAGTACAACCAGAAAGCGTGGAAACCGGTCATGCTCGAAGAGTTCCTCAAACATATTCTTGAGAACGAAGATAGCGACAACGATGAGGAAAATGACTCATCAGAAGACTGTGTAGCAAGTTGCCACATGGTCTCCCTTTCGTCGTTATATGAAGAAGAGGCTCCCTCAGTGTTAGAAAACAACGTAGAGGAACTGGGGGCAGAATCGGTGCTAAAATCCCCGGAACTGCCAGAAGACCCGATCAATAGGCTATTAAATGAAGCCTTTCAAAAAAGTAAAGATGACCGAGAACGCAAAAGAGCCATATACGAAAAGGCTAAACGTCAGCTTCAGGATGAAGAAGTTGCTGCAAGGATGAGTCATAAAGTACTCCAACTAAGCCAAAACATACATGTAACAAATAAGAGCAGGGTTAAGGCAGAGAAGCGGTTTGCCAAAGCCCTGTCAATGGGAATGAAGCTGCCACCTCTTGTAGGAAACACTCCCGGGGTCATATGCCTCGACGAAGGGGATTCACATCCAAATTACTGCCTATATCATCGGAGGGTTACCCACCCTACCGAAGAGTGCAGTACCTTCAAGAAGTGGTGGCAAGGATACGTTGGCCATCAAAAACACTTCAAGAGAATGAAGTGCGAAGCTCATCGATGGCAAAGAGGTGCGACATATGCACATGGAATAATGACTGACAGCTGTCATATAGCTGATACCAGTCCGGAAGGGGAAAAACCCCAAGCTCTTACTTTCGGGAGCGATTCTGAGGACGAGATATACCTCAACCCTCTTCAGAGACTCCACCTATAAAAAAGAAGACGAGGAGGAGATGTCACGCCCCGCTTCCCAGTATACGAGCAGAGGACGCTACGAGGCCACTACGTATTTACTCTGAAGTAAACACGCTAAGCGTATCTAACCAATATAAGTAAAATGCACAAGAGATAGGATGTAAATAAACAGTAACTTTATTTATTAATATTCTTTTTACAATACATTTGAAAAGTAAATACATGGAATGGAAAGCAATGCCTAAACAGTGGCATAACAGAAATGGAAAATACAGAATGCAAATGTGTACAAGAAATCTAAAGCTCTGGGTCGAAAGTCGGCTGATCTAAATCCTCGCTGGTGGGCTCGATCTCCTGAAGGTCCGATCCACCTGACAACATTCCAAAGAAGAAAGAGAAGGAATATCGTCAGCGAACAATCGCTCGGTAAGTTCCAAAGATAAGAGAGAAGTAGAATAGACAGAGAGAGAGAGAGTAGCTTTTAAAGTGGTATTATATTGTTATAATGTTGTATTTAGTGTTAACGTTGTTATTTGCAGCTTCGTACATAAGAGGCCAGTGTATATGAGAGGAGTCTCGTTACACCAGATACTACGGTGGAAGGAATACAAGGAACCGTTCAGCCACGGTACAACGGCAATTGAATTCAGGTTATGTGTCTTAATGGTTGTAGTCTCGTGCCACTTCGAACACCTTTCATACCAATCTACCCCTTAAACCCTGCGGTGTCATGATTGTATTGTATTGTCTTGTATTATAGATTGTATAGATTGATGACTTGACGAAACCATGATATCAGTAAATGGATGTAACCGGAGAATAATGTAGATGGATGTATATCCATGGTTCGGTTTAGTCGATACAGATTGAATATATTGAACAGATTGATTATATGGATTTATGGATTCATATTGTAATGTAGTTTTATACTTGAATCTCATTCAAGTCAGATTGTATATATTGAGACTCAGTTTGAGTCAATCAATTTGAAAAGAAATTGAATCCTGAATTATGTTTTGGTGCTATCGGTAACCGCTGCACATGGACGGCAGGATTTGTGTCTTTTTCAAAGACGATTACCGTGTTAATAACACCGTTTGTTAAGTTGTCTACCTTAAATAGGCAAGCACCCATATCTCTGGCTCCCTGAGGCTCAATAGACTGGTCCCGCTTAAATCTATGTTTACGAAGGTCCTTATTGTAATTTAGCATAACTTGAGGGGGTTTTATCTAAAAATAATTTTGTATAATTTTCAAAATACACCTCAAGTATTTTATTATCTTCTTTAGAGTTTTCATGGATGTATATTTTATAAATGTGGCATTTCTAGTGAATAAAACCTAATTTCATAATATATGGTATTTATTTGTAATATGGATGTTGTTTTGAATTATCATCGTAGTTTCATGTAATATTTGAATTCTTTTCTTGAGTTTTGGAAACATGGAATAATATATATATATATTTAAAATAATTATTTTGGTAAGATTTATATATACATATTTAATGAAAATAAATTTATTTATTTTCTTGTAGAAATCTCATTTTCTAAAAAAAAATGTATAAAAATTCTATCGAGATCGAATGCTCCTTGCGGAGGTCTGCATCTCGCTCTACTAAGCACGAGGATGTGCGATAATCCGCACCATCCTGAATGGGTTCCCCGAAATGGGTTGTAGCAGAGCATTGCAAAGATTTATTAAAAATACACATCTTGTAGAAAAAGGTTTTTATAAGTCGGAGGTAGTTATTTGTAAAATAGTATTTTCCGTATTCTATGCTCCCAAAAAGTCATCATGCTATAATAGAGATGTGTGTTGTGAGGAGGTTGGTCATTACCTCGTGAACTATCTAAAGGTATAGCGAGGAATTATAAGATTTATTTCGAAACTAAACTGTATGGTATTTTTCTGTAAAATTGCGATAAAAAGTAAAATAGAAATTCTTTTGATATGAAACTTGTCAATATGTTTTATTAATATTTAATGATCATGATGGGATATTTTGGTATTATTATGTTGAAGAAAAATATGATTTTTAAGGAAAAACCGAATCAGATGTCGAATTAACTCCACTTCCGTCGGGTTTTAGTTTTGAATATTTTTTAGAATATAGAAGAGAAGAGAAATAGGGACTTACTAGATTAGAGCCAAGAGAAGAGGAAGAGGAAGCTTGGGGAATCACCGGTGCATCGTTTCTTCGCTGGAAACTCCTCGGAACGTCGTTGGAAGTTCGCCGGAGCTTCGCCCTTCGCTAACTCCACTTGCACACAAAAAGTCTAGGGAATTTTCTTGAGAGTTTGGGCAGAGATTTGGAAGTGAGGAGGGGTGAGTTTAGTTGTGGTATTTATAGAAAAAATTAGGTTTAGGGTAAATGAAAGGGTGTGATAAAAATTTTATTTAATTTTGCATTTAAAAAATTAAAAGGGGTGTTTTAATTCTTTGTAAATGTGCAGGGAAATTAAATAGTACAGGGGTTAAGGAGGGAGTTCAGGGGTCCCAACAAGTCAAGAAAAATAGGGTTTCCACTGAGCCGGACGGGCCGATTCGGCTGAGTTGCCGGCCCGAGTCGGCCAAGTCGGGCCGCATCTCGTCGCCACGTGTCCCCTGCCGCTTGGTCTATCTCGTGGACCCATTTGTTTTATGTGTGACTCTTGGTTTTATGGGTTATCCACGTGTAGACTCTTGGACTTCTAAAAAGATTAAGAGAAAAATTAATTAAAAATATTATGGCTGATGGGATTTGAACTCTGGTGCTTTGGTTCAGCAGTGCAAGGTCTTACCAGTGAGCTACAAGCTCCTTCTTGCTGTTCTAAAGCAAAACAAACTTATAACTTGTGCTCAGGCTCAAGTATCCCTTTCTGTATTTTTGAAAAAAATTGTACAGAAAGTTTAGGGTTGTTACAGAAGAACTGCGAGAATATTCAGCTGTGTAACCGCACGCTGCCTGAAAAGAATCTCGGACCCACAAACAAAGGTTCGAGCAGAAAAAATAAAGGGAAAGAGAAAATCTCTGAGGGAATCGCCCTTTCCTTAATAAAGTTGAATATAAATCTTTCATAGCGGATCTAGAGATCGCTATCGACATGAGAATCAAAAACCTCCTCATATATAGAGACTCCCAGCTGATCGTTAACCAAGTAAATGGCAACTATCAAACATGCAAGTCAGAGCAGATAAAATATGGCGAAAGAGTGTAGCAACTGCTGACACAAATCCCTTTCTACACCCTAGAGAGTATACCACGAGCAGAAAATAGTAAAGCAGATGCGTTGGCCAAATTGGCTAAAGAACTGGCCGATGAAGACCTTGAAGACGTAAGTATCATTGTGCAAAACCACAGGGTTCTCATGCCAACAGATGTATCTTCGGAATACCTAATAGAGCCATCCGAAAGAAGAGAAATGATTGAACAAGTAGCCCTTCAAATAGAGGATGAAGAAAAGGTCAAGGATTGGAGGGAAGTCTTCATATACTACTTCAAATCCCAACGAAGGAGCTCTGTCCTTCACCTTCGTCAATGATACTCTATATAATAGATCGTTTGAATGTCTGTGGCTATGATGCCTAGGGCCAGAGGAAGCAGAGAAAGTCGCTCAAGAATCTCACGGTGGACTATATGGTTCTCATCTAGCCATGCCATAGATGAAGCTGAAGATAAAAAGAATGGGTTACTATTAGCCCATAATGATTCAAGACCGTCTTGAATATGCGAAGTAGTGTCACTCATGCCAAATTCATGAGGACTTCATCCATCAATACCTAAATCCTTTACACCTAATGGTGGCTAGCTAGCCATTTGAAATGTGGGGAACCGATCTAATTGGCCCCATTTAACCAGCATCGTCCAGAGGACATCGGTTCATGCTAGCAATGATCGACTACTTCTCCATATGGGCAGAAGCAGTACTATTGAAGGAGGTGAAGGCAAAGAATATCCTCCATTTCTTAAGAACCTATGTCATCTATCGGTTCGGTACTCCACGACGAATTATCTCGGATAATGGGCCAGCCTATATAAGTCATAAAATCAGCCGCTTCGCACAACAACATAAAATAGAATGGAGATACTCATCAGTCTATAATTCTCGGGCCAACGGTCTAGCTGAAGCTTTCAACAAGACCTTGACAAAGATTATAAAGAAAACAGTGTCCAGAAACAAAGAAGACTGGCACAAAAGGTTGCATGAAGCTCTCTGGGCAAACCGAACGACATTCAAAATGGCTATGAATACAACACCATACGCGTTGGTATTCGGCACGGAAGCAGTGCTTCCCCTGGAAATAGAACTCCCCTCTTTACGAGTAGCAGTTCGATACGAGTTAACAGATGAAGAAAACATTCATCTTAGGCTTGAGTAGATTAACGCTCTCGATGAAACTCGCCTTATAGCGCAGCAAAATCTGGAAGCTTATAGGCAAGGTTGACGCGGTCATACAAAAAACTGACAGGACGAGAACATTCCACCAAGAAGAACTCGTGCTAGTCGTCAAAAGACCAATGATCCCTAATTGTGCAAAGCGGGGGAAATTCGAGCCGGACCATGAAGGCTAATACATCATAAACAAAGTCTATCAAGGTGGAGCCTACTTGCTCATCGGTATGCATGGCGAGAGACTCTTCAGGCCAATAAACGGCCGATTCCTCAAAAAATACTATGCTTGACGAGTCATGACTTAGGTCAATGGTAGATGATGATGCTCGTGTCTGCTCTCTATCTTGCTAAGTTAGAACTCTGAGAGCAGCATAAAAAAAAGCTATATCCGCCTCAAAAACGGCGACAACGGACCGAGAAGTCCTTAAACTAATAATCCGCCTCAAAAATGGCGACAACGGACCGAGAAGTCCTTAAATTAATTATCCGCCTAAAAATGGCGACAATGGACCGAGATGTCCTTAAACTAAAATTTCGCCCTAAAATACGGCAATAATCGACCGAGAAGTCCCTAAATTAACAATCCGCCTTAAACATGGTCATATTGGACCGAGAAGTCCCTAAACTAACAATCCGCCTCAAGCGTGGCGTTAACGGACCGAGATGTCCCTAAACTAACATTGGACTGAAAAGTCCTTAAACTAAAAATTCGCCTCAAACATGGCGATAACGGACCGAAACGTCCTTAAACAAATATCCGTCCCAAAAACGGAATCAATGGACCGAGAAGTCCCTAAACTAAAAATTCACCTCAAACACGGCGATAATGGACCGGAATGACCCCAAACTAGCACATCACCTCAAATACGGTGATACACTCTCTTGAGATTTATATTGCAATCAAATTTCTAGCGGCAAAAGTTGCAACTCAAGTCCCACAGGCTGCACAGCTACTGCAGCAATGAAGCCACCCCTAAATCCTACCGGCAAGCAGATGGGTCACCTATGACGAAGCTACTTTTAAGAGTTTCGTTAAAAAAACGGTATGTCTACAAGCAAAATGGGCACAGATGAAAACCCGGAAGAGCACCGTAAGTAAAATCAGCAGGGCTGCCGGCAAATTTATAAAAACCTAAAAAGGGCGCAAAGTCATAAAATAAAAAAATTCATATGCATTTGCAAGGTCCTCTCGACCTTGTGTGTGAAATAAAAACCTGTGTGAGATCCTTACGAATCACAAAAGAGAAACAAACCTAGGAATCCCTCGATTCCTAAGAAGAAAATACACTTACAAGATCCTCACGACTCGTAGGGAGAAATACCTTTATGAGACCCTTATGGCTCATAAAGTCAAAAATCCTTAGTTGACAGGATCCCAATCCTGTTTGCTAAGCCATCTTTGTTCAAATCAACAAAGGCAAATGATGATTCGCTCTTTGCAATATTCCAGTCGTAGCGATGCTGGTACTTAAAAAGGTATCAAACTTCAAGTCCCCTCAAGGCAAATGATGGATTTCTCCTGGAAATATTACAGTCATAGCGATACTGATGCCTAAAAAGGTATTAAACTTCAAGTCCCCTCACGGTAAATTATGATTCGCTCCTGGCAATATTCCAGTCAAAGCGATACTGATGTCAAAATTGGTATCAAGACCCAAGTCTCTGACTCGCAACAAAATCAGCAAGCAAAAAAAAATACATATGAAATAGCCGAAATGATAGGGCAACTCGCAATAAAAATCAGCGATAAAAAAATATATTCATATGAAATAGCCGAAATGATGGGGCAACTCACAATAAAAATCAGTGTACAAAAAGTATACGATATAGCCGAAATGATTGGGCACCCCGATAAATAGCCGAAATGATTGGGCAATCGCTACTTTCGCGGCATAAAAAATGAAAAAATAGAGCATCGCGGAAAGAAATAAAAAAAATGAAAATGAAACTTTTCTGCCCTATAGGTAGACACCGACTCCTGTATACAATCCATAGGCACAAACAAATGAAATGGAACCATGTTTTCGACCAGGCTCCGTTAAAGGGAGAGCCGGATCTCAATAACAACATCAACAGCACAGAGGTCATCCTAACGTTCTTCTCATTCCGACAGGATGCAGATGTGACGTCAGCAAAGCTCTAAGGGGCCAAAAAGTGGAGCAATGAAAAACTCCTAACTCCAAATCTCAATGGCAACATCAACAGCCTAAAGGTCAGCCCGACGTGCTTCTCATTTCAATAGGATGTGGACGTAGTTATCAAACGAAATTGGAGTAATAGCAAAATCCTAACTCCAGCTCGACGTTCCTTCTCAGTGCAGACACAACGTCAACAAAGATCTAAGGGTCGAACAAAATGGAGTAATAGCAAAACCCTAACTCTAGCTCGACGTTCCTTCTCAGTGTAGACGCGACGTCAACAAAGACCCAAGGGTCGAACAAAATGGAGTAACGGCAAAATCCTAACTCCAAGTCTTGACGGTTCATATACAACCTAGGGACTATCCTAGCGCTCCCTTCATTTCAGCAAGATGCAGACGCGGCTATCAAACAAAATTAGAGCAATGGCATATTTCTAGCTCCGGACTTCAATTGCAATACATGCAGCATAGAGGACCTACAGATGTCTACCCTACTTCAGCAAAGAATCAGCGTGACATCGTCAAAGAAAAATGAAGTGACGTCATATTCCCAGCTTCGGGTCTCGATGGCAACTCATATAAAGCCAAAAAGACTTTTAGAGATCATCCCACACCAGAGCGGAGTGGTTATGACTCATCGGGGCTCCAAATTGAGCCTAACCTCAAGTAAGAAGCGTCATGGCAAATTCCTAACGCTTTCCCTTCCGACGGTAATAAGACCTTAGAAGATTACTTGAAGACGTCTTGTCCAGCGCCCGAAGGGATCAGAAACACGACAGTTCCAGGGATACTCGAATAACAGCTTGAAGACTGCATATCGAGGAATACATCAGCCAACGCGACGGTACCATGGAATAAAACCCTAGTACCACAAACCTAACGGACCTCTTTCGTAAAGAATGGAGGTTATCTGCATATAACGTTAGGACATGTTTGCTTGTAAACCCAAAGGAGGTAAACTAAAAACACTCCGAAATAAGTACATAAACTGGAGACTCCGAAATGTGTGAATAAACTAGAGACAATGAAATGAGTGCATAAACTAGAGACTCCAAAATAAGTAAATAAACTACAAACTCCGAAACGAGTAAATAAACTAGTGAGTGCTAAATTAATACATCGGACACAGGGGAGTACATGCAAAAGAAATGTGAATTCTTTATTCATAAATCAAAATGGTTTACATTTATGTAATGAAAAGTGGGAAATACAACTTTAATTGTTAAGAAGGCGGGGCTTTCAATAAATTGGCAACCCACTCACTTTCTTCCCGCTGCTCCTCCTCGCGTGCCACTACTGCAGCTATCTTGGCTTCGACTTGAGACCGTTGTTGCAAACATGATGGAAGCTTCTCAGCGATTTATGGCTTTGCATCCTCGCAATCTCGCATGCCCCGCTCGGTAGAGTTGAGATTCTGCCTCAGTGCCAGTCCATTAGAAATGCATTGTTGGAGGTTTTCGAAAATAACTCGTAGATTCGTGGCATTCGCTTCGACTTGGGCTCGCAATCAGCTGGATTCATCAGAAGCTGTCTCATGCTCCTTTCGCTTCAAGGCCAACCTTTGATCAAAGTATTGAATAGAATCGACACATTGCTCGATCCACGCGATCAGTTGAGCCTTCGAGATTAATGCTTCAGGAGTGAGACGCTTGATTTCAATCTCTTTCAGACAAGCCTCGATCCGCTTACAATAATCAACCCAAAAGCCGACGAAATTTTCGTTGTGGAAATTCACAAGCGTCTCCAGCATCAGGTTGACCTCGTCAGGAAAATCAGCGGTAGAAGCGAGAGCTTCAATATTAAGATCTTCGAAGAATTCACTCAGCATTCACTTGCTATTCGCCGCACCCCTAGAAGATTGACGCTTAGCAAAAGGCCTACGGGCATGAAAATGCGAGACTCAAAGGGAGGCAAAACCGGTGTAGCTACCACAAAATAAATCATGCACAAAGAAGGATCATATTTCAACCTGAAAAGTAAAGAAGAATGTTGATGGACGAGATTTACTATACCAGTGGTCAAAAGTTGCAGGGCAGGAGCATAGGAGGCTTGGTTATTCCTTCGCTCTCTCCCTCGAGCTGTGATACTATGGTCTATTTGAGGAAATCTTAGCAATAGAAAGTTTACTCATGGAAAGGTGAAATAACAGGTAAAGAATATACTAACCAGCGAATGAAGGGGGGAAAAATTCCGATTGGAAGACGAAGTGCAAGCTCAACATCTGGTGTAAGCGGTCAAAAAGCACTCCTGCAGGATTGCAAAAATATTTGATTAATACAAGAAAACAATATCTACACTGAAACAAGAAATGAGGGATCTATACTGTAACGACTCTAATTTCACTGTACGAAAATTTTTAAAATTAATGTACAGACTAGAGTTTGCTAACCTGAGTACAAGTTATAAATTAAATTTGTTTATGAACAGCAAGAAAGTAAGTATAGCTCATTGGTAAAGCCATACACTGCTGTGACATAGCCCCTGTGGTCGAATCCCATTAGCCACATATTATTTTTCTGAATTTTTATTTTAAACTTTTTGGAAGCCTAAAAGTTACGTGCAATACACGTAAAATGAAAAGTCACAGAAAATCAAACATGTACAAAATTGTATTAATATAGGCATGGACACGTGGCTCAAATCTCAGCACCCAATGCTTCAACTCGACCGGCGAGATGCACGTTTGGGCCGGCGACATCGTCCGTCCGTAGGGAATAATCCCCTGTGCTTTTCCCACTAATCCAGTGGCCTACCCCCACTACTCCTATTATGTTTATCTTTTCTTCAAATATCCAGAGAATTGATTTTCATCATAAATCTCATTTTTAATGCATTTTTTAATTCACTCTTCATTTCCAAAACCCTAATTTTACCCTTAAATATAACCCCATACCCTAGCCCTCTCCATTCTGAAATCTATTGTCAAAATTCCTAAATTTTTCTAAGTCAAAGAAGAGTACAAGTGGAGTTAGCCCCAGGTCACTTTCCGGCGAGGATTCGAGACGTTTCCAGCGACCCCGCGACTTCACGAAGCTACCAACTTCTTCTTATACCTCTCCTCTCTATTTCTAGCTAGTAAGTCCCATCTCTTTTCCTCTCTTCCTACCTTAAAATGATTTCTTTTCAAACATGTCGGTAAGTGGAGTTATACCGGCATTTGTTTCTAAAACCTTGAAAACTACAATTTTTCCTAATAATTATTCATCCATATAATTATAACTTGCTTCTTAGTCATAAACTTATATTTTGAATAAAGTTTCACCTTAAAACTTGATTGGTTCAAAAAAGAATAGTTAGTAGTAACCGCAATTAATAACGGTATCGCGTGTAGCGAGCGTTAGTGAGTACGGGTCATCCTCTGGGATTCGTGGAACTCGTAAATTCTTGCTTTACTTGAGTCGAAACAACTAGTAAAGAAAATCAAGAAATTGTTTTAAGATTTGATTGAAGTAATAGTTTCAAGAAATTCAAGAAATTGTTTTCAAGAAAGGAAATTCAAGAAAATATTCAAGATTTATTTATCAAGAAAATTGTAGAAGGTTTGTAGGATTCGAATTGAATGGTAGCTATGAATGACTATTCAAAATGATTCATCTTATTTATTGGTAGAATTAACACTAGATCGATGGCTACCAATGAGAATTAGGGATTCCTTGAAGAAACTAGGGTTTCTCCTTCATTGCCCTTTGTCCTTTCATTGATTGCCATTCTTATCTGGCCTTTAACAAGAAATATCATCAATCTAATCCTTAAATTTTGACGAAATTCTCAATAAATTGATCTCACTCACAATTTGGACATTAATGTTTCTGTGTGCTAAAGTTTATTATCTCCATAAGACTTAAGATAAATATAGAATTCTCTCACCATGTGATCTACCAAATTCCTTCGAATCCTTAGCAAGCGGAGATTTACTCACACATTATGAAAATAGAAGAATCAATAAATAGAGATTTCATAATGCGAAAATTTAAAGAAAGCGATATTAAGAGTAATGATCATCTTTATTATTCAACTTCAAATTACAACTTCTCCAATTCGAGATTATAAGAAGAATTGCTCTCGATCACTCCATTGAAGAGGTAATTTCTCCGTCGATCTTAGCTTCGCTCAATCACCGTGAGTCTTGGATCTATTAAGGATCACGTGCTCTTGATGACGATCGGCTTCGCATAAAAGATCTTGAATGATCTCGCTCGATTAATTTCTCATGATTCTTGATCTTGGATCTTGATTTGGAATTGAATCTAAATTGATTTTGTAATTGTGTATTAAAATTCAATTACCAATCAACAACCTTTTTGATGTAGGCTTAAGTCCCCTTTTATAACCCCCCATAAGATAGGTAGTTATAGAGAGGATTCTAGAATAAGCAAGGTAGTTCTGAAGCTTCCTTAACAAGCTAGGTTGTTATAGATAAGTTTCCAGAACGAGTTTATTACAACGAAGAGTCTCCAGCAAGATAAGACATTACAGGGAAGCTTCTAGAGAAATCTCGATCATCGATCCCCTGACTCGGCGGCGGATCCGCGGCGACTCGGCCTGACTCGGTCGTAGATCCGCGGCCGATTGGTAAGATCATAGCTTCAAATCTCTTGAGCCTTCTTTTATTGGTCTTTGGATTTATGTTTGATATCTGGAATCTTTTTCTCTCTACTGATTCTCTGCCAGAATTTACTCTTTGTTTTCCTGTATTTTTTGGCAAATTTCTGATTCCGATATCTAATCTGGGCTAATTTCTGCACAAGATCTTAATAAAGAATGTTAGAGATATACAATATTATGCGTGAAATAGAAAACATACAATTTCCTTCAAAAATGTTGATTATAATGTATAACACATGGTAATTGATTTTTTCCAGATGAACTTGTAATATGTGTTATATTTATATCAAACATGCTTAGATGATTAGAAAAGTGAGGAAATTTTTATGTTAAAAATTGCAATAATTTCAACGGAACAAATTCCCCAAAACTTGACTTTGATCGTCCTGAGAAAACTTCTTTTATTCAGGAGAAGAAGAAAATAGAAAGAAAGAGAAAAACTAACTAGGACACATTCGGAGGCAACACGATTGCACTGAGTACGTGAAACAAGCCTTTAAACCTCTAGGTGTCCCTAGTAGGAGGAGTGTTGTCTCCTGAGGGTTTTCAGCGGATTGCATATACAAAATCCCATAATAAAAGAAAGACTGTGAAAGTTACATATAAAGATAAGAACTATAAAAGAAAATACTTGAAAATCAGAGTTTCTAACAACACTAGTTTTTCGGTTGTCATGAGCTCTATCTTAATAGTCCTGAAAATATATTAGAAATCACATCATATCTCAATAAAATATCGCCTTTAGTCTTCCTCCTTACCTATCTTCCAAATACCGATCATATACCCCTACGTGTGTGTAAAAGACATCCCTACACTCGAAGAATTCAATTCAAACTATCATACTCTTGTCCATCTACCTCAGTATTTTTTAGTCGGTGAATATTTTGGATGGAATTGCTCACACATTTTTCATGCGACCGTTAATACTTCTTGAGGTACTAACCGACCGATTACTAAATGTGCTCACTTATTAGGCGTAAATAGCAATTTTCTCGTCTTGCAACACCTAAGGCTTAGCAGTGACTCCCAATCTAATTGGTTTAAGGCACTAGGCGATGATGCACCCTCGCTATATTTTTTTTATGCTTCCTTGGTGATTACAAAACCAATGTTCATTTTTTTTCTCTCACCATTTTATACTTTTATTTTTCATTTTTATTTTCTTCGTAGTTTGGATTTTAGACGAGCATTTCATGGTATCCTCTACTATCCCGAGTTTCAAGACGTGTGTAATTGCGTATAGTAGGGTATCAATGTTCAAATGATTGGCCCCAAGAATAGGAACTATCTTTCAGACTTATTTTTATTCTCAGATTAGTGGCTTCCTTCATCTTACTAACCTTTGGAACAACGGCTCATAACTACTTATTACTAGTTTCGTTTAAGAAAACATCTAACTTTCTTGGTTTTCTTATACTTTTCCAATCATTTTAAATGTAATTTTTCACATTCTAATCTTTTATTATAAAAGAAAATCTTTGAAAATTTTTGTGCTTATGCAAAGTGTAATGCATAAATAAGCACAAACCTCCCCCAAACCTGTTTACAGCAGTGTCCTCACTGTTGTCATCTTTAAAATCTCAAAGTCCTGGAGACTTGGAAGGAAAAGTTATTAACGGGGACAAGAATAAGTGAAAGTGAAAATTTCCTCCAAACTTATTTTTGGCTCACAATTTTGTGTACAAATTTTATTTTCAAGAGCTAAAAATATGCCCCCCAAACTTGAGTTAAACAATGTCAAGCTTTTAAAACCATAAGAGGGGGTAAAATTATTGGTTAATGCAAAGTTTTACAAAGACCAAAAGTCAACACCAACCATTCAAAGATTTTATTGATGTAACGCACCGGTTGGTAGAAGAACATGTTATATAGAGCCATGAAGAAATGGGGAAGAGATAAGTGGTGTAATAGAATGGGTTTGCGTCTCAATTTAGAGAGACGACACAATGACGATGGATAAAAATGAGAATGTGAATGATTAGGAATATTTGCATTCTCGTATTTTATAAAAATAAATGGTAGTGGCTCAACTTCTATAGGTGGAGGTTGATTAATTACAAAATCCGTGTTGTTTAAGAATGCGAGTTCGTCAGCAAAAAATTCTTCAAAGCTTTCATCGATATCCCGAAGAATAACCTCCAAAATTTCATCGATGGTTTGATTGATCATTTCACTGTCAATAAGTGTTGTGCCAGAATTTATCATACTTGATTTGTCAAAAATTATGGAGATAGGAGACTCAAAAAATTCATCTACCTTATTCTCAAAAGTATCTAAATCAAGTTGGCTTTCTATAATTATCGAACTCGAAATTTTGGATTGTGCTTCATCAACACTTGCTAAACTTAAAGGAAGAATAGAAGAACCAGAGAATGTGGAAGATGAAATGGGTAAACATATTGGTGTGTCAAGTATCGCTGAACCAGATGTGGGAAATGAAGCTGAATTTCGTTTTGCTTTTCGGTTATACAATTTTCAACAACTTCAAAATGCATATGGGGTTCGGGAAGAATAGTTAAAGGCTCGAGGTGATGACTACACGGGAGTGAAAGGACCTGATGAATTGGTGGGACAAATTCATCCAAAGTTTCGGGTTCATCATCCAATATATCCCCAACGTCAATCTCATTCAAGTGAAGGTTAGAAGTCTCAGCCATCTCATTTAATGTATGGTTTTCAATCAATTTCGTCTCTAAAGTGGAGATGTGGAGATCGCAAGGATTGGGTGTGGTTTCAGTTGGAATGGACCCCTCACAATCGGGTAAATCAAACTCTACAAAGTCACACAACTTATCAGACATTCTATCTTCAATTGGTGGCCTCGATAGATCAGTGAAACTGGAGTGGTGGATTTCAATTTGTGATGGGGAGGTTTGATTAGGAAGGGTGTATTGTTCTTTCTCACTACTCGAATTCTCAATTTGTCCGATGGCCATATCATACATTGAAATATTTTGAGCTGGATCGAAACCAGTTTCTCGTTCTTTTTGTTTATTGAACACGGCCATGGACTCCTTTAATTCCTTTTTGATGCGGCTCGTAACTACCACATATTCTTCTAAGGTCCGCTCAAGACTAGACATGGGTTGGTAAGGGGTTTCAGTATAAGATTGAAATTCTTGTGGATAAGTAAAACTCCCAAATGACTGATTAAAAGGAATGTCTAGAGAAGGTATAAAAGTCGGGTAGGATTGATAGGAATTGAACGGTTGTGAAAATTAGGCAGGAGTAGGATCAACCTTGTGATATGAAGAACGTTGATATTGGTTGGTTGGTTGGTGACCTTCAACAGACATCATATACGTCACAAACCGGGTAGTAAAATCTTCTTTAGAAGGTGGTGGTGTTTGTTTTCCTAATGGTTTGACTGGATTGAAACTTTGGCCATTAGCCATCGCTATATGCTTAGCGATGGACATACGTTTAGGAGTTTCCTCACTCAGAGTATTAACATAAAAAGATGTTGAGTTAGGATGCGGTTGATAGGACCTAGACTGAGGTGGCCAACTGTTTCTATCCGCTTGTTCTATCCGATCTCTTAAAAACATGGGAGAGTCGGATGGTATACCGAAGCGATTACGAAAACAAGAAATATCTGGTTCTGAATAGCAAAACTCGGTAAGAGTTCGTCTATTTGGGTTACCCATTATAAGAAGAAAAGAGAAGGGAGGGTAAAAAGGGAAAATAAAAAAAAATTTAAGATTTAATTGGTTTGTTTTTCTTTGAAAGTGGGACTTGAGGGTTGACTCACAAAATCATAAAAATGCACAAACAACCCTAGAACTAAGATTACCTAGGTCAAGTCACTAGACCGCTCCTAGACTTTCTGGGGACAAATCGCGGGATCAATCCTTTATTACCTCTTTATCCCTCTTGTGGCCAGGTAAGTGCCAGATAAGTGGGTGGTATCCGCTATGTAAATAAATGGCTTAATTAAGTAACCACTTGTCTTAGACACACTTGCCTAGACACGACAAAAGAAATGTGGATAAACAGTAGATTACCCACGACCTTCCTATGTTCTAATTGAGCGTGACGGTCCTTAAAGTCTTGGTCAAGATATTTTTTAATTAATGAAGGGTGATGCGGATGCTAGTTTTGTGATTTATGGGGCTTAGGAAGGGTAATGAAATCCCCACCTAATCTGAATTTGGTCTTTCCCCCTTAATTTTCCGTATTACAATATGCAAAAACAATCAATATCAAAACACGCAACAAGAATTTTTTTAAGCGGCGAATTTTTGCAAAGAATCCTGCAGAAAAGTTGTTATTGGACAAGATCAGAGGAGAGAGAAGGAGAGAGAGAATATACCAAAGAAAATTGAAGCTCTGATTCAGCAACTCAACGGCGGTTCCGCCGCAAAAACCATGAATCTGCCGCGGTTCCGCGGTGGATCGGGGGAGTTAGGTGATGATCTTTTCACTGTAGCTTCCTTTGCTCCTCAGGAATCTTTAGAACGTCTCTGAATCTTGATTTTCTTACTACAGAGATTCCTGATTCCCTCGCCAAATTCAAACACTAATCGTTAAGTACATGAAGCGTTTTTTATTTAAATTTTTGATGGAATAATAATATTTCAACCCAAATAGCAAGAACAAATAAATTACGCACGTATTCCCGGCAACGGCGCCATTTGATTGGTTCAAAAAAGAATAGGTAGTAGTAACCGCAATCAATAACGGTGTCGCGTGTAGCGAGCGTTAGTGAGTACGGGTCGTCCCCTGGGATTCGTGGAACTCGTAAATTCTTGCTTTAGTTGAGTCGAAAGAACTAGTAAAGAAAATCAAGAAGTTGTTTTAAGATTTGATTGAAGTAATAGTTTCAAGAAATTCGAGAAATTGTTTTCAAGAAAGGAAATTCAAGAAAATATTCAAGATTAATTTATCAAGAAAATTGTAGAAGGCTTGTACGATTCGAACGGAATTAGTAGCCATGAATGACTATTCAAAATGATTCATCTTATCTATTGGTAGAATTAACACTAGATCGATGGCTACCAATGAGAATTAGGGATCCCTTGAAGAAACTAGGGTTTCTTCTTCATTGACCCTTGTCCTTTCATTGATTGCCATTCTTATCTAGCCTTTAACAAGAAGTATCATCAATCTAATCCCCAAATTGTGATGAAATTCTCAATAAATTGATCTCACTCACAATTTGGACATTAAAGATTCTTTTTGCTAAAGTTTATTATCTCTATAAGACTTAAGATGAATATAGAATTCTCTCACCATGTGATCTACCAAATTCCTTCGAATCTTTAGCAAGCGGAGATTTACTCACACATTATGAAAATAGAAGAATCAACATATAGAGATTTCATAATGCGAAAATTTAAAGAAAGCGAGATTAAAAGTAATGATCATTTTTATTATTCAACTTCAAATTACAACTTCTTCAATCCGATATTACAAGAAGAACTGCTCTCAATCACTCCCTTGAAGAGGTAATTTCTCCGTCGATCTTCACTTCGCTCAATCACCATGAGTCTTGGATCTATTGAGGATCACGTGCTCTTGATGACGATCGGCTTCGCATAAAGGTTCTTGAATGATCTCGCTCGATGAATTTCTCATGATTCTTGATCTTGGATCTTGATTTGGAATTGGATCAAAATTGTTTTTGTAATTGTGTATTAAAATTCAACAACCAATCAATAACCTTTTTGATGTAGGATTAAGTCCCCTTTCATAGCCCCTAATCAAGCTTCCCCCACAAGCTAAGTAGTTTAAGAGAGGATTCTAGAATAAGCTAGGTAGTTCTGAAGCTTCCTCAACAAGCTAAGTTATTATAGAGAAGTTTCCAGAACGAGCTTGTTACAACGAAGCGTTCTCAGCAAGCTAAGACGTTACAGGGAAGCTTCTGGAGAAATCTCCATCGTCGATCCCTTGACTCGGCCGCGGATCCACGGCGACTTGGCCTGACTCGGCCGTGGATCCGTGGCCAATTGGTGAGATCATAGCTTCAAATTTCTTGAGCCTTCTTTTATTGGTCTCTGGGTTTATATTTGATACCTGGAATCTTCTTCTCTCTACTGAATCTCTGCTAGAATTTAACTCTTTGATTTCCTATATTTTATCGGCGAATTTCTTATTCGGATATCTAATCTGGGCTAATTTCTACACAAGATCTTAATGAAGAATATTAGAGGTATACAATATTATGCGTGAAATAATAAATATACAATTTCCTTCAAAAATTTTGATTATAATGTATAACACATGATAATTGATATTTTCTAGACGAACTTGTAATATGTGTTATTTATATCAAACATCCTTAGATGATTAGAAAAATGAGGAAATTGTTATGTTAAAAATTGCAACGATTTTGACTGAACAAAACGCCATGTAAAAAAACTTCATTTAAGCTTTTACAGTTAAATACTATGAAATTTACATACGACATCTTTTAATACTTTTTCTTAGCATACCTTTAGAAAACCTCACGAGGTAATGACCTACCTGTCACATACACACATCTCGACATAGTACGATTCGCTTGAAACCAATATCTTGTGGCAAAATATGACTTTTCAAATAAATACCTTAAACTATTAAAAACCCGGATTTCTTTAAATTGTGTTAATTCATTCTTTGCGATTATGCCTCTACAACCAATTTTGGGGATTCTGACCGGGATGGTACGGATTATCGCACATCTTCGGGACTACTAGAGCAAGATGTAGACCTCATGGAGTATACGATATCGATGGAATTTAATACAATTTTCAAGAAAAGCGAGAATTTCTATTTAATAATAAAAATTAATTTTTAACAATTATATAAATATTATTAAACCATATATTTTTAATATATAATAAAATTCCATATTTTCTAGAATATAAAAGAATGACAAGTTTCATGAAAATACAATTAAAAATCAATACAAGTCAACTTTACATTAAAATACCTTGAACTATTCAAGCTGGGTATATATTCACTAGAATACCTCATCATTTAGAGGTTACATCTATGAAAACCTTAAATATGATAAATAAATATTTGAGATTTATTTTGAAAGTTTACTATAAATATTTTTCATAAAACCCCCTCAAGTTATATCAAATTACAATAAGGACCCTAGTAAATATAGGTTTAAGCGGGACCAATTCTCTTGAGCTTCAGGGAGCCGGAGAAAGTGGGTGTTTATTGAACCGGGGTTATCGATGGTAATTGTCTTGGAAAAAGACACAAATCCTGCTGTCCATATGCAGCAGTTACCGATAACTTCCAAACCTAATTCAGGATCCAATTCTGTTTAAAGGGTCTGACTCAATCTGAGTCCCTATCTAATCTGAAAACAATCCAAATATGAATCATAACTCCAATCCAATATGAATCCAATATATACTTGAACCTGAACATGTATACTGAACAATACAAACATACAACATGACTTGACTTTACCGAACCATGGATATATTTTGAACTTGACTACATGACTATCCGTTTACATCCTAAACCGTTTACATAAACAGCTTATACCATAGTTTCGGCAAGTCCTATACTATAAAACAATATATATATATATATATATATATATATTTTGGGGTTTTAATGGGATAGATTGGTACAGAATGTATTATAAGTGGCACGATGAAGGACACTAAAAGACACCTACCACACATCCATTACGTTTTCCCGTGGGTATTGACGAGGCCTTGTACTTTCCATTTCCCATAGTCCATAGGATACTTGGACTCCTCTCGTAAATACTGATACATTATGTACCAAGCTACAAACAACTACGTTAGCATAACAAACACATACTTTACCTATTCTATTCTCTTTACTTGTTTATTCCATTTTATCTTTTGGGATTTACCGAGCGCTAGTTCGCAGACGACATTCTTTTCTTTTCTATCTTTGGAATGTTGTCAGGAGAACCCGACTCTCAGGAGATAGAGCCCAGACAGGACGATTTGGAGCAATTTCTAGAGGAGTCAGAGTTCTAGTTCCTACTTGAACTTACTTTTCTTTCAGTTCATATGTCATTGTTTAGGTATCGCTTTCTATCATTGTATTTTACTTTTTAGTTGTATGTAAAGAATGAATATAAATAAAAGGTTGTTGTTTAATTACATCTCTTGTTATTCTTGTGTTATTTCATTTATATTACTTATTTACACTTAACATGTTTACTTCTTACTAAATACGTCGTGGCCCGCCATGTCCCCTTTCCCGTACGCTGGGAAGTAGGGCGTGACATATACATTCCATCATTAAACCCAAGAGAACTCAGGGGGACACAGAAGAGAGGGGTGGAACAGTGAAAATCATGGCCACGCTTGACAGTGATTCTCCAATCAGCATAGCGCCGGGGTCTACCATTCCTGTATTCAGAATAAAGGAAATATCAGCAGAAATGTTTAATGGGATTGAGAAACCAAAAATAATAGCTCGAGGTATACCTGATGGGGCGAAAATCATAAGAGGGTCTGGTGCATCACCAGCCTCAACGGCTTTATCAGTTTCCATCATCATCGGGAAGGTGGATTCGGCATCCACACCTTCCTCCCCTGAATCAGTAGAGGCCGTTGTAATGCTCGCATCACCTGCCGATACCAAGGATCCATGAGGGGAAGAAGCGGCAATCGGAACAGTCCCAGATTCGAAAGGGAGGCCTGATACTCCAGGAACTTCGAGCACTGGCACTTCTTCCACCATGTCACCACCTGAACTCGGCCCTGTTGAAAAAACAAGAGTGTTATAATTCTAGGAAAAAAGACTGCTATCAGGTTTCAATAAAGGATTGTGCACTGTTTTGCTTTGAACCATCCGCTCGGCCTCTTCGCAAGCCGCACGCACAACCTGCCTATGAGCGGTGGACTGGGCAGAAGGAGCGTCCTCCATGCAAACGTCAGAAGGTCGAGCATCACTCGAACCCGCATCTGCGGCCAGATTAGCCTGACACTCCCTTGTAGAATGCTTTTTGTTCTTCCTCTCGACTTTGGTTGTACGGACGGATCTTCTCAGGACCTCCGACAGAGGAGCGTCTTCGTCCAGATCAGGAACGGCCTCGGGACATACTGCAACATCCGTCATCGGCTGCTTCAGCGATGCCTCCCGTGGCGGCCCGGGAAGGACCTCAGCGGTAATTGGTGGCTCTGAAGGCTTTTCTGCACCACCACCCGAAGTTGGTATTGTACTCGGAACAATATGGGCTGCGGTGGTTCCTGTAGCAGGAAAATGAAATGAGTCAAGTTATGAATAAAAAAAACTAAATATGTAAAGCCGTCGTGAAACAAATCATACCAAGACCCATGGAAGCGCGAAGCCTCTCCTCCACCTCAAATGTTTTGAAGGACGCCAAGATAACCTCTTCAGTGGAGATTCCTGTTAAGAGAAGGGCATTAGTAAAGTGTAATAAATTCATAAAAAGGATATATACAGGGGAGTATAAATGAAATATACCGGACTCCGCAAGAGAAGCTAACGCCGCTTGCTCACGGGCCAGTATTTCTGAAGCTTTGATAGCAGCTTGAAGGTCAGTAGCGGTAAAAGGAGCTTTGAATAGACCATTGTTGGTGCCATACTCAGACAAGCCTTTGCTATAAGGAGCATGAGGCTCTTGGCCGAATACAACATCATCTAAGAACAGAGATTTCTTCTTTTCCTGCGACCTGGCACCAATCTCCGACAACAACAGCTTCCCCTTAACGGGCTTCTTCGGATGGCGGGTTCCAATCTTTGAGCCAATACCCAAATCGAGGGACACAGCAGCCACCATAACCACAAGAACATTTACCTCCGGTCGAAGATTATCTGGAAAAGCTCGTGGAACAACAACTGCGCTGCTTCCCCTCAAAGAAGGAAGCACAACCGCTCGTTACTTCAGCGGGACCGCTGGATTACCGGCTGGGACAGCATCCTTACGGTTAAGCAGCAGCCGCCTCTCCTCCTTGATGACAGTGGCCGTTGCATGTTGGTACTAAGCAACGTACGCATTCGATGCCCTTGATGAAAGTACATCTTAGCACCACCACTAGATTTATACAAGTATCAAGTATGCAATTTTTAAAAATCTCGAGTGCTAAGCTATACTAACCTAGAATCTAACTAGAGTATTAGGGTCTTGTAAGCATGAAAGAAAGTTCTATACTAAGTGAAGAGGGTTATAACCTTTGTAGACCGGTCCTTCACTTCTAAGGCTCTAAGTAGTCGTCCCTAGAACTCCTCTTGGCTCTACTTGAAGAAAGGATCAAGCTTGCTTTGTGATCTTTGAAGCCGAAGAAGATCCACCTTGAAGTCTCTCTAACTTAAGCTATCTCTTCACTAATCAAAGTATTAGTGAAGCAAACAATCTAATCTAATGGGCTAAATTAGATTAGGTTGATGAAGTAGGAGTTTTGCTCTCTTTAGAAATATTTTCCTCTCTATTTTCTCAACTCAAGAAAAACCCTAGTGAGCTCTCAAGAGGATGAAAGAGATGAACTTGGGTGAATGAAAATATCTCATCATCAAGTGAGAGGGCGAGGCATGAGATACAGATAAGGTTGTGATGAAATAAAAATATCTAAGTGCAAGAAAAAAAATGAGGATGAGTCATGACCTCTACATTCTTCTACAAGCATCCAAGCCATGCTCATTATCCACTCATTTTTATTTTCCTTAAAACATTAAATCATCACAAATATCTTTAGGTCATGTGTGAGTCTCATATGCCCATGTTCTATGTATCATCAACCATGATACAATTCATTATATATATATATATATATATATATCATATACATATATAATTATATATAAAGGAAGAGAAGAAAATAATTACTGAGCACTAATATTAGTTAATATATAAATATATCAAATTTAAATATATATCAAATTATTAAATCAACATTGTTGGGATCAAAAATTATACCCCGGTTGAGCAAGTCAAAATCAAAGTCAACCCCAGGCCAAGTGGGCATAAGCCCAGGTCAAAGGGACCAGCCCCATGACAAAAGGAATGAAGCCATAAATTGGTTTAATGTAATTCTTTATATATATATATATATATATATATATATATATATATATATATATAGGGTTCCTAGGCACACTAATTAGGTCTCACAAGGCATCAACCATGCCAATATAAAATTTTACGGGTGCCGAGAAACCCTAATACGGATCGTTAACTAGAAGTCTAGGCGAACACATGCAACAAGTTAACAATTTAACTAAAAGAACGGAAATACAACCTTTGTAGATCCGGTCCTCCACCTCCATAGCTCCGCAATGAAGTCTCCTCGCTGTCCAAATGGAAACCCGGGCTCTAGCATCGGCTTCATCGGAGAAGTGGGCGGGCAAGGTCGTCGGCTTCGTGCCGAAGATGATCTACGTCGAGGCATCACAAGATCAAGCTCCCGCTTCACCAAGTCATGAAACTTGTGAAGAAAACACCCTATACTACTTGGCAAGAGGTAGAGGATGAAGAAATAGGAAGTGGGTTCACTTTAGAATTGGATTTCTCACTCATTTTCTCAAGTTGCCATTGATGGAGGCAAGCTTCTTCTTGTGAAGAAGAAGAAGATGAATCTGTTATGATAAGTTATTTTTAAAATAGAAAATAAATGAATACTTATCATAATCCAACCATGGTAAAGTGTAGAGAATGAACTAGGGTTTAGTGGAATGGTTAGGGTTAAGCATGAGACAAAATGGTCACTTAGTCAAAACTTCATGAAGCTTCAAAATCAAACAAAGTAAGCCACCGTTTTCTTTCATTTTCCTTTCCATAAAGAAATAAATAAATAAATGAATAAATAAATAAAAGGAAAACCCTAACCATTACACAACCATGGTTTAATCTTTACACATGCTCAAGTAAGCATATATCATCAAACATGATACAATCAAGTGCACAAAAGTATATCACATATACAACTTGTGAACTTCAAGTGAGAAAATCCATTTAAAGTGAACCAATACTAGTTAATGCAAAGTAATATATCAAATATATAATTATGCATTAAATTATTAAATCAACACTTGATTTAACGATCCGGTCATATCGCATATAACCAACTAGTATCCTATGTATCGGCTTACCGAATCAATCCTTGATTCGATAACTAGGTTATATCGCATACAACCATTCGATACATTCATCACGAGAATGGAATACGGTATCACATACACGCATTATTCTCGGTCCCGCACATATCTCATATGCGCTCCTATTTCGTTTCGCTTGAGCCAGGAAACCTCTGTGTAGGACTCTAAAGACTCATCAATACGCCGGCAGCAGGTGATGATCATATCAAACACCCACAAGCCGCAAGCGGTCTGCTAAACATAACGGCCACCCGGGTATTGAGCGATCAGAAGATCGACGAGCAAGCCCGCTCACACTCCTGTGAATCCAACCAGTAATACTTACCGTACAGTCCGGTCTCGTCGTCTGATATGTCGCATATCTCGCCTAGGGGTGGTAAACGTCAGACCCCAATAGCTCGATAAGTCGTGTCGATATGAGGTCTATAACAGTTCAAGAAACTACTGGTAACACTTACCAGTAAATCTCAGCAACCCTGGCCAGGGATTTCCGGTTATAGCCAATCGAACACAGTGCAACATCAACTCCCTATACCGGGAGAGACGAATCCCCTCCTATCGCTCATTGCCTCCATGTGATTCGGGACTGTACCCAAAAACCACCGTTTTGCACACCCTCTTGGACGTGGTAAGATGGAAATCAAAGCATAGTGGGAACCACACAAGACTCTATGACGATCTCGGGTCAACAGACTACTCTGTACCAGTGTCACCAGAGAACTGCCATCTGACATAAGGTATAATACCATCTGGGAGTTCTCGGCGAGTCCGTCCAGTGTACCCAGTCTCCACTGAGCACCCGTATATCATTTCTGATGTCAAACACCAATGGATATGGGATCATCCATCGCCCATCTGTATGGGTCGAGAAGGTATACGCTAGTCTACTCTAGTATATCGATGCCCCGTCTCGATATACCCACGACTAGGGACTTTGAAGGATGTACTTATGGACTACCATGTCCCCACTAGTATGATCCGCATCATAGTCCAGGTACTCAAGTACACATCCTAAGGGCTTTACCAACATGTAACAGAGAGACAATCAGTGTACACGTTAAGGTAAAGAGCAACCAGATAGCATACTATCATGTCGAGCAAGAAAGTCCTCCCTATATATGTCCCAGCATCCACTACAATATACATCCTATGTACAGTAATGGCCTCTAGGGCATACATATAACTAACAATCTCCCACTTGCACTAGGGCCATCTGTAGCAGTGGTTGCAGTATTTCATACTCAACCATCCCATAAAAATCTCTCTCTGGGAATAGGCCTTCATGAGTAGATCCGCCGTGTTGGCCTCTGAGTCTACTCTCCTAACCTCGATCACCCTGGTGATCAACCATCTCCATGATCAGGTGATACTGCCTTAGAATATGTCTGGATCACTGATGGGACGGGCGTTCCTTGGCATAAGCCACAACTCCATTGTCACACAATGGGAGGAACGAAGTTCATCTCATGAACTAATATACACCCAGACTGCCTCTTCGGTAGCATCTCAAATAGCGATGTATCCAGCCTTTATCGTCTAGTATGCCACGGTATCTAGCTTGGAACTCTTCCAACATACCGTCCCTTTACTGAGGGTAAAGAAAATGCCTGCGACTGACATTCAGTCGTCTTTATCACCCTGGAACCCTTCCAGTGATTCTCCCCAGGATCGATTGATACCATCTCACTACAACTAGTGAGAATCTTAACATCCAATTAGATCTATCTCATAGATCCAAAACCCAGAATTTAGGAGGTATCACTTTTGATCCTATATGGAGAATCATTGTGATAAGCGGAGATTGACCGAGCGTAACATAGAAAACTCCTTCCCTATCAAGAGTATGTCATCCACGTACTCTACGAGGATCACCACCATACTCCCTACTACCTTTTTGTTTATACAAGGTTCATCTATCATTTTGATGATGTCAAACTCTTTGACTAACACATCAAAACAGATGTTCCAACTCCGCGATACCTGCTTTATCCTATAAAGTATCTTGTACACGTTTCCGCTGCTCCCACTATCTACGAAGTCCTCTGGCTGTGTACTTATAGACATTCTCTTCTAAAACATTATTTAGAAAAGCAGTTATGGCACCCAACCGCCAGATATCGTAGTCATGGTATGTAGCCGTGGCAAGTAGGATCTGGATGGACTTAAGCATAGCCACTTGAAAAGGTTTCATCATTATCCACGCCTGGTCGATGACGAAAAGCTTTAATAAGTCTAGCTTTGAAAGTCTCAACTTTTCCATCTACACCAAGTAATCTTCTCAAGATATACTTGCTCCTGATGGGGATTTAACCCTTCAGATATAGCATCCAAAGTCCATACTTTGTTGGTGTACATGGATTATATTTCAGATCGCTAAGCATCCAGCCATTCTTACAGAGTCCCACTCCTGATGGCCAGCTCGAAACTAGTTGGGTCATCATCTCATGATGCAATCCTCACTCCCACTGTAATAGAGTAACCGAAGTATCTCTCAGGTGGGTAAGGAACCTTACTAGATCGGCGGAAAGGCTGAGATTCGTTGGTAACTATTGAATCCTTTGGTTCTTTCAAATCATCAGCCGTAGTTTGTATAGCCGGAACATTTCCAGTTCTACATCACAGACCTTGCCTCGAGCTTGTCCGGATTTTGCTTTTAGACATAGCCCGGACAACCCCAAATCTTAACCAACTTAAGAGATGGGCTCTTCCCTTATCATATCAAATATGAAGTGGTAGGCAACGGATTTAATTTGAACCCTATTCAATAGGTATGCAGCTTCTCAAGTGCATAACTCCCAAAAAGGAAATAGGTAACTCAGTAGTACTCATCATAGAGAACACCTAATCACATAGGGTGTGATTGCTCCGCCCCGATATACCATCGTGCCATGGTGTATACGGAGGAGTAATACTGAGAGAGAATCTCATTCTCCTTTAGAATAATCCAGGAATTCCGTGCTCAAGTATTCTCCTCCTTGATCACATCAAAGGACATAATACTTATACCCGTATTTTGGTTCTCTACTTCTAACTTATATTCTGTGAATATCTCAAAAGGTTCGGACTTGTGTTTCAACAGGAACATAGGTCTGAAACTCGAAAGATCATCAGAGAATGTAATGAAGTATAAAAAACCAGTCCTGGCATGTGTAGACAGGGGACCTTACATACATCATCATGTATCAGTCCCAAGAGTTCACTAACTCTTTCTCTGTTTCCAATAAACAGAGCTGGTGTCATTATATCTTTGTGACATGACTGGAAAGTTTCACAAGATGTAAATTCAAACTGATTTAAATATGCATCTAAATGTAACTTCAGCTAGTCGGGTCGCATTGATATGACCTAGTCTACAATACCTCAAGAAGGATTTGTTCATTTCTGAACTCTTCCTCTTGTGTGTGTTCCGTATACTAAGAACTGTAGTTTGATTTAGAACATCAATACTTTTAGATAACGTGCCTGAACCGATCAACTTTTGATATAGGAAATGTTCAAAACATAACCCAACTATACAAAATTTTATCATTTCTTTACTAATAAAGAGATTCATATGATTTTTTATATCAGGTTCGGTATCTAATAACATTCGTTCAGAATCAATGTATTCGTAATACAGGGTGACAGTGACCAACAGACTTGGCTGCAACACTTGCCCCGTTTTCTGCCTCATGAAACTTATCACCCATTCTCAGTTCTCTACCTAGCTGTAGCCCTATGTAACAGATTACATATCTGGGATCCTGATCTGGTATCAAATACCCAGGATGCGGAGGATACTGAGAAACAGTTCTTTGTTATGAACACACCCGAAGATGATGCATCAGCATGCACTCTCTTCGTTTGGACGGCACGGGAATTCTGGTAATCCCCAATTTCCTACTCTGTCTTATAACAATTATAAGTTGGAGCGGGACCAACGTTCCCCAGCTCAGTATAACAAGCGGGTTCGGTCAATATTCCGTATTATTATCTTGATTAAGGCGTGATATGGTCTCTACCAAGAGAGAGAGAGAAGAAAACACTCAGCGTGCGCTCTTTCAAGAATAGATTGGTTATAATTTTATCTAATCAGGATGGCTCCCACTGTTTTTATCAAATCTTCCTTCAAACCCTAAAAGGAAAGACTAGCCGGGATTAATTACACACTACAAGTTCGCCAATCTTTCAGCCAGGCCAGTGTCGGTACTTTGAGGGAGGTCCCCCGTGCTTTCGCACGAACCTAATTAATGTAAACCTCGTTTTCCCAGAGGCGTAACCCCGTTGACACCTTTCTAGACACCTACTTGATCGGCTAATTGCAATGTATAAAACTCTCCCAGGAGTAACTCTTACTCGCAGCGGGTATCGGGATCCAACTATCTCATAGAAGGTATGCAATCTCATTGCAAATTTCAACACTTGAAATTCCCGATAATATTTTACCCCTAGCGTCCTATGACTTTGACGCAGGCCAACAAACCATAGTCCGCTAGTCAAGTTCAACCCGTCATTTCTTGATTGAATTAAACCTACCCGCACGACCCTTGACACAGGCCAAGAAAGTCGCACGACTACCCTAATCCAATCTGCATCATATGCATAAGCAGATAAATACTAGTTAGCTACCGCACACTACGCCCTGACGCAGGCCAACAAACGTAGCACGAATACTAACTACCACTTATCTGAAATGACGGAGGGCCACGACAGGTTTTTCTGAAAACCTATTGCGTAATGAACTTGATATCGTTGTAGAATCAAATGATTTTAAAATGGAGTGCTTTTGAGGCTTTTCTAGTTTTGCTAAAGGAGTCACTCCCGGTGAAGGGATCGTCGGTCCTTTCCTCGTCGAATGAGGTGCGGGATATATCATATATATCACTGTGCAAAGCAAAAACTCTTAAAAGCAATCAAAAGACAAACCGAGTGTGTAGCATCTGCCAGTTATTGCTAAAGGAGTCACTCCCGGTGAAGGGATCTCGGTCTTTTCCTCATCGAATAAGGTGCAGGATATATCATATATACCGCTGTGCAAAGCAAGAACTGTAGATACCTGTTTTATTTTGAAATTCGATTCTACAACATCTTAGGTTTCTTTTTATTTCATTAATCACATTAATGAAGTCCCATCATTTAAGTTACCTAAACAACACAGATAAATACGACGTACACTTATGCCATCCGCATTCGCCTCGATGTCCCCTCGTGCACCGTTAGGTTAGGTAACTAACGGCAGAGCGGGGCAGGGCTAGCACGGGTGTAAAACATAAGTAACATCTATATAATATATCATATATACTATATACAGTATCCATCACAGAACATATCACATGATCACATCACAGATATAGCAGCAGAAGAAACATATGAAATATTGGATATACTAGGACGTCCGTGTTTTCAATACGAGCCAGTATAAAACACGGATTCCACGGTCGCGATGAATAGCCAAACCCACACCCCTAGACCCCTACGAGAGCGGCAAGCAACCCTACCAATTCTGGAGTTAGGAGACCCGGACTCGACTCCTCGAGTTGGTCTCCCACTGCACTCCAGAACCCGGTTACTTGTGCTCCCCTCCTTGGGTCTATCCTAGTGCGGAAAAGTAAATAATATACAAAGGGTGATATCTTCCGCAACCTGGAAGTGCCCCAATAAAAGAATATTACATACAAGTTTTTACATGAATGAAAATGAAAAACACTCATCTCACATAAAAAAACCCCGGCTATTCAAACACGACGATCCAATATAACATATCCAGCAACACATAACATCACATGTCATCAACGTAAGTAAATATGCCCATCCCTATTGTCGTTGACATATAGCAACGGAACCGGCGATATCACATATTACACTTACGGTCACAGAAAAGAAAGTTTAAAACTACAACAGTTGGAATCCGCAACCTGCATAGACATCGCATGCCTAATCAAATGAATTCCTTAGACATCGCATGCCTAACAATTATAAACCCCGCATTTTAGTCTCATTATCGAAAACACTTTTCAATATCAAGTCGGGGAATTCAACAGGATTCCCGAAAATTTTGATCGAATGCTCGTCGCAAACTTTAGTAGGAGGCCGCACCCCCGACGCCGTCGACGAAGTGCACCAAGGCGGAACACCGCTGCCGCGAGCACCCGAACAGATGCTTTCGGCGACGGGGTTCTCCTACAGTCACTTGGTCGGGGCTATGGGGCGTGGCTGTCTATTAAGTTTACCCGACGAGTATCCGCGTACGCTACGTGATTGCGACGGACTTTTGATCACATCAAAATTCCGTGGCAACCGATCAAGTGAGACTAAACTGCAATGTTTATAACATTCATTCAGTTATCTCATAACTTATTGTTAATTCCAATTATTGTATCACATTCCGAATAAGATAGAAAATGTTAAACTTTCCGATCGAACAATCGAACACCCAAGTTTTCCCGATACAGATCAACACATGAAATAAGTTCAAAGAAATTCACTTCATGCCTCAGTACCAACGGTCCAGCCGTAGAAGGGTCAAGCCAACGCCTCACATGTGGCACGCCGTACTGCCCCAAACCCGAAGGTTCAAAGGGCAGTTCAAGATGGTCACATAATCGAGTTAAGGTTTGTTGTCTTCTAGAGGGTCCATCGCGTTACTTGCACTGCTTAGAACGTCTTTAAACCACGGAAAAATCCAACACTTGGAAATTTTCCGGCAGGGGAAAAAGTGGGTATTTATATCCGGCCGAACTTTTTAACATATTCTAAAATATCCGGAAAGCCACATAGACAAAATTAGACAATCCGATCGAAACACCGAGTCCCCAATACAACCCAGAAAACTCAACTCTTGAGTTCAGAAAAACAAAATATCCCAGGAAAACCAGCACTGCAAAATAGGAATTACTGTGCAAAATTCAATGGGAGAAGAGACAAAATGGCCGCGGAACAGCCGCATTAGCACGCTAATGCCGCGGTTCCGCCGCACTTTAGACAAATCATTAGGTAATTTTTGCACCGTAATTCTTAGAATTTCCTGTTGAATTTTCTGCATATTTTTAATCTGGAAAAAACCCAGTTTTTGAAAAAAGTACAGAGAGCACTTTTGGGTTTAGGGTTTCGGTTCGATCGGGTTTCTAACATCGTCTAAGCATCGCCTAAGGCTCTAGCTAGGCTCTGATACCACTGTAGGGTTCCTAGGCACACTAATTAGGTCTCACAAGGCATCAACCATGCCAATATAAAATTTTACGGGTGCCGAGAAACCCTAATACGGATCGTTAACTAGAAGTCTAGGCGAACACATGCAACAAGTTAACAATTTAACTAAAAGAACGGAAATACAACCTTTGTAGATCCGGTCCTCCACCTCCATAGCTCCGCAATGAAGTCTCCTCGCTGTCCAAATGGAAACCCGGGCTCTAGCGTCGGCTTCATCGGAGAAGTGGGCGGGCAAAGTCGTCGGCTTCGTGCCGAAGATGATCTACGTCGAGGCATTACAAGATCAAGCACCCGCTTCACCAAGTCATGAAACTTGTGAAGAAAACACCCTATACTACTTGGCAAGAGGTAGAGGATGAAGAAATAGGAAGTGGGTTCACTTTAGAATTGGATTTCTCACTCATTTTCTCAAGTTGCCATTGATGGAGGCAAGCTTCTTCTTGTGAAGAAGAAGAAGAAGAAGATGAATCTGTTATGATAAGTTATTTTCAAAATAGAAAATAAATGAATACTTATCATAATCCAACCATGGTCAAGTGTAGAGAATGAACTAGGGTTTAGTGGAATGGTTATGGTTAAGCATGAGACAAAATGGTCACTTAGTCAAAGCTTCATGAAGCTTCAAAATCAAACAAAATAAGCTACCATTTTCTTTCATTTTCCTTTCCATAAAGAAATAAATAAATGAATGAATAAATAAATAAAAGGAAAACCCTAACCATTACACAACCATGGTTTAATCTTTACACATGCTCAAGTAAGCATGTATCATCAAACATGATACAATCAAGTGCACAAAAGTATATCACATATACAACTTGTGAACTTCAAGTGAGAAAATCCATTTAAAGTGAACCAATACTAGTTAATGCAAAGTAATATATCAAATATATAATTATGCATTAAATCATTAAATCAACACTTGATTTAACGATCCGGTCATATCGCATATAACCGACTAGTATCCTATGTATCGGCTTACCGAATCAATCCTTGATTCGATAACTAGGTTATATCGCATACAACCATTCGATACATTCATCGCGAGAATGGAATACGGTATCACATACACGCATTATTCTCGGTCCCGCACATATCTCATATGCGCTCCTATTTCGTTTCGCTTGAGTTAGGAAACCTCTGTGTAGGACTCTAAAGACTCGTCAATACGCCGGCAGCAGGTGATGATCATATCAAACACCCACAAGCCGCAAGCGATCTGCTAAACGTAACGGCCACCCGGGTATTGAGCGATCAGAAGATCGACGAGCAAGCCCGCTCACACTCCTGTGAATCCAACCAGTAACACTTACCGTACAGTCCGGTCTCGTCGTCTGATATGTCGCATATCTCGCCTAGGGGTGGTAAACGTCAGACCCCAATAGCTCGATAAGTCATGTCGATATGAGGTCTATAACAGTTCGAGAAACTACTGGTAACACTTACCAGTAAATCTCAGCAACCCTGGCCAGGGATTTCCGGTTATAGCCAATCGAACACAGTGCAACATCAACTCCCTATACCGGGAGAGACGAATCCCCTCCTATCGCTCATTGCCTCCATGTGATTCGGGACTGTACCCAAAAACCACCGTTTTGCACGCCCTCTTGGACGTGGTAAGATGGAAATCAAAGCATAGTGGGAACCACACAAGACTCTATGACGATCTCGGGTCAACAGACTACTCTGTACCAGTGTCACCAGAGAACTGCCATCTGACGTAAGGTATAATACCATCTGGGAGTTCTCGGCGAGCCCGTCCAGTGTACCCAGTCTCTACAGAGCACCCGTATATCATTTCTGATGTCAAACACCAATGGATATGGGATCATCCATCGCCCATCTGTATGGGTCGAGAAGGTATACGCTAGTCTACTCTGGTATATCAATGCCCCGTCTCGATATACCCACGACTAGGGACTTTGAAGGATATACTTATGGACTACCATGTCCCCACTAGTATGATCCGCATCATAGTCCAGGTACTCAAGTACACATCCTAAGGGCTTTACCAACATTTAACAGAGAGACAATCAGTGTACGCGTTAAGGTAAAGAGCAACCAGATAGCATACTATCATGTCGAGCAAGAAAGTCCTCCCTATATATGTCCCAGCATCCACTACAATATACATCCTATGTACAGTAATGGCCTCTAGGGCATACATATAACTAACAATATATATATATATATATATATATATATATGTATGTATGTATGTATGTATGTATGTAATATAAGCAAAATGCCAAAATTTTGTAAACCATGTGGCTTATGTGCAAAAAGAGATAAGAAAATAGGGCATGAGGTGGCACAAATGCCATTTGGCAAAGCTCAAATTCTAGGGTTTGTTTCCCCTTCTCATTCCTCAAGGTTCTAAACCTTCTTTCTTTTCTTTAATTAAATCAAGAGTTCAATCCCTCTTTTTCCAAAAAGAAACCGTTTTTCACTAAAAAAACCTTAAAAGGTGAACTCGGATCTTTCATCAAATCCCCAAAAAGTGGAGATTTTTGAGTTTCACCCCTCTTTATCTTCAAGATTCAGCCAATGGAGAGGAGGAAGAAGGGGGACCTTTTCCAAAAATCTCATTTCAGGAAGATCCAAGGGTCAAAAGAAGATCTAGGGCTAAAGGGGAGAAGAAAGGGGTCCCCTCTAACCATCTTCAAAGATTTCTAGGAGTTTAACTCCATTCAAGATCTATTGGAGTTTAAATCCATAAAAAACCCTTTTTAGAAGTTTAACTCCAAATCTATACATAATCCTTGTTAGGAGTTTAACTCCAAAAGCCCTTTGGGAGTTCAACTCCCAGCCCAGGGGTTAAACCCCTTTTTCGCTGGTGTTTCCAGCGGTCGCATGCCACACATGTGACCCACGGGTGCCCAGCGGTCACATGTCACGCACGTGGCCTACGGGCGACCAGCGGTCGTGTGCAGGGCACGTGTCCCGCGGGCACTCGAAACCCACGTGCGCCTCACGGGATCCGCGGGCGCTCAGCTCTCAGCGTCGCGTGCAGGGCAAGTGACTCGCGGGCGCTCAGCGGCCATGTGCCGTGCACGTGACCCGCTGGCCCGCAGCGGTCTCGTGCAAGACACGTGACCTGTGGGCGCCCAGCACCCACACGCCTGGCACGTGACCCGCGGGCACCAAGTGCCCACGCGCCTGGCACGTGACCCGCGGATGCCAAGCGCCCATGCGCCAGGCACGTGACCCGTGGGCGTCTAGCGCCTACGTGCCATGCACGCGTCTTTAAGATTCTCCTCACCCCTCATTTTCCATGCACTACACACCCAAAATATGTCCCCCATTAGAAAAAAATTTCTAACGGGACGTTGCCCCACACCGTGCAAGGGAGCTGCTAGCCCCCTTGACTCCTAGCTCGCTATCCGGATAACGGGACCCCCGTAAACTCTACGAGGCCCCCGATATATCCAAGACCCTTCAAAATACAACACGCGTACACTGCACATTGAGTTCGCATAACCATTTTGACCCGTCAATCGAAGGTTCCTTCGCTCCAATGGCAAGGGTTAATTAACAGCAGCTTAGTCCGCGGTTGCCGGAGATTCGAATCCCCATAATCAATAATCCCCAACCTACCATAGGCGGGTGGGGGGAATCTGTAATGTGCCAGACAAGCGACGCGTATTCCCATTTCTATGGGGTGATGAAAAACACCCTACAGATTCTGGCACGCCCGGTGGGACCTTTTCTTTCCTACCATATTTCGGGTTAATCGTTCATGCGAACTCAATCAACATATATATCGATTGCCTATACTGAAGTCATTTTTTTGTGTACAGGTTAAAAAGTTTTCGGTCACAATCTCGAACTCATCAATCATGTCTCCCAAGTCGAGCTTCATTTCTAACGCGACTCCGATCCAGTATATGGTCAAGATCAATGCCCACGTGGTTCTCCCTGCAAGTCTCAGCTGGCAATGGGAGGAGTCACCCGATCAATTTGGTTCCGTTATCACCTACCCTACCGGAAGTGCTCATCTGGCGGAGGTCACGGCAAACCAGGTGGCCATACCGGTCTCAAGGGCCAAGAGGCCGAACGTTGTGATCGCCTAGGCACCGCAACCTAAACGTAAAACGTGCAGGGTTGCCTAGCACGACAGCAAGGTTTTGGGAGGCATCTTCCATGCCAAATTAAAAAGTTGCCGTTCTAGCTAACCCTAACCCTAGAATCGTATACTAGAAATCGACGTAATATAATGCAAACATCTTTGCAAAAGGAAAGTGAACAAGGAATACAACCTTTGTAGACCGGTCCTTCACTTCAATAGCTCCGTGTAGTAGTCCCTTCACTGCGATCATGAACTCCGGACTCTAGAGAGGCTCCCTTGAAGAAATGAACATGCTTGCTTGGAAAACTTTGAGGCCGAAGATGATCTACGCCGAGGAGACACTAACCCAAGCTATCTCTTCACTTAACTATAGAATTAGTGAATCAGACACCCTATACTAAATAGCAAGTAGTAGAGGATGATGAAGTAGGAAGTGGGCGCAATTTAGATTTCATTTCTCACACTTTTTTTATCAACTCCATTGAAGCTAGAATGCTTTGAGGAAGAAGAAGAAGAATAAGAATGAACTCATCATATGAATTGTTGTGTGAGGTTAGAAATACAACCAAGGGTTAAGCATGTCATGCTTAACCCTTGTAGAGAGTTAACCATGAGCTCGGGTTAAAATTTAGGTCAAATAGGATCTTAAGTTAGACAAAAGGAGTGGACAAAGTCAAAGATGCTTACAAGCTTCTACAAGCTTTCAACAAATATCAACCATGACTAATTCCACATTTTTTGAATTACTTAATGATAAAATTATAAACCCTAATCTTAACCCTAGCATGGTTTAACCCTCATTAACCCTAGTTGCATTTGTAACCTAGCTTGATACATTTAACATATATCATATATACATCAATGTATCCAAAGTGAGAAAAGAAATCATAAGTGAGCTAATACCGGTTAATGTAATGTAATATATCAAATATATAATTATATATTTGATAATCAAATCATCTCCTGATTTAATAATCCGACTATATCACCAATAACCAACTAATATCATTTGAATCAACTTATCGAATCAACACTTGATCCGATAACCCGGCTATATCATATATATAACCGACCGATATCTCATATCGTGAGAATAGAATACAGTATCTCATATTGTATCAATCTCGGTCCCACGCATATCACATATGTGATCCTACTCCTTTTCGCTTGAACCTGGAAACCCCTGTGTAGGACTCTAAAGACTCGTCAATACGCCGGCAGTAGGTGATGATCATATCAAATACCCATAAGCCGCAAGCGGTCTGCTAAACGTAATGGCCACCCGAGTATTGAGCGATCAGAAGATCAACAAGCAGGCCTTCTCACACTCCTGCGAATCTAATCAGTAACACTACCGTACAGTCCGGTCTCTTCGTCTGATATGTCGCATATCTCGTCTAGGGGCGGTAAACGTCAGACCCCAGTAACTCGATAAGTCATGTCGATATGAGGCTTATAACGGGTCGAGAAACTACTGATAACACTTACCAGTATATATCTGAAGCATCCTTGTCCAAGGACTTCCTGTTATAGCCAATTGAGCATAGCGCAACATCAACTCCCAATACCGGGAGAGACGAAACCCCTCCTATCGCTCATTGCCTCCATGTGACTCAGGACTGTATCCAAAAGCCACCGTTTTGCATGTTCTCTTGAACGTGGTAAGGTGGAAATCAAAGCATAGTGGGAATCACACAAAGACTCTATGACGATCTCGGGTCTACAAACTAACCTGTACCAGTGTCACCAGAGAACTACCATCTGAAATTAGGTATAATACCATCTGGGAGTTCTCGGCGAGTTTGTTCAGTGTACCCAGTCTCCACTGAGCACCCGTATACTGTCTCTGATGTCAAACACCAATGGATATGGGATCATCCATCGCCCATCTACATGGTTCGAGAAGCTATACACTAGTCTACTCTGGTATTTCGATGCCCTGTCTCGATGCACCTACGACTAGGAATATTTGAAGGATGTACTTAGCGACTACTCTGTCCTCATTAGTATGATCTGCATCATAGTTCCAGTAGTCAAGTACTCATCCTAAGGGCTTTATCAACATGTAACATAGAGACAACAAGCGTACATGTTAAGATAAAGAGCAACCAGATAGTATACTATCATGTCGAGCAAGAAAATCCTTCCTATATATGTCCAAGCATCCACTACAATATACATCGTATGTACAGTAATGGCCTCTAGGGTATACATATAGCTAACAATCTCCCACTTGCACTAGGGCCATCTGTTGTTGTATCCCATATCCAACAATCAACAGTGGTTGAAGTATCTCATACTCAACCATCCCATAAAAGTCTTTCCTGAGAATAGGCCTTTGTGAGTGAATCCTCCATGTTCTCCTCTATGTCTACTCTCCTAAACCTCGATCTCCCTGGAGATCATCCATCTCCATGACCAGGTGATAATGCCTAAGAATATGTCTGGATCACTGATGGGACGGGGGTTCCTAGGCCTAAGTCACAATTCTATTGTCACACAATGGTAGGAACGAAGTTCATCTTATGAACTAATATACATCCAGACTCCTTCTTTGGTAGTATCCTTGGTAGCAATGTATCCATCTTTTATCGTCTAGTTTGCCACGGTATCTAGTTTGGAACTCTTCAAACATACCGTCCCTCCACCGAGGGTAAAGACAATGCCTGTGACTGACATTCAGTCGACCTTACCATCCTGGAAGCTATCCAGTGATTCTGTCCAGGATCGATTGATACCATCTCACTACACCTAGTGAGAATCCTAACATCCACTTAGATCTATCTCATAGATCCAAAACCCAGGATTTAGGAGGTATCACCTTGATCCTATATAGAGAATCCTTGTGATAAGAGGAGATTGACCGAGCGTAGCATAAGAAACTCCTTCCCTATCAAGAGTATGTCATCCACGTACAATACGAGGATCATCACCATACTCCCTACTACCTTTTTGTATATACAAGGTCCATCTATCATTTTGATGAAGTCAAACGTTTTGACTACCACATCAAAACAGATATTCCAACTCCGCGATGCATGTTTTATCCCATAAAGCAACTTGCACACGTTTCCGCTGCTCCTACTGTTTACGAAGCCCTCTGGCTGTGTACTTATAGACGCTCCCTTCTAAATCACTATTTAGAAAAGCAGTCATGACACCCAACTGCCAGACATCGTAGTCATGGTATGTAGCAATGGCAAGTAGGATCTGGATGGACTTAAGCATAGGGACTAGAAAAGGTTTCATCATTATCCACATCTGGTCGATGACGAGAACTTTTTGCAACAAGTTTTAGCTTTGAAAGTCTCAACTTTTCCATGTACACCAAGTAATCTTCTCAAGATATACTTGCTCCTGATAGGGATTTAACCCTTCAGATAAAGAAACCAAAGTCCATACTTTGTTGGTGTATATAGATCCCATCTCAGATCGCTTAGCTTCCAGCCATTCTCATAGAGTCCCCACTCCTGATGGCCTGCTCGAAACTAGTTGGGTCATCATCTTCTGATGCAATCCTCGCACCCACTGTCATAGAGAAAACCGAAGTATCTCTCAGGTGGATGAGGAACCCTACCGGATCGGCGGAGAGGCTGAGGTTCATCGGGAACTATTGAATTCTCTGGTTCTACCAAATCATCAGCTGTAGTTTATATAGTTAGAACTCCTTCCAGTTCTACCTCATGACCACTAATTTCTTCAGAAGAAATTCCCTTTCCAAAAGGTGGCATGCTGAGAAACAAAACACCTTTTGCTCCTCAGTGTGGTAGAAGATATTCCCTTGCAAATGCTTGGGATATCCAACAAACTTCCAAAGAACTGACCTTACCTCGAGCTTGTCTGGATTTTGCTTTTAGACATAGGCCAGACAACCCCAGATCATAATATCCTTAAGAGATGAGCTCTTCCCATACCATATCACATATGGAGTGGTAGGCATCTGATTTGATTGGAACTGTATTCAATAGGTATGCAGCTTCACAAGTGCATAACCCCAAAAGGAAATATGCAACTCATTAGTACTCATCATAGAGCACACCATATCGAATAGGGTGCAATTTCCCTGCCCCGATATACCAATGTACTGTGGTGTATACGGAAGAGTAATGCTGAGAGAGAATCTCATTCTCCTTTAGAATAGTCCAGGATCTCCATGCTCGAGTATTCTCCTCCCTGATCTCATCAAATTACATAATACTTATACCCGTTTTTGGTTCTCTACTTCTAACTTATATTCTTTGAATTTCTCAAAAGTTTCAGACTTGTGTTTCATCAGGAACATATGTCAGAATCTTGAGAGATCATCAGTGAATGTAATGAAGTACAAAGAACCAGTCCTGGCATGTCTAGACAGGGGATTTACATACATCATTATGTATCAATCCCAAGAGTTCACAAACTCTTTCTCTGTTTCTAATAAACAGAGCTATGGTCATGTTATCTTTGTGACATGACTGGCATGTTTCACAAGATGTAAATTCAAACTGATTTAAATATCCATCTTTATGTAACTTCAGCTAGTCGGGTTGCATTGATATGACCTAGTCTACAAAGCCTCAAGTAGGATTCGTTCATTTCTGAACTCTTCTTCTTGTATGTGTTCTGTACGTTAAGAACTGTGGTTTGATTTAGAACGTATATGCTTTTAGATAACGTGCCTGAAATGATCAACTCTTGATATAGGAAATGTTCAAAACATTATTCAACAATACAAAATTATATTCTTCTTTACTAAATAAAGAGACTGATATGATGTTGTATATCAGATTCGGTATCTAATAACATTCGTTCAGAATCAATGTATTTGATAATAGAGGGTGATAACTGCCAACAGACTTGGCTGCAACACTTGCACCATTTTTAACTCTTAAAACTTATCACCCATTCTCAGTTCTCTACCTATCTTTAGCCCATGTAACATATTACATATGTGGGATCCTGACCCAGTACGTAAAGGATACTGAGAAACAGATCACGGTAATGAACACACCCGAAGAAGATGTATCAACATACACTTTCTTCGTTTGGGCGGTACGGGAATCTTGGTAATCCCTTATTTCCTGCTCGGTCTTATAACAATTATAAGTTGGAGCGGGACCAACGTTCCTTAGCTTAATATAACAAGCGGGCTTGGTCAATACATCTAATTTCTTATCTTGATTAAGGCATGACGTGGTTGCTACCTGGAGAGAGAGAGAAGAAAATACTCAGCGAATACTCTTGCATGATTAGATTTGTTATTAATTTATCTAATCAGGATGACTCCCACTCTTTTAGTCAAATCTTCCTTCAAAACCTAAAAGGAAAGACTAGCTGGGATTAATTACAGCTTATAAGTTCGCCAATCTTTCGGCCAAGCCAGTATCGGTACTTTGAGGGAGGTTCCCCTTGCTTTCGCACGGACCTAATTAAAATAAATCTCGTTTTCCCAGGGGTGTAACCCCGTTAACACCTTTCTAGACACCTACTTGATCGGTTAATTGTAATGTGTAAAACTCTCTTAGGAGTAACTCTTACTCGCAGCGGGTGTCGGGATCCAACTATCTCATAGAAGGTTTGCAATCTCATTACAAATTTCAACACTTGAAATTCCCGATAATATTTTGCCCCTAACCTCCTATGATCTTGACAGAGGCCAACAAATCATAGGATGTTAATCAAGTTCAACCCGTCATTTCCTGATTGAACTAAACCCACCCGCATGACCTTTGACAAAGGCCAACAAAGTCGCACGACTACCCTAACACAATCGCATCATATGCTTATACAGATAAGCAGGAATCAGCTACCGCACACTACGCCTTAACAAAGGCCAACAAACGCAGCACAAAAACTAACTATTACTTATCTAAAATGACGGAGGGCTACGACAGCTTTTTAAGAAAACGCGTTTCGTAATGAACTTGATATCATCGTAGAATCGAGTGATTTTGAAAAGGAGTGCTTTTGAGGCTTTTCCTAGTTTTGCTAAAGAGGTCACTCCCAGTGAAGGGATCTCGGTTCTTTCCTTATCGAATAAGGTGCAAGATATTTCATAAATACCACTATGTAAAGCAAAAACTATAGAAGCAATCAAAAGACAAACCGAGTTTGTAGCATCTGCTAGTTTTGCTAAAGAGGTCACTCCCGGTGAAGGGATCTCGGCTCTTTCCTTATCGAATAAGGTGCTGGATATTCTGCAAGGAATACCGCTATGCAATGTAAGAACTAGAGCTGCCTGTTTTCGAGACAAGTTTCTACAACATCTTTAGGTTTCTTTTATTTCATTAATCTCATTAATGAAGTCCCATTTATTATGCTTTCCAAGCATCACATATGAAACGAAAGCAACAATATATAATATATATCATATATATATAATATAAGCATTCATCTCAGAATATAATCATTGATCACATCACAGAATATCGCAGCAGAATAAAACATATGAAATATTGGATATACTAGGATTTCCGTGTTTTAGATTAAGCCTGAATAAAACACGAATTCCACGGTCGTGATGAATAGCCAATCCTACACCTCTAGACCCCTACGAGAGCGGCAAGCAACCCTACCAATTCTAGAGTCAGGAGACCCGGCCTTGACTCCTCGAGATGGTCTCCAACTGGATCCTAGAACCCGGTTACTTGTGCTCCCCACCTTGGGTCTATCCTATGCGGAAAAGTAAATAATATACAATGGTGACATCATCCTCAACCCGGAAGTGCCCCAATAAAAGAATATTACATACAATGAATTTTACATGAATGAAAATGAAAAACCCCCATCTCACATAAAACCCCCGACTATTCAATCATGACAATCCAATATAACATATCCCAGCAACACATAACATTACATGTGAACAACGTAAGTAAATATGCGTATCCCAATTGTCGTTGACATATAGCACCGAACCGGCGATACACGATATTTTACACTTACGGTCGCAGAAAAGAAAGTGAAAAACTAGAACACTTGGAATCCGCAACCACCTTAGACATCACATGCCTAACCAAATGAATTGCTTAGACATCACATGCCTAACAATTATAAACCCCGCATTTTAGTCTCGATATTCAAAACACTTTTCAATATCAAGTCGGGCAATTCAAAAAGATTCCCGAAATCTTGATCGAATGCTCGTCGGAAACTTTGGTAGACGGTCGCACCCCCCGATACCGTCGACATAGTGCACTATGGCGGAACACCGATGCCGTGAGCACCCGAACGGATGCTTTTGGCGATGGGGTTTTCCTACAGTCACTTGGTCAGGGCTATAGGGCATAGCTATCTATTAAGTTTACCTGGCGAGTATCCGTGTACGCTACGTGATTGCGACGGACTTTTGATCTCATCAAAATCCCGTGGCAACCGATCAAATAAGACTGGACTACTAGATTTATAACATTCAAATTAGTTATCTCATAACTACTTGTGGATTCCAAATATTGTATCCCATCACATAATATCCGGACGACGTTAAACATTTTGATCGAGTCATCAAAGTCCCACAATTTCCCGACAGCTCAACCCTTGAGCACAGTTCAATAATACCCGGAATATGCCACAGTACCTATGCACCAGCCGTAGAAGGGCAAACCCATGCCTCACTCATATTGCCACGGAACTACGGCAAACCCTAGGGTTTGACCGTGGTTACGCGATCCAAAAAGTCGAGTTAGGGTTTCATTCTTCTAGAGGGTTCATAAGATCACTTGCATGTTTTTTCGAATACGTTAAACTTGGAAAAATGGGTTTTTAACATTCGATCGAACTTTTTAAATTCGTCTAGACAATATACGAATAACCCAAAACAATGTTAAAAATACGAATACGAAACACTCCGAATTGTTTATAGTGTAAAATTACATCACATGCAAAATTAGCAAAAACAAACAACACCTGAAACATCAAAACCGAGTCACTGGAACACACAAAAATTTTCAGGGGGGTGCTCGGTTTTAGCTGAGATCAGGGTATATGTGGCCGGCCATTTTTCCATAAAATCCCCTCAAATTTTCACAATGTTCTTGATATATCTCATACATCACTCTGTACTTGTTTGAAACTTTTTTTGAAAAACATTTAAAATCGACAGAAACTAGGGTTTTGCGTTGCAAGTTTCGGAGTTGTTTCGATTTCGTAATCTTAACAAAATCCGTATAAATTTCTAGCATGGTTCTGATACAACTTCAGGGTTGCCTAGCATGGCAGCAAGGTGGAACACCCTAGTTCATTTATACCATTTTTATTTTGAGTATTTCTTTATTTATGGTATTTTCCTGATTTACCGTGTTTTGGGTGCGAATAGTGTATTTGACATCTATATTAGCATCCGACCCGACCCACATGCTTGAAACCAGTCTTGATTCATGTTTATGATTTATCCCGACTTGTTACATGGATTCGTGCACTTTCATGTTGTTTATTTTGCATACTAGCATTATATCAAGCATCAACATTTTATAAAACATTTAAAGATGAATAAAGTAGTTTAAAAATATCTTGCATGTCCTGCATCACACCCCTGACCCTGTGGTAGTATCCGCGCATCTTGTTCTCGTCCCGTTCTGTGAAACAGACTCGTTTGGATGGCTACGTGTACGTGCGTACATCCGTTCTTGGGGGTATGCATTTTCGTTACCCGGATAACCAATTTTAGTTTTGGTCGACGTGTATATTTTTTGTATTTTAAAACTGGATTTTTAGACCCGACTCGGGCGTGTTTTGAACTATTTTGTATTAGCCAAAATATCATATTTTATTAATAATTTATTTAACTGTTTAATATATAAAATTACGATTTAAAATTTTAATAACTAAAAGATTATTTTTTAACAGATTGTTTCTCTCTCTCTCCCTTTCTCTCTCTCTGACACTCTCTCTCTTTCTCGTTGTCTCTCTCTCCTCTCTCCTCTGATCTCTCTCTCTTTCTCTCTCTCTGACACTCTCTCTTTCTCGCTGTCTCTCTCTCTCTCCTCTGATCTCTCTCTCTCCCCCCTATCTCTCCCTTTCTCACTCATCTCGCGATCAATGCGCCTTCCTCGATTCACGTCACCTCCCTCTCCCATATCGTCACCTCCCTTCTTCACACTCCTTCATTCTTTCTTCTTGTTTCTTTTTAAAACCCACAGGCCGATCCCTACGACGAACCCTAACCCTAGCCTTTCATCTTCCTTTCGCCACATCCTCGACCCCTCGTCACCCTCATCTTCCTCAACCTCCTTCTTCTCCTATCCTCTTCTTCTAAACCCCGAGAACCCTTCCCGACGTGAACCCATTAACCACGACACCCATCGCTCTTCGTTGTCTCACCCCCAAAGCCCTCGTCGTCGTCTCGACGCCCTTGTCGGAACCTTCTTCTTATCATTACTCGACCATCAACGTCTCATTCTTCTTCTCTTCAACCCTAACACCCGAGCACCTGCACACCCATCACCCAGCCCCTGCATTCGTCGTCATCGTCATCCTCGCCGTCGATGACCTCGTCGTCACCTCCTCTAGACCTTCTTCCACTCCACCTCTCAACCCCTCTTTCCCCGAACCCAAAAACATACTGCACACCCACTGCATTTTGCCAAACCCTCGTCTGCACCTCGCCGTCGATAGATCACCGTCATCGACGACTCCCCCGCCTCACCTATGACCCCAAACTCCAACCCCAGAGAGAACCTATCATCTTCTTCTCTCTTCTTCTTCTTCTCTTCTTCTTCGATTTTCTTTTTCTTTCTTGATTTCTTGATTCTGTTTTTCGGTCACCCACCGGAGCCGTGCTCGATGTCGACGATCTGAGTGATCCAGTGTACGTCCCTTACCTGCGTGGTTACCCTCTTGCCTTGCCTGGACCCATCCCGCGTGCCGTGTGTGTGTTGCGATGATTATCCGACGTTGGACATGTCGTACGCACCCGTCGTGTGTTCCGTTCAGGCAAGTTTGTCTTGCTACATACTATGTATATATATTTATATCCATATGAATAAAAATATTACATGTTGATTGCATTATACATCCATATTAAAGTTTTATGGTTTTCGGACACCCGTATGCATCCATATCATTTAATATACATGTAGCTGCATTCACAAATTATATTAATTCATGTTATTATTGTAGTAACACCCCATGCTTAATAATGTGCATCCCACTTAGTCTTGGAGCTGTAAATATAACCCCTGATCGATATTTGTGCATCCATACCATTAATTATATATCTAGTTGCATGTCATGTCATGTCATATCATATTACTGCTACATTAACACCCCATGCTTGATGATGTGCATCCTACATAGTAATGGAGCTATAGTTGCAACCCTTGATAGTTATTCATGCATCCATGTTTTATTGTGTACCCATACCATTTATTCTTTACATCTAGTTGCATGCCATGTCGCATTAATCCATATTACTGTTACATTAGTACCCCATACGTGATAATGTGCATCCTACATAGTCATGATGTAACCTCTGATAGATATTTGTGCATCCATGCTTTTGCTGTACATCTGTACTTTTACCGTGATTCGATACTTTCTACATTTTACTGTTGGACACCCACTTGATACATGTACACTACCTGACATGACCTGATATACCACTACTTGATATGTTACCTGATCTTGTTCCTAATGCCAACAATCCTGATATGTTGTCTCGATGGACATATCCTGTTGTGTGTATAGAAAAACCTGTACCTTCTTGATCTTGTGTTGGCATTAGCTCTAGATTTATCAATACCAGACTTGAACACATAACTTGGGTGTAAGGGGAAATCAATGATGAAACCTAACTTGTAACTCAACAGTTCGACGCTTATACTTATCAGTTTTACGGGCTAGGCCAGCCCCGGGATGATGCTACTGACATCATTCATCTGTATATGTTACCTGTTTACCGCCTAGCGGTACGTCTCAGATTCAGCCCGAGAGTCTTGACCGTGGTCCCGGGCATGCACGGGATACTATTGAGTTACGTCGACGATTCATTAAATTGATTTCACAAACTTGAGAGTAGTTAACCCTGTAGCACAGTTTAGTTTTATCGCCGCACTTCACATATACTGGTACACTTCACTGTTCGATATCCCTGCTCACTTATTACATTCACGTTACCATTTTATAATTCATGCCTGCATATCCTGTTACCCCCTGATTATATTATTGTTGATATTGTGACGCGCTGACGTCTGGGTTTTGCATGGTCCAGATCCGCTACCCTTGTCGCAAGCCAAGAAGGAGTACTTTAGCCGAAAGGCCGAGCAGTGAGGACTCTATTAGTATTCTACTTTAGTTTCCTTTCAGCATTTTATTTCCTTACGTGAGCCCGTATTGGGACGTACCTTCTAGATTGTTATTGTTACTTGGATTTATTGCTTCCGCATATTATTTCTTGACTCGTTTATTCTGGCTCATGGACATGTACTAGATAGTTTATTTTATTTCTACTGTTCTTGATATCTTATAGACAGCCGTAATGTGACTGTGGAAAGAAGTTTCCTAGGCATAGGTAGCATGGTTGGCTTTGTCACGTGCCGATCTTAGCGCACTCTGGGAAGCTGGGCGTGACCGGGTTTGTTTGGTATCAGAGCCATAGGATTTAGGTTAATCGAGTTTGATTCTTTTTGTAGTTGGGTATAGGACCCAATACACGAATTAGAAAACCTGTGGTTAGGAACATGTCCTGCCATATTGTTATCATAATTCTTGAATCATATCCTTCTCTTGACTCTTGTGTCTTGACGATATGCAAACAACTTTGCATCTCGGCTTGAAAAACTTTTGGTTCCCTATTGTTTCTCCCTATTCTGATATTAGGATTTGGGCGACTTGAGTGGAGTTATGTGATTATAACTATGTACCGTGGCATGGTTACAATGCGGTACTCTATTTAAGTAACTTAGAGTTCTAGTCTTGATTCATATCCTTGATTTATGATCATTATTCATCGCAAGTTTTGAGTCTTGTTTATCATACTAATCCTCTTCGGTGTCTTGGTTTCAGGATCATGGCGGATAGAAATATGCAATCATACCAGAGGCGTGTCGATGACGCCATATTGATTGGAGTAATTCGTGGGATGCAAGAGAACCAGAAGCGGCAAACCGAGCTGAACCAGTAGCAAGCCGAAGCTTTTTAGGAAGGTTTGCGGACCGTCCAGCAGTCCGTAAACAATGTTGCAACCAAACCAGTAGAGCGTGTGGGTACCGTGGCGGATTTTAGGAGACTTGATCCGTCCATTTTCATTGGTTTGGAGGAGCCGTTGCCAGCGGAGCAGTGGCTGGTCAATACGGAGAATCTGCTCGTTGCAGCACAGATTCCGGAGGAAAAGAGAGTGGATGTCGTACGCATCCAATTGGTGGACTATGCCCGTGAGTGGTGGCTCGTGGAAGAGACCCGTTTGCCCAAGCCGATCAGTTGGACTACTTTCTCGCAGAGTTTCTTGGAGAAGTTCTTTCTGCGGACTGCACGGGAAGAAATGGAAGAAAAGTTTATCAGCTTGAAGCAGAATGGAGGATCCGTGGATGCGCATGCGGCTGAGTGGACACGGCTCAGTCGATTCGCTGGACCTTTGGTGGCCAAAGAAGTTGATAGGGCACGAAGGTTTATGCGCAGTTTGGACGTGGAAATCCAGAGGCACCTTATATCTCTGGGATTGACCACTTTCTCGAGTTCTTAAAGCAGCCAGAAAGCAGCAGAGCTTATCAATGAAGACAGGGGTACGCAGCAGTAGGCAGTTGTGGTACGGTAGCCGGTGTTTACGCCGAACCGAGCGCCTATACGCAGAGGTATTCCGGTGAACCGACGTGGCGTGGTGCCGATGAAGAAGCCTGTAGTAGCAAATTAGAGAAAGAGCGTGATTTGTGACTACTGCTATTTACCCGGACACGTGCAGAGGGAGTGTCGAAGGATGCGGGGACTTTGTTTAGTTTGTGGATCAGCGGATCATACTATCAATGCATGTCCGTCGAAGCTTCGTTTGATAGATGATGTTCAGAGGCCACCGCAGAGACAGTTTCAGGGGCAGAAGCAGATAACTCAGGGACCTAATCAAGCACGAGCCTTTACCCTGACGGCTGAAGAGTCCAAGGCTTCAGATGAAGTTGTTTCAGGTATCCTACTTGTTCATGATTTTCCCGCATTATGATTATTCGATTCTGGTGCATCCCATTGTTTTATATCGTCCAAGTTTATTGCTGCACATTCAATTTGTTGCACGACTCTATCTAGTTGTTGGGACATACACATTGGGATTGGGAAGATCATAGCTAGTAGTGAGTGTAAGGATTGTTCTGTTATTATTTGCGGACGAGAATTATTTGCAGATTTCTTGGTGATCGTTACCGGCAGTTATGATGTTGTCTTAGGAATGGATTTTCTTGGCACTTTCCACGCTCACATTGATTGTAGAGCAAAGAAAGTGATTTTCCAGATTCCCGGGCATCCGGAATTTGTTTTTGCTGGAGTTAGCAGTTCTGTCGGGCCAGTCAAGTTTAGAGATAGGCCGACAAGCAATGTTCTTTCGACGATGGAAGTTGATAAGGAGGAAGTGCCAGCGGTAGTTCGAGAGTTCATGGACGTGTTCGAGGACATCTCGGGTTTACCGTCAAAACGAGATTTGGAGTTCGCAATCAACCTTGTTCCTAGTGTAGCGCCAATTTCATGGGCGTACTATCCGATGGTACCAGTGGAGTTGGAAGAAGTCTAGAAGCAGGTTACCGAATTGCTTGAGAAGGGTTGGATTCTCAACGGCAATTCACCTTGGGGAGCTCAAGTTCTTCTAGTAAAGAAGAAAGATGGCACAAGGAGGATGTGCATCGATTATCGAGAATTAAACCGGGGGACTATTAAGAACAAGTACCCGATCCCTCGCATTGGCGAATTATTCGAGCAACTCAGTGGCGCGAGGGTATTCTCGAAGCCGTATTTGCGATCCAGATATCATCAGGTCCAAGTTAAATCAGAGGATATTTGCAAGACTGCGTTCCGAACTCAATATGGACATTACGAGTATTTAGTGATGCCATTCGGAGTCACGAATGCACCGGCAATATTTATAGACCTGATGAACCGAATCTTTTCACCGTTCTTAGACCAGTTTATAGTGGTGTTCATCGATGATATTCTGGTCTATTCGAGGAGCCTAGAGGAGCATGCAGAACACTCAAAGATCGCACTGCAGACATTGAGGCATGAAAGATTGTATGCAAAGATGAGCAAGTGTGAGTTTTGGCTTGAAAAAGTGAAGTTTTTGGGACACATCGTATCCGAAGATGGAATCGCCGTTGATCCCAAGGAGATTGCCCGCTTTGTGACGAAGTGCTTGGTATGTCAGCAAGTTAAGGCTGAATATCAAAGGATTGCTACTTTATTGCAACCACTTCCGATTGCTCAGTGGAAGTGGGAGCATATAACCATGGATTTCGTGATAGCTTTACCACGGAGTCCAAAGGGCAACAATTCAGTTTGGGTGATTGTTGATCGATTGACTAAGGCATCTCATTTCTTACCATTTCGAGTTGGTCAGTCAACGGAAGCGTTAGCAGAACGGTACATGCAGGAGATTGTGAGATTGCATGGTGTACCTATGAACATCGTTTCCGATCGTGATACCCGATTCTTATCGCACTTCTGGAGAAGTTTACAGGAAAGTTTGGGGACGCGATTGAAGTTTAGCCCAACTTATCATCCACAGACAGATGGCCAGTCGGAGAGAACGATCCAAACTCTTAAGAACATGTTGAGAGCTTGCATGTTGGACTTCAAGGGTTCGTGGGAGGATCATCTACACTTGGTGGAGTTTTCTTACAATAACAGCTTTCAGGAGACTATTCAGATGGCTCCATTCGAAGCATTGTATGGTCGCAAGTGTCGCTCACTCATTTGTTAGGATGATGTTGGCGAATGAAGATTGTTGGGACCGGATTTGATCGTGCAAACCGTGGAGAAAGTTAATACTATCCGGAATCACATGAAGGCAGCACAAGATCGACAGAAGAGTTGGGGCGACACATCGAGAAGAACTCTAGAGTTCGCTGTTGGTGATCTGGTATTCTTGAAGATATCACCGACTAGAGGAGTGATTCGTTTTGGAAGTCGAGACAAGCTTAGTCCTCGATTCGTGGGGCTTTCGAGATTATGGAGCGTGTTGGAGAAGTGGCTTATCGATTGGTTTTACCACCATCTTTTGCGAATGTTCATGACGTGTTTCATGTATCTCAACTCCGTAAGTATGTTCGAGATGAAACACACGTGCTAGATCATTCAGAGCTGACTGTAAGAAAGGATTTAACCTTTGAGGAACGACCGATATCGATTGTTGATCGAAGAGAAAAGGTCCTTAAGAAAAAAATTATCCCTCTCGTACTTGTTTCTTGGGGAAATCGCTCGCATGGAGAATCAACTTGGGAACAAGAAGACGAGATTCGACAGAAGTTTCCAGATCTTTTACTGTAGTTTCATATTTTTTTATCTTTTCTTGTTTTGGGAAATTCGAGGACGAAATTCTTTTTGTAGTTGGGTATAATGTAACACCCTAGTTCATTTATACCATTTTTATTTTGAGTATTTCTTTATTTATAGTATTTTCCTGATTTACTGTGTTTTGGGTGCGAATAGTGTATTTGACATCTATATTAGCATCTGACCTGACCCACATGCTTGAAACCAGTCTTGATTCATATTTATGATTTATTCCGATTTGTTACATGGATTCGTGCACTTTCATATTGTTTATTTTACATACTCTCATTATATCAAGCATCTGCATTTTATAAAATATTTAAAGTTGAATAAAGTAGTTTAAAATTATCTTGCATGGCCTGCATCACACCCCTGACCCTGTGGTAGCATCCGCGCATCTTGTTCTCGTCTTGTTATATGAAACGGACTCATTTGGATGGCTACGTGTACGTGCGTGCATCCGTTCTTGGGGGTATGCATTTTCGTTACCCGGTATCCAATTTTAGTTTTGATCGACGTCTATATTTTTCGTATTTTAAAACTGGATTTTTAGACCCAACCCGGGCGTGTTTTGGACTATTTTGTATTAGCCAAAATATCAGATTTTATTAATAATATATTTAACTGTTTAATATATTAAATTAATTACGATTTAAAATTTAAATAACTAAAAGAATAATTTTTAACAGATTATTTCTCTCTCTTTCTCTCTTTCTCTCTTTCTGACACGCTCTCTCTTTCTCGCTGTCTCTCTCTCTCTCCTCTCTCCTCTGATCTCTCTCTCTCTCTCTCTCTGACACTCTTCAATTCTCGCTGTCTCTCTCTCTCTCTCGTCTTTCCGCTGATCTCTCTCTCCCCCCTTTCTCACTCATCCCGTGATCACTGTGCATTCCTCGATTCTCGTCACCCCTCTCTCCCATATCGTCACCTCCCTTCTTCACACTCCTTCATTCTTTCTTCTTCTTTCTTTTTAAAACCCACAGGCCGCCACGAGAACGAGATACTCACGACAAACCCTAACCCTAGCCTCTCATCTTCCCTTCGCCACATCCTCGACCCCTCGTCGCCTTCATCTTCCTCGACCTCCTTCTTCCAAACCCTGAGAACTTTTTCCCGACGTGAACCCATTGACCACGACACCCATCGCTCGTCGTTGTCTCACTCCCGACGCCCTCGTCGTCGTCTCGATGCCCTTGTCGACACCTTCTTCCTATCCCTACTCGACTATCAACGTCTCATTCTTTTTCTTTTCAACATTAACACCCGAGCACCTGCACACCCATCACCTAGCCCCTGCCTTCGCCGTCGACGATCTCGTCATCACCTCCTTTCCACCTTCCTCCATGCCACTTCTCAACCCCTCTTTTCCCGAACCCAGAAACTTACTGCACACCCACTGCCTTTTGCCAACCCTCGCATGCACCTCGCCGTCGACAGATCACCGTCGTCGATGACTCCCTCGCCTCACCTCTGACCCCAATCACCAACCCCAGAGAGAATCTATCATCTTCTTCTATCTTCTTCTTCTTCTCTTCTTCTTCGCTTTTCTTTTTCTTTCTTGATTTCTTGATTCCGTTTTCCGGTCACCCGCCGGAGCCGTGCTCGACACCGACGATCCGAGTGATCCAGTGGACGTCCCTTACCTGTGTGGTTACCTTCTAGCCTTGCCTACACCCATCCCGCGTGCCATGTATGTGTTGCGACGATTATCCGACATCGGACGTGCCGTACGCACCCGTCGTGTGTTCTGTTCAGGCAAATTTATCTTGCTACATGCTATGTATATATATTTATATCCATATGATTAAAAATATTACATGTTGATTGCATTATACATCCATATTAAAGTTTTACTGTTTTTGGATACCCGTATGCATCCATATCATTTAATATACATGTAGCTGCATTTACAAATCATACTAATTCATGTTATTATTATTGTAACACCCCATGCTTAATAATATGCATCCCACTTAGTCTTGGAGCTGTAAATATAACCCCTGATCGATATTTGTGCATCCATACCATTAATTATATATGTAGTTGCATGTCATGTCACGTTATTTCATATTACTGCTACATTAACACCCCATGCTTGATAATGTGCATCCTACATAGTAATGGAGCTATAGTTGCAACCCCTGATAGTTATTCATGCATCCATGTTTTATTGTGTACCAATACCATTACATCTAGTTGCATGCCATGTCGCATTAATCCATATTACTGTTACACTAGTACCCCATGCGTGATAATGTGCACCTACAAAGTCATGATGTAACCTCTGATAGATATTTGTGCATCCTTGCTTTTACTATACATCTGTACTTTTGCCGTGATTCGATATTTGCTACATTTTACTGTTGGACACCTACTTGATACATGTACACTACCTGACATTACCTGATATACCACTACTTGACATGTTGCCTGATCCCGTTCCTAATGCCAACAATCCTGACATATTGTCCCGATGGACATATCCTGTTGTCTGTGTAGACAAATATGTTCCTGCTTGATCCTGTGTTGGCATTAGCTCCAGATTTATCAATACCGGACTTGAACACATAACTTGGGGGTAAGGGGAAATCATTGATGAAACCTAACTTGTAACTCAACAGTTCGACGCTTATACTGATTGGTTTTACGGGCTAGGGCAGCCTCGGGATGATGCTGCTGACATCATTCGTTTGTACATGTTACCTGTTTACTGCCTAGCGGCACGTCTCGGATTCAGCCCGAGAGTCTTGACCGTTGTCCCGGGCATGCACTGGATACTATTGAGTTACATCGACGATTCATTAAATTGATTTCACAAACTTGAGAGTAGTTGACCCTGTAGCACAGTTTAGTTTTATCGTTGCACTTCACATATACTGGTACACTTCACCGTTTGATATCCCTGCTCACTAATTACATTCATGTTACCATTTTATAATTCATGCCTGCATATCCTGTTACCCCTTGATTATATTATTGTTGATATTGTGACGCGCTGACGTCTGGGTTTTGCATGGCCCAGATCCGGTATCCTTGTCGCAGGCCGAGCAGGAGTACTTCAGCCGACAGGCCGAGCAGTGAGGACCCTGTTAATATTCTTGTTTAGTTTCCTTTCAGCATTTTATTTCCTTATGTGAGCCCATATTGGGACGTACCTTCCAGATTGTTATTATTACTTGGATTTATTGCTTCCGCATATTATTTCTTGACTCATTTATTCTGGCTCATGGACATGTACTAGATAGTTTATTTTATTTCTACTGTTCTTGATATCTTATAGACAGCCGTAATGTGAGTGTGGAAGGATGTTTCCTAGCCACAGGCAGCATGGTTGGCTCTGTCACGTGCCGATCTTAGTGCACTCTGGGAAACGGAGCATGACACAAGGTTTCGGGAGGCATTGTCCATACCAAATTAAAAATTTGCCGTTCTAGTTAACCTTAACCCTAGAGTCGTATAGTAGAAATCGACGGAATATAATGCAAACATCTTTGCAAAAGGAAAGTGAACAACGAATACAACATTTGTAGACCAGTCCTTCACTTCAAAAACTCTGAGTAGTAGTTCCTTCGCCGCGATCATGAACTCCGGACTCTGGAGAGGCTCCCTTGAAGAAACGAACATGCTTGCTTCGAAGACTTCGAGGCCGAAGATGATCTACGTCGATGAGACACTAACCCAAGCTATCGCTTCACTAACTATGGAATTAGTGAAGCAAACACCTTATACTAAATGGCAAGTAGTTTAGGATGATGAAGTAGGAAGTGGGCTCACTTTAGATTTCATTTTCTCATACTTTTTTTATTAACTCCATTGAAGCTTGAAAGCTTTGAGGAAGAAGAAGAAGGAGAAGAATGAACTAATTATATGAATTGTTGTGTGAGGTTAAAAATGCAACCAAGGGTTAAGCATGTCATGCTTAACCCTTGTATAGAGTTAACCATGAGCTAGGGTTAAAGGTTAGTTTAAATAATATCTTAAGCTAGACAAAAGGAGTGGACAAAGTCAAAGATGCTTACAAGCTTCTACAAGCTTTCAACAAATATCAACCATAACTAATTCCTCAATTTTTGAATTACTTAATGATAAAATTATAAACCCTAATATTAACCCTAGCATGGTTTAACCCTCATTAACCCTAGTTGCATTTGTAACCTAGCTTGATACATTTAACATATATCATATATACATCAATGTATCCAAAGTGAGAAAAGAAATCATAAGTGAGCTAATACCGGTTAATGTAATATAATATATCAAATATATAATTATATATTAGATAATCAAATCATCTCCTGATTTAATAATCCGACTATATCACCAATAACCGACTAATATCATTTGAATCAACTTATCGAATCAACACTTGATCCGATAATCCGGCTATATCATATATATAACCGATCGATATCTCATATCGTGAGAATAGAATACGGTATCTCATATCGTATCAATCTCGGTCCCACACATATCACATATGTGATCCTACTCCTTTTCGCTTGAGCCTGGAAACCCCGGTGTAGGACTCTAAAGACACGTCAATACGCCGGTAGTAGGAGATGATCATATCAAATACCCACAAGCCGCAAGCGGTCTGCTAAACGTAATGGCCACCCGGGTATTAAGCGATCAGAAGATCAACAAGCAAGCCTGCTCACACTCCTGCGAATCTAATCAGTAACACTACCGTACAGTCTGGTCTCTTCGTCTGATATGTCGCATATCTCGTCTAGGGGCGGTAAACGTCAGACCCCAGTAATTCGATAAGTCATGTCGATATGAGGCTTATAACGGGTCGAGAAACTACTGATAACAGTTACCAGTATATATCTGAAGCATCCTTGGCCAAGGACTTCCTGTTATAGCCAATTGAGCATAGCGCAACATCAACTCCCAATACCGGGAGAGACGAAACCCCTCCTATCGCTCATTGCCTCCATATGACTCGGGACTGTACCCAAAAGCCACCGTTTTGCACGTTCTCTTGAACGTGATAAGGTGGAAATCAAAGCACAGTGGGAATCACACAAGACTCTATGACGATCTCCGGTCTACAGACTAACCTGTACTAGTGTCACCAGAGAACTGCCATCTGACGTTAGGTATAATACCATCTGGGAGTTCTCGACGAGTCCGTTCAGTGTACCCAGTCTCCACTGTGCACCCGTATACTGTCTCTGATGTCAAATACGAATGGATATGAGATCATCCATCGCCCATCTACATGGGTCGAGAAGTTATACGCTATTCTACTGTGGTATATCGATGCCCTGTCTCAATACACCTACGACTAGGAACATTTGAAGGATGTACTTAGCGACTACTCTATCCCCACTAGTATGATCTGCATCATAGTTCTGATAGTCAAGTACTCATCCTAAGGGCTTTATCGACATGTAACATAGAGACAATCAGCGTACATGTTAAGATAAAGAGCAACCAGATAGCATACTATCATGTCGAGCAAGAAAGTCCTCCTTATATATGTCCAACCATCCACTACAATTTACATCGTATGTACAGTAATGGCCTCTAGGGCATACATATAACTAACAAAATGGTGTTCGTATGACTCTCTGGTGCTCCAGCTGGGGACAAGACTACCGGAACAAAAGGCATAGTCAAACGTCGCGGAAAAGCATAGGCGATGCCTCTGACAATTACACAATCAGGCGTATCTCCAATGCTCTCCATCGCTCAGTCTACAGCGACTCCCCGAAGAGCCGAAGCCTGCCAAGTGCTCAAATTAGAAAAGTTAAGACAAAAGTGGCTAAGGTATCTAGCCAACAAAAGGGCTAGGACTCCGTCCAGGTGGAATCCTGTGAGGTTCTAAGAGCAGGGTTACCCCGCGACGACGGCTGAGGCGGCCGTAAAAATCAATAACTCCTTCGAACACCTAAAGTGGGTTCAGAAAAATGCCATGATCGCCTAAATCAATAAGACAACAATCCGAACGATGCTACAAAGAGACGTTCACCAACTTCATATAGACACAAGCTGAAGCCTTCTGGGAGCATACAGCTGAAACCGCTATCCTGTGAAATGAAAATAACTCGCCGCAGCCTCCATGGAGCATGCACATGTCTAAAAAGATGAAGAAGATGCTAAAGCGACTTCAAAAAAAGCCCAGAATGGAATGAGAAGGGCAGAAGGAGCCCATTGTTCAAGCTACCAATTCGGCTCAATCGGGCTCAAAATCTAAAAGCTCAAGAAGAAGAAAAATACGGTTCGACGTGAAAAAGAGTCTGCAGGGAGATCGACCATTCAAAAATATATTGACTCCCTTGAAGAATATGAACAAAAAGAAAGAACTCTAATTCTATTGAAGGAGTTCTTCCCCGTGGAAGTGGCTGATATTTTGGAGGAGCTAGAAGAAGACTCTGTTAATGAGATCTCTATAGTGACCTGCTACGTCGTCCACCTTGGTAGCGACTCTGAGAAAGAACTTTGTTTTCCCAAGGAAGACGGGGAGCTCGCTACGAAGGCCAACCAAATCCGGCTCAAAAGCGGTAAGACTCTACCGCCAAACTAAGGCAACGCCCAAAAAGGGATGGAAAAACAAGTCGCTAATGAAGAAGATGGCAGGGAGCCGGCTCATGAAAATTCGAGTTCTTCCTCGGTGGACTATAATGCCTTTTCTCATCTCCGAAAGCTTCCGTCTCTCCTGAGCATTTATGATGCCTTGGTCCTATCTAAGGAGCATAGAAATGTTCTCATTCACGCTCTACAAAACCCCGATCGGTACCAGGCTCGCATTGCAGAAATTGATATGAAAGAAGCCCAGTACACTCTGCATACAGCCGCGGTCACATTTAAAGATGAGGACCTGTTACTAGGAACAGCTGAGCACAACCGACCGCTTTTTTGACAGGGTACAGCGACGGAGATTGGATTAATCGCATATTGATTGATCCGGGGTCCTTAGTGAACATTATGAAATTGAGGACTCTAAAGAGTTTATCAATGGACGTTTGACACCTGTCAAGGGAGAGGATTGTCATCCAGGGTTTCAGTCAAAACTGCCAGCAAATTCTGGGATCTATAGCTTTGTCGATCAGGTTTGGGGACCTACAAACCAAAGCTAAGATATACGTGATCGACGCGGATACGTCTTATAAAATTCTCTTGGGGCGGCCGTGACTCCATGATTATGGCATTGTTCCATCAATGTATGATGTATACTAAAAATGGCGAAGAAAGACGAATTAATGGAGACATCCGGCCGTTCGGTGTGCGTGAAGTCCTATATGAAGATTCCCGGTACTTTGTGAACCCTAGAATGCTAAGCCACCACTGGCCGAAAATAAAGCGGCCCCAAAACTCAAAAGAAAATCTGAGCCGGCTGTCACTTTCAAAAGCAAAAACCTCCATGTGTGTCTGTGTTTCGGCAGTGACCCTGATGAGTCCGACGCTGGAAGTCCGTCCTTTCGTAAAACTCGCCCTCATTTCGGTATAGATACGGAAGAGTCCGATATTGAAGGCTCATCCGGCAGCAAAATTCGCCCTCGTTTAGGCAGTGACACTGAAGAATCAGAAGAAGAGGATACGTCTTGCATCAGCTGTGCAAATTGGGCTCTCATGCGAACAACGAATCTAAGAGAGACCTTCGAAAATACGGAAGGGTCCCTAGCCATCACATGGGTGCTGGAGCAGATATGCAAAGAGCTTGTTGCATTGTCAATCTCCGCCGTGGACCACCTGAAAACTTTCTACGTTCCCGAAAGGAAAAGTGGACAGAAGGGCATTCTATTTTATGGGTCAAATCCTGTCGCGCACCCGAACGATTTGTCAGTGACATGACTTCCATACGAGAGAAGCAAAAGGGCCGTCCTCAATCTTAGATATTATGCGTCCGAGATGCGGGAATACTTTAAAATGTGCGGGTGTCGGCTATATCAAACGGACCCCGAAGCGAAGTTTTACGAAGGGCTACGGCATTCGCCTCAGGTCCAAGCACTCATCGATGGACGAATCCCATATAGACGGGGCATAGGTTTCATTCAACCTGACGTCAAGGCATGCTACACGATCCATATTGGTGTAGCCAGGGAAGAGTCAAATAATGAAGATGAGCTAGCCGAGCCAGAAGAAGCCCCTCAAGAGTTCGAAGATGGCAAACAACCAACCTTCGATGAGCTAACTATGATTGATTTAAGAACGCCTGATAATCCAAGACCGGCCTACATTAGCTCATTCTTGTCATAGGAAATGAAAGAGCAAATAGTCGCCCTGCTATATGAGTTCGCTGACTGCTTCACGTGGACGTACAAAGAAATGCCTATCCTTTCCCCAGAAGTGGCCGTACATAAGATAGCTATATCTCCTGATGCTAAGCCAGTCAAACAAGCTCCTCGAAGAATGAGAATAGAACTGGAAGAAAAGGCCATCGAGGAAACCAAGAAACTCATCGATGTCGGCTTCATCAGGGAAGAGAAATACGCAGACTAGATCGCGTGCATCGTCCCAGTGAAAAAGAAGAATGGGAAGATACGAGTTTGCATCGATTTCAGGGATCTCAATAAGGCATGCCCTAAAGACAATTTCTCTCTTCCGGTCATGGAAATGATGGTTGACGATACCTCAAATTACGAGCTATTCACTTTTATGGATGGCTCGTCTGGATATAATCAAATCAGGATGTCGCCCAAGGATGAGAAAAACACAGCATTTCGCCCCCTGATCGGGATATACTGCTATAAGGTGATGCCATTCGGATTAAAGAACGCAAGTGCCATGTATCAAAGAGCAATGACCAATATCTTTGATGACCTAATTCATAAAGTCGTCGAATGTTATGTTGATGATTTGGTTGTCAAGACTAAAGCCAAAACTGATCAGATCTTGGATCTTAAGACCGTTCTCACTAGACTGAGGGACTACGATCTGAAGATGAATCCTCTGAAGTGCGCTTTTGTTGTGTCATCGGGAATATTCCTGGGCTTCTGTTCAGTTGATAAAACTGCACATTTGCATTACATTTTTCCTACCATTTTTATATTAAAAAAGGACTTTATTTTAATATATTATACATATGAGGGTTTATGTGTAAAGACACCATTTTGCATGTGTTAATTAGCATTTGGTAAGAAAATGTTTGCAAATAAATCCATTGACCAAATCCTAGTAGAAATAAGCCTACTAAATATTATTTGAGATTATTGTGCAGAATTTTCCAAGTTGTTATGCAGAATTTATCAAACAAATCAATTTGTTGAAGAAAACTTGCCAAATTAAGAAGCAAAACTTGGAGACCAAGTCTGGAAGCAACCGAGAGAAGATTTCTGGATTCTAAAGATGCCTAGGATTGCCACATGTCACAAGAAGCAAGCCCAAGAATTTTGATGAAGAGATCTCTGCCTTTAAGCGCGGATCCGCGGCCAAACCCCCCTTGGGCCGCGGATCCACCGCACTTCTATGGAATTGGGAGCCAATATTTTTTGGCATAAATCTCTGCTGAATTTTACCAAGTTTCCAACTAAAAGATTCTGGCTTTGCACTATAAAAGAGCACCGAGAGCCTTTTGGAAAAGTTATCAAGCCAAAGAGATCACGAAGTCTAAGACGGCTCACGCATCCAGGCTGGTCATCAACTGTTCGTCTACCTCCTTGGAAGAGATCGAGAAGCAAACTAGTCTTTGTAATAATTTTCTAAGGAATCAAAGTGTAGATTGTTCAAGTTGATTAATAAAGGTAGTTGTTTTATTTAATTCTTTTGCATTTTACATTATGTTTTCCCTCTCTATCTTTTCATCTTCTTTTCCCAACATGCGCGAGTAATTCTCTTCTTGTTAGGGTTCGTAGGATTAAGGTAGGCTAATGGACCATGAAAATCCCTAAACCCTTTTTAAGTCCTATAAAGTTTATGAACTTTATCAAAAAAATTATTAACATCCTAATCGGGCGCGCTAACAATTCTTTGCTAGTTCCGACCGCGATTAGAGATTAAATTAATGATTGTTTTGGTAAAGGCTAGATATGAACGGAGTTCCGTGTCGAGATAAGGGTTAAGAGTGGGATTCCTTTTCCCTCCAGAAACCCTAATCTACACGCATCACCGTCGTTCTAGTTTTAAATCTATTAATGGATAAAAAGGGTAACTTTTAATTAATCGTCCATAACTACTAAATCCTAACGAACCCTACAAGCCCTCTTATTATATTAATTACATCTTTAAAATAATCTAGATCTATATTTTACATTCTTGTTTAACGTAAATCTAGAAACCATTCTATAAAATTCTTTATCCCTCCTCTCTTTCTCAACACATCTAAAGTAAAAGTAAAAGGTTCCACGTTTCCCAGAGGACGACCCGTACTCATCTTGGTCTAGCTATACGCGACACCGTTATTAATTGCGGTTAACTACAAACACAAATTTTCGTATCAATCAAATGGCGCCGTTGCCGGGGAAACATGCGTAATTTTTTATTCTTGCTATTTGTGTTGAATTCTTAGACGATTTATATCATTATTAAAACAAAACTGCAAATTGCATATTTAACGATTTGTGTGTGAATTTTGCGAGGGAATCTGGAGTCACGGACTTGAGGAAACAGGAGATCTAGGGTTTCACACTTCTCTGGTATCTTTCTTAACTCCTTCTCTCTCTTCTCAAATCCAATAAAATCTATTTTCTGCAGGATTCTTTGCAAAATTGCGCCGCTAAAAAAAATCTTTTTGCAAAAGTTTTGTGATTGGTTTTGTTTTGCATATTTAATACGGATTTTAAGGGGCAAAGACCAAATCAAGATTAGGTGGGGATTTCATCACCCTTCCTAAGCCCCACAAATCACAAACTGAGCATATAGATCAACCCTTCATTAATTTAAAAAATATCTAGACCAGACTCTAAGGACTGTCGCGCTCAATAAGAACAGAGGAAGGTCGTGGGTAATCTATCGTTTATCCGCATTATTTTTGTAGTGCCTAGGAAAGTGTATCGAAGGCTATTGGTTTTTAATTAGGCCCACGACGTGGTTCCTTCCCACTTACCTGGAACTTACCTGGCTACAAGGGTAGTACGGAGGCGGTAGAGGATTTATCCTGCGGCTTGTCCTTTGGAAGTCTAGGAGCGGTCTAGAGACTGGACCTAGGTGACCTGAGTTCTAGGGTTGCTTGTGCATCTTAAGGAGATTTGTCTTGAGTCCCACTTTTTCAAAACAAACCAATTTTAAATCACACACACGCTGCCATTTGCACTAAACCCGCTTAGTGCATGCTCGGCTGGATACGGGATCCTAGTGCCCGTCTTGTCCGCGTTCCTGCTATCGACGCCGAAGTCGGTACTTCTTCATCTTCTTTTCCCCCACCACACACCACATCGACCGTGATGGACGGCACTCCATCTAATTATAACACCACGCTGCCACCGCCCGCAGGTGAGCAGAATCCACCGCGTATCTCTCTCCAAGAGAGATGCTATCCTATTCGTGGTCCCCTTCCTACTTGTCTATCTCTTCCACCACCTAACGGGGATAATTTCGAAATTAAACCCCACTACATCAATCTGCTGCCCAAATTTCACGGGCTTGAGTCGGAAGACGCGTACGTTTTCATCACCAAATTCGAAAACGTATGCGCAATGATGGGTACTTCACAATTGACTTTAGATGCTATGCGCCTACGTCTTCTCCCATTCACATTGTACGACTTGGTAGAAAAATGGCTTTATAATACTGCCTCACACTCTATCACTAATTGGGATGAATTTGTCGTAGCATTTCCTAAGAAGTTTTACCCAAATCATAAGACTGCCCACATTAGGAGCGAGATCAACCAGTTCACCCAACTTCCCAATGAACCATTTTGGAAATGCTTTGAACGTTTCAAAGATCTGCTTGTCCAATGCCCCCATCACGGAATACAAAGATGGGATTAATGTCGGATTATATATGAGGGCATTAATCCAGCGACAAAACAGATGCTTGAAACAATGTGTTAATGCAATTTCATGTCTAAAGATGACGGTGAAGCATGGAAATATCTGGAAGATCTTGCTGAACACACGTTGCAGTGGAAAAGCGTAAGACCACCTTCAACTAAGGGAGGTATTCACCAGCTCGATATTTCTATCGCAGTAAAAGCCGAAATGGCAGCGATACAAAAGAAACTCGATGCTATTGAAAACAAGTTCTCATCATTCTCCCTAAATCAGGTCACGCTTCCTAAGACCGTTTGTGGTTGCTGTTCGGATCCTTCACGCTTAACGGAAGAATGTCCTATGAATGCATCGTTTCAAGCTAATGCTGCTTTTCAGCAGCGACCTAGAAACGACCCTTATTCTTCCACATACAATCAAGGATGGAGGAATCATCTTAACTTTGCTTGGAATCAAAACCAACAAAGCAATTATCAAAGACCTCCTCCACAGCAACCACAACCACAGAATCAGCCCTCCTTTCATTCACAGAATTTCCAAAATCCGGCCAACATTTCTACACCACAAGTGGCCGGTACTGACAACTCACTTGCACAAACTTTGGATATGTTCATGAAACAATCCATGCAATTTTCGGCTGAGATGAGGTCTTCTATTGATACCTTAACGAAAAACTCCGCCTCCCATGGTGAGAGTATTAAATCAATAGAAAACCAAATCGCACAGTTAAATGCCGCAATGAGTGCGAGAGAGAAAGGGAAACTCCCATCTCAACCCATAGCTAATCCTGGCCACTCACAAAGTTATAATGTGAGTGTTGTTACCACGTTGAGATCGGGAAAAGTGCTGAATAACCGAGTGGGTGAGCAGTGTGATGATAGTGACACCAATGATACCCCTTCTTCTTCTTCTTCTTCTTCCCCTAATTCGTCTAGTCTTCCACCTTCAACCGAGCCTATTCTCCGTTTTCCCCAAGGCTCGAACCCTTCGCCCATTTCGCCAAATCTATCTAAGTCGATTCGCACTCCAATTTTGGGATCGAATCCATTCCCACAATCCTCTCCAATGTTGGACCAAACCATTATTGATAAAGTACCTTATCCAAACAGGTTAAGGGGCAACAGACCAAGTCTATAAATGGAGAAGATTGTGGAAATTTTTAAGCAAGTTAACATAAACTTTCCTCTCCTAGATGCTATTCAACAAGTTCCGTCATATGCAAAAATCTAAAAGGACTTGTGCACTAGGAAGAAAAAAGTTCAAGTACCTAAAAATGTTTTCCTTGCGAGTAATGTGAGCACTGCTTTTACACAACAACTACCCAAGAAATGAAAGAACCCCGGAAGTCCTACAATTTCAATTTCTATTGGGGGTAAAAATATCAATCGTGCTCTACTCGATTTAGGTGCGAGTGTTAACTTGCTTCCGTATTCTGTTTATGAGCAATTAGGGATCGGAGAGTTAAAACCTGCGAAATGCACTCTTCAGATGGCCGATCGATCTATCACCCAACCTAGGGGTGAGCTAGAGGATGCGTTAATTAAAGTCAGGGAATTCATATTTCCTGTGGACTTTATCGTTATTGATACACAACCCATGGCAAACCCACGCAATCAAATCCCGGTGATACTCGGTCGACCCTTTTTGGCCACTTCCAACGCAGTAATTAATTGTAGAAACGGCTCTATGACCCTATCCTTTGGAAAGAAGTCAATTGAGCTTAACATTTACAAGTTGGGAAGTGAACCCTCCGAACCCTATGCTCATGTGTGTTCTGTCAAATTAATGGATGTCGACAGTAGCGAATATAATCAACCTCATAATTCTGACTCTTTTCATATGTTATTGCTTGACACAGACTCTTCCACCGAGTTGTCCGGGTCAACATCTAACGCTGATAAGGAACTTTTTATGGAGTCTGACGATCACTCCATTTTTTCTGATGACATTATTTTTCGGGGTATCGATAAAAGCTTTGAGGAAATTTTCGCTGATGAAATCGCATTTTTACAAGACGCGGGTGTTGAGATGAATCAACTCCAAGAAGAAGAAATTGGACCTCCACCCCTTCTTTTGGACAATCATGATAATGCGAGTAATCTATCATTACAATCACTGTGTCGTCTCTCCAAATTGAGACGCAATCCTTTTCCATTACACCTCTTGTCACCTCCCCACTTCTTCACGTCAAAAGGTGACATGTTCTTCCACCAACCTTGGTGCTTCATCGATAAAATTTTTGAATGGTTGGTGTTGACCTTCGGTCTTTGCAAAGCTTGGCATTGACCAATAACCTTGACCCCCTCATGTGATTTTAAAAGATTAAAATTGTTTAACTCAAGTTTGGGGGAGGGGTGGTATATTTTGGCTCTTGAAAGAAAATGATTTTTACAAAATTGTGAGCCTAAAATAAGTTTGGGGGAGGATTGTCACTTTCATATATTCTTGCCCCCATTAATAATTTCCTCCCAAATCTACAGGTTTTTGAGCTTAACGGATGACATCAGTGAGGACACTGCTGTAAACAGGTTTGGGGGAGGTTTGTGCTTATTTACACATCAATTTGCATCATATTTTGCATAAGCACAATATTTTCAAAAATTTCAAAAATTTTCTTTTATAACAAAAGAGTAGAAAGTGAAAAATTACATCCAAAAGATAGGAATAGTTTAAGAAAACCAAGAAAATTAGAAGTTTTCTTAAACGAACTAGTAATAAGTAGTTATGAGCTGTTGTCCCAAGGGTTAGTAAGATAAAGGAAGTCACTAATCTGAGGATAAAAATAAGTCTGAAAAATAGTTTCTATTCTGGAAGCCAAACATTTGAATGTTGATACCCTACTATATGCACTTACACACGTCTTGAAACTCGGGATAGTAGAGGATACCTTGAAATGCTCTTGTCTAAAAGCCAAAGTATGAAAAAAGAATGAAGAAATATAAAAATGGTGAAAAGAAAAAAATGAACACTGGTTTTGTTATCGCCAAGGCAGCAATAAAAAATATAGCGAGGGTGCCTCTTCACCTAGTGCCCTAAGGCCAACTGGTCTGGGAGTCACTGCTAAGCCTTAGGTGGTGCAAGACGAGGAAAATACTATCACCTAATCAGCAAGCACATAAGTAATCGGTCGTTTAGTACCTCAAGAAGTACTAACGGTCGCATGAAAATGTGTGAGCAAATCTAAATATTCATCAAGTTAAAAAGTACCGAGGTATATGGACAAGAGTATGATAGCTTGAATTGAATTCTCCGAGTGTAAGGATGTCCATTACACACACGTAGGGGTATATGATCGATATTTGGATGAAAGGTAGAAATGAATAATAAAGACGATGTTTTATTGAGGGATGATGTGATTTCTAACATCTTTTCATGACTATTAAGATAGGGCTCATGACAACTGAAAAGCTAGTGTAGTTGGAAACTTTAAATTTTCAAAGTATTTCTTTTATTGTTCTTATCTTTATCTGTAAATTTCACCATCTCTCTTTTATTATTGGATTTTGTGGGTGTAATCCGCTGAAAATCCTCAGGAGACAACACTCCTCCTACTAGGGACACCTAGAGGTTTAACGGCTTGTTGCACGTGCCCAGTGCAATCGTGTCTGCCTATGAAAGTGTGCTTAGTTTTCTCCTTTTTTTTCTCCTCTTAAATAAACTAGTTTGCTCGGGACGATCAAAGATAAGTTTGGGGGTATTTGTTCAGTTGATAAAACTGCACATTTGCATTACATTTTTCCTCCCATTTTTATATTAAAAAAGGACTTTATTTTAATATATTATACATATGAGGGTTTATGTGTAAAGACACCATTTTCCATCTGTTAATTAGCATTTGGTAAGAAAATGTTTGCAAATAAATCCATTGACCAAATCCTAGTAGAAATAAGCCTACTAAATATTATTTGAGATTATTGTGCAGAATTTTCCAAGTTGTTATGCAGAATTTATCAAACAAATCAATTTGTTGAAGAAAACTTGCCAAATTAAGAAGCAAAACTTGGAGACCAAGTCTGGAAGCAACCGAGAGAAGATTTCTGAATTCTAAAGGTGCCTAGGATTGCCACATGTCACAAGAAGCAAGCCCAAGAATTTTGATTAAGAGATCTCTGCCTTTAAGTGCGGATCCGCGGTCAAACCCCCCGTTGGGCCGCGGATCCGCCGCACTTCTATGGAATTGGGAGCCAATATTTTTTGGCATAAATCTCTGCTGAATTTTACCAAGTTTCCAACTAAAAGATTCTAGATTTGCACTATAAAAGAGCACCGAGAGCCTCTTGGAAAAGTTATCAAGCCAAAGAGATCATGAAGTCCAAGACGACTCACGCATCCAGGCTGGTCATCAACTGTTCTTCTACCTCCTTGGAAGAGATCGAGAAGCAAACTAGTCTTTGTAATCATTTTCTAAGGAATCAAAGTGTAGATTGTTCAAGTTGATTAATAAAGGTAGTTGTTCTATTTAATTCTTTTGCATTTTACATTATGTTTTCCCTCTCTATCTTTTCATCTTCTTTTCCTAACATGCGCGAGTAATTCTCCGCTTGTTAGGGTTCGTAGGATTAGGGTAGGCTAATGGACGATGAAAATCCCAAAACCCTTTTTAAGTCCTATAAAGTTTATGAACTTTATCAAAAGAATTATTAACATCCTAATCGGGCGCGCTAACAATTCCTTACTAGTTCCGACCGCGATTAGAGATTAGATTAATGATTGTTTTGGTAAAGGCTAGATATGAACGGAGTTCCGTGTCGAGATAAGGGTTAAGAGTGGGATTCCTTTTCCCTCCAGAAACCCTAATCTACATGCATCACCGTCGTTCTAGTTTTAAATCTATTAATGGATAAAAAGGGTTTAGGGATTTTCATCGTCCATTAGCCTACCCTAATCCTACGAACCCTAACAAGCGGAGAATTACTTGCGCATTTTGGGAAAAGAAGATGAAAAGATAGAGAGGGAAAACATAATGTAAAATGCAAAAGAATTAAATAAAACAACTACCTTTATTAATCAACTTGAACAATCTACACTTTGATTCCTTAGAAAATGATTACAAAGATTAGTTTGCTTCTCGATCTCTTCCAAGGAGGTAGACGAACAGTTGATGACCAGCCTGGATGCGTGAGCCGTCTTGGACTTCGTGATCTCTTTGGCTTGATAACTTTTCCAAGAGACTCTCGGTGCTCTTTTATAGTGCAAAACCAGAATCTTTTAGTTGGAAACTTGGTAAAATTCAGCAGAGATTTATGCCAAAAAATATTGGCTCCCAATTCCATAAAAGTGCGGCAGATCCGCGGCCCAAGGGGGGTTTGGCCGCGGATCCGCGCTTAAAGGAAGAGATCTCTTCATCAAAATTCTTGGGCTTGCTTCTTGTGACATGTGGCAATCGTAGGCACCTTTAGAATTCAGAAATCTTCTCTCGGTTGCTTCCAGACTTGGTCTCCAAGTTTTGCTTCTTAGTTTGGCAATTTTTCTTCAACAAATTGATTTGTTTGATAAATTTTGTAGGGTTCCTAGGCACACAATAGAGGTCTCACAAGACATCGAACATGCCAATTTAAAATTTTATGGGAGCCGAGAAACCCTAATACAGATCGTCGGCTAGATTTCTAGGCGAAACTATAAACTAGTTAACACTTTAACTAAAAGTTAGATGCTACAACCTTTGTAGATCCGGTTCTCCACTTCCTTAGCTCCACGTGGGTGTCCTCTCGCTGTCCATCATGAATCCCGAACTCATTCGTCGGCTTCATCGGAGAAACGAGCGAGCTTGGTCGTCGGCTTCGTGTCAAAGACGATCTACGTCGAGGCATCACAAGTTCAAGCTCCGACTTCACAAAGTTGTGAAACTTGTGAAGAAAACACCCAAAACAACTTGGCAAGAGGTAGAGGGTGAAGAAATAGGAGGTGGGTTCACTTTAGAATTGGATTTCACTCACTTTTGCTCAAGTTGCCATTGATGGCATCTAGTTTTCTCTCTTGAAGAAGAAGGAGAAGATGAAGCTAGTTTATGATAAGTGTTATGATAAAATAAAAATAAATCCATACTTATCATAATGTGAACCATAGTTAAGTGTAGAGAATTAACTAAGGTTAGAATAATGGTTAGGGTTTAGAGTGAAGACAAAATGGTCACAAAGTCAAAGCTTCATGAAGCTTCAACAATGTTCAAGAATGAAAGCAACCATTTTGTATTCTTATCCCATTCTAAAAAGAATGGATAAATAAAAACCCTAATCACTTTCTTAACCTAAGTTTAATTCTATACACTTAACCAAATGAGCATGCATCATCAAACATGATACAAACATGTGCACAAAAGTATATCACATATACAACTTGCACATCAAGTGAGAAAATCCGTATAAAGTGAACCAATACTAGTTAATGCAAAGTAATATATCAAATATATAATTATACATTAAATCATGAAATCAACATTTGATTCAATGATCCGGTCATGTCGCACATAACCGACTAGTATTCAATGTATCGATTTATCGAATCAATGATTCGATAACTAGGTCATATCGAATATAACCAATCGAAACATTTATCGCGAGAATGAAATGCGGTATCACATACACGCATTATTCTCGCTCCCGCACATATCTCATATGCGCCCCTATTTCGTTTCGCTTGAGCCAGGAAACCTCTGTGTAGGACTCTAAAGACTCGTCAATACGCCGGTAGCAGATGATGATCATATCAAGCATCCACAAGCCGCAAGTGGTCTGCTAAACGTAACGGCCATCCGGGTATTGAGCGATCAGAAGATCGACGAGCTAGCCCGCTCACACTCCTGTGAATCCAACCAGTAACACTTACCGTACAGTCCGGTCTGTTCGTCTGATACGTCGTATATCAAGTCTAGGGGTGGTATACGTCAGACCCCAATAACCGATAAGTCGTGCCGATGTGAGGCTCATAACGGGTCGAGAAACTACTGGTAACACTTACCAGCAAATCTCTGATCAGCCCTGGCCTGGGACTTCCCTGTTACGGCCAATCGAGCACAGCGCAACATCAACTCCCAATACCGGGAGAGACGAAACCCCTCCTATCGCTCATTGCCTCCATGTGACTCGGGACTGTACCCAAAGACCACCGTTTTGCACGCCCTCATGGACGTGGTAAGGTGGAGATCAAAGCACAGTGGGAATCACACAAGACTCTATGACGATCTCGGGTCTACAGACTAACCTGTACAAGTGTCACCTGAGAACTTCCATCTGACGTGAGGTATAATACCATCTGGGAGTTCTCGGCGAGTCCGTCCAGTGTACCCAGTCTCCACTGAGCACCCGTACACCATCTCTGATGTCAAACACCAATGGATATGGGATCATCCATCGCCCATCTCATGGGTCGAGAAGCGTATACGCTAGTCTACACTGGTATATCGATGCCCCGTCTCGATACACCCACGACTAGGGACCATGAAGGATGTACTTATGGACTACCATGTCCCCACTAGTATGATCTGCATCATAGTCCAGGTAGTCAAGTACACATCCTAAGGGCTTTACCAACATGTAACTATAAGACAGTTTAAAGAGACTAGTGTACATGTTAAGATAAAGAGTAACCAGATAGCATACTATCATATCGAGCAAGAAAGTCATCTCTATATATGTCCAAGCATCCAATATAATATACATCATCTGTACAATACTGGCCTCTAGGGCATACATACAACTAACAATCTCCCACTTGCACTAGGGCCAGCTGCTGTAGTATCGCATACCGAGCATCCCGAAGAGTCTCTCAAACTGTATCTGGGGAATGGCCTTCGTGAGTGGATCCGCGGTGTTGTTCTTCGTGTCAACCCTCCTGACCTCGATCTCCCGGCGATCAACTATCTCCCGGATTAGGTGATACCGCCTCAGAATATGCCTGGATCGCTGATGGGACCTGGGTTCCTTGGCCAAAGACACCGCTCCATTGTTATCGCAATACAAAGGTATTGGATGCTCAATGGATGGAACCACTCCAAGTTCAGTAATGAACTTCTTGATCCAGACAGCTTCTTTAGCAGCAGCGTTGGCAGCGATGTATTCAGCCTCCATCGTCGAATCTGCCACAGTTTCCTGCTTGGAACTCTTCCAGCTAACCGCCCCTCCGTAAAGGGTAAAGACAAAACCCGACTGCGACTTAGAGTCGTCCTTATCACTCTGGAAGCTCGAATCGGTAAAGGACTCCACTTGGAGCTCTCCGTTACCATACACCAAGAACATATCTCTAGTCCTTCGTAAGTACTTGAGAATGCTCTTCACAGCTGTCCAGTGACTCTCTCCAGGATCAGCTTGATACCTGCTCACTACACTTAGTGAGTATGCTACATCGGGTCTGGTACATAGCATCGCATACATGATAGAGCCTACTGCCGAAGCATAGGGTATCCCTTGCATGCGAGCTCTCTCCAAATCAGTCTTAGGAGACATTTCTTTGGAGAGAGTGACTCCAGAGATCGTGGGCAAGTTCCCACGCTTGGACTCTTCCATACTAAACCTCTTTAGTATGGTGTCAATGTACCTGGATTGGGACAATCCTAAAATCCTTTTGGATCTATCTCTATAGATCCTAATTCCCAATATGCAGGAGGCATCACCAAGATCTTTCATTGAGAATCTTTGTGATAAGAAGAGCTTGACCGATTGCAGCATAGGAATATCATTTCCTATCAAGAGTATGTCGTCCACGTACAATACGAGGAAGACAACCTTACTCTCTACCTCCTTCTTGTAGATACAAGGTTCATCTGGGTTTTTGACGAAATCAAACTCTTTGATAACGACGTCAAAGCAGATGTTCCAACTCCGCGATGCTTGCTTTAATCCATAAATGGATTTAAGCAGCTTGCACACCTTCCCGCTGCTCCCACTATCTACGAAGCCCTCTGGCTGAGTCATGTACACGCACTCTTCTAAATCACCATTTAGAAAGGCGGTCTTAACATCCATTTGCCAGATTTCGTAATCATGATATGCAGCGATGGCAAGCATGATCCGGATGGATTTAAGCATAGCCACTGGAGAAAAGGTCTCGTCATAGTCCACACCTGGTCTTTGACGAAAACTCTTTGCTACAAGTCTAGCTTTGAAAGTCTCCACTTTCCCATCTACACCAAGTTTTTTCTTGAAGATCCACTTGCTCCCAATGGGTTTTACCCCTTCAGGAGCAACTTCCAAAGTCCATACTTTGTTGGTGTACATGGATTCCATCTCGGACCGCATAGCATCCAGCCATTTCACTGAGTCCACACTCGTGATGGCCTGCTCGAAGCTAGTTGGGTCATCATCCTCCATGATGCAATCCTCACTGCCACCATCAATGAGAAAACCATAGTATCTCTCAGGTGGACGAGAAACCCTACTAGATCGGCGGAGAGGCTGGGGTACGTCGGGCACCACTGTATCCTCTGGTTCTACTAAATCGTTAGTTGCAGTTTGTGGTGCTGGAACCTCTTCCAGCTCTACCTCTTTGCCATTAATTTCTTTTGCAAGAAATTCCCTTTCCAAAAAGGTGGCATGTTGAGCAACAAACACTCTTTGTTCCTCAGCTTGGTAGAAAAAATATCCTTGAGAATTCTTAGGATATCCCACAAACTTGCAAAGGAGTGATCGTGCCTCGAGTTTGTCCGGATTTTGCTTTTTGACATAGGCCGGACAACCCCATATCTTAATACGTTTAAAATATGGTCTCTTCCCACTCCATATCTCATATGGTGTGGTAGGTACAGATTTAGACGGAACCAGATTCAATAGGTATATGGCTGTCTCAAGCGCATACCCCCAAAAGGAAATAGGTAACTCAGCATTACTCATCATTGAACGCACCATATCTAATAGGGTGCGATTCCTTCGTTCCGATACACCGTTGTGCTGTGGTGTATAAGGAGGAGTAAGCTGAGAGAGAATCCCATTCTCTTTTAGATAATCCAGGAATTCACTGCTTAAGTATTCACCTCCTCGATCAGATCGAAGAACCTTAATACTTTTGCCCGTTTGGTTCTCTACCTCGTGCTTATATTCTTTGAATTTCTCAAAAGCTTCAGACTTGTGTTTCAACAGGAACACATGCCCGTATCTAGAGAGATCGTCAGTGAATGTAATTAAGTAGGAAGAACCATTTCTGGCGTGTGTAGACATTGGATCGCATACATCACTATGCACCAGTCCCAAGAGTTCAGTAACTCTTTCTCCGTATCCCGTAAACGGAGTTTTGGTCATTTTTCCTTTGAGACATGAATGGCAAGTGTCATAAGATGATAATTCGAATGAATTCAAATATCCATTCTTATGCAACTTAGCTAGTCGTGTCTCATTGATATGGCCAAGTCTACAGTGCCACAAGAAGGATTCGTTCATTTCTGAGCTTTTCCTTTTGTGTGTGTTTTGTATATTGAAGACTGTATTTTGATTGAGAATGAATATGCCATTATGTAGCGAGCCTGATGCAATCAACCTTTGATCCAGGAATTTGTTCATACCATTATCCTTTACTACAAAATTATATCCTTCTTTACTTAATAAAGAAACTGATATAATGTTGCACATCATGTTCGGTATATAATAGCACTCATTCAGGACTAGTGTATTACCATTTGGTAATACTAGGTGATATATGCCAACTGCTTTGGCTGCAACATTTGCCCCATTCCCTACTTGAACGGAATGATCACCTTTTCCCAGTTCTCTACCTTTCCGTAGCCCATGTAACTGCTTACATATGTGGGATCCTGATCCTGTATCTAATACCTAGGACGTAGGGTGAACTGAGAAACAGTTCTCAATAACAAACACACCCGAAGAAGGTGCATCAACATGCACGTTCTCCGTTTGGGCGGTGTGAGAATCCAGATATTCTCCTGTTTCCTGTTCATTCTTATAACACTTATAAGATAGAACGGGTCGAACGTTCCCCTGCACAGTATAACATGCGGGTTCGGTCAATACATCCATATTATTATCTTCATTAGGGCATGAAATGGTCGCTACCTGGAGAGAGAGAGAAGAAAACACTTTAGCGTATGCTCGTGCAAGATCAGATTGGTTATTATCTTATCTAATCAGGATGGCTCCCACTTCTTTTTATCAAATCTTCCTTCAAACCTTAAAAGGAAAGACTAGCCGGGATTAATTACACACTACAAGTTCGCCAATCTTTCAGCCAGGCCAGTGTCGGTACTTTGAGGGAGGTCCCCCATGCTTTCGCACGAACCTAATTAATGTAAACCTCGTTTTCCCAGAGGCGTAACCTCGTTAACACCTTTCTAGACACCTACTTGATCGGCTAATTGTAATGTGTAAAACTCTCCCAGGAGTAACTCTTACTCGCAGTGGGTATCGGGATCCAACTATTTCATAGAAGGTATGCAATCTCATTGCAAATTTCAACACTTGAAATTCCCGATAATGCTTTTGCCCCTAGCGATCTATGACCTTGACTAAGTCAACAAACCATAAATCGCAAGTCAAGTTCAACCCGTACATTTCCCGATTGAATTAAACCCACCCGTACGACCCTTGACTGAGTCAACAAGGCCGTGCGAATGCTCTAATCCAATCATATCTCATGTTGTTACAGATAAACATAATTTAGCTACCATACACTATGCCTTGACTAAGTCAACAAACATAGCACGAATACTAAATAATATCTATCTGAAATGACGGAGGGCTACGCGGGTTCTTTCAGAAAAAACCATGAGCGTAATGAACTTGATATCGTTGTAGAATCGAATGAAGTTTTGAAATGGAGTGATTTTGAGGCTTTTCTAGTTTTGCTAAAGGGGTCACTCCCGGTGAAGGGATCGTCGGCCCTTTCCTCGTCGAATGAGGTGCGGGATATATCATATATATCACTGTGCAAAGCAAAAACTCTTAAAAGCAATCAAAGCCAAACCAAATGTGTAGCATCTGCCAGTTACTGCTAAAGGAGTCACTCCCGGTGAAGGGATCTCGGTCCTTTCCTTATCGAATAAGGTGCAGGGTATATCATATATACCGCTATGCAAAGCAAGAACTGTAGCTACCTGTTTTGTTTAAAATTTGATTCTACAACATCTTAGGTTTCTTTTCTTTCATTAATCACATTAATGAAGTCCCATCATTTAAATACCTAAACATCACAGATAAATATGACGTACACTTATGCCATCGGCATTCACCTCGATGTCCCCTCGTGCACCGTTAGGTTAGGTAACTAACGACAGAGCAGGGCAGGGCTAGTACGGGTGCAAAACATAAGTAACGTCTATATAATATATCATATATACTATATAAAGTATCTATCACAGAACATCTCATGATCACATCACAGATATCGCAGCAGAAGAAACATATGAAATATTGGATATACTAGGACGTCCGTGTTTTCAATACGAGCCAGTATAAAACACGGATTCCACGGTCATGATGAATAGCCAATCCTACACCCCTAGACCCCTACGAGAGCGGCAAGCAACCCTGCCAATTCTAGGGTTAGGAGACCCGGACTCGACTCCTCGAGTTGGTCTCCCACTGGACCCCAGAACCCGGTTACTTGTGCTCCCCTCCTTGGGTCTATCCTAATGCGGAAAAGTAAATAATATACAAAAGGTGACATCTTCCGCTACCTGGAAGTGCCCCAAATAAAAGAATATTACATACAAGTTTTTACATGAATGAAAATGAAAAACACTCATCTCACATAAAAACCCCCGGCTATTCGAACACGACAATCCAATATGACATAACCAGCAACACATAACATCACATGTCATCAACATAAGTAAATATGCGCATCCCAATTGTCGTTGACATATAGCAACGAAACCGGCGATATCACATATTACACTTACGGTCACAGAAAAGAAAGTGTAAAACTACAACAATTGGAATCCGCAATTTCTTTAGACATCGCATGCCTAATCAAATGAAATACTTAGACATCACATGCCTAACTGTTATAAACCCCGCATTTTAGTCTCATTATCGAAAACTCTTTTCAATATCATGTGAAACTAAACTGCTAGATTTATAACATTCATTCAGTTATCTCATAACTGTTTGTGAATTCCAATTATTGTATCACATTCCAGATAAACAGAAAATGTTAAACTTTCCGATCGAACAGTCGAATACCTAAGTTTTCCCGATACAACTCAACACATGAAATAAGTCTAACAACATTCAGCTCGTGCCTCAGTACCAACGGTCCAGCCGTAGAAGGGTCAAGCCAACGCCTCACATGTGGCACGCCGTACTGCCCCAAACCCGAAGGTTCAAAGGGCAGTTCAAGACGGTCACATAATCGAGTTAAGGTTTGTTGTCTTCTAGAGGGTCCATCGCGTTACTTGCACTACTTAGAACGTCGTTAAAGTACGGAAAAATCCAACACTTGGAAATTTCCCGACAGGGGAAAAATTGGGTATTTATATCCGGTCGAACTTTTTAACATATTCTAAAATTTATCCGGAAAGCTACATAGACAAAATCTGATAACCCGAACGAATAATTGAATCCCCAAAGCATCCCCAAAATACTCTTCTGTTGAGTCACAATAAAAATACCCAGAAAATATAATATCTGAATTCATGAATTACTGTGAAAAAAACACCAGAAAAGGGGACAGTACGGCCGCGGAACCGCCGCGTATGCATAGCTCATGCCGCGGTTCCGCGGTGGAAAAGTTGAATCAGGCCCTCGTATTTCACAGTAATTCAAATAACACCCTGCTTGATTTTCTGCATATTTTTAATTGACAAAAATCCCATTTTTTAGAAAATTTCCAGAGAGCACCTTGGAATTAGGGTTTCGGGTTCGTTCGGACTTCAAACTCCGTCTAGACTTCGCCTAAGGCTCTAGCTAGGCTCTGATACCACTGTAGGGTTCCTAGGCACACAATAGAGGTCTCACAAGACATCGAACATGCCAATTTAAAATTTTATGGGTGCCGAGAAACCCTAATACGGATCGTCGGCTAGATTTCTAGGCGAAACTATAAACTAGTTAACACTTTAACTAAAAGTTAGATGCTACAACCTTTGTAGATCTGGTTCTCCACTTCCTTAGCTCCATGTGGGTGTCCTCTCGCTGTCCATCATGAATCCCGAACTCATTCGTCGGCTTCATCGGAGAAACGAGCGAGCTTGGTCGTCGGCTTCGTGTCAAAGACGATCTACGTCGAGGCATCACAAGTTCAAGCTCCGACTTCACAAAGTTGTGAAACTTGTGAAGAAAACACCCAAAACAACTTGGCAAGAGGTAGAGGGTAAAGAAATAGGAGGTGGGTTCACTTTAGAATTGGATTTCACTCATATTTGCTCAAGTTGCCATTGATGGCATCTAGTTTTCTCTCTTGAAGAAGAAGGAGAAGATGAAGCTAGTTTATGATAAGTGTTATGATAAAATAAAAATAAATCCATACTTATCATAATGTGAACCATAGTTAAGTGTAGAGAATTAACTAAGGTTACAATAATGGTTAGGGTTTAGAGTGAAGACAAAATGGTCACAAAATCAAAGCTTCATGAAGCTTCAACAATGTTCAAGAATGAAAGCAACCATTTTGTATTCTTATCCCATTCTAAAAAGAATGGATAAATAAAAACCCTAATCACTTTCTTAACCTAAGTTTAATTCTATACACTTAACCAAATGAGCATACATCATCAAACATGATACAAACATGTGCACAAAAGTATATCACATATACAACTTGCACATCAAGTGAGAAAATCCGTATAAAGTGAACCAATACTAGTTAATGCAAAGTAATATATAAAATATATAATTATACATTAAATCGTTAAATCAACATTTGATTCAATGATTCGGTCATGTCGCACATAACCGACTAGTATTCAATGTATCGATTTATCGAATCAATGATTCGATAACTAGGTCATATCGAATATAACCAATCGAAACATTTATCGCGAGAATGAAATGCGGTATCACATACACGCATTATTCTCGCTCCCGCACATATCTCATATGCGCCCCTATTTCGTTTCGCTTGAGCCAGGAAACCTCTGTGTAGGACTCTAAAGACTCGTCAATACGCCGGTAGCAGATGATGATCATATCAAGCATCCACAAGCCGCAAGCGGTCTGCTAAACGTAACGGCCATCCGGGTATTGAGCAATCAGAAGATCGACGAGCTAGCCCGCTCACACTCCTGTGAATCCAACCAGTAACACTTACCGTACAGTCCGGTCTGTTCGTCTGATACGTCGCATATCAAGTCTAGGGGTGGTATACGTCAGACCCCAATAACCGATAAGTCGTGCCGATGTGAGGCTCATAACGGGTCGAGAAACTACTGGTAACACTTACCAGCAAATCTCTGATCAGCCCTGTCCAGGGACTTCCCTGTTACGGCCAATCGAGCACAGCGCAACATCAACTCCCAATACCGGGAGAGACAAAACCCCTCCTATCACTCATTGCCTCCATGTGACTCGGGACTGTACCCAAAGACCACCGTTTTGCACGCCCTCATGGACGTGGTAAGGTGGAGATCAAAGCACAGTAGGAATCACACAAGACTCTATGACGATATCGGGTCTACAGACTAACCTGTACAAGTGTCACCTGAGAACTGCCATCTGACGTGAGGTATAATACCATCTGGGAGTTCTCGGCGAGTCCGTCCAGTGTACCCAGTCTCCACTGAGCACCCGTACACTATCTCTGATGTCAAACACCAATGGATATGGGATCATCCATCGCCCATCTCATGGGTCGAGAAGCGTATACGCTAGTCTACACTGGTATATCGATGCCCCGTCTCGATACACCCACGACTAGGGACCATGAAGGATGTACTTATGGACTACCATGTCCCCACTAGTATGATCTGCATCATAGTCCAGGTAGTCAAGTACACATCCTAAGGGCTTTACCAACATGTAACTATAAGAAAGTTTAAAGAGACTAGTGTACATGTTAAGATAAAGAGTAACCAGATAGCATACTATCATATCGAGCAAGAAAGTCATCTCTATATATGTCCAAGCATCCAATATAATATACATCATCTGTACAATACTGGCCTCTAAGGCATACATACAACTAACAAATTCTACATAACAACTTGGAAAATTCTGCACAATAATCTCAAATAATATTTAGTAAGCTTATTTCTACTAGGATTTGGTCAATGGATTTATTTGCAAACATTTTCTTACCAAATGCTAATTAACACATAGAAAATGGTGTCTTTACACATAAACCCTCATATGTATAATATATTAAAATAAAGTCCTTTTTTAATATAAAAATGGTAGGAAAAATGTAATGCAAATGTGTATTTTTATCAACTGAACAGCTTCATAGTCCGATATCGAGGGATAGAAGTTGACCTATCCAATATAAAGTCCATCATGGAGATGCCCCCTCCGAAGAATCTGATGCAGCTAAGATCTTTTCAAGGCAAGCTTGCTTATATACGAAGGTTTATCTCAAATTTATCAGGGAGATGTAGGCCCTTCTCAAAGCTCATGAAGAAAGGACCTCCTTTTGTTTGGGATGCCGAATGTCAAGAAGCTTTCGAAAGCATCAAAAAGTACCTTTTGCACCCTCCAGTGCTTGCTGGCCCTATTCTAAATAAACCGTTGATTCTTTATATTGCCGTGCTAGATGAGTCACTCGGTGCACTCCTTGCCCAGAACAACGAGGAGGGAAAAGAGAATGCCCTCTACTACCTCAGTCGAACTTTAGTCGGGGCGGAACACAACTATTCTTCGATCGAAAAGCAATGTCTGGGTCTGATATTCGCTGTGAATAAGCCGAGGCACTATCTGCTCGCTCATTAGGTTATGCTGATCTCCAAGGTCGACCCGCTTAAACACTTAATGACCAAAGCAAGCCTAGCCAGTAGAATGGCGAGATAGGCTGTCATGCTGCTTGAATTTGACATAATTTATACTCCTCAGAAAGCAGTAAAAGGGCAAGCCCTCGCCGACTTTCTCGTTGCTCATCCCATACCAGAAGGGTCACCACTTAATTGTGAGTTACTCGACGAACAAGTGCCACACCTCGAGAATGACGAGCCGTGTTGGGAGGTCTATTTTGATGGAGCCTCATCAATTAGGACCTCCAGCAAATCAAGCATTCCATAGATAAAAGTAGGGATAGGATTGGTGTTCATCACGCCATCAATGGGAACCCTAAGGCATTCTCTTGCTCTCACCGAGCCTCGCATAAACAACAAGGCTGAGTACGAGGCTCTGATACCTGGTCTGGAGCTCGCCATGGAGATGGAAATCATTTGTCTATGAGTCTACGGTGATTCCTAACTTGTTGTCAACCAAGTAAGAAGCGACTATAAGATATACAAACCCGAGTTAGCTTGGTACAGAAGCCGGGTGGTGGAGCTTATGAAATAGTTCACCAATATTGAACTGATGAGAGTTCCCAGGGCATTGAATGGAAAAGCTGATGTACTCGCTCGCTTAGGCATAGAGCTGGCTGATTCTGATGTGGATGAAATTCTGATAACAGTCAGAAGCCGATAAATTCTACCTCCAGTCTCTTTGTGTGAAGAGGGAAGCGTAGAACAAGAGAACAATCCAGCTGAAGAAGCTCTAATTATCCAAGATGAGCTCGATTGGAGAGAACCCTTCAAAGAGTACCTCCGGTACGACAAGCTGCCCGAAGGAAAATCTTCGAGGTTTCAGCTGAAGAAGTGAGCTCTTCGATACGTGTTTGTAAATAATACGCTATACTAAAGATCATATACCAACTCTGGCTCAGATGTCTGTCATCAGCCGAAGCCCAAAAAGTCATGAAAGAAGTTCACTCAGACGTCTGCGGAGCTCACCAATTTGGCCCTAAAATACGGCTTCAAATTAAACAGTTTGGGTATTACTGGCCTACCATGAAAAGAGATTGCGAAGAGCATGGGAAGAGGTGTCATCTCTACCAAATTTACAGTGACTTCATTCATAAGTATCCTAATCCGCTACATCCTACGGTGGTGTCATGACCCTTCGAAATTTGGGGCACCGACATAGTTGGTCCAATTGATCCTCCGTCATCCAAAGGCCACCGGTTCATATTGGCTGCAACTGACTACTTCTCCAGATAGGCTGAACCTATCCCGCTAAAAGAAGTCAAGACAGAAAATATTCTGGTGTTTTCCGGCATAATATCCTATACCGCTTTGTACACCTAAAAGAATCATTTCTGACAATGGGCCTTCTTTTAAGAGCTTCAAAATCACAAGATTCGTTATTCAGCACAAGATAGACTGGAGATATTTCTCCATCTATAATCCAAGGCCCAATGGAGTAGCTAAAGCCTTCAATAAAACTCTATGTAAGCTCTTGAGGAAAAATGCTTTAGTCAACAAGAAAGACTGAAATCTCAAATTTCACGAGGCGTTGTGGACATATAGTACCACGCACCGTACTCCAACTCAGTCCACTCCATACTCATTACTCTTCGGAGTAGAGGTAATCCACCCCCTCGAAGTCGAAGATCCAAGCTTAGGAATGGCCGTTCAGCATGAGTTGACGGAGGAGGAAAATGTGCTCCTTCGGGTCGAAAAGCTCGACGCCCTTGAAGAAAAGAGGCTTGCAGTACAGCAAAATCTGGGGCTGTACCGAGCCCAAATGTCACGGGCCTATGAAAAAATGACCCGTCTCCACGCTTTCAAGAAAGGCGAATTGGTATTGGTCCTTAAAATACCGATCATCCCCAATCAACATTTCAAGGGAAAATTTGAGCCAAACTGGGAAGGACCATACATCATCGAGAAAGTGTTTGATGGAGGATCCTACCAGCTGATAAATGCCGGGGGAGAAAAGCCCATGCCACCTATCAATGGCCGATATCTAAAGAAATACTGCGCGTTAATGCTCCAAGTAGCAGGCGAATTGAGCACACCGGCCCTACAGTCTGGATCATATATCCTGTAAAACCGTATACAATCCTCGGGCATAAACGATCCCTATCTCTCCCAAGTCCTACCGGTGAGACTACATTTAAAGTCCCACCAGCAATGTAGATCCGCCAATTTAAAAAAAAGGGTATGTCCACAAGCAAAACGGGCACGGATGAAAATCCGAAAAAGCTCCGTATGTAAAAACAGCAGGGCTGCCAGCGAGTTTGTGAAAACCCGAAAGGGCGCAAACTTGTAAAAAAGAGATGAAATACACCCGCAAAGTCCCTCGACCTTGTGAGGAGAAAATCCCCGCGTAAGATCCTTACGACTCACAAAAGAGCAACACACTTAGGAATCCCCACGATTCCTAGGGAGAAATACACCTGCAAGATCCTCTCGACTCGTAGGGAGAAAATGCTTTTATGAGACCCTTACGGCTTATAAAATTGAAAAGTCTTAGGTGATAGATATCTAAACCTGTCTCCTAAGCCATCGCTCTCTAACGGGCAACGGCAAATGATGAGTCGCTCCTGGCACTACGCTTCAGTGTTAGCAGTGCTGATGCCGTCCCGAAACCCAAATCCCAGGTCTTCCCAAAGGCAAATGATGAGTCGCTCCTGGCATTACGCTTCAGTGTTAGCGGTGCTGATGCCGACCTAAAATCCAAATCCCACGTCCTCCCGTGGAAAAAGATGAGTTACTCCTGGTATTATTCCAGTATAGCAATGCTGATGTCGACCCAAAAATCAAATCCCATGTCCTCCCGGGGCAAATGATGAGTTGCTCCTGGTATTATTCCAGTGCAGCAATGCTGATGCCAAACAAAATCCAAATTCTAAGTTCCTCTCAAATTCAAAAGTCTCGCTAAATAAGGCACAAATCAAAAAGATCAAATTAATATCCCACCCGGTAGTGCTTCAAAGCTCAAAAGTCCTGCTGGACGGGTAGGGAACTACCAGAATAAATCAAATCAAACAAATCAACCCTGACACCGTAGAAAGCGGAGTAAGTCAACTTCAACCTGACACCGCAGAAGCGGAGCAAGTCAAATCAAATCACCAACCGTCCAAGTCTCAAAAAGGGAAGCACCGACCATCCAAGTCGCAAAAAGGGTAGCACCGACCGTCTAAGTCGTAAAAAGGGTAGCACCGATAGTCCAAATCGCAAAAAGGGCTGCACCAACCGTCCAAGCTGCTAAAAGGGCAGAACCGTCTATTCAAGTAGCAAAAAGGGCAGCACTGACTGTCCAACTCACTAAAAGGGCAGCACCGACCATCCAAATCTCAAAAAGGGTAGCACCAACAGTCCACGTCTCTAAAAGGGTAGAACGGACTGTCCAAGTCTCAAAAAGGGCAGCACCGACCGTCCAAGTCGCTAAAAGGGCAGCACCGACCATCCATGTCGCTAAAAGGGCAGCTCCGACCGTTCAAGTAGTAAAAATGGCAGCACCGACCGTCCACGATGCGAAAAGGGCAGCATCGACCTTCGAGTCGTCAAAAAGGGAGCCAAATCAAGTCAATCTCCACACGAAAGAAGATCCATCAATTTCATGTGTACGGCCCATATATGTGGCGTGCAGGTATTGATGGGGGTGTTAGTGATATGTATGCCCTAGAGGCCATTATTGTATGATATAGTGGATACTTGGACATATATATGGAGGACTTTATTGCTCGACATGATAGTATGCTATCTGGTTTCCTATATCTTAACATGTTCGCTGGTATTATTATACCGTATCTCATATACTTGTTGATAAATCCCTTAGAATGTAGGATTGACTACCAAGACTATAATGCAGATCATACTACTGGGACTTAGGTAGTCCATAAGCACATTCTTCAATTGTTCCTAGTCGAGGGAATATTGAGACAGAGCATCGATATTCCAGAGTATATTAGTGTGTACGTTTCTAGAACCTGTATGGGGCGATGGTTGATCCTATATCCATTGGTGTTTGACATCAAAGATTGTACACAGGTACTCATTAGAGAATGGGTACACCGAATAGGACTCGCCGAGAACTCCTAGTTGGTATTATACCTATTGTTAGATAGCAGTTCTCTGGTGACACTGGTATAGGTTAGTCTGTAGACCGAGATCGTCATAGAGTCTTGTGTGGCCCCCACAGTGCTTTGATTTCCTCTCTACAATAGCTAAAAGAAGTCGTGTAAACAGGTGGATTTTAGGTACAGTCTCGAGTCACATGGAAGCAATGAGCGATAGGAGGTGTTTCGTCTCTTCTGGTATTGGGAGTTGATATTGCGCTATACTCGATTGGCTATAACAGTAAGTCCCTGGCCAGAGCTGTTGATGAGATTTACTAATAAATGTTATCAGTAGTTTCTCGAACCGTTATGAGCCAAACATCGGCATGACTTATCAAGTTATTGGGGTCTGACGTTACCACCCCTAGACTCGATATATGATATATCAGACGAAGAGACCGGAATGTATGGTAAGTGTTACTTATAGGCTTCATAGGAGTTTGGACAAGCTTCCTTGTTGATCTTCTAATCACTCAATACCTAGCTAGCCGTTACATCCAGCTGGTACCGCTGACGGCTTGTGGAATACTGATGTGATCATCACTTACTGCTGGCGTATTGACGAGTCTTTAGAGGCCCACACAGAAGTTTTCTGGTTCAAGAGAAATGAAGTAAGGCATATATGCTGATATATGCGGGGGCCTGATTAAATACGAGTATGAGATACCGTATTACAATCTGGCTGCTATTTGTTATCAGTTAGGTTATATGTGATATAACCAGATTATTGAATCAAATGTTGATTTGATAATGTGATATACAGATAAATGATATTAGTCGGTTATATGTGATATAATCGAATTATTGAATCAAGTGTTGATCTAAGGATATGATATATATATATATATATGATATAATTATATATTGACTAATATTATTGCTCACTAATAACATGCTTATCTTTATATGTGTGCGTGTGTACGCTATATATATATATATATATATATATGAAGCATGACATGTATTTTCTATTGTTTGGAAAATAGAAAATAAGATGTAATATGTGGAGATATTTGTAGAATGGCAAGGCATAGGTTTTTCCCTTTGTTTATCAATCTTGACTCACTATTCATGCATGGTTGCAATTTCTTATTGCATTTTAATCCATGCTTGAATAAGTGAGGTCAAGAGAGAGCCATTCAAGCTTGCTCGTAATTAGCCATTTTTTAAGAGCTCATGTGATGAGTTTCTCTATCTCTCTCCATCATCGTCCTCTTCCTCATACTTCAAGTTCTAAACCTTCACAAGTGATGTGAACCATAGAGCTTGAGATTCTTAGTGAGCATACAACACCCCTACTTCACCATCCCACATTAGATTAGCACTTTGATCTGGTGTGTTTCCTTCACTAAAGAGTTTAGTGATGAGGTAGCTTGGATTGGCAGACTTCGGGTGGATCATCTTCGGCACGAAGGTCATCGGAGGAAGTTCGTTCAACCTTCAAGTAGAGTCGCGTAGACTACAACCCGGAACTTTAAAAGAGAAGGACATGGTCTACAAAGCTTGTATCCTCCTTCCATTCTCTTAGTTTATCATATCATCATTTTTAAACCCTAATATTCTATTTAAGATCTTGTTAAGTGTTCATTAGCACCACGAATTATTGAAAATTGCATGTGTGATGCCCATTTAAACCACGTCCCGGTGCTAGCGTACACTTTCATAGTATCAGAGCCAAGCAAGAACATTAGGGATAGTCTTTACGATGTTAAAGTGTTCGATCGACTTTCGAAATCGCAAATTTGCCAAGTTTCTATCTATTTTTCAAAAGTTGAAATTTTTGTGATTAAAAATATGCAGAAAAATGTGCAGGTAATTTAATGGAGCCTCAAGAAATTCGACGACCCAACTCCATCAAACCGATGAGGAACCGCGGCCAAACCCCATGTTTGGCCACAGTTCCGCCGCATGTTTGAAGAATTGTGGTGTCGTTCCTCTTGTGATGCTCAATTTTGGAATTATGCACTCTCTGTATATTTTTGATGAGACTCAAGTTGTTGAGGTCTCTGGAATTTGTGGTTGTTTGAAAATCGATCGAAATGTTTAGCGTCGAATAAATTATGATGATTTGTGATAAAATATTTAGAATCCGGAGTAATTAGTTTTGTGAAAACTAGTTAGTATTTTGTAAATCTAGCCGTTTAGTCTCGTTTGATCGATTGCCACAAAGTTTTGATTTGGATCAAAACTCTGTCGCAATTGCGTATAGTACGCGATCACATAGTTGGCAATCTTGTTGAATTATCTGACAGTTTATTGAAAAGAGTTTTCAATTTAAGACTAAAATGCAAGGTTTATAAGTTAGGCATGAAATCCAGAATATGAGATATTCCGGGTTTATGATGTCTAAGAAAATATGGGTTCTAATTATTGTAATTTTTCATTTCTTTTCTGCGACCGTAAGTGTAATATGTAGGGTATCCCAAATCTCATTGCTATATGTCAACAGAATTTGGGATACGCGTATTTACTTACGTTGATGACATGTGATATTATGTGTTGCTGTGATATGTTATATTGGATCGTCATGAATGAATGGCCGGTGGTTTTATGTGAGATGAGAGTTTTACAATTTTCATTCATATAAAATTCGTATGTAATATTCTTTTATTAGTACAGTTCCGGGTTAAGGATGATGTCACCACTGATGTATATTATTTACTTTTCCGCATTAGGATAGACCTAATGCGGGGAGCACAAGTAACCGGGTTCTGGAGTTCAGTGGGAGACCATCTCGAGGAGTGGAGACCGGGTCTCCTAACTCTAGAATTGGCAAGGTTACTTGCTGCTCTTGCAGGGATCTAGAGATATGGGTTTAGCAATTCATCACGACTGTGGAATCCGTGTTTTACATTACTGGCTGAATTTTAAACACGGACCTCCTAGCATATCCAATATTTCATATGTTGCTTCTGCTGCTTGGTTTTGTGATGTGATCATATAACTGCGTGAAACGAATGCTATATATATATATATATATATATATATATATATATATAATAAACGTTGCTTATGTTTTACACCCGCGCTAGTCCAGCCCCCGCTCTGCCGTTTGTTAAGTAACCTAACGGTGAAGAGGGACCACGTGGCGAATGCGGATGGCATAATCATAAGTTTTATTTTCGTTTCTCTTTCTGTGATGTTTAGGAAATATTAAATGATTGGACTTCATTAATGAGATTAATGAAAAGAAAAGAAACCTAAAGATGTTGTAGAATCAAAAGTTTTTTAAATGGTTGCTCTAGTTTTTGCTTTGCATAGTGGTATTCCATGATGAATATCCAGCACCTCATTCGATGAGGAAAGAGCCAAGATCCCTTCACTGGGAGTGACCTCTTTAGCAAAACTAGCAAATGCTACAACCCACTCAGTTTTGTTTTTATAGCTTCTCTAGTTCTTGTTTTGCATAGTGGTATTTCTTGATGACTATCCAGCACCTCATTCGATAAGGAAAGATATGAGATCCCTTCACCGGGAGTGATCTCTTTAGCGTAATTAGCAAAAGCTACAAAAGACACTCCTTTTTCAAATCACTAGATTCTACAACGATATCAAGTTCATTAGGTTAAAGGTTTTCTTAAAAACCAGCCGTAACCCTCCGTCATTTCAGATAAGTACTATTTAGTATTCGTGCTGCGTTTGTTGACCTTCGTCAAGACTTAGTGTGCGGTAGTTGATTAGTGCTTATCTTTCGCATTTGATGCGATTGGATTAGGATAGACGTACGGCTTTGTTGACCTCCGTCATGGGTCATGCGTGTGGATTTAATTCGATCAAAAATTGATCGGGTTGAACTTGACTAGCGGCCTATGGTTTTTTGACCTCCGTCAAGGTCATAGGAAGCTAGGGGTCAAAACTATTATTGGGAATTTCAAGTGTTGATATTTGTAATGAGATTGCAAACCTTCTATATGATAGTTGGATCCCGATACCCACTGCGAGTAAGAGTTACTCCTGGGAGAGTTTTGCACTTTACAATTACCGATCAAGCAGGTGTCCAAGAAAGGTGTTAACGGGGTGATGTCCTTGTGGAAACGAGGTTATTTAATTAGTTCTATGTGAAAGCATGAGGAGACTCCCTCGGAGTACCAATACCTTCCTGGCCGAACGATTGGCGAACTTGTATGGTGTAATTAATCCCGGCTAATCTTACCTTTTAGGGTTTGAAGGAAAATTTGATAAAAACAGTGGGAGTCATCCTGATTAGATAAAATAATAACCAATCTAATCTTGCAAAGAGCGCACGCAAAGTGATGATCCTTCTCTCTCTCCTGGTAGCGACCAATAACACGCCTTAATAAAGATAATAATATGGATGTATTGACCGAACCCACTTATTATATTGGGCTAGGTTCCGCTATTTCTTATGATTGTCATAAGTCTAAGTAAGGAATAGGGCAATATTCGGATTCCCATGCCACCCAAATGAAGAAGGAGCATACTGATACATCTTCTTCGGATGTGTTCGTTACCTAGAAGTGTTTCTCAGTTTGCCCTACGTCCTGGGTATTGGATACCGGATCTGATCTCACGAATGTAATTTGTTACATAGGCTAAAGAAAGGTAGAGAACTGGGAAAGAGTGATATGTCTCTAATAGTAGGGAATGGTCCAATTGTTGCAGCCAAAGCAGTTGGCAAATATCACCTAGTGTTACGAACTGGTAATACAATGATTCTGAGCGACTATTATTTTGTACCAAAAATATTGTGAATGTTTTCCTAAATCAAGTGTTGATTGGGTAAGGTACGTTATATAACGGTATATACGTTCTAAATAACAAAACAGTACTAAGTATACAGAACACACACAACAGTAACAGTTCAGAAATGAATGAAGTCTTCTTGTGGTATTATAGACTAGGTCATATCAATGCGACACGACTGGATAAGTTGCATAAGAATAGATATATCAATCCGTTCAAAATTACATCTTATGAAACTTTCCAGTCATGTCTCAAAGACAAGATGACCAAATCTCCATTTACTGGACAGGGAGAAAGAGCTACTGAACTCTTGGGACAAATACATAATGATGTATACAGTCATATGTCTACACATGTCAGGAATGGTTCCTCGTACTTTATTACATTCACCGATGATCTCTCAAGATACGGACATGTATTCCTGTTGAAACACAAATCTGAATCTTTTGAGAAATTCAAGGAATATGAGTACGAAGTTGAGAACCATACGGGTAAAAGTATTAAAATCCTTCGATATGATCAGGGAGAAGAATACTTGAGCACGGAATTCAGAGACTACTTAAAAGAGAATGGGATTCTCTCTCAGCTTACTCCTCCATATACACCACAGTACAACGGAGTATCGGAGCGGTGGAATCGCACCCTATTAGATATAGTACGTTCTATGATAAGTAATACTGAGTTGCCTATTTCCTTTTGTGGTTATGCACTTGAGAAAACTGCATTCCTATTGAATAGAGTTCTTACCAAATCCGTTTCCTACCACTCCATATGAGATATGGAATGGGAAGAGATCATCTCTTAAACGAGTTAAGATATGGGGCTGTCTGGCTTATGTTAAAAAGCAAAATCCGGACAAGCTCGAGGCAAGGTCACTTCTGTGCAAGTTTATAGGATATCCCAAACATTCGCTAGGGTATATCTTCTATTGTACCGAGGAACAAAAAGTATTTGTTTCTTAAAATGCCACCTTTTTAGAAAAGGAATTTCTTATGAAAGAAAGTAGTGGTAATGAGGTAGAACTGGAAGAAGTTCCAGCTACACAAACTATAACTGATGATTTGCTGGAATCTGAGAATTCAATAGTCCCTAATGAACCTAAGCCACTCCGCAGATCTAGTAGAGTTCCCCATCCATCTGAGAGATACTATGGTTTTCTCATAGACAGTGGGAACGAGATTGCATCATGGAAAATGATCGCCCGACTAGTTTTGAGCAGGCCATCATAAGTGGAGACGATATGAAACGGATTGATGCTATGTGATCTGAGATGGAATCCATATACACCAACAAAGTATGGACTTTGAAAGTTTCTCCTGAAGGGGTAAAACCCATCGGGAGCAAGTGGATATTGAGAAGATAATTGGAGTAGATGGAAAAGTTGAGACTTTCAAAGCTAGACTTGTAGCAAAAGTTTTTCGTTAACGACCATGTGTCAACTATGATGTAACCTTTTCTCCAGTGGCTATGCTTAAGTCCATCAGGATCCTACTTGCCGTTGTTGTACACCATGACTACGAAATCTGGCAGTTGCACGTCAAGACCGCTTTTCTAAATGGTGATTCAGAAAAGAGCGTGTACATGACACAGCCAGAAGGATTCATAGACAAAGGGAGAAGCGGAAGCATGTGCAAGCTGCTTAAATCAATCTACGGATTAAGGCAAGCATCGCGGAGGTGGAACATCAGTTTTGATGAAGCTGTCAAAGAGTTTGACTTCATAAAAAATGTAGATGAACCATATATATATATAAGAAGGTTGTAGAGAGTTAGGTTGTCTTCCTCGTATTGTACGTGGACGACACACTCTTGATAGGAAATGATGTTCCTATTCTATACTCGGTCAAGCTCTTCATATCACAAAAATTCTCCATGGAAGATCTAAGTGATGCCTCCTACATCCTGGGGATACAGATCTATAGAGATAGATCTAGACGAATGTTGGGATTGTTCCAGTCTAGGTACATTAACAATATACTAAAGAGGTTTAGTATGGAAGATTCTAAGAGTGGTAATGTACCCGCTTGTTCAGGAATCATTCTCTCCAAAGAGATGTCTTCCAAGACTGATTTAGAGAGGGCTCGCATGCAAGGGATACTCTATGCTTCGGCAGTCGGGTCAATCATGTATGCGATGTTATATACTAAATCAAATGTAACTTACTCACTAGGTGTAGTGAGTATGTATCAATCAAATCCAGGGGAGAAATACTGGACAGCTGTGAAGAACATTCTGAAGTACTTGAGAAGGACTAAAGAGATGTTCTTGGTGTATGGAAACGGTGAACTCCAGGTAGAGTCCTTTACCGATTCGAGCTTCCATAGTGATAAGGACGACAGTAAGTCGGTCTCGGGTTTTGTCTTCACCCTCAGTAGAGGGACGATATGTTGAAAGAGTTCCAAGCTAGATACCGTAACAGACACAATGATGAAGGCTGAATGCATCGCTACCAACGATGCTACCATAGAGGCTGCTTGGATGAAGAAGCTCATGAGATGAACTTGGTGAGATTCCATCTATTGGGCATCCAATACCTGTGTATTGTGATAACAATGGAGCTGTGGCTTTGGACAAGGAACACCGGTCCCTCGGTGTTCCAGACATATTCCTATGCGGTATCATCTGATCAAGGTGATAGTAGATCGCCGGAAGATCGAGGTCAGGAGAGTTGACTTTGAGGATAACACAACAGATCCACTGACCAAGGCCCTCCCCCAGATGCTAATCAAGAGACTTTCTGGGATGTTGGGTATGAGATACTACAACAACTGGCCTTAGTACAAGTAAGAGATTGTTAGTGATATGTATGTCCTAGAGGCCATTATTGTATAATATAGTAGATGCTTGGACATATATTTAGAGGACTTTCTTGATCGACATGATAGTATGCTATCTGGTTTCATTTATCTTAATATGTTCACTGGTATTATTATACCGTCTTTCATATACATTTTGATAAAGCCCTTAGGATGTAGGCTTGACTACCAGGACTATGATGCGGATCATACTACTGGGACCTGGATAGTGTACAAGCGCATCCTTCAATTGTTCCTAGTCAAGGGAATATCGAGACAGGTCATCGATATTCCGGAGTAAACTAGTGTGTACATTTCTTGACCCTGTATAGGGCGATAGTTGATACCATATCCATTGGTGTTTGACATCAAAGATTGTACACAGTGCTCATTAGTGAATGGGTATACCGAACAGGACTCGCCGAGAACTCCTAGTTTGTATTATACCAATCGTCAGATAGCAGATCTCTGGGGATACTGGTACAGCTTAGTCTGTAGACCCAAGATCGTCATAGAGTCTTGTGTGGCTCTTACTGTGCTTTGATTTCCTCCCTACCACGGCTTAAAGGAGTCATGGAAACAGGTGGATTTTAGGTACAGTCCTGAGTCACAAGGAGGCAATGAGTGATAGGAGGGGTTTCGTCTCTCCCGGTATTGGGAGTTGATGTTGCGGTATGCTCGATTGGCTATAAAAGTAAGTCCCTAGCCAGAGCTGTTGATGAGATTTACTGATAAGTGTTATCAGTAGTTTCTCGAACCGTTATAAGCCATACATCGGCATGACTTATCAATTTATTAGGGTCTGACGTTACCACCCCTAGACCCGATATGCGACATATCAGACGAAGAGATCAGACTGTACGGTAAGTGTTACTCATAAGCTTCATATGAGTTTGGACAAGCTTTCTTGTTGATCTTCTAATCTCTCAATACCTGGGTAGCTGTTACGTCCAGCTGGTACCGCTGACGACTTTTGGGTGACTGATTTGATCATCACCTACTCCTGGCGTATTGATGAGTCTTTAGAGTCTCACACAGAAGTTTTCTCGTTCAAGCGAAACGATGTAGGGCACATATGTTGATATGTGTGGGGGCCTGATTAAATACAAGTATGAGATACCGTATTGTAATCTGGCGGCTATTTGTTATCAGTTAGATTATATGTGATAAAATCAGATTATCGAATCAAATGTTGATTTGATAATGTGATATACATATAAATGATGTTAGTCGGTTATTTGTGATATAACCGGATTATTGAATCAAGTGTTGATTTAATAATATGATATATATTTATATTTAATATAATTATATATTGACTAATATTATTGCTCACTAATAATATGCTTATCTTTATATATATATATATGAAGCACGGCATGGATTTTCTGTTTTTTAGAAAATAGAAAATTAGTTGTAATATGTGGAGATATTTGTGGAATGGCAAGCCATGGGTTTTTTCCTTTGTTTATTAGTCTTGACTCACTATTTAAGCATGGTTGCAATTTCTTATTGCATTTTATTCCATACTTGAATAAGTGAGGTCAAGAGAGTGCCATTCATGCTTGCTCATTCTAAGACTTAGCCATTTTTTGAGAGCTCATGTGAAGAGTTTCTCTAGCTCTCTCCATCATCATCCTTTTCCTCATACTTCAAGCTCTAAACTCTTACATGTGATGTGAACCATAGAGCTTGAGATCCCTAGTGAGCATACAACACCCCTACTTCACCATCCCACATTAGATTAGCACTTTGATGTGGTTTGTTTTCTTCACTGAAGAGTTTAGTAAAGAGGTAGCTTGGATTGGCGGACTTCGGGTGGATCATCTTCGGCACGAAGGTGATCGGAGGAAGTTCGTTCAACCTTCAAGTAGAGCCTAGCGGAGTCGCGTGGACTACAACCTGGAGCATTTGAAGAGAAGAACATGGTCTACAAAGATTGTAGACTCCTTCCCTTCTCTTAGTTTATCATATCATCATTATTAAACCCTAATATTATATTTAAGATCTTGTTAAGTTTTCATTAGCACCACGAATTTTTGAAAATTGCATGTATGATGCCCGTTTAAACCACGTCGCGGTGCTAGCGTACACTTTCAGGGAGCACTTTGTTGGGGTCAAAAATTACACCCCGGTTGACCTAGAAAAAATCAAAGTCAACCCCAGGTCATATGGGCCCAAGCCCAGGTCAAAGGGACCGGCCCCATGACAAAGGAATGCAGACATAAATTGGTTTAATGTAATTTATATATATATATAGAAATAAATGTATGTAAAATAGGCAAAAAGCCAAAATTTTGTAAATTGCAGGGCTTATGTGCAAAAAGAGATAAGCACATAAGGCATGAGGTGGTACAAGTGCCATTTGTCAAACCTCAATGGGATATATGTAAAGTGTGCAGCCTATAAAGGCAAACATGATGAAAAAATCAACAAGACTTTTCATTCTCTCAAATTCTAGGGTTTGTGTCTCCTTCTCCTTCTTCAAGGTTCTAAACCTTTTTTCTTTTTTTGAATTAAATCAAGAGTTCAATTCAACTTTTTCCAAAAATAAAATGTTTTTTCACCATAAAAACCATAAGGGGAACTCGTATCTTTCATCAAATCCCAAAAAAAGGGAGATTTTTGAGTTTCACCCCTCTTTTTCTTCAAGATTCAGCCAACGGAGAGGAGGAAGAAGATGACCATTTTCCAAAAATCCCATTTCGAGAAGATCAAAGGCTCGAAAGAAGATTTAGGGCTAAAGTGGAGAAGAAAGGGGTCCCCTCTGACCATCTTCAAAGATTTTTAGGAGTTTAACTCCATTCAAAATCTGTTGGAGTTTAACTCAAGAAACAAAACCCTTTTTAGGAGTTTAACTCCAAATCTATACATTATCCAAGTTAGGAATTCAACTCTAAAGCCCCTTAGGAGTTCAACTCCCAGCCCAGGGGCTAAGCCCCCTTTTGCGCTGCTGTTTCCGCTGGTGTTTCCGCCGGTCGCGTGCCACACACGTGACCCACTGGCTCCCAGCAGTCGTGTGCCGCGCACATAACCCGCGGGCGCTCAGTGCCCACGTGCGCTTCACGGGATCGGCGGGCGCTCAGCGGTCGCGTGCAGGGCACGTGACTCACAGGCGACCAGCGCTCATGTGCCTGGAACGTAACCTGTGGGCGCCAAGCACCCACACACCCCGTACGTGACCCGCGGGCACCAAGCGCCTACACGCCAGCCACATGACCCATGGGAATATATCGCCCACGTGCCTTGCACGCGTCTTTAAGACACTCCTCACCCCTTATTTTCCATGCACTCCACACCCAAAACACGTCCCCCAATGGGAAATTAACGAAAGATTAGTCCAAGACCCTTTTTAGTGGGACACACGTAAACTCTGCAAGGCCCCCGATATATCCAAGACCCTTCAAAACACAACACATGTACACTGCACACTGAGTTCGCATGACCAGTTTGACCCGTCAATCGGAGCTTCCCCCGCTCCGAAGGCGAGGGGTAATTAACGGTAGCTTAGTCCACGGCTACCGGAGATTCGGATCCCCAGAATCAGTAAACCCGGCCTACCCTAAGCAGGGGGAATCTGTAATCTGCCTGACAAGCGACGTGAATTTCCATCTCAATGGAGTGATGAAAAACACCCTACAAACACTTGATTCAATAATCCAGTTATATCATATATAATCGACTAATATCATTTATATGTATATCAAATTATCAAATCAACACTTGATTCAACAACCCGGTCATATCACATATAACCTATCATTGAATCAACACTTAATTCAATAATTCGGTTATATCACATACAACCTAACCGATATCAAATATCGCCAGATTAGAATACCCTATCACATACTCGTATTTAATCAAGTTCCCGCACATACCAGCATATGTGCCCTACTTCGTTTCGCATAATCTAGGAAACCTCTATGTGGGACTCTAAAGACTTGTCAATACGCCAACAGTAGGTAATGATCATATCAGACACCCATAAGCAGTCAGCGATACTAGCTGGACGTAACGGCTATCCAGGTATTGAACGAATAGAAAATCAACAAGCAAACTTATCCAAACTCCCATAAAGCCTATAAGAGACACTTCCCGTACAGTCCGGTCTCTTCGTCTGATATGACGCATATCGAGTCTGGGGGTAGAAACGCCAAACTCCAGTAACTTGATAAGTCATGCCGATGTGTGGCCTATAACGATTTGAGAAACTACTGATAACACTTACCAGTAAATCTCGTCCGCCCTGGCCTGAGACTTACTGTTATAGCCAATCGAACATAGCACAACATCAAGTCCCTATACCGGGAGAGACGAAACCCCTCCTATCGCACACTGTCTCCATGTGACTCGTGACTGTACCAAAAATCCACCTGTTTGCACGACTCCTTTGAGCCGTGTTAAGTAAGAAATTAAAGCACAATGGGAACCACACAAGACACTATGATGATATCGGGTCTAAAGACTAACCTGTACAAGTGTCACCAAAGAACTGCTATCTGACGATAGGTATGATACCATCTAGGAGTTCTCGGCGAGTCTTTTTCGGTGTACCTATTCTCTAATCAGCACCTGTGTACAATCTATGATGTCAAACACCAATGGTTATGGGATCAACCATCACCCCATACAGGGTCAAGAAACGTACCCACTAGTCTACTCTGGAATATCGATGCCCGGTCTCCATATCCCCTCGGCTAGGAACTATTAAAAGATGTGCCTGTAGATTATATAAGCCCCACTAGTATGATCTGCATCATAGTCCTGGTAGTCAAGCCTACATCCTAAAAGGTTTATCAACATGTATCAGAGAGACATTATAATAATAATAAGTGTACATGTCAAGATAAAGTGCAACCAGATAGCATACTATCATGTCGAGTAAGAAAGTCCTCTATATATATGTCCAAGCATCCACTATAATATACAATAATGGCCTCTAGGGCATATATATTCCTAACAATATCCCACTTGCACTAAGGCCAGTTGTTGTAGTATCTCATACCCAACATCCCAAAAAGTCTCTTAAACTGCGTCTGGGGGAGGGCCTTCGTGAGTGGATTCACTGTGTTGTCCTTCGTATCAACTCTCCTGACCTCGATCTCCTGGCAATCAACTATCTCCCGGATTAGATGATACCGCCTTAGCATATGTCTGGATCGTTGATGGGACCGGGGTTCCTTGGCCAAAGCCACGGCTCTATTTTTATCACAATACAAGGGTATTGGATGCTCCATGGATGGAACCACACCAAGTTCAGCAATGAACTTCTTCATCCAAACATCCTCTTTGGCAGCATCGTTGGCAGCGATGTATTCAGCCTCCATCGTCGAGTTTTCCACAGTATCTTGCTTGGAACTCTTCCAACATACCGCCCTCCCATTGAGGGTGAATACAAAACCCGAGACCGACTTTATGTCGTCCTTATCGCTCTGGAAGCCATGATCGATAAAGGACTTCGCATTGAGTTCTTCATTACCATACACCAAGAACATCTCTTTAGTCCTTCTTAAGTATTTAAGAATGTTCTTCACAGCTGACTAGTGCTTCTGCCCTAGGTCTGATTGATACCTGCTTACCGCACTAAATGCGTAAGCTACATCAGGTCTGGTGCATAATATCGCGTACATGATAGACCCAACTGCTGATTCATAGGGTATCCCTTACATGCGATCCCTCTCCAAATCATTCTTAGGAGACATCTCTTTGAAGAGAGTGATTCCTGAACAAGCGGGTAGAATCTTTCATACTAAACCACTTTAGTATAGTGTCAATGTACCTGGATTGGGACAATCCTAACATCCTTTTAGATCTATCTCTATAGATTTTTATCCCCAGGATGTAACAGGCATCACTCAGATCTTTCATTGAGAACTTTTGTGATAAGAAGAGCTTGACCGAGTGCAACATAGGAACAATATTTCCTATCAAGAGTATATCATCCACGTACAATATAAGGAAGACTACATTACTCTCTACAATCTTTTTGTATATACAAGGTTCATCTATGTTTTTTATGAAGTCAAACTCTTTGACTGCTACATCAAAACAGATGTTCTAACACCGCGATGCTTGCTTTAATCCGTATATTGATTTAAGCAGCTTGCACACCTTTCCGCTGCTCCCACTGTCTACGAAGCCCTCTGGCTATTCATATACACGCTCTCTTCTAAGTCACCATTTAGAAAAGCGGTCTTGACATCCATCTTCTAGATTTCATAGTCATGGTATGTAGCAATGGCAAGTAGGATCCTGATGGATTTAAGCATAGCAACTGGAGAAAAGGTTTTATCATAGTCGACACCTGGTCGTTGACGAAACCTTTTGCTATAATTCTAGCTTTGAAGGTCTCAACTTTTCCATCTACACCAATTTTCTTCTTGAAGATCCACTTTCTCCCAATGGGTTTTACCCCTTCAGGAGCAACTTCCAAAGTCCATACTTTGTTGGTGTACATGGATTCCATCTTAGATCACATAGCATCCAGCCATTTCACAGAGTCCCCACTTATGATGGCCTACTCGAAACTAGTTGGGTCATCACCTTCCATGATACAATCCTCGCTCCCACAGTCTCTGAGAAAACCGTAGTATCTCTCAGGTGGATGAGAAACCCTACTAGATCTGCGGAGTTGTTGAGGTTCATCGGGGACTATCGAATCCTCCGGTTCTACCAAATCATCAGTTGTAGTTTGTGTAGCTGGAATTTCATCCAGCTTTACCTCATTACCACTAATTTCCTTTACAAGAAATTCCTTTTCTAAAATGGTGGCATATTGAGAAACAAACACTTTTTGTTCCTCAGTGTGGTAGAAGATATATCCATGTGAAATCTTTGGATATCTCACAAACTTACATAGAACTGATCGTGCCTCGAGTTTGTCCGGATTTTGTTTTTAAACATAGGCCGAACAACCCAATATCTTAACTCGTTTAAGATATGGTATCTTTCCACTCTATATCTCATATTGTGTTTTAGGCACAGATTTTGATGGAACTTGATTCAATAGGTATGCAGCTGTCTCAAGTGCATAACTCCAAAAGGAAATAGGTAGCTCAACATTTCTCATCTTAGAGCGCACCATATTTAATAGGGTGTGATTCCGCCGCTCCGACACTCCATTGTGCTGTGGTGTATATGGAGGAGTAGGATGAGAGAGAATCCCATTCACTTTTAAATATTCTCCGAATTCCGTGCTCAAGTATTCTCCTCCCCAATCAGATCGAAGGATTTTAATAATTTTTCCCGTCTGCTTCTCTACTTTGTACTTATATTCCTTGAATTTCTGAAAATCTTCTGATTTGTGTTTCAACAGGAACACATGTCCGAATCTTGAGAGATCATCGGTGAATGTAATAAAGTACGAGGAACCATTTCTGGCATGTATAGACATAGGACGACATACATCACAATGTATCAGTCCCAAGAGTTCAGTAGCCCTTTCTCCGTGTCCTGTAAACAGAGTTTTGGACATCTTGCCTTTGAGACTTGACTCGCAGGTTTCATAAGATGTAAATTCGAACGGATTCAAATATCCATCTTTATACAACTTAGCTAGTCTGGTCGCATTGATATGCCCTGGTGTACAATGCCACAAGAATGCTTTGTTCATTTCTGAACTTTTCCTCTTGTGTGTGTTCTGTATATTCATAACTGTATTTTGATTTAGAACTTATATACCATTACATAACGTACCAAACCCAATCAACACTGGATTTAGGAAAATGTTCATAACATTTTCCCCTAATGCAAAGTTATATCCTTCTTTATGTAATAAAGAAACTGATATTATATTGCACATAATTTTTGGTACGTAATAATAGTCGTTCAGAATCAATGTATTTCTATTTGGTAATATTAGGTGATACTCACCAACTGCTTTGGCTGCAAAAATTGCTCCATTCCCTACTTTGAGAAACATATCACCCTTTCCCAGTTCTTTATCTCTCCTTAACCCATGTAACAAATTACAAACTTGGGATCCTGATCCGGTATCCAATACCCAGGACGTAGAGCTTACTAAAAAACAACTCTGAATAAGGAACACACTCGAAGAAGATGCATCAGAATGCTCTTTCTTCGTTCGGCTGGCATAGGAATGCTTGCATTCCCCTATCCCTTACTCAGACTTATGACAGTCATAAAATAGAGTGGAACCAATGTTCCTCAGCTCAGTATAATAAGTGGGTTCGGTCAATACATCCATATTATTATCTTGATTAAGGCATGTCATGGTTGCTACCTGAAGAGAGAGAAGAAAACACTTTAGCGTGCGCTCTTGCAATATTAGATTAGTTATTATCTTATCTAATCAACATAGCTCCCACTGTTTTTATAAAATCTTCCTTCAAACCCTAAAAATTAAGACTAGCCGGGATTAATTACACCCTACAAGTTTGCCATTCGGTCAGCTAGGCAGGTATTGGTACTCCGAGAGAGTCTCCCCATGCTTTCGTATGGAACTAATTAAATAACCTCATTTCCACAGGGGTATAACCCCGTTAATACCTTTCTTAGACACCTACTGGATCAGCTAATTGTAAAGTGGGAAACTCTCCTAGGAGTAACACTTACTCACAGTGGGTATTGGGATCCAACTATCATATTAAAGGTATACAATTTCATTGCAAATTTCAACACTTGAAATTTCCAATATCTGTTTTTACCCCTAAAAGCTTATGACCTTAACTATGGTCAAAAAATTATAAGTGCTAGTCAAGTTCTACCCGTCATTTCATGATTGAATTAAACCCACAAGTACGACCCTTAACTATGGTCAACAAGGTCGTACGACTACCTTAATCCAATCGTATCATATGCGGAAGATAAGCACTAAGAAGCTACCGCACACTACGCCTTGACTATGGTCAACAAACGCAGCACGAACTAAATAGTACTTATCTAAAATGACAGAGGGCTACGACTGGTTTTGTAGAAAACCTTTAACGTAATGAACTTGATATCGTTGTAGAATCAAGTGATTTGAAAAAGGAGTGGTTTAAGCTCCGCTTTTAAAATCGAGTAGTTTTAAAAACAAACTGAGTGGGTTGTAGCATTTGCTAGTTTTGCTAAGAGGTCACTCCAGATGAAGGGATCTATGCTCTTTCCTCATCGAATGAGGTGCTGGATATTCACAATGGAATACCTCTATGCAATGTAAAAACTAGAGATACCGTGTTGAAAAATTGATTCTACGACATCTTTAGGATTCTTTTATTTTCATTAATCTCATTAATGACTTTACATCATTTATGTTTCCTAAACATCATAGAAGAAACGAAAATAAAACACATATATATGCCATCCGCATTCGCCACAGGGACCTGGGTCTTCACCTTAAGGTTACTTAACTTATGGCAGGGCGAGGTCTGGACTAGCGCGGATACAAAACATATATATTGTCTACTAGTATATCATATATAAAAGTAGCATTCGTCTCACGCAGTTTACATGATCACATCACAGAACCTAAGCAGCAGAAGCAAACATATAAAATATTGGATATGCTAGGAGATCCGGGTTTTAAATTAAGCCAGTAATGAAAAATATGGATTCCACGGTCGTGATAAATAGCCAAACCCACATACTCAGACCTTTATGAGAGCAGCAAGCATCCCTGGCAATTCTAGAGTTAATAGACCCGGTCTCGACTCCTCGAGATGGTCTCCCACTGGACTCTATAACCTGGTTACTTGTGCTACCCGCCTTGGGTCTATCCTAATGTGGAAAAGTAAATAATATACATCATTCGAGACAACAACCTCAACCCGGAAGTGTCCCAATAAAATAATATTACATACAAAATTTATATGAATGAAAATTGAAAAAACTTTCATCCCACGCAAAAACCCCCGGCTACTCAGTCACGACGATCCAATATAACATATCACAGCAACACTATAACACCACATTTCATCAACCTAAGGAAATATGCGTATCTCGAATGTCGTTGACATATAGCAACGAGATCGGGGATACACCACATATTACACTTACGGTCCTAAAAATGAAATGAAAACTAAAATAATTAGAATCCGCATATTCCTAAGATATCATAAACCTGGAATATCACATAATCCGAATTTCATGTCTAACCCTATAAAACTTGCATTTAAGTCTCGAATTGAAAACAGTTTTCAATAACCAATCGGGTAATTCAACAAGATTCCCGATTAAATGATCGAAAGCTCGTCCGGAACTTTAGTCGATGGTCGCACCCCTAATGCCGACGACAAAGTGCATTTGGGCGGAACACCGCGGCCGCGAGCACCCGAATTGATGCTTTTGGCCATGGGGTTCTCCTATAGTCACTTGGTCGGGGCTATGGGGTGTGTCTATCCAGTAGTATTTCCCGGCGAGTGTTCGTGTACAATACGAGATTGCTACGGAGTTTTGATCCGAATCGAAACTCCTTGGAAATCGATCAAATGAGACTAAAATACTAGATTCACAAATCGCAAACTAGTTTTCACAAAACTAATTAATTTGGATTCCAAAAATTGTATCACATATCATAATTATCTAGATGATGTTAAACATTTTGATCGATTTATCAAACACCCACAAATCACAGAGACCTCAGCAACTTGAGCCTTAATAAAAATACCCAGAAAGTGAAAAATATCACAATGGAGCAGCACAAGAAATACGAGCCATCAACTCTCCAAATGTGCGGTGAAACCGCAGGCAAACCATGAGTTTGGCGATGGTTCCGCCGCGGTTTGGGTGAGTTATGGCCTCATACTTCTTGAGGCTCCATTAAACTACCTGCATGATATTCTGAATATTTTTAATCCGGAAAATTTCAACTTTTGAAAAAATTGACAGAAACTTGATAAAAATCAGGTTTTCAAGTTCGATCGAACACTTTAGCGTCGTTTAGATTTCACCTAATGCTCTAGCTTGGTTATGATACCATGAAAGTATGTTTTAACACCACCACTAGGTTTATACAAGTATCAAGTATGCAATTTTTAAAAATCCAGAGTGCTATGCAATACTAACCTAGAATCTAACTAGAGCATTAGGGTTTTGTAAGCATGAAAGCAAGTTCTATACTAAGTGAAGAGGGTTATAACTATTTTCATTAATCTCATTAATGATTTTACATCATTTATGTTTCCAAAACATCACAGAAGAAACGAAAATAAAACACACATATATGTCATCCGCATTCGCCACAGGGACCTGGGTCTTCACCGTAAGGTTACTTAACTTATGGCAGGGCGGGGTCTAGACTAGCGCGGATACAAAACATATATATTGTCTACTAATATATCATATATAAAAGTAGCATTCGTCTCACGCGGTTTACATGATCACATCATAGAACCTAAGCAGCAGAAGCAAACATATAAAATATTGGGTATGCTAGAAGATCCGGGTTTTAAATTAAGCCAGTAATGAAAAATATGGATTCCACGGTCTTGATGAATAGCCAAACCCACATCCCTAGACCCTTATGAGAGCAGCAAGCATCCCTGCCAATTCTAGAGTTAAGCGACCCGGTCTCGACTCCTCGAGATGGTCTCCCACTAGACTCTAGAACCCGGTTACTTGTGCTCCCCGCCATGGGTCTAGCCTAATGTGGAAAAGTAAATAATATACATCATTCGAGATAACAACCTCAACCCGGAAGTGTCGCAATAAAAGAATATTACATACAAAATTTATATGAATGAAAATTGAAAAAACTTTCATCCCACGCAAAAACCCCCGGCTACTCAATCACGACAATCCAATATAACATATCACAGCAACACTATAACACCACATTTCATCAACCTAAGTAAATATGCGTATCTCGAATGTCGTTGACATATAGCAATGAGATCGGGGATACACCACATATTACACTTACGGTCCCAAAAATGAAATGAAAACTAAAATAATTAGAATTCGCTTATTCCTAAGATATCATAAACCTGGAATATCACATAATCCGAATTTCATGCCTAACCCTATAAAACTTGCATTTAAGTCTCGAATTGAAAACACTTTTCAATAACCAGTCGGGTAATTCAGCAAGATTCCTGATTAAATGATCGAATGCTCGTCGGGAACTTTAATCGATGGCCGCACCCCCAATGCCGACAACGAAGTGCACTTGGGCGGAACACCGCGGCCGTGAGCACCCGAATTGATGCTTTTGTCAATGGCGTTCTCCTATAGTCACTTGGTCGGGGCTATGGGGTGTGTCTATCCAGTAGTATTTCCCGGCGAGTGTTCGTGTACAATACGAGATTGCTACGGAGTTTTGATCCGAATCGAAACTCCTTGGAAATCGATCAAATGAGACTAAAATACTAGATTCATAAATCGCAAACTAGTTTTCACAAAACTAATTAATGTGGATTCCAAAAATTGTATCACATATCATAATTATCTTGACGATGTTAAACATTTCGATCGATTTATCAAACACCCACAAATCACAGAGACCTCATCAACTTGAGCCTTACTAAAAATACCCAGAAAGTGAAAAATATCAGAATGGAGCAGCACAGGAAATACGAGCCATCAACTCTCCAAATGTGCGGCGAAACCGCGGGCAAACCATGAGTTTGGCGATGGTTCCGCGGCGGTTTGGGTGAGTTATGGCCTCATACTTCTTGAGGCTCCATTAAATTACCTGCATGATTTTCTGAATATTTTTAATCTGGAAAATTTCAACTTTTGAAAAAATTGACAGAAACTTGATAAAAATCAGGTTTTCAAGTTCGATCGAACACTTTAGCGTCGTTTAGACTTCACCTAATGCTCTAGCTTAGCTATGATACCATGAAAGTATGTCTTAACACCACCATTAGGTTTATACAAATATCAAGTATACAATTTTTAAAAATCCAGAGTGCTATGCAATACTAACCTAGAATCTAACTAGAGCATTAGGGTTTTGTAAGCATGAAAGCAAGTTCTATACTAAGTGAAGAGGGTTATAACTATTTTCATTAATCTCATTAATGACTTTACATCATTTATGTTTCCTAAACATCACAGAAGAAACGAAAATAAAACACACATATATGCCATCCGCATTCGCCACAGGGACCTGGGTCTTCACCGTAAGATTACTTAACTTATGGCAGGGCGGGGTCTGGACTAGCGTGGATACAAAATATATATATTGTTTACTAGTATATCATATATAAAAGTAGCATTCGTCTCACGTAGTTTACATGATCACATTACAGAACCTAAGCAGCAGAAGCAAACATATAAAATATTAGATATGCTAGGAGATCCGGGTTTTAAATCAAGCCAGTAATGAAAAATATGGATTCCACGGTCGTGATGAATAGCCAAACCCACATCCCTAGACCCTTATGAGAGCACAAGCATCCCTGCCAATTCTAGAGTTAAGCGACCCGGTCTCAACTCCTCGAGATGGTCTCCCACTGGACTCTAGAACCCGGTTACTTGTGCTCCCCGCCTTGGGTCTATCCTAATGTGGAAAAGTAAATAATATACATCATTCGAGACAACCACCTCAACCCGGAAGTGTCCCGATAAAAGAATATTACATACAAAATTTATATGAATGAAAATTGAAAAAACTTTCATCCCACGCAAAAACCCCCGGCTACTTAATCACGACGATCCAATATAACATATCACAGCAACACTATAACACCATATTTCATCAACCTAAGTAAATATGCGTATCTCGAATGTTGTTGACATATAGCAACGAGATCGGGGATACACCACATATTACACTTACGGTCCCAAAAATGAAATGAAAACTAAAATAATTAGAATCCTCATATTCCTAAGATATTATAAACCTGGAATATCACATAATACGAATTTCATGTCTAACCCTATAAAACTTGCATTTAAATCTCGAATTGAAAACACTTTTCAATAACCAGTCGGGTAATTCAAGAAGATTTCCGATTAAATGATCGAATGCTTGTTGGGAACTTTTGTCGATGGCCGCACCCCCAATGCCGACAACGAAGTGCACTTAGGCGGAACACCGCGGCCGCGAGCATCCGAATTGATGCTTTTGGCCATGGGGTTCTCTTATAGTCACTTGGTCGGGACTATGGGGTGTGTCTATCTAGTAGTATTTCCCGGCGAGTGTTCGTGTACAATACGAGATTGCTACGGAGTTTTTATCCGAATCGAAACTCCTTGGAAATCGATCAAATGAGACTAAAATACTAGATTCACAAATCGCAAACTAGTTTTCACAAAACTAATTAATGTGGATTCCAAAAATTGTATCACATATCATAATTATCTAGACGATGTTAAACATTTCGATCGATTTATCAAACACCCACAAATCACAGAGACCTCAGCAACTTGAGCCTTACTAAAAATACCCAGAAAGTGAAAAATATCACAATGGAGTAGCACAAGAAATACGAGCCATCAACTCTCCAAATGTGTGGTGAAACCGCGGGCAAACTATGAGTTTGGCGATGGTTCCACGGCGGTTTGGGTGAGTTATGGCCTCATACTTCTTGAGGCTCCATTAAATTACCTGCATGATTTTCTGAATATTTTTAATCCGGAAAATTTCAACTTTTGAAAAAATTGACAGAAACTTGATAAAAATCAGGTTTTCAAGTTCGATCGAACACTTTAGCGTCGTTTAGACTTCACCTACTGCTCTAGCTTGGCTTTGATACCATGAAAGTATGTCTTAACACCACCACTAGGTTTATACAATTATCAAGTATGCAATTTTTAAAAATCCAGAGTGCTATGCAATAATAACCTAGAATCTAACTAGAGCATTAGGGTTTTGTAAGCATGAAAGCAAGTTCTATACTAAGTGAAGAGGGTTATAACTATTGTAGACCGCTCCTTCACTTCTAAAGCTCGAAGTAGTAATCCCTAGAACTCCTCATGGCTCCACTTGAAGAAAAGATCAAGCTTGATTTGTGATCTTCGAAGCCAAAGATGATCCACCTTGAAGTCTCTCTAACTTAAGCTATCTCTTCACTAATCAAAGTATTAGTGAAGTAAACAACCTAATCTAATGGGCTAGATTAGAGTAGGTTGATGAAGTTGGAGTTTTGCTCTCTTTAGAAATATTTTCCTCTCTATTTCTTTTCAACTCAAGAAAAACCATAGTAAGCACTCAAGAGGATGAAGGAGATGAACATGGGTGAATGAAAATATCTCATCATCAAGTGAGAGAGTGAGGCATGAGATAAAGATAGGGTTGTGATGAAATATAAATATCTATGTGCATGACAAAAATGAGGATGAGTCATGGCTTCTGCATGCTTTTACAAGCATCCAAGCCATGCTCATTATCCACTCATTTTTACTTTCCTTAAAACATTAAATCATCACAAATATCTTTGGGTCATGTGTGAGTCTCATACACCCATGTTCTATGTATCATCAACCATGATACAATTCATTTTATATATAAATAAATATATATATACATATATATAATTATATATAAAAATAAGAGAAGAAAATAATTAGTGAGCATTAATATTAGTTAATATATAAATATATCAAATTATTAAAGCAATACTTGATTCAATAATCTGGTTATATCATATATAACCGACTAATATCATTTATATGTATATCAAATTATCAAATCAACACTTGATTCAATAACCCGGTCATATCATATATAACCTATCATTAAATCAACACTTGAATCAATAATCCGGTTATATCACATATGACCTAACCAATATCAAATATCTCCATATTAGAATACGGTATCATATACTCGTATTTAATCAAGCTCCCACACATATCAGCATATGTGTCCTACTTCGTTTTGCATAAGCTAGGAAACCTCTGTGTGCTACTCTAAATACTCGTTAATACGCCAGCAGTTGGTAATGATCACATCAGACACCCACAAGCCATCAGCGGTATTAGCTGGACGTAACAGCAACCCAGGTATTGAACGAATAGAAGATCAACAAGCAAACTTGTCCAAACTCCTGTAAAGCCTATAAGCAACACTTCCCGTACTGTTCGGTCTCTTCGTCTGATATGTCGCATATCGAGTCTAGGGGTGGAAACGTCAGACCCCAGTACCTTGATAAGTTATGATGATGTGTGGCCTGTAACGGTTTGACAAACTACTGATAAAACATACCAGTAAATCTCATCAGTCCTGGCCAGAGACTTGCTGTTATTGCCAATCGAACATAGCGCAACACCAACTCCTTATACCGGGAGAGAAGAAACGCCTCCTATCGCTCACTGCCTCCATGTGACTCGGGACTGTACCCAAAATCCACCTGTTTGTATGAATCCTTTGAGCCGTGGTAGGTAGGAAATCAAAGCACAATAGGAACCACACAAGACACTATGACGATCTCGGGTTTACAGACTAACCTGTACAAGTGTCACCAGAGAACTACTATCTGACGTTGGGTATGGTACCATCTAGGAGTTCTCGACGAGTTCTGTTCAGTGTACCCATTCTCTAATGAGCACCTGTGTACAATCTGTGATGTCAAACACCAATGGTTATGGGATCAACCATCGCCCCATACAGGATCAAGAAACGTACACACTAATCTACTCTGGAATATCGATGCCCTGTCTCGATATCCCCTTGACTAGAAACTATTAAAGGATGTGCTTGTGGACTACACAAGTCCCACTAGTATGATTTGCATCATAGTCCTGGTAGTCAAGCCTACATCCTAAGGGCTTTATCAACATGTATCAGAGAGACAGTATAATAATAATAAGTGTACATGTCAAGATAAAGTGCAACCAGATAGCATACTATCTTGTCGAGCAAGAAATTCCTCTATATATATGTCCAAGCATCCACTATAATATACAATAATGGCATCTACGACATACATATTCCTAACACATGGAATATGACTCGGCTCGCTGATGAAGAAATGGGACCCCGTATTCAGACGCATGAAATGATGTGTCGCGTTGCGAACACCTTCCTCAGTAGTAACGGGATCCAGGATGAACGCCTAGAGGGGAACGCCTTGGTTGTAACCCGAATGTTGAGCAAAACAGTGTAGGTTATATCTCATGAACAAAGCCACGATGTTCTTTCTGAATACCAGGAAACCCGGCCTGATAGAATATAAGTGGACAATCTCTCAGGCCCTCAATGCAGAAGCTCCGTCTTTGGAAACATCGTGTAGCGGCTGGATTGCTTTGGAAGATTCCTTGCCGATGATCAGGACTCTGTCGATGAAGGTCATGCTATCCCCGACAATGCGCGGGAGAAGAAGCAATTGTCGAGCCTCCCGCTGTGTTAGGTCTGGAGACGAAGTATCGACCAAGTGCATGACCCGAGGAAAATTGTATCCTTCATAAAAAATGGGTTGTTTATGCACACCAAAAGCACCCAACACGTGCATCCCGATCCATGAGGTAAAATAATGCAGCGGAATATTTACGGGCTTTAGACCCGGCTGAGTCGTGTCGGGCGCTAGACTAAGGCCATGATATAAGTGAGCCAGACGTGCAACCCTAACGGATAGGCGTATCCCCGCCACAATACGGTGAGCCGGATAAAAGATAGACAGTCTAATATAACGGGGATACATCGGAAGTGCGAACCTGCTCAGCCACAAGCCGATGAAACCCAGGAAGAATGTCTCCTCATCAATGTCCGGAGCGGCGACCTTTGCGAAAGAAACGATCGGGGTATCCGGAATAAAAAATTGATTTAAATCTGCTTCCGCGGTCGGTAATTTATCCAAGCCAAATCCGAACGGATCATCAAGCTTGGCAAAGCTTTCTTCGGCAAATCATCCGGACGAAGGAAACGGGTGATGAAATCTGTAAAGCTAACTCCTGCCAACCAGACTCCAAAAATAAGCTCTCGTATATTTTCAACACCTTGATAAAGCTTGGAAACTTGTGTTGAACGGCATTCTCTGGGGTAAGACCTATCACCACTGATTAGGTAGCAAGTTGTACTCGTCAGGTGGATGTATCTCCTCATAATGTTCCCTTATGACGGGTAATCCAGATATCTCCACGAATTCCTCCAATGAAATTGATGCCTCCCGATCTGATAATAGAAATGTGTGGGTCGGAATATTCCATTGGTCTAGAAAGGACTTAACCCACCACACATGAGGAGTTTTGTAATAAAAGTGGGATGCATAGATTGCTGGATACAGCCCGGTCTTCAGCAGCAGTGACTTTTTGGCCGATAGAATGTAACGAGCCCATTGTAGATAACCGGCCGAATGACGGGGGTCATTCATATCGTATAAATCTACCCCCTAGGACGTGCTTCCCCTTGGCATATGCAACGCCCTAGAATTTCTAGAGCCATTGGCGGCTGCATGGGTATTGAGGCCATGGAAGGTTGGAGACGTCCTCCCGAGGTCCAATTGACCTCTTCGACTGCATAAATAACCGGTGGAGGGTCGGCGTAATGAACCGAAGGGATCGGTTCTGATGGCGTTGGACAGGTAAAACTGTGCCGACCTCAGATAATCTTACTATACCATGACCCCCATAAATGAAGAGACTTCTGCTTTGAGTCATAGTCCTGAATGAGCGCAAAGACTTTCCGATCTGTAGGCGCATCGGCGAAAGCACTCTCTGAGCGAACGAAGGGGAAGGAGGAATCGGAGGCCATAGTACCTATAAAAAAGGGGGGTTAATTATGGACACAATGTTCAAGGCCGTAGCATTTTTCATTACACCCAAATTTGTACAACATTCTGGCATGTTAAGATCACCACAATCTAAAGAGAGAGGGACAATGGGCCCCACAAAATCAAAGGCGATGCCTCATCAATGATGAGACATGCACCCATTATGAGAATCCTAAAGGATTCTCATTAAATGTGAGATCTCATTGAATTGTGGAGTTAAACTCCCAATATTCTCAAAAAAAATGAGTGCTACAGCAGATTCAAATCTGCAAGAAGATCCCTAAAAGGAAAATAAGACAAGGGAATAAAATTCCCAAAAGAAATTTCAAAGAAATTTTCTCAGAGCTAAGCTCTATAGAACAAACTGGAATTAAATTCATCTGATAAAAGGATAAAATCCTAGAAATCCCCATGGGGAATGGAATTAAATTCCAAAAAACTCTCAAAGATCAAAGTCACTAACAGAGCAAAACCCAAAAATCTTTAAAACCCATGATCTACCCAACTAACAGTTTTAAGATCTACAAGAGATCGTTCCAAGAAAAGGGCAAAGCTCTGTTAATGAATTGAAAACCCAAAATGAGAAGAGGTTCTTCTAAGAGTTTCTTAAGAGTTAAATCATAGTCATAATTCTTACCAATTCTTGACAGAGTTTAATTAAGAGAGTGTTCTATAAACAGAGATTTAAGCTCTGAGGAGAGAATTAAATTCTCAAGGAAGAAGAAGATGATTGGGACGGCAGCCATCTAAAAGGCCAAAGTCCCTATTTATAAGACATGAAGGGACGGTTCAACACCCGAGAAGATTGAACAGTGGAAAAGATGACACCGTTGCACGCACGTGTGAGCCATGTGAGTACAACGGTGGGGGGCATTTGTTCCCCAAATATTTAACCTAATAAAAGAGCAAAGCTCTATTCAAATTTAATGGGACGACGCCTCACGCTTTTCTCACGGGGACGCCAGTGCCAGCACGGATTTTGTAGGATTAAATCCTATGGGAGCACCGCACGTGCTGCTTGCATGGGCACCAATGTGCAAAGCACATAAATGCCTATTATAAGAATTAAATTCTTATATAGCGCCACATGTGCTCCTCACGCCGGCGCCAATGTGCAAAGCACAAAAATGCTTTCTGAATAAGAATTAAATTCTTATATGGCGCCACACGTGCTTATCACGTAGGCGCCAATGTGCAAAGCACATAAATACCTATTATAAGAATTAAATTCTCAAATGGCGTCCACGTGCACAACACGTGAGCGCCGACACCCAAGACAAAATCAGTAGAATTAAATTCAACAGGGAGATATTTCCCTAAAAATGGGGATACTCTCTGTTAAACAGGGCCGTTGGATCAAAGATTCAGTGGTGATGATAAATTATCAAATAATAGAATAAAATTCTATCAAGAGAAAATATTCCCCTAAGCTTCCAAAATGAACAGGGAATTGTTGGATTAAAGATCCAATGAGATGGGAAAATATTTCCCTATATCTTTTTAAACAAAAAAGATTGCTCTCTATAAAATAGAGAGCCCTTGGATTAAACATCCAATGGTGATTAAAAATCACCATTTCACAGAATAAAATTCTATATATAGGAAAATATTTCCCCAGTCTTTTTAAAAAACAAGAAAGCAAATTCTGTTAAACAGAAACCCTTGGATCAAAGATCCATTGGTGGGTAAAATTCCCTAAATCGATTGGAATCTCTCAATGAGAGATTTTCTCAAAACTAATTAACAATTTACCTCCACTATATAAAAGACCCAAGACTTCAAGTCTCAGGGAGGGGAGACAGACAGAAAGCTTTGAAAAGAATAGAGAATTTAATTCTCAAAAAAGAAGACTTCCCACTTCAAGGAAACCTTAGGTAAAGAAAACACAGAGATAAAAATATCTATTCTACTTATTTAAGGGGTTAACCTTTCTCAAGAACTTATTTTTTTCTTTGGATCAGAGATCCACTAGACAAGCCTCCCACAAGTTGAGAATTTAATTCTTATCGGGAGAATCTTGTTCTTGAGAATCAAAGATTCAGAAAAGAACTAAGAACAAAAGAAGAAGAAGAAGAAGAAGAAGAAGAAGAAGAAGAACATATCCTATGGGGGTTTAATCCCTAGCAAAATAGAGTTTAACCCTAAAAGAGATATAGTTCTTATAAAAGAACTTAGTTCTAAAAAGAAAACTTGATCCCAGATCTGCAAAACATCTTGGTGATCATTAATGGTCAAAACGCCATTAACAGAGATTCAATCTCTAAATAAAAGAAAAGAAAAAGAGTGCTTAGAACTCCATAAATAGCTAAAGCTGCTGAGTGTTTAGCAATGACTGAGCGGCGCCCAGCGCCTCACATGGGTATCATAAGAAAGAAAAGAAAAAGTGCTTAGCACTCAATAAATAACCAAAACGGCTAAGTTCTCAGCACTGATTGAGCGGCGTCCAGCGTCTCACGTGCTCCTCACGCGGGTGCCACCAAAAAAGAGGGGAAAAAGAGAAAAAGTGATTAGCACTCAACAAACAGCAAAAAGGCTGAGTATTCAACACTCATCGGGCAGCGCCCAGCGCCGCACGTGAAAAACACGTGACACCATAAAAAGTGCCTAGCACTCCATATAAAGACAAAATAATCAAAGTGTTCAACACTTATTGGGCAACGCCTATAACTGAATACTTCACATGATTATATGTGGGTGTCAGAGCTCAAATTAGTGCTTAGCACTTTTATACAAAAGGAAAAGGAGTAAAAAAATAGAACCCAAATAGTCCTTAGCACTTTTGAGAAAAAGAAAGACTAAGCAGACCAAGCCCAAATTGGCTAAGTTATGAAGTCTTCTTACAGCTGATCCCAAATGCTCTGATTGCCGGATGTTAACCAAAAAAAAGATAATCCTAAGATACTTAGTCTCAAATAGGACTAAGGTGTCCTTAACACACAAAAAAACAAATTGAGCCCAAATACTCATTTATAGATTTAAATTGATCTTAATCTCAAACTAGATTAACGATCCTTAAATAAAACAATATATTCTGAACTGAAGGAATCCACAACCTGAGTTCAAAACCCCCGTCAAGCAAATCCTTGACCCCAAATCTAAAATATATGGATTTGGTCAAATCCGCGCCCTACGGGCGACAACATAAATTAGTCTCCGTATACAATCCACGGGCAACCCAAAATAAAACAAAAACATATACGACACGAAGTAAACTACTGGAGAAAGAGAAAGTGGTTATCACAATGTGATAATGTAATTAACTGCAGGTGCTTATGCCTGCAGAGAATAGCGTCCCCACAATCAAAAACCCCTCATAAAATGAGGGGAAATCTGATAAAGTGTGCTACAACAGTCGTGCCTGTCTAAACCTCCGATATATGGTAATACAAATCAACTTGGTATATTTGGAGAGGTGGACGGATAAATCATGTTGGCTATAGTGGCCTCAAGGCAATTATTGTAATCTCAGGCAGGTGATTATGATGATTGAGGGAGGACCTATACGGATAGAACAGTCTTACTCAAAATAATAGTATGCTATTTGGTTTATCTTTATCATCATGTACATGCATTATGTAGTATTACAGATCACTATTACATGTTGATAGAGCCTATAGGATTCTTGCTTGACTACCAGCATTATGATGGCGATCATATATGTGGGATCTGGGTGGTCTATAAGCACATCCTTAAATTTCCCTAGTCGAAGGCGTGTCGAGACTGGGCATCGATACTCCAGAGTAAACTAGCGTATACTTATTAAGACCCCGACGAGGGGCGGTGGCCGGTCTCACAAGTCATTTGTGTCTGTTTGTCACCTAAGATAGTATACAGGTGCTCGTTGGGTTATGAGTATACTGGACGGACTCGCCGAGAACATGGTAGTTGGTATTATACCTATTGTCAGATAGCAGTTCTTAGGTGACATGTGTACAGGTTAGTCTATCGACCTGAGATCGTCATTTTTCTCGTGTGAGTTCCCACTGTGCTTTGATTACTACCCTACCATGGCTCAAATGAGTCATGCAAATAGGTTTTAGTTAGGTACAGTCCCGAGCCATATGAAGGAAGTGAGCGGATCGTCGGGGATTCGTCTCTCCCGGTATTGGGGGTTGATATCGTGCAGTGCACGGGTGGCCATCACTAAACATCCATAACCAAGGTGCAAGAGAATTACTGATTTGGACCAGTAGTTTCTCAGTTGGTGATAGGCTTCATACCGACACGAAATATCGCGTTATTAGGGTCTGACTTTATCCACCCCCTAGACCCGATATGTGATACTCTTAGACGAACAGACCGGACTGTATAAAGATTGTCACAGACAGGCTCGGTAGGGGTTCGGATGAGTTTGCTCGTCGGCCCTCCTTTCGCTCAATACCTGGTTAGCTGTTACGTACAGCTAGTGCCGCTGATGTGCTTGTAGTTAAACCCACTGCCAGCGTATTGACAAGTCTTTAGAGTCCCACACTGAGAGTTTCCCTGCTTCGGGCGAAACGATGTAGAGACCGTATGGTTTTACGGCAGGGTTCGATCATATACGTGTACTAGCTACACGAATTATAATTCGGACGGAAAATACTAGTGGACTTTGGTTTAGGCCGGATTCTAGTATTATATTGTTGGATTATTTTTGTCTCATTGTATTCATATTTTTCGGAATACAGATACAGGTATGTATATACGGTGAGGGGTATTCTTGTAATTTATTACAAGATTACTTCTAGAAGATGACACCTCATTTTAGTTTATAACCATTTTTGTTTAAATGGTTAAATGAGGTGGAGGATGGGGTGTTGTTTACATTTTATTGGAGCATGGCTACTTGGTGACTCATGGGGTGACTCATGGTGTGACTCATGGGTTACTATTAAAGCATGCTTGATATTTTTGTGTGGTGAATTATTGAAGTAGAGGTTTCATTTCTTTAGTTCACAAGACTTAACCATTTTTGTCATGGTTGCTTCACACAACACTCTCATCTCCGTATGCTTTCTTCTTCTACCTCCACCGTAAAATTCTCATATGATGAGAAACCTAGGGTGTTTTGAGACATATTAATCCATCATTAGACTCTACATCCTATACGCTATCTAGTTTAGCTAACTAGGAACCCTAGTCACCTCAATATTGATGTTGAAGCTAGAACTATAAATCATCATGTGGAGCATCTTCGAAGAAGGAGACCGGTGGCCAAACTCGATCCATGACGCCTCATGGAGCTTATGAAGATGGTAGAAGACCGAAGGACACGGATCATTCGGTATAACACTTCTATCACTTTAGTTTATCCCTTAGAAGTTTGCTAGTATAGGTTTATGGTTAGATTGGGGCAGGTTTCATTAACGCCAAGTTTTTATTCAGCACCGACCACGGCTGATGGCCAGGGTGCTGACGTAACCCAACATGGCATCAGAGCCACCCCATAAACCCTACTAGCTAGTTTGCACAAGGTTAAAATATCGAGCGACCGAATTTTCGGAATCATAATTCCATTTTTACATGTTTGATGTCGATTTTAAAACTTGTTCAAAAAAAATCTTTCAAAGCATCTTAAAAATACATGCAGGCTATTAGGAATATGTAAACCCTAGAGGCCATTATTGTATGATATAGTGGATGGTTGGACATATATATATAGAGAGGACTTTCTTGCCTTAGAGGCCATTATTGTATGATATAGTGGATGCTTGGTCATCTATATAGGGGACTTTCTTGCTCAGCATGATAGTATGCTATCTGGTTGCTCTTTATATTAACATGTACACTTGTATTAGTATATTGTCTCTCTGATACATGTTGATAAAGCCCTCAGGATGTTAGCTTGACTACCAGGATGTGATGCGGATCATACTACAGAGACTTGTGTAGTCCACAAGCACATCCTTTAATTATTTCTAGACGAGGGGATATCGAGACAGGGCATCGATATTCCATAGTAGACTAGTGTGTATGTTTCTTAACCCTGTAGGGGGCGATGGTTGATCCCATAACCATTGATGTTTGACATCAAAGATTGTATACAGGTGCTCATTAGAGAATGGGTACACTGAACAGGACTCGCCGAGAACTCTTAGATGGTACCATACTTATCGTCAGATAGCAGTTCTCTGGTGACACTGGTACAGGTTAGTCTGTAGACCCGAGATCGTCATAGAGTCTTATGTGGCTCCCACTGTTCTTTGATTTCCTCCCTACCACGGCTCAAAGGAGTTGTGCAAAAAGGTGGATTTTGGGTACAGTCCCAAGTCACATGAAGGCAGTGAGCGATCGGAGGGGTTTCGTCTCTCTCGGTATTGGGAGTTGATGTTACGCTATGCGCGACTGGTTATAACAGTAAGTCCCTAGCCAGGGCTAATGAGATTTACTGGTAAGAGTTATCAGTAGTTTCGCGAACCGTTATGAGCCATACATCGGCCAGACTTATCAAGTTACTGGGGTCTGACGATTCCACCCCTAGATTCGATATGCGACATATCAGACGAAGAGATCGGACTGTACGGTAAGTGTTACTTATGGGATTCATGTGAGTTTAGACAAGCTTGCTTGCTGATCTTCTATTCGCTCAATACCTGGGTAGCCGTTATGTCTAGCTAGAACCGCTCATAGCTTGTAGATAACTGATGTGATCATTACCTACTGCTGGCGTATTGACGAGTCTTTAGAGTCCCACACAAAAGTTTCCTAGTTCAGGTGAAACGAAATAGGGCAAATATGCTGATATGTGCGAAGGGGCCAGATTAAATACGAGTATGTGATACCGTATTCTAATCTAGCGGTTATTTGTTATCGGTTAGGTTATATGTGATATAACCGGATTATTGAATCAAAAGTTGATTTGATAATGTGATATTCAGATAAATAATATTAGTTGGTTATATGTGATATAACCGGATTATTAAATCATGTGTTGATTTAATAATATGATATATATTTATATTTGATATAATTATATATTAACTAATATTATTAGCTCACTAAATATTTTCTACATAATATATATATATATATATATATATATATTATGAAGCATGGCATGGATTTTCTATTTTTGGAAAATAGAAAATGAGGTGGAAAATGTGGGGAGATATTTTTTGAATGGGCAAGCATGGCTTTGTCATTTATTTTATTCATTTGCTTGCACTATTAAAGCATGGTTACAATTTTTAATGGAAAATTGTATACTTCAATAATGTGTGAGCTAAGAGCCATTCTTTACTTCATTCTACACCTGAGTTTTTTCTTGAGCTCATTTTTTCCTTAGCTCTCTTCGTCTTCCTCCTCACCTCCTCCAAGCTCAATCTCTCACATGTGTTGTAAAACCTTGATCTTTTGAGAACCCTAGTGAGCAAACAAAACACCTACTTCACCATCCAAATTTGAATTAGCAATTTGAACTAGTGTGTTTTCTTCACTAAAGAGTTTAGTGAAGAGATAGCTTGGATTAGCGGAGTTTCGGATGAATCATCTTTAGCATAAAGATCGCTAAAGAAGCTCAATCCAACTTCAAGTGGAGCCTAGTGGATCATAGGGAATACAACCCGGTGCTTTAGAAGAGAAGGACACGGTCTACAAAGGTTGTTGCCTCCTTTTTTTAGTGTAAAAGTTTTTGATATCATGCTAAAAACCTAATCATCTAGTTAGGATTCTAGGTTAGTCTAGCTTAGCACCAATTTTTTTTTAAAATAGCATGCTAGATGCTTCTGAAAACCCAGTGGTGGTGTTAGGGTAGACTTTCATTGTATTAGAGACAAAGCTAGAGATTAGACGATGTTATTAGAAACATGAAACCGAAACAACTCCGAAAACCGAAACCTCAAAATCATGTTTCTGCCGATTTTAAAATGATCTCTGAATTTTTTTTAAACATATGCAGAATATTACATGTGATTTAACTAGAAAACCAGAGAAATTTGAAGGCAAAAATAACCCGGCAAGATTTGTGTTTCAACCGTCCTGGCCAGCCCCTCTGCAACATTTTGTGCTCGAATTTTTTTTTTGTTCTGATGTCTTAGTTTTGGGATTTCAGGTTATGTTTGATTAGCCCGGTTTGCATGAGATGTTAACTTTTCTGTTAAGGCTATTCGAAGTGTTTCATAGCCATGTTTTTAACATCGTTTTGGATTAATGTTTGATATGTGATATAATACTTGGAATCCACAGTTAATTAGTTTTGTGAAAACTAGTTTGTAATTTTAAATCTAGCAATTTAGTCTCTATTGATCGATTGCCACGGAGTTTTGATTCGGATTAAAATTCTGTCGCAATCTCGTATAGTACGCGAATACTCGCCGAATAACTTTGCTAGATAGCCACGCCCCATAGCCCCGACCAAGTGACTGTAGGAGAACCCCGTTGCCAATAGCATCCACTCGGGTGCTCGCTGCCACGGTGTTCCGCCTAAGTGCACTTCATCGACGGCATCGGGGGTGCGTCCATCTACTAAAGTTCCCGACGAGTATTCGATCGAGTAGTCGGGAATCTTGTTGAATTACCTCACTAAGTTATTGAAAAGTGTATTCGATTTGAGACTAAAATGCATGGTTTATGGGTTAGGCATGAAATTCAGAATATGAGATATTCCGGGTTTATGATGTCTACGGAATATGCGGATTCTAATTATTGCAGTTTTTCATTTCTTTTCTACGACCATAAGTGTAATATGTGGGGTATCCCAAATCTCGTTGCTATATATCAACGATATTCGGGATACGCATATTTACTTACGTTGATGACATGTGATGTCATGTGTTGTTGTGATATGTTATATTGGATCGTCGTGATTGAATAGTCGGGTTTTTTTTATGTGAGATGAAAGTTTTTCAATTTTCATTCATGTAAAATTGTATGTAATATTCTTTTATTGAGACACTTCCGGGTTGAGGATGATGTCACCATTGATGTATATTATTTATTTTTCCGCATTATGATAGACCCAAGATGGGGAGGACTAGTAACTGGGTTCTAGAGTCTAGCGGGAGACCATCTCGAGGAGTCAAGACCGAGTCTCCTAACTCTAGAATTTGCAGGATTGATTGCTGCTCTCGTAGGGGTCTAAAGTTGTGGGTTTGGTTATTCATCACGACTATGGAATCCATGTTTTTCATTACTGGCTGAATTTAAATTACGGACCTCCTAATATATCCTATATTTCATATGTTTACTTCTGCTGCTGAGTCCTGTGATGTGATCATATAACTACGTGAGATGAATGCTATATATATGATATATATAATAAATGTTGCTTATGTTTTGCACCTGTGCTAGCCCAGCCCCCGCTCTGCCGTTAGTAAAGTAACCTAATGGTGCATGATGGAGCCCTGTGGCGAATGCGGATGGTATAAGCGTATGTTCTATTTTCGTTTCTTTTCTGTGATGTTTAAAGAAACATAAATGACAGGACTTCATTAATGAGATTAATGGAAAGAAAAAACCTAAAAATGTTGTAGAATCAAGATTTTTAACAAGTTAGCTCTAGTTCTTTCTTTGCATAGCGGTATTCCTTGATGAATATCCAGCACCCCATTCGATGAGGAAAGAGCCGAGATCCTTTCACCGAGAGTGACCTCTTTAGCAAAACTAGCAAATGCTACAACCCACTCCGTTTTTTTTATAGCTTCTATAGTTCGTGCTTTGCATGGTTGTATTCCTTGATGAATATCCAGCATCTCATTCGATGAGGAAAGAGCCGAGATCCTTTCACCGGGAGTGACCTTTTTAGCAAAACTAGCAAGTGCTACAAAAACCGCTCCTTTTTCAAAACACTAGATTCTACAACAATATCAAGTTCATTACGCTAAAGTTTTTCTTCAAAAGCAATCATAGCCCTCCGTCATTTTAGATAAGTGTTATTTAGTATTCATGCTGCGTTTATTGACCTTGTCAAGGCTTAGTGTATGGTAGCTAATTAGTGCTTATCTGCCGTATGTGATGCGATTGGAATAGGATAGTCGTACGGCATTGTTGACCTTGTCAAGGGTCGTGCTGGTGGGTTTAATTCAATCACGAAATGAATGGGTTGAACTTAACTTGCCGTTTATGGTTTGTTGACCTTGTCAAGGTCATAAACCGCATGGGGTAAAATCAAATATTGGGAATTTCAAGTGTTGAAATTTGCAATAAGATTGCATACCTTCTATAAGATATTTGGATCCCAATACCCATTGCGAGTAAGAGTTACTCCTGGGAGAGTTTTCCACTTTACAATTAGCTGATCCGGTAGGTGTCTAAGATAGGTTTTAACGGGGTTATGCCCCTGCAGAAACGAGCTTATTTAATTAGTTCCATGGGGAGACTCCCTCAGAGTACCAATACCTGCCTGCCTGACCGGTTGGCGAACTTATAGGGTGTAATTAATCCCGGCTAATCTTACCTTTTATGGTTTTAAGGAAGATTTGATAAAAACAGTGGGAGCCATCCAGATTAGAAAAGATAATAACCAATCTAATCTTGCAAAGAGCGCACGCTAATACGTTTCCTTCTCTCTCTCCAGGTAGCGACCAATGACATGCCTTAGTTAAGATAATAATATGAATGTATTGACCGAACCCGCTTTTTATACTGAGCTGGGGAACGTTGGTTCCGCTTTTTCTTATGATTGTCATAAGTCTGAGAAAGGAATAGGGGAATATCAGGATTCCCACGCAACCCGATCGAAGAAATGGCATGTTGATGTATCGTCTTCGGGTGGGTTCGTAACCGAGAACTGTTTCTCAATTTGCTCTACGTCCTTGGTATTGGATACCGGATCAGGATCCCACATATGTAATTTGTTACATGGGCTAAAGAGAGGTAGAGAATTGGGAAATGGTGATATGCCTCTAAAAGTAGGGAATGGAGCAATTGTTGCAGCTAAAGCAGTTGGCGAATATCACCTAGTATTACGAAATAGTAATACATTGATTCTGAACGACTGTTATTACGTACGAAATTTGATGTGCAGTATTATATCAGTTTTTTTGTTGCATAAAGAAGGATATAATTTTGTATTATAGGATAATGTTATGAACATTTTCCTAAATTAAGTGTTGATTGGGTTTGGTACGTTATGTAATGGTATATACGTTCTAAATCAACCTATAGTTCTAAACGTACAAAACACATACAAGAGGAAAAGTTCAGAAATGAACGAATCCTATTTGTGGCATTATAAACTAGGTCATATCAATGCGACAAGACTAGCTAAGTTTCATTAAGATGAATATTTAAATCGGTTTGAATTTACATCTTATGAAACTTTCCAGTCATGTCTCAAAGGGAAAATGACCAAAACTCCGTTTGCTGGACACGGAGAATGAGCTACTGAACTCTTGCGACTGATACATAGTGATGTATTCGGTCCTATGTGTTGGATATAGTGCACTCAAAGTCAATTATTGGATCGCAGGCACGTGATTGCAATGATTGAGGGGGGACCTATACCGGTAGGACAGTCTTACTCGAGAAGATAATATGCTATCAGGTTTGTCTTTATCATCGTGTACATATTTTAGGTGACATTACAGATCACTATTACACATTGATAGAGCCCTTAGGATTCTTGCTTGACTACCAGCAGTATGATGGTGATCATATACGTGAGAGTTGGGTGGTTTATAAGCACATCCTTAAAGTGTCCCTAGTCGTGGGAGTTTCGAGACTGGGCATCGATACTCCGATAGTAGACTAGTGTATACGGATCGAGACCCCGACGAGGGGCGGTGGCTGGTCTCACAAGCTATTGGTGTCAGTTGGTTCACCTAAGATAGTATACAGGTGCTCATTGGGTTATGAGTACACCGGACGGACTCGCAGGGGCACCGCTAATTGGTACTATACCTATCATTAGGAGCAGTTCCCAGGTGATATAAGTACAGCTTAGTCCGTTGACTTGACACTGCTACATTACCTCAAGTGTGTTCCCACTATTCTTTGATTGCTATCCTACCACGGATCAAACGAGTCATGCAAACAGGTAGTAGTTGGGTGCAGTCCCGAAGCACTTGGAGGCAGTGGCGGTTAGACAGGATTCGTCTCTTCCGGTATTGGGGGTTGATATCGCGCTGTGTCTAGAGAGCTATTACACAAAGTCCTTGGCCAAGGCAAGTGAGATATACTGGTAGGTAGTCCAATAGTTTCTCAAGGTGTTCTGGGCTACACTCCGACACGACTTATACCGCTATTGGGGGTCTGATGTTTACCATCCCCCTAGGCCCGATATGCGATACTCATAGATGAACATATCGTACTGTACGGAGATTGTCACAGATAGGCTCAGTAGGGTTTAAGGATGAGTTCGCTCGTCAGCTTCCCTTTTGCTTAATAGATGGGCAGCCGTTACGTACAGCTAGTGCCACTGACGTGCTTGTGGTTAAACCCACTGCCAGCGTATTGACGAGTCTTTAAAGTCCCCCACAGAAAGTTTCCCAAGTTCGGATGAAACGTTGTAGAGGCCGTATGGTTTTATGGCAAGGTTTGATCATATACGTGCAGTTTGCACGGATCATGCTGGGACAGATCATACTAGTGGGCTTTGATTTAAGCCAGATCCTAGTATTAGATTTGTTGGATTCCTTTCGTCTTATAGTATTCGTATTCAGTCGGAATACAGATGTGTGTATGTATATACAGATGAGGGGTATTCTTATGATCCGTCACGGGTTTACTTTAGTTGATGCCATTTCTTTTGTTGGATTAAACATTTAGTTTAAATGTTTAGTAGAGGAAAATGTGAGTGCAAGTTTTGTCCATATGCATCAATTCATGCCACATGCACATGGTGACTCATGGTATTAGGTCTAGTGTTGATTATATGTGACATGGATTGATTTTGGAGCTAATTATGATTGCGGGGGATATTTTTGGAGAGAGAGGGCTGCCATGTGATGGCATGGGATTATTCTCTTGGGTTTGATATATATTTGCTCTCAAAAATATCTCACACAATTAACAAGTCATTTTTACTTCACTTGCTTTTTTTTCTTGAGCTCACATCTTCCTCCAATGGCTTCTTTTTCAACCTCCATCCATCCCTCTCATGAGTTGAGAATCCATGGGTGTATTAAGACAGAATTATCACACACTATATCTACTTCATCTTGGACATGTCGGCTAGCAAACTTCAGGTCCGAGTTGCTTTGGTTTTGAAGCGGGAGCCCGTATAAAGAATCTTTGATGTGGTGCTATTTCGACGAGCGAGATCGGAGAGCGAACTTCGTTGGAGCAGCCGCGAGGGGCTTGGGATGGCGACTAAAGACCGAAGGACACGGATCGATCGGTATGGCCATTGTAACATCTTTGTAGTTACCTAGTATAGGGTTAATGGAACGATCCGGGTGATAGGCTGCGTTAGCGCAAGTTTATAAAAGATTTTGTTCCGCGTTTGGCCTCGGATTGACGGTCAGGGCGCTGCCGTAGCCTTACATGGTATCAGAGCCAACCCATTAACCCTTATCTAGCTTGTTTAGACAATGTTAATCTATCAAAATCGAAACAAACCCGATATACTGCACTGCTGATTTCAGTTTCTGTTGATTTCAAAAGTGTCTTCAAAAATTTTTTAAACACCTACAGAAGACTGCTGACATGACCTATAAACCACACCCCAAATACGAGGCACTTCCACCAAAATTTGGCCTAGCACAATGCTCAAATTTCCGAGGAGGCCGGCCAGAATGAAGCTTCTGGGTTTCGTTTCATGGGTGTGCTTTGGTCTCTGGAATCTTGGTTCAGTGGTATTGTTTGTTAAGCCCGGTTTGGATTTGGTTATATCTAGTTGTTTGGGGCTTTTCGGGGTTATTTCAAACTCGATATTATCCAACATTGTTTAAAGTTTGCAGTATTTACATTACTATCTGCGACCGTGAATGTCATTCAAGCGGTAAATCTTGTCTAATTCCTATAGCTCTTTTAGACGGGTTTGCGAACGTGATATTCACGTTGATGTTCTGTGTTGTGCTGTGACGTTGCGGATTCGTCGTGGTGGATAGCTTGTGTGCAATATTAGTGTAGTTTAGATTTATTTGTACATTTGATATCGCGGGGCAAGCGTCTGACATATGGACTGCCGTCACTGCCTGTTTGTATATTATTCTTTTGGGGCACGACCGGGTTGAGGTCGATGTCACCGTTGTTCATATTTTCTTTTCTGTTCTAGGATTACCCCGCGGTGGAGTGCACGGATAGCCGGGTCTAGAGGGCAACGGGCCTGCATCTCATGGCTTTTAGACGGAGGAGGCTTCACTCTAGAATTGGCTGGCTATTCGCTGCACTCGTATGGGGTACAGGTTGAACCAAGGAGGTGTGCTCAAGTTACCGGATTCCATGAAGTGCTAGATGGTCCATTCACTTTGCTGAAGGGGGTTGCCTCGCTTCTGGTTTTGGCGGGTAACTTGCCGCACTCGTAGGGGTCTTGGTTTTCATTGCACAGGCTATCCACACGACCAGGGGAACGTCGGGTTTTAATTGCGGCTCAAAGGAAACCCGGGGCTCCCAGATTATCTGTATTGTTCTGTGATGCTTATTACTTTTCTTTGATGTTGCATTTATCACGCCTGGAGCGATTATTATATATTGATATATATACTAGTTGATGTTCTATATGTTTTACACCCGCGCTAGTCATATCCCCACCCTGTCGTTAGTTAAGTAACCTAACGGGTGATGACGGGACCCAGTGGCGAATGCGGATGGCATATACATACATCATATTTTCGTTCTTTTATGGTGTGATTAATTGATGGGACTGCATTGATTCTGATCAATACAAAAAAACAGACCTATTCGATATTTTTGGAACAATTTTCAAAAATCTATTATTACAAGGACGCTTTCTTTTGTTTTGCATGGTGGTATTCGGTTATGAATATCCAGCACCTCATTCGACGAGGCAAGAGCCGAGATGCCTTCATCGGCAGTGACCCCTTGGGCAGAAGTTTGCGTCAGGGTAATAACTTCACTATAGTCGATTACTTTTGTTTTGCATCGCGGTATCCAGTTGGAATATCCTGCGCCTCATTCTACAGGGAAAGAGCCGAGATCCCTTCACCGGGAGTGACCTCTTTAGGAAAGGTTTTCACCACTATATATTTATAAAAAGCTATCTGGTTCCTTCAACGATATCAAGTTCATTACGTTAAAGGTTTTTTGCCAAAAACCATTCGTAGCCCTCCGTCATTTCAGACGGGTAGCACTTAGTATTCATGCTATGTTTGTTGGCCTTCGTCAAGGCATAGTTTATGGTAGCTGCTTGTTACCTTTCTGTTGTATAGATAAATGTGCTGGTTTGGGACAGTCGTACAGCCTTGTTAGTCTTTGTCAAGGGCTTGTACGGGTGGGTTCAAATTAACCTGGACAATGACGGGTAGAACTTGACATGTGACTTATGATTTTTTGGCCTTAGTCAGGGTCATAAGAGCATGGGGTAAAAATCACATCAGGAGTTTCAAACATATAGGAAACTTGCCAGATATGCGCATACCTTCTGGAGTGTGATAACGTGAGTGGAATCCATCAGGTTATCATGCGATGATAGTTGAATCCTGATTCCAACTGATGAGTTGGTTTACTCCTCGGGTGATCCCGACTAATTCTTCTTTCAGGTTTGGAGGAGAATTTGAGGATATAGTGGGAGGCTTTCTGATTAGATAAATTGATAACCATTCTGATCTAGGTTAGAGTGCATGCAGAGTGTTTCTTTTCTCTCTCTCTTTGGCAGCAACCATGTCCCGACCCTAGACTATAACTCAGTAACCAAGTTAACCGAACTTTCTTAAAACACTGGCTTTTGGATTGTCTGAGTTGCATACATCATTGCCACTCCTTCTTTTACCCTTTGCATTTCTCCAGAACACCCCGTATCACTATGAACATCCACTTCCATTGGATAAATCCATCGTATGGTTATATACGAATTCGAAGGAACTTGTTCCAGATTCGAGGATGGATTCTGGTTCTAGAGAAATTGAATAGGATTATTCAGATGTCTTTTCCTTTTACCTTCTCTCAGGTTGTGAGTACTCCTAGGATTAGGAGAGGGTACACCTATTATGCTTATTGGATAGTTTTCTTCCAAACCATAGGCAGGTGCTGAATGGTAGGGAAGAAAGAAAACCAATCAGCCTAAGTGTGGTGTACAGAAGGTAATAAGTAAAGACAAATAAAGGGATTAAAAGGAGGGCAAAGTAAATTGTGACTGCTATCGTTCACAACCAAACCACATATTTCATCGCCACTCCTACTTCACCTTTGTATTTCTCCAGAACACCCCGTATTACTACGAACATCACTTCCATTGGATAAATCCATCGTATGGTTATATATGAACTCGAAGGAACTTGTTCCAGTTCGAGGATGGATTCTGGTTCAGGAGAAATAGGAATAAGATTTATTCAGTTGTCTTTTATCTTTAACTTCTCTCAGGTTGCGAGTGCTCCTAAGATTAGGATAGTACACCTATTACGCTTATTGGACAGTCTTCTTCCAAACCATAGGCTGGTGTTGAACGATAGGAAAGGAAGAAAACAATTTAGCCTAACAATGGTGTACAGAAGGTAATGAGTAAAGACAAATAAAGGGATTTAGGAAGATAGCGAAGAAATATATGGTTACAGTCATGAATCTGATAATCGAAGAGGCATTACTAGGAATACCCGGTTACCCCTTCGAAGCATATTCATGTTTCAGTTTCACTATGCATTGTTAATTGAAAACTGATTTCCCAATTAGATCCTTACTCCAGGGTATGTATTTACCAGGTATGATTCTCACATCTGTATCGTTTTACAGATGATGAGTGGGAGTAAATTATTGGAAATTAGGTGATCATCCTCATTATATCGGGATTCGTTGTAATGAGTGATATTTGAGGAAATCGCCTGGGTTTTTGCCGGATGGCAAATATTTGGTTTTGAATATCCGTTGTTATGCACCAATTTCAAACTGATATATCTGTACGTTTATTTTATAAAGTGAGATATAACTTTTTGAAATTATATCCATGACATTTACCTATATCAGTTGATGGTTAGGTAAGGAGCATTCAACAGGGGTGTAATTCTTCATAACCATAGTACAGTTTTCAACCTACGACGCACAGGGTTTAAGTTATTCAACTCAGGGGACTTATAAAAAGCATTGTATATTGTCCAGTGTCCATTAAGACAGAGGGGTTGGTCCTTGTACTATATTCTGTTTACTTATGACTTCTCTGGTTTTTAGACAAGTGTTTCGTAGAAATACAAGGTCTAAGTTTTGAGAAGTTATAGGTATAAGAGTAAAGTAGAGAAATACGTATTGCAAGTATCAGGATTCTTCAAGGTAATCGGAGATGTAGATACTTGTGTTTGGTATTCAGTTGATGGTAATGATTTTAAGAACTTGCTTCAGTTTTTCAGGTTACTCATAATTGGATGCACTCCTAAGTTGAAAAATGTTGATTGGCCTCTCTCCATTTAGTTGACATGCACTGGAGACAGCTGCATGATTGAATTTGGCTCCAATTAAATCAGTGCCTCTGTTTCTATATTGTATATAGAATGGATCATATCTTAACGATGTTAAGCTATATGGAGTTGTCTGGCTTATGCTTAAAACCAGACCCTGGATAACCCAAGGCATGTTTCTGTAATGGCTATTTGTGGGTTAACTCGGGTTATGACAAGGGTTAACTTTCTACTATCTGGAAGATCAATAGTGATATGGTTCTTGACTCACCATAGTTTTAGGAAAATGGACATTTTCAGAAAACAGTAGTGGGAGTATGGTAGAACTGGAAGTGATTCCAGAACCGCAAACGATTACTGATAATTTAATAGGACCTAAAGATTCAATTAGGTTTGACATTCCATTAGCCACTCCATAGATATGGTGGGTAACCTCAGGCACCCGAGAGGTACTCCGGTTTCCTCAAGGACGGTGACAGGGAGGTTCTTGTTTACCCAGACTTGCTATTACCACGTTTCTAGACTATGAGATCCGGCAGAAGGATGAATATAGCGTCATTCTAAAGTAGCTTTAGAAGTGCACGTGTATATGATTCTTCCAGAGGGTTGTTGTAGTCAGTGGGAGCAGCGAAAGCATAGTGGACAAGTAGCTTGTGTCTATTTATTGACTAAAGCAGATAAGCGGAGATAGATCATCTATTTTTGATGTGACAGTCATGGGTTTTGACTTCATCAGAATAGGAGATGGATCTGTTAAGAAGGTAGTAGGGTGTGATATCCTGGTATTTGGATGACATACACATAGTAGGAAGTAAAATTCCTATACTACTGTCACAACCCGAAATGGCACGTGACTAGCACTTGAATCATATGAAGTCTATAGGACCCCATCTAATTCAAGTAAGCCAAGAAATCCCAGAAATTTAAACCATTTTAAAGAAGAAGTGAGGATAACATATCTTTAAAGAAAGTGGTTTTAAATAATATAAGCCGAAGTATTGAATTTTTAAAACACCAAGTCTTTTCTGAAAATTTCGGCAGAGTTTTCTTTGTAAATACTGTCCCCAAAAGGGTACAACATGCATAATATGAATAAAGGCATGCCTAAGATGGAACTAGCTCTTCGTCCATTGACGGTCACAACCACGCAAGCAATATAATATACAACGCCAATGGCGAGGATCAAAACTATAAAAGGAAACTCAAATCATCATGAAAACCATAATAATACAACGCGCGACTCTAAGGTCGAAATAATATACAACAGGTCTCTAAGTCAAATAAATAATACAATCTAGTTGATGGAGTTTCTAGATATAACAGAGTATAAATAAGGTACAATGGTGGTCACGATACAAGTGAACCCGCCTACCAAAGCAATCACCCAGAATGAAAGCAGTGTGCCAGCAAGCCGCAACGAAACCTGTACGGCAAAACCTGCAACAACTGTGGCACAACGAGCGTGAGTTGCCAACTCATGAGTAGAAAACACCACAGAGCATAGATCGTATGTATGACTCAATCCTAGGTCAATACGATCAAATATATATATAACCTCAAAATGATAAAGTCTGAAGCATGATAAGGTAGCAAGGGTAAACATCTGAACATAAGTGTAATACCATGTACTCGTGTCAGTGTCTCAGATAGTAACATATCATAAACATGAGGTCTGAATGCAATATAATGAAAACAGAATGCATCATGTATGAGAAATTTGTTTTCTTTGTTTAGAGAGATTTCTGTATTTATATAAATCGAGGTATCATCAATGAAATCAACAAGAAATCAGTGCCAAGTATCGACACGAAACATAAATCCCAATATCTCAGTATCTCAATATCTCAGGCTCCGGCAATCCGGACTGGCCTGTAACCTCGAATCTTAATATATAGGGCTCCGGCTATCCGGACTGGCCCATAGCATCAAATCTCAAAATCTCAGGCTACGGCTATCCGGACTGGCCTGTACTTCGATCGGTATCCTCCGAATATCCATCGAGTCACAATACAATCACCGGTCAGTAGTGCTCCCCTGTCACAGGCTCAACGCCATCATCTGCGATCTTCTTGCCCCGGGGTACCGTATCGGGTCCACCATGCACCCACAGACGGTTCCTCCTCCTCCTCAAATCGGATGTATGATATCGCTCAAGGGCCGAAAAAACTCATGGTGGACATATCTCAAATCATAATATGAGAAAACCGCACTTTTATCTTTTAAAAATGATAAATGAGTTTATAAAATCTCGCGGTTTCTCCAAATTCAGAAATCTCATGGAAAATCTGAAATCCAAAATGAAAAGTCAATAATAATGAATATTGTCTCCGACAATCCGGACTGGCCCTTATAACGATGCATGACAATTGAATATATAAATATGCATGAAATAACGATCAATGAATGCAATAATGAACTAGCATATGAAATAATAGCATATTGAACTATCAGCTAGCAAACGATAACAATAGAGTAATATTCTCTAAAGTGTATGTGACGTAGCAATTACCGATGAAGATGTGTGTGAGCCGACAAGTAAGTGTACGTGGAGCATACGCATCATCGGTAATGGTGCTGGTGTCCTAACAACAGGTTTCATCATTACTCACAAAAATACATATAGCCATGCAATGCAATGTGAACAGCAGAATAAATGGCAAATGAATAGTAAAAGAAGCGATAATATGCGGAACATGAATAATAACGTAACAATAATGAATCTACATTACTATATATGTATCATACCGTTTTGCCATTTGAAATAATACAAATCGTGGTGTTTTGAAAATAAGGCTACGGTGTTTTTAAGAAAAGGTACGTCCTTTGAATTATCCGTAGAATCCCGTGTCCTGTCTTTAAAATATTCACGATTCGTTAGTTTTGAAATAGGTATGACTCAACTCTAGTCTAACACCTACAAGTAAACTACAGGCTAACCGAAAAGGTAAGGAAACCACCTAAATCTGAGTCGATATATATAAATATAATAGTCCGTGATCACGCCTCAATAGTATCACATACGATACAACATATAATATGACATTCTCGAGTCAAGAGTGTGGATCTATCATCAATATATAGCTCGTACGGTTAATCCATCGTACGGCATCTCAAATCTGGGTATGGGTCAATTATCGCATTATCTCATTATTTACATGGTATCCTTTTCATCATATATCATAAACTGTGGGTACTGATCTAAGTCTATTACAATACTGATACCATCTACAAATATATATGCGTGTGTATGAAAACACACCGCCTAAAGACCCACTATACTAATTACGTCGTATCTCATAATACGAACCATATCACATCACCGATCTCATTGCACCATGCCCAATCTCATCGACTCATCTCCAAATACCATATACTATCCCCATCCTCCATGTATATGTATATGTATATACATAGTCTCATACCTATGTGTGTATATATATATACATATCCCCATATATGCATAAGTAATAAAAGTATGCAAGTGTGTGTGTGTGTGCGTGTATGCAAATCACAACTCTAGGGTTCGCGAATAATAAACTAACTAAACACTATCTTACAAGTACACTATACTAACCCAAAGTAATTTCATATCACATCCGTATATATATAATATAATTATAATGCATTCGTGTTCTATACTACGAAACTGCGCGGGTGCTGTACGCCATCCACCCGACTTCCCCCGTAGATATATATCTACTCACCTTGATCATCGTTCGCCGAACTCGATGTCGTCATCCTCTTCTTCATCATCCAAAGTCTACGTAGGGGTACCTACATACCAATACACAATCGTAAATGCGTATTAAAATCAAGTCGGAAAACCAAAACGATACACGAAACGTACATAGGTTAAAACCTATAACCTCGCATGCAAAACACGACCAATAACCCTAGTCGCTGACGTTCAAACGTCACGCGACGGAATACAATATCAAATACCAAATCTCAATTCAATAAAAGCTGCAAAACGAAATCAGAAACTTGAAAACTTGCTCCAGATTTTATCCTGGGTGAAATTTTCCAATTTTGCACATGTTAAGGGCCTAGTTTACAAGAGAAAAACCCATGGACCAAACACTGATACAATGCACCCTACCGTGGCCGCAAATTGCAGCCAGGAGGACTAAAATTGCGGCTTGGAAGTTGAATCAGGAGCTCGGGGTAATAGGGTACACTCCAGGTTGCCTGCTTGTCTCACTATGTTTGCTAAATAATTTTTAGGTCACCCGGATGTTAGCAGGTCTCTAAATAGCCTCTCAATTTCCACAATTTCCCGATATCGGGGTTTCTAGGTTTCTGAATTGGGGTTCTATTCTACGGTTTAGCCCACTATGCAATCCCTATAGGGGTCTAAGGTCACTACTAAGCCACAATTTCACCTTTAGATTCAAATCAAACACTAATTCTCAACTTGGAATTTTCTAAGTTCACAAAACCACTCAATATCGATACTCAACATGTATGGATGCTTAAGGAATTGAAATACAATACAAATGATACAGAAATTACCTCATTTAGTAACTCAAGAATTTTCTTGAGTTGCCTCAAGTGCTCAAAATCCGATTTTTCTTGGTCCAAAGTACTTGTGATGGTCTTGTGCACACTTTTAATGAAATGGAGATGGAGTTTTGATAGGTTTTTGATGGAGTTGTGAGGAGATAGAGGGGGGGAAGGAGGCAGTAGCCATAGGAGAGGGAGTGTGAATGATGAAGAGGAAAATGGAGGGAACACAATGGGAGACAAGTCAAAAACCCCCTCACCTCACTCTCTCTTCTCTCTCTTGCCTATGCTCTTTATTTTATTCCAATTCCTTTTTCTTTTGTTTTCTTTTCTCTTTTCTCATTTTAAAAAACAAAACCATGCAATGAAAATAAGAAAAGATCATGGTAGCATAATCTAAAAGGTGTAGTATGACATGGGGGCATGTCATGTGCACAAATCCGGATTAATGCAAGATTAGCGATATTTAATCGCGATTAGCATTAAAATGGAATATAATTAATTACAAAATTTCATAATTTGCTTAAAACAAATAAAACACCTCATTTCAGTAATTCCTATAATTTTCCAAATATTTTCTCATTTATCGGTATTTAATTATACCGCCATAATAAAATATTCATAATATTAATTATTTAATTATAAAAATTCCAAAAAATAATATTTTATTTTTTTGAAATGTTACAGTCTTCCCCCTTAAAGAAATTCGGTCCCCGAATTTAAATTTAAACTCCCCCAATTTCTAAAACATTTCAGTAAAATGATCAAATCGTCGGGGCTCCGAAATTTTGAATACATAAAACGCATCGTAGTGCAATGCAAGCGCATGAAAAATGAGCAGATAACTCAAAATCAAAACTCCGTCAAGCATCCCGCTATCATCGGAGTTATAGCGAAGTCACCAATGTCAAAGCCCAAGACGAAAACCAACATGATATACATCAACAATGCAAGTAAACATCATTAAAACATCTAAAAGGAATGCATGCTAAACTCTTTTCAAATTGCTGTGCGATGCGCGAATCACTGCACAGTGGCGGACATCTATTGTAAGAAAATAACTATATGTATATATATATATATATATATATATATATATATATATATCCTTTGTTGAACATACACGTCCCGCCGTTTTGAAAATAATCTAGAAGGGTTTCCTCTGTTAAAAGTTTCATGTCATCTCGGATACGTAGGTAAATACTGAGACTATGGCTCCATTTTGGAAATCCTTTCGATAGCTATCAATGCATGCAAAAATATATTCAGGTACTGTCCTTGGACTAGCCCTGCTCAGCTACTATATCAAATAGTAAATATCATAAAACATGCTGCTCAAGGGAAATCAATCCCAAAATGTATATAGAATGCCGCGTGCGTCAGGTGCGCACGGAAATCGAAATCCGTGAATGTGCCATACATGTGCACAGAACAAAATCTAAGTGCAACGGGTGTGCATGAAACACCTGTTAAAGGCAACGGGTGTGCCTGACACCAATATCAAGTGCATCTGATATGCACGAAGAATCTCGATTTTGTGCATCTGGCGTGCATCAAAATCACATCAAGTGCTCAAGCATGCGCAAGAATCCAAAACAAGTGCACAAGGTGCATGAAAACAAATATCGAGTATCACAATCGAATACGACGGTATACAACACATCTCAATCCAAATCCAAATCAGTATACCGTGGTATATGATCTCACAACCATGTGCATCTGCGTGCACAAACTCGAATCAAATTACTAAAAGTGCATGAAAACTATGCCGAAAACATAAGTCAAATCACATGCATACCATAGGTATGAAATCAAAATCAGCATCTAGAATGACATCAAATAGAAGTCAAGTGCAACTGTAGTGCACAAAATCTCAATCATGTAAATAACTACCCAAAATACCGAAATCAAAGATGGCGGAAATAGTCCCACTCTAGCACATCCCCTAAAGATCTCTGGCCAACTGTCATGGTCACTCATAACATATCTCGTTGACGATGCCGAACTCTGGCCTACTGGGTGTGCGTAATATGACCGCTCCTGAGTACAATTCTTCTTGTATAGTATTCTTGAAAGATCTTGTCGATGTCTCCCCCAAATCTCGTTTCTGTCAAACTTCCCGGAAGTCATCACTCTTCACTAAATCTATTTCTTGTTTCGGAACGGCTGCATACTCATCGCGACTCCTTCTGAAAGATATATCCATCTACAACGCCTCTGCATGCATATCACATCTATGATGTCAGCGGAGTGAAACGTCACCTCATCAAGATCTCGTACGAACCTCTTACTCCACTTTTCTCTAATGTCGACTGATTCGGACTCGTCTCTTCGTGGCTGTATGGACTGCGCTCCAAAGGCTATACTCATATCTAGAGTCTTCCAAGCAATGTATCCCATCACATGATAACCAAATGACGTCGAACCTTTCGATCGATTTGTCAAGGTTTCATGATCCCTCAAGAGCTCAACACCTTGAGTAAAGTATAATAGTATTCAAGTAAATGCCACAGTACCTATGGTCCAACCGTATAAGGGCAAACCCAAGCCTCATCAATGCACCACTGAACTTCTGTAAACCCTAAGGTTTCAGAGCGTTCTCATAGTCATTATATCGAGTTAGGGTTTCATTCTTCTAGAGGGTCCACGGAAATACTTGCATGTTCTTCCGAATACTTTAAACTTGGAAAAATGGGTTTATGACATTCGATCGTCTTCTACCGACTCCCAACGTACCTGCGTGAAGTCGTCTCTAGCTGGAATCAATCAATCTGATGACCTCACATCGGGGTAGGCAATGAATCACATGTCATATTCCTCCTTGGGTGACTAGCGATCTTCTATCATATCTCTAAGTATATGCTCGTGCTGCAGTAGCACCAACATCTGGGGCGATATCTCGTTATTCGCAGCAGCAACTGACTCATTTGTCTGTACGCTGAACAGTGCCTCAATCATCAAATAATCGGTGCATCGACGGTCATCACATTCTGGCTGACCTCTAGCAGTAGCCTGATCCTTTGGTGCTAATCTGCATGTCCGAGAAATCATGTAAAAGCGATCCATCAAATGCTCATGGCGCGAAAACATAATAGCGACGCATCTACGCAAATCGTATGTCCCTGAAATCACTCCCTAGTCAGTCCTCGTCCGTGACGAGTGACTTTTCATTCTTTGCGTGCGTTTTGAAAAGATAGATTTTGAAATCAAAGAATATTTTACCGCAATCAAGAACGACGTCGCTTGGTAGCTAGCCGGTGAGTACGGGTTGGTCCACAGGGATTTTGTGTATTCTCAATTTGTTCTAACGAGTTAATTCCAAACGGTGTTGGATTGATTATCACTAAAAATTAAAGTTGATTTAAACTAGGATTAGGATCTTGCTATGGTTAGATTTAGGTTAAGTTTGGAAATTTAAGATTTCCCACCGCTTTCAATGCCCTAATTTAGATATATTTAGGTGTTATGGTAATAATTAATAAAGGGGATTTGTACCACCGGGGAGAAACGATATTTCTTCCTCTAGGTTCTTGTCCTTCCTTTCTCAATTCTTACCCTAACCTCCATGGAAAACATATACAACCGGTCTTTTAAACTACGGCATCACCGCTACCTCGTGGGGTAGGGTGCCGTAGGGAGCGGTGTATGTATGTATGCATGGAGTCCTATGAATTATTATGTGATGGGCAAGAAAGGGGTGAGAGATTTTCATCTCTCAAACCTTCCCTATTCCTAACCCTAACAAGTGAGGAACTACTCACTCATTAGCGAATTAATAAATATGTTCTAAACTAATTAACTGGGGCAGATAATAAAAATTATACTAAGGCAGAAATAAAATTAAGAACTAGGGCAGATAATAAAAATCTTACTTTATTTGATGGCACTCTCCAAACATTTACACCGAATTAAAATTCTGAATAGATGAAATAAAAAGAGGCATACCTTAAAAAGAGGTTTATGGTTTCTATTTATAGATCATAGAAATCCTAGGGTTACATTCGATGCATATCTGCATTTACAAATTTGCCCCTAAGAAGCCTAGTCAACGCACCGCCAAATCGTCAAACGACGCACCGACACGGGCATAGCACGGCCGCGGAACCACGGCCAAAACCCATGTTTGGCTGCGGATCCGCGGCCATATGAAGGGCTTGATGGCTCAATTTTCTATGGCTTCTGTCTGTTGCTATTGTTTTCTGTTTTCTTCAGTTTGTTCTTCAGAGTGTCTTCTAGTTCTCTTCCAGATCTCCACAGTGAATAATGTCATGGACTTTACCGTTTGCTTCATGTCGAAGTCTTGAACATTGTGCTGCCTTTGTGCTTTGTGAACTTGTTCATTTATCCTCATTGTCCCTCAAAATGTAGGCATGATCAAGATTCCACCATTTATCGGTCGTAGTCTCACTTTTGTATCATCTTTTCATCAATTTCACTGTTTTTGTTCCGAGAACCTGTAACCTGCAACTATGTAGCAGACATGGATCAAAAGCACCTGTTTATTTGTAAAATGAATAAAGATGGGGAATATAATAATGCAAAATTGTGATATGAACAAATACCCCCAAACTTATCTTTTGCTCGTCCTCGAGCAAAACTAGTTTTATTCTCGAAAAAGACCTAGCCTCACTTTCGCAGGGAAACGCGATTGCACTGAGCTCGTGCAACAAGCCGTTAAACCTCTAGGTGTCCCTAGTAGGAGGAGTGTTGTCTCCTGAGGGTTTTCAGCAGATACTACCCACAAAATCCTATCAATTCGGCCAATTGAATTTTATTCACCAATTAGGTTTTCTAACAAGAAACTCTATTATCTTTGACACAGAAATTATCCACCCGTATTTTTCACGCTTTCTTATAATTTAACCTAAGATTATATATGTTCTTGTAAATTTACTTAGCTTTTAGCATCTTTTGAGTTTTCCTTCTAGGCTTCTATCTCAACTTAGGAATTTTTATCATCTCTACTAAATATATAAGTCCTATTTTTCATTCCTATCTCTCATCCAAACCCCAATCATATAGCCCCAACGTGTGTGTATGTATCCCCCCTACACTTGGAAATTCAAATCAAGCTATTATACTCTTGTCCATCGTCCAAAGTACTTCTTAATTGGTGAATTTTTAGATGAAATTTGCTCACACATCCTTCATGCGACCGTTAATACTTCTTGAGGTACCAACGACCGATTACATAATGTGTTTGCACATTAAAGCATAATTCCTAGTCTTGTAACACCTAAGGTTTTAGCAGTGACTCCCAAACCAGTTAGTCTAACGCCCTAGGTGATAAAGCACCATCGCTATATATTTTTTATTTTACGCAACCTTAAGTAATTACAAAACCAATGTTCATTTTTTTTATATCTCTTTATTCACACTTATAATTTTATTTTCCTTCATACTAATGATTTTAGACAAGAGCATTTCAAGGTCTCTTCTACTATTCCAGGTTTCAAGGTGCGTGTTTGTGCAATTTGTATGGTATATATTTTCAGAATTTAGACTTAAGCTTAGGAATTATTTTTCAGATTTATACTTTAATAAAAATATCAATACTCTTCCTTTATTTTGACTTAGCCCAAGAAGTGAACTCAAAATTTACCTATTTCTAAGTAAACTACAAAGACATATATTTTCTACCGTTAAATTTTAAGAAAGGTTATTTTTAGGGTTTTTAATTTACTAAGTCTAGGATCTAGTTGTTCCTAGCTAGTTAACTTTCTTGTCAAACTCAAGTCAATTATGACCAAAATTAAATTTTTAATTTTTATATTTTTTAAATTTTTTTCTTTTTTTATTTGATTTTTATTTTTCTTTTTTTTTTCCTTCAAAATTTTCAATTTTTATTATTTTTATATAAGGACGCAATGCAGAATTTAAACATGCAAAAGAAAAAGAAAAAAAAAATATATACAAATTTTTTTTAAAAAAAAGTATGCAATACAAAAGATAACTATATACAACCACCAACTCCCCCAAACTTATCCAAAGCAGTGCCCTCACTGCTCGGCCCCACGCCGCGCTCTCGAGCGTGAACATGAACGCTCCTCCCTAACCAGCAAGGTTCGAATCCCCTGCTCTACCTCCGTCAACCGCGGCGGGATGGAGGGATCGAGCGGCAGAAAAGAGGTGGCGGCGGCTAGGGTTTGAGAGGAAAAAGTTTTAGGGTTAAGAAACACAGAGAGGGGTCGGGGCCTTTATATAGGGGGGAAATTTGTGGATATTTGCAAATAAACCCCTCTAAAAAAAGAAAATTATTTGCAAATAAAAAAATTTATTTTATTTATTTAATCAGTAAATTTACAAAAAATACAATAAAAATTTTATTTTTATTTTTTCAATTTTTTTTATTATATATTTTTTTATTGTTAAAACAAAACAAAACAAGGTCCGCCCTACAAAACTTAAGTTAAACGATGTTATATGTCAATGCCAAACTTTGCAAAGACCAAAAGTCAACACCAACCAGTTAAAAAATTTATCTTTGTAAAGTATCGGTCGGTGAAAGAACATGTTGTACAGAGCCAAGAAGAAGTGGGGAAGAGATAAGTGGTGGTATGGAAAGTGTCTACATGTACGTGGAAGTGAAGAGATAGTAGTTGATGATGAATAAAAACGAGAATGTGAATGATCAAAAATCAGTGGAATATTGGCATTCTCGTAGTGTATTAGAAGAAAAGGGGATGGTTCAACTTCTATAGGGTGAGGTTGATTAACCACAAAATCCCCGAGATGTTTCTGTGGATCCTTTACTGGCTTGGTATCATCCATCAGATGTATATGATGTTCAATTATGAGGGAATTAATCTCCTCGATGTCCGCCATAGTCCAGCCAAAAGCTTGCCGGTTATTTTGTAAGACCATTATAAGGGCTTTCCTTTGCCCGAGGGCTAGAGAGGCCGATATGATAACGGGAAAGGTCTCATTCTCACCTAGGTAAGCCTATTTAAGGTGAGACGGAAGAAGCTTGAGCTCGAGTTTCGGAGGTGAAACAATTGAAGGTAAAATTGGTGAAACTATCTCGTACTCGAAGGATTCCAACAATGGTTCGAAATCACTGCAAGCAACTGAGTTGGATGAAAATTCAAAAGACTCATACTCGGGCGGTGAGTCGTCAAAATCGTCCGAAAAAGTGAAACATTCGTAATCGTTATCGGTTGTGAAAACTGTGTCAGATTCAAGAAGGGACGCACTAGTGGCGTCAAAACTGTTGTAATCAAACATAAATTTTTCAAGCTCGCAGTCCTCCTGCGTGATTTCGTAGATCGAGCAAACTTCTCGCGTACTAGCTTTAGGCACGGAGGGAAGACTTCCTATCTTGTAAATATTGAACTCACTAGACATCTTTCCGAAGGATAGAGTCACAGAGCCATTGCGACAATTGATTACGGCATTGGAAGTGGCCAAAAATGGTCGACTGAGAATCACCGGAATTTGGTTTTGTGGGTTAGCAACAGGTTGTGTGTCCATAACAATAAAATCAACAGGGAATATGAAGTCCCCTACCTTGATCAACACATCCTCTAACTCACCCCTAGGATGGGTGATTGATCGATCAGCCATTTTGAGAGTACAATGAGTGGGTTTAAACTCTCCAACACTTAATTGCTCATACACTGAGTAGGGAAGCAGGTTAACACTAGAACCAAGATCTAAAAGTGCGCGATTGAGTGTCTTATCCCCAATTGTTATTGAAATTGTAGGACAGCCAGGGTCCTTTCATTTTTGGGGCAAGGGTTGAGGTTGGTTAATAGCATTGCTCACGGCACTAGCTACTAGCACTTTCTTGGGTATCTGAGACTTTCTCTTCGAGGTGCATAAGCCCTTTAAGATTTTCGCGTAAGAAGGGACCTGTTGGATTGCATTTAAGAGAGGTATGTTTATGCTAACCTGTTTGAATAACTCGACAATCTTCTCTATTTGTGGAGTTGGTTTATTGGATCTCAACCTGTATGGAAAAGGAACATTTTGAAAATTTGTTGAGTCCAATGTGTGTGGAGTAGATTGAGGAGTTGGAACGGATCCCTGTGTGGGTGTGTTCTTAAAGTGAGAAGTAGGTCCGTTCGAAGTAGAAGAAGTAGAGTCTTGTGAAGAATGAAGAACAGGCTCTGACGAAGAAGATGAAGATGAAGAAGAAGAGGATGAAGAAGAAGAAGATGAAGAAGAACCACCAGCAGGGGTGTCATTACTAATACCCACGTTATTGTGCAACACTCTTCCAGATCTCAACGTGGTTGTGCAACACTCTTCCAGATCTCAACGTGGTCACAGCATTTACATTATGATTTTATTGTTCATATGCAACATGTGCGTTATGTGTGTAACCGGGATTTGGCAATGGTTGAGATGGAAGCTTTCCCTTTTCTCGCTCGCTCAACGCAGCATTTAGTTGTGCAATTTGGGCCTCAATAGATTTGATACTTTGATCATGTGAAGCACTGTTGTGCACCAAAGACTGAATGGAAGTCTCCAACCTTGCAGCGGATTGTGTAGATTGTTTTAGAAACGCATCTAGACTTCTTTCTAGCGAGGTAACCTTATCGTCATTTGGTTGAACAAAATTATTTAAAGGGTAAGAGTTGTTGGGCAAAAAATTGTTCATTTGGTTTGGGTAAGGTTGTGGTTGGAAAGGTTGCTGGTATTGAGTTTGTTGTGGTGCTTGTTGTTGTGGAGGAGGAGGCCTTTGAAAGTTGTTATTGCCTTGGAATTGTTGATTTTGATTCCAGGAAAAATTTGGGTGACTCCTCCAACCAGGATTATAAGTCGAAGAGTACGGATCATTTCTTTGTCTTTACTGAAAGGCAGCATTAACTTGATCTTGTCCTTGAACAGGTGGATTGTAAGGACACTCTTCAGTAAGATGTGATGGATCCGAACAACAAGCACAAACAGTTCGTGGGGATAAAGCTGGGGCAGGAGAAGGCGATGAGATTTTGGTCTCAATTGCTTCTAGCTTTTTCGTAAGTGCGGCCATTTCGGCATTCATTGCTATCGACATATCTAATTGATGTATGCCTGCCCTAGACTGACCAACACAAGAAGATGAGGTGGCCTTGGTGCTTTCCCACTGAAGTGTTTGTTCAGCAAGATCGTCGAGAAACTGCCAAGCTTACTCGCTTGATTTTGTTAGAAAGTGACCTTGACAAATGGTTTCTAGCAACTGCTTCGTTGCTGGGTTCAATCCTTCATATAATGTTTGGCAAAGTTGCCAATTCTCGATACCGTGGTGAGGGAATTGAACAAGTAGGTCTTTAAATCTTTCAAAACACTTCCAAAAAGGTTCGGAAGGAAGCTGCGAAAATTGAATAATCTTATTGCGAATTCTCGCGGTCTTGTGATGTGGGTAAAACTTTTTTAGAAAAGTTTTAACAAACTCTTCCCAATTTTTAATTGAGTGTGATGCTGTGCTGTAGAACCATTTCTCGGCTAAGTCACATAAGGTGAAAGGAATGACCCGAAGCCTTATAGCATCATCAGACAGTTGTGTTGTCTTCATCATTGTGCAAACGTTTTGGAATTTGTTTATGAAGATATAGGCATCTTCGGATTCCAGTCCGTGAAATTTTGGCAACATAATGATGAAGTGGGGTTTGATCTCAAAGTTATCCCCATTTGCCGGTGGGAGTGAAAGACAAGTAGGTAAGGCGGTGCGAATAGGGTAGAAAAGATCCTGGAGCGCGATTCGTTGAGGAGTTTCAACAGGTGGGTGTTGTGGGTTATTCTCACCTAGCGGAGGTGGAATCAATCCCGCGGGTAGGGGGTTGTTAGGATTAAATCCCTACATCTCCTTAGAAGACTAAGAATGTGAAGGTGAAGGTAAAAAAGTGGAAGGAATTTCGACTTCGGAGTCGAAAGTGTTGTCAGTCGGTACCAACGAGACACGGACTAATCGGTCACTAGTGTCCCTGGTCCAATCGGACATACACTAAAGAGGTACTGTAGTCAAAAAGGTGAAAAAACAGAAGGTGGGGGTAAGAAAACGTCAATGGAAAGAAAGTGGGTGTAAGTGGGGTGCACGGATTTCTTAGCGACAAGTTGCAAGTTTTTGTAAAAAATTTTCCTTTTCTCTTTTTGTGTTTTTTTATGTGGAGCTTTTTGCAAAGAAAGATTTTCGATAAAAGACTTAGACACACATTCAATAATAAATGCACAATCAAGCCTAGATCTAGGGTCACCTAGGTCAGCTAGACAGCTCCTAACTGTTCCAAAGGGCAAGAAGTAGGATCTCAAACCGCCTCTTCACCGCCAATTGTGGCCAGGTAAGCACAAGTAGAGAAAGGAGGGATCCGCTCATGAATCACCGTGAGACGGGACTTTTAAAGTTACCTTTCCCTACCTGTCTAGCCAAGGCACCACAAAGTCAGGTTAGGATCAACGGTCGATGCCTACAACTATTCCTTTGTTCTATTGAGCGCGAAGTCCTTAGGCCTGAGTCTAATCTTTTTTAATTATTTGATGGTCAATGCAATATGCTTTATGTGATTTTTGGGGTCCTGGGAAGGGTGATGAAATCCCCACCCAATCTGGATTGGTGTTCAAGCCCCTTAAAATCAATTTAAAATATACAAAGCAGTAAACACAATCACTTGCAAATAAATTTTTTTAGCGCGGCACAAAGAATCCTGCACAAGATCAAGTTATTAGAGAAGGGGAGAAATTTTTGGCGCAAAGAATCCTGTAGGAAATTTTTACAGAGGAGATAATGGGGTTGCAGAGAAGAAGAAAGGGAGCTTACAGAGGGATTTCGGGTTGCTGACGTCAGCAACCCGCGGCGGATCAGCGGCGGAAAGGGGGTTCCGGCGGCGAAAACGTGGTATACTGTGCAGTTCAGATCCTAAAACTTTTCTGTTCCTTTGTTCTGATTGTCCTCTGCATGGTCAGATCTACTGTTTTCAGTTTTGCTCTCTGGATTTTTCCAGATCTAAATTCATTCGTCGGTCCTGCAAAATTCAAACGAAATACCCTTCAAGAAATAACAAGAAGATAAAATTTTTATATTTTTTTAATTTTTCAGTTTTTATGAATTTTATGATTTTATATTAACCTGAAATTGCAAAAAGAAAATACTACGCCATCCCCGGCAACGGCGCCATTTGATTTTTCATTCTTTGCGTGCGTTTTGAAAAGATTGATTTTGAAATCAAAGAATATTTTACCGCAATCAAGAACGGCGTCGCTTGGTAGCTAGCTGGTGAGTACGGGTCGGTCCACAGGGATTTTGTGTATTCTCAATTTGTTCTAACGAGTTAATTCTAAACGGTGTTGGATTGATTATCACTCAAAACTAAAGTTGATTTAAACTAGGATTAGAATCTTGCTAGGGTTAGGTTTAGGTTAAGTTTGGAAATTTAAGATTTCTCACCGCTTTCAATGCCCTAATTTAGATCTATTTAGGTGTTATGGTAATAATTAATAAAGAGTATTTGTACCATCGGGGAGAAACGATGTTTCTTCCTCTAGGTTCTTGTTTCCTCTAGGTTCTTGTGCTTCCTTTCTCAATTCTTACCCTAACCTCCATGGAAAACATATACAACCGGTCTTTTAAACTACGGTATCACCGCTACCTCGTGGGGTAGGGTGCCGTAGGAAGCGGTGTGTGTATGTATGCATGGAGTCCTATGAATTATTATGTGATGGGCAAGAAAGGGATGAGATCTCTCAAACCTTCCCTATTCCTAACCCTAACAAGTAAAGAACTACTCACTCTTTAGGAAATTGATAAACATGTTCTAAACTAATTGACTGGGGCAGATAATAAAAATTATACTAAGGCAGAAATAAAATTAAGAACTAGGGCAGATAATAAAAATCTTACTTTATTTGATGGCTCTCTCCAAATATTTACACCGAATTAAAATTCTGAATAGATGAAATAAAATGTGGCATACCTCAAAAAGAGGTTTAGAGCTTCTACTTATAGATCATAGAAACCCTAGGTTTACATTCGATGCATATCTGCATTTACAAATTTGCCCCTAAGAAGCCTAGTCAACGCACCGCCAAATCGTTAAACGACGCACCGACACGGGCCTAGCACGGCCGCGGAACCGCGGCCAAAACCAATGTTTGGCCGCGGATCCGCGGCCATATGAAGGGTTTGATGGCTCAATTTTCTATGGCTTCTGTCTGTTGCTATTGTCTTCTGTTTTCTTCAGTTTGTTCTTCAGGGTGTCTTCTAGTTCTCTTCCAGATCTCCACAGTGAATAATGTCGTGGACTTTACCATTTCCTTCGTGTCGAAGTCTTGAACCTTGCGCTGCCTTTGTGCTTTGTAAACTTGTTCATTGATCCTCATTGTCCCTTAAAATGTAGGCATGATCAAGATTCCACCATTTATCGGTCGTAGTCTCACTTTTGCATCATCTTTTCATCAATTTCACTGTTTTTGTTCCGAGAACCTGTAAGCAGCAACTATGTAGCAGACATGGATCAAAAGCACATGTTTATTTGTAAAATGAATAAGAATGGGGAATATAATAATGAAAAATTATGATATGAACAACGAGTTCATGCTGACGCAACTCTAGCCCTAGCTCTCTCTGCCCCTGTAATCGTGGCAGCAAAACCATAAACCAATATCGATGAGGATAGATCATAAGAATGAATATAATGTTATGCAAGGAAATGTACATCCTAAGGCTTCTTAAGCGGAGTATCGTATCGTAAGTATGCCGCGGAACATACACACGGTATGTCACTCTTCTTAAGTCACCTACTCCATCAACCAAGGTCAACCTACGCGAAAAAATTTAGAGTCTAATACTCCCTCGACCAAGTCTAAGTTCCGTAAGGTCAAGCCTAGATTCCGTATATATACAAACGCTCTAGGCTCCGCATAGTCAAACATAGACTCGAACTAAAGTTAACCAAGCGTTCTAATACCAACTTTGTCATGACCCGAAATGGCACGTGACTGTCACTTGAATCATATGAAGTTTATAGGATCCCATCTAATTCAAGTAAGCCAAGAAATCCCAGAAATCTAAACCATTTTAAAGAAGAAGTGAGGAAAACATATCTTTAAAGCAAATGGTTTTAAATAATATAAGCCGAAGTATTGCATTTTGAAAACATCAAGTCTTTTCTGAAAATTTCGGCGGAGTTTCCTTTGTAAATACTGGCCCCAAAAGGGTACAACATGCATAATATGAATAAATGCATCCCTAAGTGGGAGCTAGCTCTTCGTCCATTGACGGTCACAACCACGCAAGCAATATAATATACAACGCCAAGGGCGAGGATCAAAACTATAAAAGGAAACTCAAATCATCATGAAAACCATAATAATACAACGCGCGGCTCTAAGGTCGAAATAATACAACTGGACTCTAAGTCAAATAAATAATACAGTCTGGTTGATAGAGTTTCTTGATACAACAGAGTATAAATAAAGTTTAATGGTGGTCACGATACAAGTGAACCCACCTACCAAAGCAATCACCCGGAATGAAAGTAGTGTGCCGGCAAGCTGCAACGAAACATGTACAACAAAACCTGCAAGAACTGTGGCACAACGGGAGTGAGTTGCCAACTCGTTAGTAGAAAACATCACAGAGCAGAAATCGTATGTATGACTTAATCCTAGGTCAATACAATCAAAATATATATATAACCTCAAAATGATAAAGTTTGAAGCATGATAAGGTGGCATGGGTAAACATCTGAACATAAGTGTAATACCATGTGCTCGTGTCCGTGCCTCAGATAGCAACATATCATAAACATGAGGTCTGAATGCAATATAATGAAAACAGAATGCATCATGTATGAGAAAACTGTTTTCTTAATTTAGTGAGATTTCTGTATTTATATAAATCGACGTATCATCATTGAAATCAACATGAAATCAGTGTCAAGCATCGACACGAAACATAAATCCCAATACCTCAGTATCTCAATATCTCAGGCTCCGGCAATCCGGACTGGCCTGTAACCTCGAATCTCAATATTTAGGGCTCCGGCTTTCCGGACTGGCCCATAGCATCAAATCTTAAAACCTCAGGCTCCGGCTATCCGGACTAGCCTGTACTCCGATCGGTAACCTCCGGATATCCGTCGAGTCACAATACAATCACCGGTCAATAGTGCTCCCCTGTCACAGGCTCAACGCCATCATCTGCGATCTTCTTGCCATGGGGTACCGCACTGGGTCCACCATGCACCCACAGACGGTTCCTCCTCCTCCTCGAATCGGGTGTATGATATCGCTCAAGAGCCGAGAAAACTCATCGTGGATATATCTCAAATCATAATATGAGAAAACCGCACTTTTATCTTTTAAAATGATAAATGAGTTTATAAAATCTTGCGGTTTCTCCAAATCCAAAAATCTCATGGAAAATCCGAAATCCAAAATGAAAAGTCAATAATAATGAATACTGGGCTCCGGCAATCCAGACTAGCCCTTATAACAATGCATGATAATTGAATATATAAATATGCATGAAATAACGAGCAATGAATGCAATAATGAACTAGCATATGAAACAATAACATATTGAACTATCAGCTAGCAAACGATAACAATAGAATAATATTCTTTAAAGTGTATGTGACATAGCAATTACCGATGAAAATGTGTGTGGGCCAGCAAGTAAGTGTACGTGGAGCATACGCATCATCGGTAATGGTGGTGTGTCCTAACAACATGTGTCATCATTACTCACGAAAATACATATAGCCATGCAATGCAATGCGAACAGTAGAATAAATGGAAAATGAATAGTAAAAGCAGCGATAATATGCGGAACATGAATAATAATGCAACAATAATGAATCAACATTACTATATATGTATCAAACCGTTTTGCCATTTGAAATAATACGAATCGTGGTGTTTTGAAAATAAGGCTACGGTGTTTTTAAGAAAAGGTACGTCCTTTGAAATATCCGTAGAATCACTTATCCTGTCTTTAAAATATTCACGATTTGTTAGTTTTGAAATAGGTATGACTCAAGTCTAGTCTAACACCTACAAGTAAACTACAGGCTAATCAAAAAGGTAAGAAAACCGCCTAAATCTGAGTCGATATATATATAAATATAATAGTCGGTAATCCCGCCGCAATAGTATCACATACGATACAATATATAATATGACATTCTCAAGTCAAGAGTGCGGATCTATCATCAATATATAGCTCGCACGGTAAATCCATCGTACGACATCCCAAATCTGGGCACGGGTCAATTATTGCATTATCTCATTATTCATCTGGTATCCTTTTCATCATATATCATAAACTGGGGGTACTGATCTATATCTAGTACAATACCAATACCATCTACAAATATATATGCGTGTGTATGAAAATACACCGCCTAAAGACCCGCTATACTAATCACGTCGTATCTCATAATACGAACCATGTCACATCACCGATCTCATGGCACCATGCCCAATCGCATCGACTCATCTCCAAATACCATATACTATCCTCATCCTCCATGTATATGTATATGTATATGTATATACACAGTCCCATACCTATGTGTGTGTGTGTGTATATATATACATATGCCCATATACGCACAAGTAATAAAATTATGCAAGTGTGTGTGTGTGTGTGCGTGTATGCAAATCACTACTCTAGGGTTCGCGAATAATAAACTAACTAAACACTATCTTACAAGTACACTATACTAACACAAAGTCATTTCATATCACATCCGTGTGTGTGTGTATATATATATATATATATATATATATATAGTATAATTATAACGCATTCGCGTTCTATACTATGAAACTGCGGGGGTGCTATACGCCATCCACCCGACTTCCCCCGTAGATATATATCTACTCACCTTGATCATCGTTCGCCGAAGTCGATGTCGCCATCCTCTTTTTCATCATCCAAAGTCCATATGGGGGTACCTACATACCAATACACAATCGCAAATGCATATTAAAATCAAGTCAGAAAACCAAAACAATACACGAAACGTATATAGGTTAAAACCTATAGCCTCGCATGCAAAACACGACCAATAACCCTAGTCGTTGACGTTCAAACGTCACACAACGGAATAAAATATCAAATACCAAATCCCAATTCAATAAAAGCCGCAAAACGAAATCAGAAACTTGAAAACTTGCTCCAGGTTTTACCCTAGGTGAAATTTGCCAATTTTGCACATGTTAAGGGCCTAGTTTACTGGAGAAAAACCCATGGACCAAACACTGATACAATGCACCCTACCCTAGCCTCAAATTGCGGCCAGGAGGAATAAAATTGCGGCCTGGAAGTTGAATCAGGGGCTCGGGGTTCTAGGATACACTACTGGTTGCCTGCTTGTCTCACTATGTTTGCTAAATAATTTTCAGGTCACCCGGGTGTTAGAAGATCTCTAAATTGCCTCTCAATTTCCACAATTTCCCGATATCAGAGTTTCTAGGTTTGTGAATTGGGGTTATAGTCTATGGTTTAGCTCACTATGCAACTCTACAGAGGTCTAAGGTCACTACTAAGCCACAATTTCACCTTTAGATCCAAATCAAACCCTAATCCTCAACTTGGAATTTTCTAAGTTCACAAAACCACTCAATATCGATACTAAACATGTATGGATGCTTAAGGAATTGAAATACAATACAAATGATGCACAAATTACTTCATTTGGCAACTCAAGAATTTTCTTGAGTTGCCCCAAGTGCTCAAAATCCGATTTTTCTTGGTCCAAAGTGCTTGTGATGGTCTTGTGCGCACTTTTAATGAAATGGAGATAGAGTTTTGATGGGTTTTTGATTGAGTTGTGAGAAGGTAGAGGGGGGAAACGAGGTAGCAGCCATGGGAGAGGGAGTGAGAATGATGAAGAGGAAAATGGAAGGAACATAATGAGTGACAAGTGAAAGACCCCCTCACCTCACTCTATCTTCTCTCTCTTGCTGCTCTTTATTTTATTCCAATTCCTTTTTCTTTTGTTTTCTTTTCTCTTTTCTCATTTTAAAAAACCAAACCATGCAATGAAAATAAGAAAAGATCATGGTAGCATAATGTAAAAGGTGTAGTATGGCATGGTGCATGTCATGTGCACAAATCCGGATTAATGCAAGATTAGCGATATTTAATCGCGATTAACATTAAAATGGAATATAATTAATTATAAAAATTCATAATTTGCTTAAATCAAATAAAACACCTCATTTCAGTAAATCCTATAATTTTCTAAATATTTTCCCATTTATCGGTATTTAATTATACCGCCATAATAAAAAATTCATAATATTAATTATTTAATTATAAAATTTCCTAAAAATAATATTTTATTTTTCTGAAATGTTTATTTTTCTGAAATGTTACAACTACGATCGGTTATACTGTGGTTGTCACACAGTAGTTTCTCCATATAGGTTATGGATATAATATCAGACATTCTGGTTACTAAATCTATGGTTTTAGATCTAGATTTGGAAGTTCCCCAATCTGGGTACTTAGACAGTATTCTAAAGGTGTTTTAGAATGGATGACTTCTGGCATGGTGGTGTACCTGGAGGTGATGGAGACACCATCTCTGAAGGTGTCTTACATACTAAAGGGGAGAGGGATGTGCATGATTGGCATATCACTTGCTTAGGCAATTGAGTCAATCATGAGATGTCAAATACCATATCAGATGTTGTTTTTTCACTAGCCGCAATAAGTTGATATTAATCCAATCCTGGAGAAATGTTCGGAAGAAGTTTTAGAACATAAGTGCATGTTCTAGGGTTTTGATAACGGCAGCCTCTTTCGGGAGACGGTTATCATTCCAGGCTTCCAAGGTGACCTAGATGACAGAGTGACTATCAGAGTTATAGTTTTCCCTCTGATTAGGGGCAGTAGTTTGGACAGGTGGTCCAAGCAGATACTGAGGGAGGCATGGCACAGGATACTAATTAAATCCAATTTACGAAACAGTCTAAGAAGTTTGCTGGATTTGAAGTTCATTTGTGAACTAGGTCCCATCCGATATCCAGACATATTCTAAGATAAGTATTGCTCATTTCGGAAGATGGCTTTCTCCGTGAACTTGAGATTAAGAGAGACATAGAAAGAAATATCAGAGCGGATCCACTCACTGAGGATATTTCTCGAAAGCAATAGTTTCACAAACGATCTTTATGAAACTGATTAGTAGAGAAGTTGGGTTTTCAGTATCACAAGGGCTGTGAGTATGCGACACCGCAATAATTAGCCTTAAGTGTAAATGGGAGATTATTGGATATAGTGCCCTCAATGTCAATTATTGGATCGCTGACATATGATTGCAATGATTGAGGGAGGACCTATACCGGTAGGACAGTCTTACTCGAGATGATAGTATGCTATCTGGTTTGTCTTTATCATCGTGTACATACTTTAGAAGACATTACAGATCACTATTACACGTTGATAGAGCCCTTAGGATTCATGCTTGACTACCAGCAGTATGATAGCGATCATATACGTGAGAGTTGGGTGGTCTATATGCAGATCCTTAAAGTGTCTCTAGTCATGGGAGTTTCGAGACTGAGTATCGATACACCGATTGTAGACTAGTGTATACGGATCGAGACCCCGACGAGGGGCACTGGCTGGTCTCACAAGCCATTGGTGTCAGTTGGTTCACATAAGATAGTATACATGTGCTCATTGGGTTATGAGTACACCGGACGGACTCGCAGGGGCACTGCTGATTGGTACTATACCTATCGTCAGGAGCAGTTCCCAGGTGACATGAGTACAACTCAGTCCGTTGACTTGACACTGCTACATTGCCTCAAGTGTGTTCCCACTGTTCTTTGATTGCTACCCTACCACGGCTCAAAGGAGTCGTGCAAACAGGTAGTACTTGGGTGCAGTCCCGAAGCACTTGGAGGCAGTGGCGGTTAGACATATGATTCGTCTCTCCCGGTATTGGGGGTTGATATCGCGTTGTGTCTGGAGAGCCATTACACAAAGTCCTTGGCCAAGACAAGTGAGATTTATTGGTAGGTAGTCCAGTAGTTTCTCAAGGTGTTCTAGGCTATACTCCGACATGACTTATACCGCTATTGGGGGTCTCACGTTTACCATCCCCCTAGGCCCGATATGCGATACTCATAGACGAACAGACAGGACTATATGGAGATTGTCACAGATAGGCTCAGTAGGGTTTCAGGATGAGTTCGTTCGTCAGCTTCCCTTTCTCTCAATATATGGGCAGCCGTTACGTACAGCTAGTGCCACTGACGTGCTTGTGGTTAAACCCACTGCCAGCGTATTGACGATTCTTTAGAGTCCCACACAGAAAGTTTCCCAATTTTTGGTGAAACGTTGTAGAGGTCGTATGGTTTTATGGCAGGGTTCGATCATATACGTGCACTTCTGCACGGATCTTGATCGGACAGATCATACTAGTGGGCTTTGGTTTAAGCTGGATCCTAGTAGTAGATTTGTTGGATTACTTTCGTCTCATAGTATTCGTATTCGGTCGGAATACAGATGCGGGTATGTATATACAGATGAGGGGTATTCTTGTGATCCGTCACGAGTTTACTTTAGTTGATGCCATTTCTTTTTGTTGGATTAAACATTTAGTTTAAATGTTTAGTGGAGGAAAATGTGAGTGCAAGTTTTGTCCATATGCATCAATTCATGCCACATGCACATGGTGACTCATGGTATTGGGTCTAGCGTTGATTATATGTGTCATGGATTGATTTTGGAGCTAATTATGATTGTGGGGGATATTTTATGAGAGGGCTGCCATGTGATGGCATGGTATTATTCTGTTGGGTTTGATATATATTTGCTTTCAAAAATATCTCACAAAATTAACAAGTCATTTTTACTTCACTTGCTTTTTTTTCTTGAGCTCACATCTTCCTCCAATGGCTTCTTCTTCAACCTCCACCAATCCCTCTCATGAGTTAAGAATCCATGGGTGTATTGAGACAAAGTTATCACACACTATCTCTACTTCATCTTGGACATGTCGGCTAGCAAACCTCATATCCGAGTTGCTTCAGTTTTGAAGCGGGAGCCCATATAAAGAATCTTTGACGTGGTGCCACTTCGACGAGCGAGATCGGAGAGCGAACTTCGTTGGAGCAGCCGCGAGGAGCTTAGGATGGTGGCTAAAGACCGAAGGACACGGATCGATCGGTATAGCCATTCTAACATCTTTGTAGTTAGCTAGTATAGGGTTAATGGAACGATCCGGGTGATAGGTTGCGTTATCGCAAGTTTATAAAAGTTTTTGTTCCGCGTTTGGCCTCGGATTGACGGCCGGGGCGCTGCCGTAGCCTTACATGTCTACACATGCAAAAAATGGTTACTCTTATTTCGTTACATTTACTGATGATCTCTCAAGATTCGGACATGTCATCTTGTTGAAACACAAATCTGAAGCTTTTGAGAAATTCAAGGAATATAAGAACGAAGTTGAGAACTAGATGGGTAAAAGTATTTAAGTCCTACGATCTGATCGGGGAGAAGAATAATTGATCATAGAATTCAGAGGCTACTTGAAAGAGAATATGATTCTCTCTCAGCTTACTCCTCCGTATACACCACACCATAATAGAGTATCGGAGCGGAGGAATCACACCCTATTAGATATGGTGCGCTCTATGATGAGTATTGCTGGGTTACCTATTTCCTTTTAGGGTTAAGCACTTGAGACAGCTGCATACCTATTGAATCAAGTTCCATCAAAATCTGTGCCTAAAACACCATATAAGATATGGAGTGGAAAGAGACCATATCTTAAACGAGTTAAGATATGGGGTTGTCCGGCCTATGTCAAAAAGCAAAATCCGGACAAGCTCGAGGCAAGATCGGTTCTTTAAAAGTTTGTGGGAGTATCCAAAGAATTCACATGGATACCTTTTCTACCATAGTGAGGAATAAAAAGTGTTTGTTGCTCAACATGCCACCTTTTTAGAAAAGGAATTTCTTGTAACAGAAATTAGTGGTAATGAGGTAGAACAAGAAGTTCCAGCTACAAAAACTACAACTGACGATTTGATAGAACCGGAGGATCCAATGTCTACGACGAACCTCAGCCACTCCGCAGATCTAATAGGGTTTCTCATCCACCTGAGAGATACTAAGGTTTTCTCATAGACGATGGGAGCGAGGATTGCATCATGGAAGATGATGACCCAACTAGTTTCGAGCAGGCTATCATAAGTGGGGACTCTATGAAGTGGCTAGATGCTATGTGATCTGAGATGGAATTCTTGTACACCAAAAAAGTATGGACTTTGGAAGTTTCTCCTGAAGGGATAAAACCCATCGGGAGCAAGTAAATCTTTAAGAAGAAAATTGGTGTAGATGAAAAGGTTGAGACCTTCAAAGCCAAACTTGTTGCTAAAGGTTTTCGTTAACGACCTGGTGTCGACTATGATGAAACCTTTTCTCATATCGCTATGCTTAAGCCAAACTTGCCATAGCTGCATACCATGACTACGAAATCTGGCAGATGGACGTCATAACCACTTTTCTAAATGGTGAGTTATAAGAGAGCATGTACATGACACAGTCAGAGAGCTTTGTAGACAATGGGAGCAGCGGAATGGTGTACAAGCTGCTTAAATCCATCTACGGATTAAAGAAAGCATCACGGAGCTGGAACATCTGTTTTGATGAAGCTATCAAAGAATTTGACTTCATCAAAAATGTAGATGAACCGTGTATATACAAGAAGGTAGAAGAGAGTAAGGTTGTCTTCCTCGTATTGTACGTGGATGACATACTCTTGATAGGAAACGATGTTCCTATGCTACACTCGGTCAAGCTCTTCTTATCACAAAAGTTCACCATGAAAGATCTAGGTGATGTCTCCTACATCCTAGGGATAAAGATCTATAGAGATAGATCTAAGCGGATGTTGGGATTGTCCCAATTCAGGTATATAGACACCATACCAAAAAGGTTTAGTATGGAAGATTCTAAGCATGGTAATTTACCCTCTTGTTTAGGAATCACTCTCTCCAAAGAGATGTCTCCTAAAACTGATTTAGAGAGGGCTCACATGCAAGCGATAACCTATGCTTCTGCAGTGGGGTCAATCATATATGCGATGTTATGTACCAAACCAGATGTAGCTTACTCACTAGGTGTAGTGAGCAGGTATCAATCAGATCCTGGAGAAAAGCACTAGATAGCTGTGAAGAACATTCTTAAGTACTTGAGAAGGACTAAAGAAATGTTCTTGGTGTATGGTAACGGTGAACTCCAGGCGGAGTCCTTTACCAATTCGAGCTTCCAGAATGATAAGGACGACATAAGTCTGTCTCGGGTTTTGTCTTTACCCTCAATGGAGGGGCGGTATGTTGAAAGAGTTCCAAGAAAGATACCGTTGAAGACTCGACGATGGAGGCTGAATATATCGCTGCCAACGATGCTGCCAAAGAGGCTGTCTGGATGAAGAAGTTCATTGCTGAACTTGGTGTGGTTCCATCCATTGAGCATCCAATACCTATGTATTGTGATAAAAATGGAGCTGTGCTTTTGGCCAAGGAACCTTGGTCTCATTAGAGATCTAGATATATTCTTAGGCGGTATAACCTTATCCGGAAGATAGGAGATCAACGGGAGATCGAGGTCAGGAGAGTTGACACGAAGGACAATATAGAGGATCCACTCACGAAGGCCCTTCCTCAGACGCAATTTGAGAGACCTTTTGGGATGTTGGGTATGAGATACTACAAAAACTGGCCTTAGTGCAAGTGGGAGATTGTTAAGAATATATATGCCCTAGATGTCATTATTGTATGATATAGTGGATGCTTGGATATATATAGAGAGGACTTTCTTGGTCGACATTATAGTATGCTATCTGATTGCTCTTTATCTTAATATGTATACTTGTATTATTATATTGTCTCTCTGATACATGTTGATAAAGCCCTTAGGATGTTAGCTTGACTACCAGGATTGTGATGCGGATCATACTACTGGGACTTGTGTAGTCCATAAGCACATCCTTTAATTGTTCCTAGTCGAGGGGATATCAAGACAGGGCATCGATATTCAAGAGTAGACTAGTGTACGTTTCTTAACCCTGTAGGGGGCGATGGTTGATCCCATAACCATTGGTGTTTGACATCAAAGATTTTATACAAGTGCTCATTAGAGAATGGGTACACTGAACAAGACTCGCCGAGAACTCCTAGATCGTACCATACCTACTGTCAGATAGCAACTCTCTGGTGACACTGGTGCAGGTTAGTCTGTAGAACCGAGATCGTCATAGATTCTTGTGTGGCTCCCACTGTGCTTTGATTTCCTCCTTACAACGGCTCAAAGGAGTCATACAAATAGGTGGATTTTTGGTACAGTCTCGAGTCACATGGTGGCAGTGAGCGATAGGAGGGTTTCATCTCTTCCGGTATTAGGAGTTGATGTTGCGCTATGCTCGATTGACTTTAACAGTAAGTCCCTAGCCAGGGCTGATGAGATTTACTAGTAAGAGTTATCAGTAGTTTCTCGAACCGTTATGAGCCATACATTGGCATGACTTATCAAGTGACTGGGGTCTGACGATTCCACCCCTAGACTCGATATGCGACATATCAGACGAAGAGACCGGACTGTATGGTAAGTGTTACTTATAGGCTTCATGGGAGTTTGGACAAGCTTGCTTGTTGATCTTCTTTTCGCTCAATACCTGGGTAGCCGCGTACCGCTGACGGCTTGTAGATAACTGATGTGATCATTACCTACTACTGGCATATAGACGAGTATTTAGACTCCCACACAGAAATTTTCTAGTTCAGGCGAAACAAAGTAGGACATATATGCTGATATGTGTGGGGGGCCAGATTAAATACAAGTATGTGATACCGTATTCTAATTTGGCGGTTATTTGTTATCAGTTAGGTTATATCTGATATAACCGGATTATTGAATCAAGTGTTGATTTGATAATGTGATATACAGATAAATTATATTAGTCGGTTATATGTGATATAACCGGATTATTAAATCATGTGTTGATTTAATAATACGATATATATTTATATTTGATATAATTATATATTAACTAATATTATTTGCTCACTAATTATTTTCTTCATAATATATATATATTTATATATATATATGAACTATGGCATGGATTTTCTATTTTTGGTGTCACGACCCGAAATTTGGCACGTGATCGGCATTTAAACCACGTAACGTCTACAGGCGTAACACAATTTAAGTAAGCCGAAAACACAGAAATCTAAACCATCAAATGTAGTAAGTGATAAGAACATTGTTAAAAACTTTTAAGAATCTCAAGTAAAAATCTTTAAAGCTTAGGTTTATTTTCTTAAAAATTTTCGCAGCATCTCCTTTGTAAAAGTAGCCCCGAAACGAGTACAAACATAAGATATAAGTAAAGCAACATGTGATATAAATAAAGCATCCCCAGAAGGGAGCAAACCATGCCCAAAGGCGGAAACAACCACCACAAGCAGATATACAACGTCGTAGCGATGAAATAGACAATATAGAGTGAAAACAGTATAAAAGATAAAACTGCATAATAAAAGCCGGCTCACACGAGCACGATACCCAGAGTCACAAATTAATATACAATATCGTCCTCACATCTCGTCTCTAAGTCAATACATTAACTGATAAATGGAGAGTACTAGATACAATAAGATATATAATGAACATTATCGGATAACCGCAAAACCCACATATAGCAAAACGGCTCACAGCCAGCCGTAGCGGTATCCGCTGCACAAAGATACAAAAAGATAGCCCTGCTGCAACTACTCTGATGGTCAACCTGCAAAACACTGTGGCACGACGGGGGTGAGTTGCCAACTCGTGAATAGTAAATAATATCATGCAGGTAATCGCAGGTATGCACGTACTGCGATAATCTATCACATGCAAACTGATAGTATCAATATGGTAATGTGGATATGCAACAATCATGAAAGGTACTCTATCAGGTACTACAAATACATGAAGCTATGCATATCAATGAAGGCTGAGTGTGGGATAAAACATATCATCATCAATGAATCATCATCGTGGAAAAATCAGGGTCCATCAACGACACTCCAAATCCCAATACCTCAGACACCATCACTCTGATCGGCCCTCATATCCTGTAAGTCTCATTGAACCTGAGTGCCCAATATCGGCACTCGAAAACATCATGAAAACTCATGTCCAATATCGACATGTAAATCTTCATACCTCGACTCCATCTGCGGGATCGGCACGTGGGCTCCGGAAGAATGGGTCGGCCCATATGTATTTCATAACTCCGGTCGGTATCTTCCGGATAACCGCCGAATCCAAATACTATCGCCGGTAGGTAGTAGTCCCCCTGCCAGGCTCATCGGCTAATCCATCAACATACCTTTCTTGCCCCGGGGTACCTTACCGGGCCCACCATGAACCCGTAAACAGCCTCATCCACTCCTCGCATCGGGTTTCTAACACAAGTCTCAGAACCGAGAAAACGCATGGTGGACGCACTGAAATATCATATCGAGAGAAACCGGATTTTCGAAACAATACATACATTCTTGAAATACTACCAGGGTCCTCAAATCCATAAATCACATGAAATCCGTATCTCAATGCGTAAACCCATGAAATATGATATATGCAACATAAAACAGTAATATAAGCATATCTAGGGAAAACCGCTCTTTTAAATGAGTCAAGTTTGTAAATATATCATGCGGTTCCTAATTTCTCCGAAATCCAATGCAATATCATATAAAAGTGAACATGTAGCTATAGCAGGGTATGTATAAGTATGTAGGTATGCATGCATGCGACATTTCATATGCGCAATGGAATAAGAATCAATGTCTTAATATCAATAACCAATACAATATCACATATGTATATATGTTGTGCGTGTCATGGCAATTACCGACGGTGTGTGTGTAGTATACAATTAGTGCTCGTGCAACATGAACCGTCAGTAACAGTGTTGTGTCTCAATAATACTATGTTCGTATACAATAGGAAAATAAGGTATGAAACAATGGTACACATGCACAATCAAGGTACATATACTTATAACTAATAGTCATATCATTGAATCTAGCCCCGACGCATAACGCCATACAGGAGATTCCCCCATAGATGTTAAATCTACTCACAGATAATCTTGAGCTAAGTAAAGCCAACCACTTACTTTCCCTTCTTTACGGCATCCGAATTCCCCGCCTGCGATCCTAAAATAATACAACAATATAACAAGTGCACATTAGAAATCGACCAATAACACGTGCAAACTACGTTTGACCGACGCACCAACTCCAATCAAACTCTCAAGTGTTCATCTAGTGGCTAACGTGCATAGCGACACCCCGAAACCGACCCAAGTGCAGCAGCTACACAAAGTACACGAACCGTGTCGGATAACATAACGCGCGAAGTCGAAACACTAGAAACTAGTAAAGTGATCCCAGATTTTTTATACTGTTAAATCATAAAAATCTAGCAGTGCCAAACACTCTAAAATAACTGCAGACATCTACCCTATAAATCACAAACCCCAACTCCCCCAAACACCCGAGCTCGCCGGATTTCCCTCTATTCTCGCCTGCCAAAACCGATTAGGTGGGGTTCGTGCTTCAGGTGTACACTCAGGGTCACTAGTACTATACTTCTACATTGCTAGATTTTCCAGTATACACTCGGGGTCACAGCAGATCACAGAGACTCCATAATGACACTAAAAATACGATATGTGCACAAAACTATACCTTTAGTGTTCTAAACAACAACTACAACGCAACACAATACTAAAAACGCCTAATTAACAGTTTAGAGGTTATCCCTATCCACACTTGCTCAAAAATCCTAGTTTTCCATGCTCCAAGTCATCTTAGTGGCAAAATCATGACTTGAGAAGTGTTTTAGTGGGATTAAATGAAGGTTTGCTTGGTTTTTGTGATGAAATGGTGAGGGTTTCAGTTGAAGGAAGAGGAGAAGAAGAAGAATTGAGAATGTGATAAGAATGAGAGATTGAAATAAGATAAGAATGAGAGGGGTGAGTGTAGGGTGAGTGTAGGGTGAGTGTACCCTTACACTTACTCTCTCCCTCACTTCAATAAATGCAAGCATGCTTCCTCCATGACTCATCTGGCTACCTCTCCCCTTTCCAAAACAATTGGATAACTCTCACAAAAGAAATGATAAGTGCAAGGTTTGTATGGCATGAATTAATTTAGGGTGCCACACTTAACAAGGTTAACACTAATTAACCCCCACGTGACCATGCACAAGTGTGTGCAAGCCAAAACAAATAATAATAAAATATTGATTTATCGTTATAAAATGTGAGAAAACTATTTTGGTAATCTTTTTATTAAAAACCCGCATTATCGCTTAATTAACACTAATCGCATTCTAAGGTGTTACAATCTCCCTCCCTTAAAGAAATTCGGCCCCAAATTTAAAATTCTTACTATGCGTACCTTCAAAGAGATGAGGGAATTTTTTCCGCATCTCGCTCTCGGCCTCCCAAGTGATCTCCTCACTAGATGGGCTACGCCTAAGAACCTTCACAGATGGCAAGACCTTTGACCGAAGTTTCTCCACCTGCCGATCCAATAAAATTATCGGCTGCTTGGTGAACGAAAGATCGCGTTCTAGCTGAACGGTCTGGAGTTGAATCATGTGAGAAGGGCCGCGAAGGTATTTGCGAAGTATCGACACAAGGAATACGGGGTGAACATCCGGAAATCTGGGCGGAAGTGCCAAACGATAGGCAACGGTACCGACTCGCTCAAGGATCTCAAGAGGACCAACAATTCTGAGACTAAGTTTCCCTTCTTCCCAAATCTCATCATGTCCTTCATCGGAGAAATCTGTAGGAATACATGATTCCCCACTGCAAACTCAAGCCTGCGACGACGACGGTCGGCATAAGACATCTGTCTGCACTGGGCTGCTCTCATCCTGTCCTGAATCAACTGGATCTTCTCCGTAGTCTCTTGAACTAGCTGGGGTCCAAAAATCCTGCTCTCGCTGAGTTCGGTCTAACAGACTGGCGATCGACACTATCTACCATACAAAGCCTAAAAAGGTGCCATCTGAATCGTCTCCTGATAACTATTATTGTAGGAGAACTCTATCAATGGCAAGTGACGATCCCAATTGCCAACAAAATTAAGCACGCACGCACGAAACATATTCTCCAGAGTCTGTATAATCCTTTCTGACTGACCATCGGTCTACGGATGGAAAGCGGTGCTAAAGCTCAAACAGGTACCCAAGGCTTCTTGAAGTTTCTGCCAAAGACGGCTAGTGAACTGGGTGCCTCTATCGGATACAATACATGAAGAAACTCCATGCAAACGCATAAACTCATCAATATACAACTGAGCATACTGAGCATAACCGAAAGTGCTCTTCACTGGAAGGAAGTGAGCCGCTTTCATTAACCAGCCAACAATCATCCAAATGGAGTTATACCCTTGACTAGACCTGGGTAGACCCACAATGAAATCCATGGAGATTTGCTCCCATTCCCACTCCGGAACGGTTAAAGGTTGCAACTCCCCTGCCGGTCTCAAATGCTCAGCCTTAGATCGCTGACAAGTCAGGAACCTCGACACGAAATCCGAAACATCACTCTTCATCCCTACCCACCCGTAACAATCTCTCAAGTCACGTTACATCTTGGTGGGAGTTAGGTGAACACTAAAAGCCGACTGATGTGCCTACTCCAGGATCTCGCATCTCTACACATCGGTATCAGGTACACACAAACGAGTCCCGAGACGTAGTGTAGGGTTCCTAGGTACACTCAAGAGGTTCCATAAGGCATCAACCATGCCAAATTCTAATTTTCTATGTGCCGAACAACCCTTAGCAAGATCGTTAACTAGAGTTTAGGCAAAAAGCAAACAAGCAAACTACTTTGCTACAGAGTGAAAGGAAATACAACCTTTGTAGATCCGGTCCACCACTCCTTTAGCTCCGTGTTGACGTCCCTCCGCTGCAACCATCGGAATCCTGGACTCTCGCAGTGGTTTCATCGAACAAACGATCGGGCTAGGTCGATGACTTCGATGCCGAAGATGATCTACGTCGAGGCGACTCTAACTCGAGCTCCAACTTCACCAAGTCATGAAAATTGTGAAGAAAACACCCTATACTACATGGAAAGTAGTAGATAATGAAGAAATAGAAAGTGGGTTCACTTTGGATTTGGATTTCTTACTTGGATTCATCACTTGTAATATTCAAGTAAGCTTTCTTCACCTCTTGAAGAAGATGAAGAAGAAGAAAGGAAAAAAAAGAATTCTCCATTCAAATAATTCAAGTGAATCTTACAATTTAGCAACCATGGGTGAGTTAACCGGTGTAGGGAATAAACTAGGGTTTAGGTTTAATGGTTTGGTTAAGGCAAAAGACAAAATGGCAAAGACTTTCAAAGCTTCATGAAGCTTCATGGATAAAACAAAGCATGCCTCCATTTTATTCTTTGCCAAAATGAATAAAGTAAATAAATAAATAAATCAAACCCTAACCATTAACCTAATCATAGTTTAAAGTAAACACACACCTAAGTTTGCATGTATCATCAAACATGATACAAACTAGTGCACAAACATATATCATATATACAATGTGCACATTCAAGTGAGATAATCAATCTTAAGTGAACCAATACTAGTTAATGTAAAGTAATATATCAAATATATAATTATACATTAAATCATTAAATCAACACTTGATTTAACGATCCGGTCATATCGCATATGACCGACTAATATCCAATGTATCGACTTATCGAATCAATCCTCGATTCGATAACTAGGTTATATCGCATACAACCAATCGATACATTCATCGCGAGAATAGAATATGGTATCACATACACGCATTATTCTCGGTCCCGCACATATCTCATATGCGCTCCTATTTCGTTTCGCTTGAGCCAGAAAACCTCTGTGTAGGACTCTAAAGACTCGTCAATACGCCGGCAGCAGGTGATGATCATATCAAACACCCACAAGCCGCAAGCGGTCTGCTAAACGTAACGGCCACCCGGGTATTGAGCGATCAGAAGATCAACGAGCAAGCCCGCTCACACTCCTGTGAATCTAACCAGTAACACTTACCGCACAGTCCGGTCTGATCGTCTGATATGTCGCATATCTCGCCAAGGGGTGGTAAACGTCAGACCCCAGTAGCTCGATAAGTCGTGTCGATATGAGGACTATAGCAGTTCGAGAAACTACTGGTAACACTTACCAGTAAATCTCAGCAACCCTGGCCAGGGATTTCAGGTTATAGCCAATTGAACACAGCGCAACATCAACTTCCTATACCGGGAGAGACGAATCCCCTCCTATCGCTCATTGCCTCCATGTGATTCGGGACTGTACCCAAAAACCACCGTTTTGCACGCCCTCTTGGACGTGGTAAGGTGGAAATCAAAGCACAGTGGGAATCACACAAGACTCTATGACGATCTCGGGTCTACAGACTAACCTGTACTAGTGTCACCAGAGAACTGCCATCTGACGTGAGGTATAATACCATCTGGGAGTTCTCGACGAGTCCGTCCAGTGTACCCAGTCTCCACTGAGCACCCGTATATCATCTCTGATGTCAAACATCAGTGGATATGGGATCATCCATCGCCCATCTGTATGGGTCGAGAAGGTATACGCTAGTCTATTCTGGTATATCGATGCCCCGTCTCGATACACCCACGACTAGGGACCTTGAAGGATGTACTTATAGACTACCATGTCCCCACTAGTATGATCTGCATCATAGTCAAGGTAGTCAAGTACACATCCTAAGGGCTTTACCAACATGTAACAGAGAGACAATCAGTGTACACGTTAAGGTAAAGAGCAATCAGATAGCATACTATCATGTCGAGCAAGAAAGTCCTCCCTATATATGTCCAAGCATCCACTACAATATACATCCTATGTATAGTAATGGCCTCTAGGGCATACATATAACTAACAATCTCCCACTTGCACTAGGGTCATCTGATAGCAGTGGTTGTAGTATCTCATACTCAACCATCACATGAAAGTCTCTCTCTGGGAAAAGGCCTTTGTGAGTGGATCCGCCGTGTTGTCCTCTGAGTCTGCTCTCCTAACCTTGATCTCCTTGGAGATCAACCAACTCCATGATCAGGTGATACTGCCATAGAATATGTCTGGATCACTGATGGGACGGATGTTCCTTGGCATAAGCCACAACTCCATTGTCACACAATGGGAGGAACTAAGTTCATCTCATGAACTAATATACATCCAGACAGCCTCTTCGGTAGCATCTTTAATAGCGATGTTACCAGCCTTTATCGTCTAGTATGCCATGGTATCTAGCTTGGAACTCTTCCAACATACCGTCCCTTTACTGAGGGTAAAGACAATGCCTGTGACTGACATTCAGTCGTCTTTATCACCCTGGAACCCTTCCAGTGGTTCTCCCCAGGATCGATTGATACCATCTCACTACATCTAGTGAGTATCCAAACATCCAATTATATCTATCTGATAGATGAAAACTCAGGATTTAGGAGGTATCATTTTGATCCTATATGGAGAATCCTTGTGATAAGCGGAGATTGACCGAGCGTAGCATAGGAAACTCCTTCCCTATCAATAGTATGTCATCCACATACTCTACGAGGATCACTACCATACTCCCTACTACCTTTTTGTATATACAAGGTTCACCTACCATTTTGATGATGTCAAACTGTTTAACTAACTCATCAAAACAGATGTTCCAACCCTGCGATGCCTGCTTCATCACCTAAAACATCTTGCGCACGTTTCCGCTGCTCCCACTGTCTACAAAACCTTCTGACTGTGTACTTATAGTCTTTCTCTTCTAAAACATCATTTAGAAAAACAGTCATGACACCCAACCGCCAGATATTGTAGTCATGGTATGTAGCCGTGGCAAGTAGGATCTGGATGGACTTAAGTATAGCTCCTTAGAAAAAGTTTCATCATGATCCATACCTGGTCAATGATGTAAACCTTTAACAAGTCTAGCTTTGAAAGTCTCAACTTTTCCATGTACACCAAGTAATCTTCTCAAGATATACTTGCTCCTGATGGGGATTTAACCCTTCAGCTAAAGCAACCAAAGTCCATACTTTGTTGGTGTATAAGGATTCCATCTCAGATCGCTAAGCATCCGGCCATTCTTACAGAGTCCCACTCCTGATGGCCAGCTCGAAACTAGTTGGGTCATCATTTCATGAAGCAATCCTCGCTCCCACCGTCATTGAGAAACCGAAGTATCTCTCAGGCAGGTGAGGAACCCTGCTAGATCGGCGGAGAGGCTGAGCTTCGTCGGGGACTATTGAATCCTTTGGTTCTGTCAAATCATCAGCTGCAGTTTTGTATAGCTGGAACCTTTCCAGTTTTACAGAACTGACCTTGCCTCGATCTTGTCCGGATTTTGCTTTTGACATAGGCCGGACAATCCCAAATCTTAACTTACTTAAGAGATAGGTTCTTCCCATACCATATCTTATATGGAGTGGTAGGTACTGATTTGATTCGAATCCAATTCAATAGGTATGCAACTTCTCAAGTACATAACTCCCAAAAGGAAATAGGTAACTCAGTAATACTCATCATAGATCACACCATATCTAATATGGTGCGATTGCTCTGCCCCGATACACCGTTGTGCTATGGTATATTCAGAGGAGTAATACGGAGAGAGAATCCTATTCTCCTTTAGAATAGTCCAGGAATTCTATGCACAAGTATTCTCCTCCCTGATCTTATCATAGGACATAATACTTATACCCAGTTTTTGGTTCTTTACTTCTAACTTATATTCTGTGAATATCTCAAAAATTTCGGACTTATGTTTCAACAGGAACATATGGCTGAATCTTGAGAGATTATCAGAGAATGTAATGAAGTACAAAGAACCGGACCTGGCATATGTAGACAGGGGACCTCACATACATCACTATGTATCAGTCCCAAGAGTTCACTAACTCTTTCTCTGTTTCCAATAAACAGAGCTCTGGTCATCAAATCTTTGTGACATGACTGGCAAGTTTCGCAAGATGTAAATTCAAACTAATTTAAATATGCATCTAAATGTAACTTCAGCCAGTCGGGTCGTATTGATATGAACTAGTCTACAATGCCTCAAGAAGTATCCGTTCATTTCTGAACTCTTCCTCTTGTGTGTGTTCTGTATACTAGGAACTGTAGTTTGATTTAGAACATCAATACTTTTAGATAACGTGCCTAAACCAATCAACTTTTGAAATAGGAAATGTTCAAAACATTATCCATCAATACAAAATTATATCCTTCTTTACTAATAAAGAGATTGATATGATTTTATACATCAGGTTCGGTATCTAATAGCATTTGTTCAGAATCAATGTATTGGTAATACAGGGTGACAGTGACCAACAGACTTGACTGCAACACTTGCCCCGTTTTCTGTCTCATGAAACTTATCACCCGAACTCAGTTCTCTACCTTTCTGTACCCCTATGTAACGGATTACATTTGCGGGATCCTGATCCGGTATCTAATATCTAGGACGTAGAGGACACTGAGAAACGGTTCTTTATAATGAACATACCCGAAGGAGATGCATCATATGCACTTTCTTCGTTTGGGCGGCATAGGAATTCTGGTATTCCCCTATTTCCTGCTCGGTCTTATAACAATTATAAGTCGGAGCGGGACCAACGTTCCCCAGCTCAGTATAACAAGCGGGTTCGGTCAATAATCCGTATTATTATCTTGATTAAGGCGTGATATGGTCTCTACCTAGAGAGAGAGAAGAAAACACTCAGCGTATGCTCCTACAAGATCAGATTGGTTTTTATTTTATCTAATCAGGATGGCTCCCACTGTTTTTTATCAAATCTTCCTTCAAACCCTAAAAGGAAAAACTAGCCGGGATTAATTACACGCTACAAGTTCGCCAATCTTTCAGCCAGGCCAGTGTCGGTACTTTGAGGGAGGTCCCCCGTGCTTTCGCACGAACCTAATTAATGTAAACCTCGTTTTTCCAGAGGCGTAACCTCGTTAACACCTTTCTAGACACCTACTTGATCGGCTAATTGTAATGTGTAAAACTCTCTCAGGAGTAACTCTTACTCGCAGCGGGTATCGGGATCCAACTATCTCATAGAAGGTATGCAATCTCATTGCAAATTTCAACACTTGAAATTCCCAATAATATTTTGCCCCTAGCGTCCTATGACCTTGACGCAGGCCAACAAACCATAGTCCGTTAGTCAAGTTCAACCCGTCATTTCTTGATTGAATTAAACCCACCCGCACGACCCTTGACACAGGCCAACAAAGTCGCACGACTACCCTAATCCAATATGTATCATATGCATAAACAGATAAATACTAGTTAACTACCGCACACTACGCCTTGACGTAGGCTAACAAACGTAGCACGAATACCAAGTAGGATTTATCTGAAATGACGGAGGGCAACGAAAGGTTTTTCTGAAAACCTATTGCGTAATGAACTTGATATCGTTGTAGAATCAAATGATTTTAAAAATGGAGTGTCTTTGAGGCTTTTCTAGTTTTGCTAAAGGGGTCACTCCCGGTGAAGGGATCGTCGGCCCTTTCCTTATCGAATAAGGTGCAGGATATATCATATATACTGCTGTGTAAAGCGAAAACTATAGAAGCAATCAAAAGAGAAACCGAGGGTTGTAGCATCTGCCAGTTATTGCTAAAGGGGTCACCCCCGGTGAAGGGATCTCGGCCCTTTCCTTATCGAATAAGGTGCAGGATGTTCTACAAGGAACACCGCAATGCAAAGCAAGAACTATAGCTACCTGTTTTTGAAAATTCGATTCCACAATATCTTTAGGTTTCTTTTCTTTCATTAATCTCATTAATGAATGTCCCATCATTTAAGTCCACCAAAACATCACAGATAAATATAACGTACGCTTATGCCATCCGCATTCGCCTCGATGTCCCGTCTGCACCGTTAGGTTAGGCAACTAACGCCAGAGCAAGGCAGGGCTAGCGCGGGTGTAAAATATAAGCAACGTCTATATAATATATCATATATACTATATACAATATCTATCTGAACAAATCATATGATCACATCACAGATAACACAGCAAAAAATATCATATGAAACATTGGATTTACTAGGACGTCCGTGTTTTATTTTGAGCCTGAATAAAATACGGATTCCACGGTCGTGATGAATAGCCAATCCCACACCCCTAGACCCCTACGAGAGCGGCAAGCAACCCTACCAATTCTAGGGTTAGGAGACCCGAACTCGATTCCTCGAGATGGTCTCCCACTGGACCCTAGAACCCGTTACTTGTGCTCCCCTCCTTGGGTCTATCCTAGTGCGGAAAAGTAAATAATATACATCAACGGTGACAACTTCCGCAACCTGGAAGTGCCCCAATAAAAGAATATTACATACAAGTTTTTACATGAATGAAAATGAAAAACACTCATCTCACATACAAACCCCCGGCTATTCAAACACGACGATCCAATATAACATATCCAGCAACACATAACATCACATGTCATCAACGTAAGTAAATATGTCCATCCCAATTGTCATTGACATATAACAACGAAACCGGCGATATCACATATTACACTTACGGTCACAGAAAAGAAAGTGTAAAACTACAACAGTTGGAATCCCCAACCTCTTTAGACATCGCATGCCTAATCAAATGAATTCCTTAGACATCGCATGCCTAACAATTATAAACCCCACATTTTAGTCTCATTATCGAAAACACTTTTCAATATCAAGTCGGGCAATTCAACAGGATTCCCGGCATCATGATCGAATGCTCGTCGTAAACTTTAGTAGACGGCCGCACCCTCGATGCCGTCGACGAAGTGCGCCAAGGCGGAACACCGCTGCCACGAACACCCGAATGGATGCTTTCGGCAACGGGGTTCTCCTACAGTCACTTGGTCGGGGCTATGGGGCGTGGCTGTCTATTAAGTTTACCCGGCGAATATCCACGTACGCTACGTGATTGCGACGGACTTTTGATCGCATCAAAATTCCGTGGCAACCGATCAAGTGAGACTAAAGTGCTATGTTTATAACATTCATATTAGTTATCTCATAACTACTTGTGAATTCCAAATATTGTATCACATTACGGATAAATAAAAAATGTTAAACGTTCCGATCGAACAATCAAACACCCAAGTTTTCCCGAAACAGCTCAGCACATGAAATAAGTTTAAAAACATCCACTTCATGCCACAGTAGCGACGGTCCAGCCGTAGAAGGGTCAAACTAACGCCTCACATGTGGCACGCCGTACTGCCCCAAACCCTAAGGTTCAAAGGGCAGTTCAAGACGGTCACATAATCGAGTTAAGGTTTGTTGTCTTCTAGAGGGTCCATCGCGTTACTTGCACTACTTAGAACGTTATTAAACTACGGAAAAATCCAACACTTGGAAATTTTCCGGCAGGGGAAAAATTGGGTATTTATATCCGGTCGAACTTTTTAACATGCTCTAAAAATACCCGGAAGACAAAGTAAACAAAGTTAAATAATCCGATCGAATCATCGAGTCCCAATACAACCCCAGAACACTCAACTCTTGAGTCATAATAAAAATACCCAAAAAATATAAATCACAGAAATAGGAATTATGGTGGAAAAATGATGGCCTATCTCTTCTGTACGTCCGCGGAACCGCGGCCCAAGCACGGTATTGCCGCTGTTTCACGATGGAATGTACGGATTAGGCTGTCGTTTTTCACCACAATTCTTATAGTTCCCTGCTGAATTTTTCAGGTATTTTTAATTCAGAAAAAACCATAATTTCAGAAAATGTACAGAGAAGGGTTTTGGATTAGGGTTTCGGGTTCGATCGGGTTTCTAACTTCGTCTACGCATCGCCTAAGGCTCTAGCTAAGCTCTGATACCACTGTAGGGTTTCTAGGCACACTCAAGAGGTTCCACAAGGCATCAATCATGCCAAATTCTAATTTTCTATGTGCCGAACAACCCTTAGCAAGATCGTAAACTAGAGTTTAGGCGAAAAGCAAACAAGCAAACTACTTTTCTACAGAGTGAGAGGAAATACAACCTTTGTAGATCCAGTCCACCACTCCTTTAGCTCCGTGATGATGTCCCTCCACTGCAACCATCGGAATCCTGGACTCTCGCGGTGGTTTCATCGAAGAAATGATCGGGCTAGGTCGATGACTTCGATGCCGAAGATGATCTACGTCGAGGCGACTCTAACTCGAGCTCCAACTTCACCAAGTCATGAAACTTGTGAAGAAAACACCCTATACTACATGGAAAGTAGTAGAGAATAAAGAAATAGGAAGTGAGTTCACTTTGGATTTGGATTTCTCACTTGGATTCATCACTTGTAATTTTCAAGTAAGCTTTCTTCACCTCTTGAAGAAGATGAAGAAGAAGAAAGAAAAAAAACAATTCGCCATTCAAATAATTCAAGTGAATCTTATCATTTAGCAACCATGGGTGAGTTAACTTATGTAGAGAATAAACTAGGGTTTAGGTTTAATGGTTAGGTTAAGGCAAAAGACAAAATAGCAAAGACTTTCAAAGCTTCATGAAGCTTCATGGAGAAAACAAAGCGTGCCTCCATTTTATTCTTTGACAAAATGAATAAAGTAAATAAATAAATAAATCAAACCCTAACCATTAACCTAATCATAGTTTAAAGTAAACACACACCCAAGTTTGCATGTATCATCAAACATGATACAAACTAGTGCACAAACATATATCATATATACAATATGCACATTCAAGTGAGATAATCAATTTTAAGTGAACCAATACTAGTTAATGTAAAGTAATATCTCAAATATATAATTATATATTAAATCATTAAATCAACACTTGATTTAACGATCCGGTCATATCGAATATGACCGACTAATATCCAATGTATCGACTTATCGAATCAATCCTCGATTCGATAACTAGGTTATATCGCATACAACCAATCGATACATTCATCGCGAGAATAGAATACGGTATCACATACACGCATTATTCTCGGTCCCGCACATATCTCATATGCGCTCCTATTTCGTTTCGCTCGAGCCAGGAAAGCTCTGTGTAGGACTCTAAAGACTCGTCAATACGCCGGCAGCAGGTGATGATCATATCAAACACCCACAAGCCACAAGCGGTCTGCTAAACGTAACGGCCACCCGGGTATTGAGCGATCAGAAGATCAACGAGCAAGCCCGCTCACACTCCTGTGAATCCAACCAGTAACACTTACCGCACAGTCCGGTCTGAGAGTCTGATATGTCGCATATCTCGCCTAGGGGTGGTAAACGTCAGAACCCAGTAGATCGATAAGTCGTGTCGATATGAGGTCTATAACAGTTCGAGAAACTACTGGTAACACTTACCAGTAAATCTCAGCAACCCTGGGCAGGGATTTCTGGTTATAGCCAATCGAACACAGCGCAACATCAACTTCCTATACCGGGAGAGACGAATCCCCTCCTATCGCTCATTGCCTCCATGTGATTCGGGACTGTACCCAAAAACCACCATTTTGCACGCCCTCTTGGACGTGGTAAGGTGGAAATCAAAGCACAGTGGGAACCACACAGGACTCTATGACGATCTCGGGTCTACAGACTAACCTGTACTAGTGTCACCAGAGAACTGCCATCTAACGTGAGGTATAATACCATCTGGGAGTTCTCGGCGAGTCCGTCCAGTGTACCCAGTCTCCACTGAGCACCCGTATATCATCTCTGATGTCAAACATCAATGGATGTGGGATCATCCATCGCCCATCTGTATGGGTCGAGAAGGTATACGCTAGTCTACTCTGGTATATCGATGTCCAGTCTCGATACACCCACGACTAGGGACCTTGAAGGATGTACTTATGGACTACCATGTCCCCACTAGTATGATCTGCATCATAGTCCAGGTAGTCAAGTACACATCCTAAGGGCTTTACCAACATGTAACAGAGAGACAATCAGTGTACACGTTAAGGTAAAGAGCAACCAGATAGCATACTATCATGTCGAGCAAGAAAGTCCTCCCTATATATGTCCAAGCATCCACTACAATATACATCCTATGTATAGTAATGGCCTCTAGGGCATACATATAACTAACACGTAGCACACCCTGGTCATCAATCAAGAACTTCGAATCTCTACCCTGCCGAACATGCTCAAGAATCTCAGACAAACAGGCATCGGCAGGCTGTGCCTCACGAATACGATTAAGTAGAAGCAGACGGGCATGGACATGAGCAAGCTGTCCCCCAGTGGAGGTGAACTTAAACTGTACTCTGCTGTCGCACAAGAGTTGCCAATCTGCAGAACACTTTCTCTGAACTGTGCTCAACTGGGACAAGCTACCCCCGGGCTTACGACTCAACGCATCAGCTACTACATTCGCTTTGCCTGGGTGATAAAGGATCTCACAATCATAATCCTTCATAAGCTCCATCCAACGGCGCTATCTCAAACTCAGATGCCGCTGCAGGAATATGTACTTTATGTAAGTGCACGGCGGCGCCCCGGCCGTCAATCCGACGGCCAAATGCGGAAGCGGTGATAAACTTAAATTTTACTTGAACTGGCAGACCGCCGCGCACTAAAAACCCGGATCGAACCATTAATTAGTCCTAGCTATCTACAAGAATGGGAATAGAGATATACCGACGATCCAAGTCCTCCGGTCTTCTCATCATCGTCCCGATCTCCTGCGGAATGTCCCGTCGTCACCACCTTGCCGGAAGGGCACCACATCGCCTACTTCTTTTACGGGCTCCCACCTCAATGCCGAGGCAACTCGGGCACGAAACTGGCTAGTCGACGTGCCCAAGATTTGCTGTAGAATGTAGTGTACAAGTCTCATTTTGGGGTTGTAGGAATTGCCTTTTGGTGGAGGAAATGATATGAGCTTGTGGAGATGAAACATGTGGGATTTTACAAAGCTAGAATGACAAAAATCCCACCCCAAGAATTTTGGACAGCCCCCTCCCACTAGTGGCCGGCCATGTAAATGGTGGTGAAGAGAAATGAGAGAGTGGAGAGAGAGTATCAAAAATTGGGAGCCCTTCTCATATCATGCAAGAGAGAGAAAAGAAAACCCATCATGAAAAGAAATGATCACCAAATCAAACCCATACTCCACACACTAATCATCAACAACCATGATGCTTACAAAGTCAAGCCATCATGAAGTGATCAAGTCAAAAAGGTCAAGGTATGGTGCTCATCATGAAAACCATCATGATGTAACAAGATGCAAAGAACCCCCTCCACTAATGCCTATTTGCAACAATGCAAATAAACCCTCCTCCACCAATCATCGGCCAATGAACGGAACAATGGAAATCGGCCGAAACGGAAAGCAAACTGGCAACTCCAGAAAACTGGTCCCGTGATAAATTACAGGAAAAACCCCGATACTGTGCATACACACCCGCATTTGTATTCCGACCGAAATACAAATGCAATGAGACAAAATCTACACTGTACTATACTAGGATCCGGCTTAAACCAAAGCCGGCTAGTAATATCCGTTCGATCCTGATCCGTGCAATACCGCACGTATCTGATCGAACCCTGCCATATTTCCATACGGCCTATAGTACAAACTGTCCGATCCTGATCCGTGCAATACCGCACGTATCTGATCGGACCTTGCCATATCTCCATACGGCCTCTACAACCTTTCGCCCGAAAGCTGAGTAACTGAAATGTGGGGGACTCTAAAGACTCATCAACACCTTGGTTGTGGATTTAACCACTAGCACGTCAGAGGTATAAGCCAATACGTAACGGGCTACCAGGTACTGACTAAAAGGGACGCCTGTGAGCGAACTCAGCCTGACTCCCTACTGAGCCTGTCAGTGACAATATCCGTACAGTCCGGTCCGTTCGTCTACGAGCATCGCATGGCGGGCCTAGGGGGTTGGTAAAAGTCAGACCCCCAAAAGCGGTACAAGTCGTGTCGGAGTGTAGCCCAGAACACCCTGAGATACTACTGGAATACCTACCAGTAAATCTCCTTGCCTCGGCCGAGGGCTTCGTGTAATGGCTCTCCTAGACACAGCATGACCTCACCCCCAATACCGGGAGAGACGAACCCCTGAAGATACGCTCACTGCCTCCATGTGGCTCGGGACTGTACCCAACTAAAACCTGTTTGCACGACTCCTTTGAGCCGTGGTAGGGTAGTAATCAAAGTACAGTGGGAACTCACACGAGACAAATGACGATCCCCAGGTCGATGAACAAACCTGTACACATGTTACCAGGGAACTGCCATCTGACGTCTGGTATATGACCAACTAGCATGTTCCCGGCGAGTCCTGTCCGGTGTACTCATAACCCAATGAGCACCTGTATACATCTTAGGTGATCCAACTGACACCAGTGGCTTGTGAGACCGGCCACCGCCCCTCGTCGGGGCCTCGACTGTATACACTAGTCTACTCTGGAGTATCGATGCCCTGTTTCGAAACTCACACGACTAGGGACCATTTAAGGATGTGCTTATAGACCCCCAGCTCCCACTTATATGATCGCCCTCATACTGCTGGTGGTCAAGCAAGAATCCTAGGGGCTCTATCAACGTGTAATAGCGACGTGTCAGGTCACTTAAAACAGTACACGATGATAAAGGTAAACCAGATAGCATACTATCATCTCGAGTAAGACTGTCCTACCGGGATAGGTCCTCCATCAATCATTACAATCACGTACCTGTGACCTAATAATTGACTCTGAGGGCACTATCTCCAACAATCTCCCACTTGCACTCAAGGCTAATTATTGCGATGTCGCATACTCGCAGCCCGTGTGATACCGAACACCCAACTCCTCTACTAGTCAGTCTCACAAAACTCGTTTACGAAACTATTGCGTTCGAGGAATAGCCTCAGTGAGTGGATCCGCTTTGTTGTCTCTTTCAATGTCTCTCTATATCTCAAGTTCGTGGAGAAACCCATCTCCCGAAATGAGCAATACCTGTCTTAGAATGTGTCTGGATGTCTGATGGGACATAGCTCATAAATGAACTCCAAATCCAAACTTCTTAGACTGTATCGTCAACTGAACTTAATCAGTATCCTGCGCCATGCCACCCTCAGTATTGCCTTGGACCACCTGTCCAAAATACTGCCCCTCATCAGAAGGAAAACTATAGCTCTGACAACCTCCTTGTCGTCCATGTCACCTTGGAAGCCTGGAATGATAACTGTTTCCCGAATGAGGCTGTCGTTATCATATCCCTAGAACATCCACTTATGTTCTAAAACTGCTTCCGACTGTTTCTCCAGGATTGGATTAATATCAACTTATTGCATCCAGTGCAAGAACAACATCTGGTGTGGTACTTGACATCTCACGATTGACTCAATTGCCTGAGCAAGTGATCTGTCAATCATGCGCATCCCTCTCCGCTTTAGTCTGTAAGACACCTTTAGAGAGGGTGACTCCATCACCTGCAGGTACACTACCGTGCCAGGAGTCGTCCATCCTAAATACTCTTAGAATGCTGTCAAGTACCCTGATTGGGAAACCACCCAAATCTAGATCTAATACCATAGATCCAGTAACTAGTACGTCTGATATAATATCCAAGTCCTGTGTGGAGAAAACACTGTGTGACGACCAAAGTATAACCGGTTGTAGTATAGGAGTTTCCTTTCCTACTCTGTGTATGTCATCCAAAAACCAGGACATCACACCTTACTACCTTCTCAACAGATCTATCCCCTATTCTGATGAAGTCAAACCCATGACTGTCACGTCAGAAATAGATGATCTATCTCCGCTACATCTGCTTTAGTCTATAAATAGACATAAGCTACCTGTCCACCAATGCTTCCGCTGCTCCCACTGACTACGACAACCCTCTGGCAGAGTCATATAGACGACCACTTCTAAAACTAGTTTAGAACGACGCTATACTCATCCTCCCGCCGGGTCTCGCAGCCTGGAACAACAGCAATGGTAATTGTGGGTAAACAAGAACTTCCCTGTCACCGTCCTTGAGGCTACCGTAGTACCTCTCGGGTGCCTGAAGTTACCCACCGTAGCTGCGGAGTGGCCAATGGAATGTCAATCCAGATTGAATCTTTAGGTTCCTTATCAAATCTTCAGTAATCGTTTGTGGTTCTGGAATCACTTCCAGTTCTACCATACTCCCACTACTGTTTTCTGAAAAAATCCATTTTTAATAAAACTGTGGCGAGTCTGGATCAATATTGCTATTGTTCATCCGGATGGTAGAAAATCAACCCTCGTCATAGCCTGGGTCAACCCACAAACAGCCATTACAGAAACGTGTCTTGAGTTGTCAAGTGTCTGGTTTTAATCATAAACCGGACAACTCCCCGTACCTTAACATCGTTAAGATATGAACTGTTCTATATCATATATAGAACCAGAGGCACTGGTTTAACTGAACCAGATCCAAATCATGCAACTGTCTCCAGTGCATGTCAACTAAATGGAAGAAGGTCGATCAGCGTTACTCAACTTAGGAATGCTTCCAATTATGAGTAACCTGAAAGAGAAGCAAGATCTCTTTATCATCACTATCGACTGAATACCATACACAAGTATCTACATCTTCGATCTCTTTGAAGAATCCCGATACTTGCTATACCTGGTTCTCTACTCTATTCATATACCTATAACTTCTCCAAATTCGGACCCTGTGTTTCCACGAAACACTTGTCTAAAAACTAGAGAAGTCATAAGTAAACCGAATATAGTACGAGGACCAACCCCTCTGTCCTGATGGACCCTGGACAACATACAATACTCTGTATAAGTCCCTTGAGTCTGATAACTCATTCACCGTGTGTCGTAGGTTGAAAACTGTACTTATGGTTAAGAAGAATTACACCGCTGTTTAATACTCCTTACCTAACCATCCACTGATATAGGTAAATGTCGTAGACATAATTTCAGAAAGGTATATCTCACTCTATGAAAATAGACGTACAGATATATCAATTTCAAATTGGTGCATAACAGAGGATATTCAAAACCAAATATTTGCCAACGGGCAAACAGTCCAGGTGACTTCCTCAAATATCACCGATTGCAACGAATCCCGATATAATGAGGATGATCACCCAATTCCCAATAACTTACTCCCACTCATCATCTGTAAAACCATACAGATGTGAGAATCGTACCTGGTAAATACATACTCTGGAGTAAGTATCTAATCGGGAAATCAGTTTTCCTTTAACAGTACACAGTGAAGACTGAAACGTCGAAATGTTTCGATGGGGTATCCTGGTATTCCTAGTAATGCCACTTCCAGATTCACGACTGTAACCGTATAATTCTTTGCCACCTCTCCAAATCCCTTCATATGTCTTTAGTCTTTACCTTCTGCACACCCCTTTAGGCCAAATGGTTTTCTTCCTTCCCTACCGTTCGGCACCAGCCTATGGTTTGGAAGAAGACTATCCAATAAGCATAATGGGTGTACTGTCCTAATCCTAGGAACACTCGCAATGAGAGAGGGTGAAGATAAAAGACAACCGAATAAACCTTATTCCTATTTCTCCTGGACCAGAATCCATCCCCGAACTGGAACAAATTCCTTTCGAGTTCGTATATAACCATACGATGGAGTATCCAATAAACTGTGGATCTTCGTAGTGATACGGAGTGTCCTGGAGAAATACAAAGGTGATTTAGGATTGGCGAAGGAATACTTGGTTTGGTCGTGAATATCTGTTGCAATTTACTTTGCCCTCTTACTAATCCCTTGCTTTGTCTTAACTTAATACCTTCTGCACACCATCGTTAGGCTAATTGGTTTTCTTCATTCCCTACCGGTCGGCACCAGCCTAAGGTTTGGAAGAAGACTATCCAATTTGCGTAACAGGTGTACTACTCCTAAACCAAGGAGCACTCGCAACCGGAGAGGAGGCAAAAGGAAAAGACAACTGAATAATCCTATCCGTTTTCTCCAGAACCGGAAACCATCCTCGAATAAATCCCTTCGAGTTCGTATCTAACCATACGATGGTTTTGTCCAATGGAAGTGGACGTTCGTAGTAATACGGGGTGTCCTGGAGAAAAAGGTAAAAGTAGGAGTGGCAATGAGGTTTGCAACTCTGACAATCCAAAAGCCAGTGTTAAAGAAGGTTCGGTCAATCTTGGTCACTGAGTCATAGTCTTAGGGTCGGGTCAATGGTCGCTGCCAAAGAGAGAGAGAAAAGAAACACTTAGCGTGCACTCTAACCTAGATCAGAATGGTTACCAATTTATCTAATCTGGAAACCTCCCACTGTACCTCAAATTCTCCTCCAAACCTGAAAGAAGAATTAGTCGGGGTCACCCGAGGAGTAAACTAACTCATCAGTGGGAATCGGGATCCAACTCTCATCGCATGATAACGTGACGGAATCCGCTCACGTCATCACACTCCAGAAGGTATGCGCATATCTGGCAAGTTTCAGTTCTTTTGAAACTCCCGATGTGATTTCTGCCCCATGCTCTTATGACCTTGACTTTGGCCAACATATCATAAGTCACATGTCAAGTTCTACCCGTCATTCTCCAGGTTAATTTGAATCCACCCGTCCATACCCTTGACTTTGGCCAACATGGCAGTACGACTGTTCCAAACCAACGCATCTATCTATGCTGCATATGAATAACCAACAGCTACCAAACACTGTGCCTTGACTTTGGCCAACAAACATAGCTTGAATACTATTGACTACCCATATGAAACGACGGAGGGCTACGAATGGTTTCTGGCGAAAACCTTTAACGTAATGAACTTGATATCGTTGAAGGAACTGATAGCTTTTTTAAAAATATAGTGACGAAAACCTTCGCTAAAGAGGTCACTCCCGGTGAAGGGATCTCGGCTCTTTCCCCGTAGAATGGGGTGCAGGATATTCTAACTGAATACCACGGTGCAAAGAAAAAAGTAGTCGGCTATAGTGAAGTTAATGCCCTGACGCAAACTTTTTGTCCAAGGGGTCACTCCCGGTGAAGGGATCTCGGCCCTTGCCTCGTCGACTGAGGAGCAGGATATTCCAAATGAATACCACGATGCAAAACAAAAGTGAACGTCCTTGCAATAACAGCTTTTTGAAAAAGTGTTCCAACAACATCAGATTAGGTTTGTTTTTGACTTGCATTGATCCGAATCAACGCAGTCCCATCAATTGATCACACCACAAAGAACGAAAATATACTGATGTACGTATATGCCATCCGCATTCGCCACTGGGTCCCGTCATTACCCGTAGGTTAGCTAACTAACGACAGAGCGGGGACTGGACTAGCGCGGATGCAAAACATATACAACATCTACTAATATATATACCAATATATTATATTCGCTCAAGGCGTGAATAAAATGCAACATCACAGAGAATGAACAGCATCACAGAAACAATACAGATATCTGGGATCCCCGGGTTTCACAGAGCCACTGCTGAAACCCGACGTTCCCCTGGTCGTGTGGATAGCCTGTGCAATGAAATCCTAGACCCCTACGGGCGCAGCAAGTTACCCGCCAAAACCTGAAGCGAGGCAGCCCCCTTCAGCAGCGTGAATGGACCACCCAGCACTTCACGGAATCCGGTAACTTGGGCACCCCTCCTGGGTCAACCTGTACCCCCTACGAGTGCGGCGAATAGCCCGCCAATCCTAGAGCGAAGCCCCCTCCGTCTCAATGCCATGAGATGCGGGCTTGTTGCTATCTAGAACCCGGCTATCCGTGCACCCCTCCGCGGGGTAATCCTAGTACAGAAAGTAAAATATACATACAACGGGTACAACGACCGCAACCTGGCCGTGCCCCAAAATAATAATACAATCAGGCAGTGACGGCAGTCCACATGTCGGACGCTCGCCCCGCAATATCAAATGTACATGATACAACCACAACTGTACTAGCATTGCATCCAGGCTATCCCCCACGACCGATCCGCAACATCACAGCAAAAACAGAACATCAACGTGAAAGTCAGGTTCGCAAATCCGTCTAACCGGGCTATAGCAGTTAGACCGGATTTACCGATCGAGTGACATTCACGGTCGCAGATATAATGTAAATACTGTGAAATAATGTGTTTAAAAATATCCGACCGATCAAAATATAACAAGTGGGCCCCAAGTACTACTGTAGCACATCAAGAAAATCTGGGCCCAATATTAATATTCCAAAACCCCTATTTTTATCCACAGAAGCCCACTGTAAAAACCCGACCCACTGAACCCTTCATACTGCGGCGGAACCGCGGCAACAAGTAGGGTTTCGCCGCGGTTCCACGCTCCCCTGAAGAGATTAGTGTCTCGAATTTTTCCAGTAGTCTTAGATCTTTCAGCACAGTACTTTTATGCAACCTGAAAAAATTTTCGACACCAAAAATTTCCAACAGAAAACTGATGTGATCAAAATGTGGTTTTAGGAATTTTGGTCGATCGGAAATGCAAAACACATTAAACCAAGCTAGACTAAGTTAATGGCGTGGCTCTGATACCACTGTAAGTGCACGGCGGCGCCCCGGCCGTCAATCCGACGGCCAAATGCGGAAGCGGTGATAAACTTAAATTTTACTTGAACTGGCAGACCGCCGCGCACTAAAAACCCGGATCGAACCATTAATTAGTCCTAGCTATCTACAAGAATGGGAATAGAGATATACCGACGATCCAAGTCCTCCGGTCTTCTCATCATCGTCCCGATCTCCTGCGGAATGTCCCATCGTCACCACCTTGCCGGAAGGGCACCACATCGCTTACTTCTTTTACGGGCTCCCACCTCAATGCCGAGGCAACTCGGGCACGAAACTGGCTAGTCGACGTGCCCAAGATTTGCTGTAGAATGTAGTGTACAAGTCTCATTTTGGGGTTGTAGGAATTGCCTTTTGGTGGAGGAAATGATATGAGCTTGTGGAGATGAAACATGTGGGATTTTACAAAGCTAGAATGACAAAAATCCCACCCCAAGAATTTTGGACAGCCCCCTCCCACTAGTGGCCGGCCATGTAAATGGTGGTGAAGAGAAATGAGAGAGTGGAGAGAGAGTATCAAAAATTGGGAGCCCTTCTCATATCATGCAAGAGAGAGAAAAGAAAACCCATCATGAAAAGAAATGATCACCAAATCAAACCCATACTCCACACACTAATCATCAACAACCATGATGCTTACAAAGTCAAGCCATCATGAAGTGATCAAGTCAAAAAGGTCAAGGTATGGTGCTCATCATGAAAACTATCATGATGTAACAAGATGCAAAGAACCCCCTCCACTAATGCCTATTTGCAACAATGCAAATAAACCCTCCTCCACCAATCATCGGCCAATGAACGGAACAATGGAAATCGGCCGAAACGGAAAGCAAACTGGCAACTCCAGAAAACTGGTCCCATGATAAATTACAGGAAAAACCCCGATACTGTGCATACACACCCGCATTTGTATTCCGACCGAAATACAAATGCAATGAGACAAAATCTACACTGTACTATACTAGGATCCGGCTTAAACCAAAGCCGGCTAGAAATATCCGTTCGATCCTGATCCGTGCAATACCGCACGTATCTGATCGAACCCTGCCATATTTCCATACGGCCTATAGTACAAACTGTCCGATCCTGATCCGTGCAATACCGCACGTATCTGATCGGACCTTGCCATATCTCCATACGGCCTCTACAACCTTTCGCCCGAAAGCTGAGTAACTGAAATGTGGGGGACTCTAAAGACTCATCAACACCTTGGTTGTGGATTTAACCACTAGCACGTCAGAGGTATAAGCCAATACGTAACGGGCTACCAGGTACTGACTAAAAGGGACGTCTGTGAGCGAACTCAGCCTGACTCCCTACTGAGCCTGTCAGTGACAATATCCGTACAGTCCGGTCCGTTCGTCTATGAGCATCGCATGGCGGGCCTAGGGGGTTGGTAAAAGTCAGACCCCCAAAAGCGGTACAAGTCGTGTCGGAGTGTAGCCCAGAACACCTTGAGATACTACTGGAATACCTACCAGTAAATCTCCTTGCCTCGGCCGAGGGCTTCGTGTAATGGCTCTCCTAGACACAGCACGACCTCACCCCCAATACCGGGAGAGACGAACCCCTGAAGATACGCTCACTGCCTCCATGTGGCTCGGGACTGTACCCAACTAAAACCTGTTTGCACGACTCCTTTGAGCCGTGGTAGGGTAGTAATCAAAGTACAATGGGAACTCACATGAGACAAATGACGATCCCCAGGTCTATGAACAAACCTGTACACATGTCACCAGGGAACTGCCATCTGACGTCTGGTATATGACCAAATAGCATGTTCCCGGCGAGTCCTGTCCGGTGTACTCATAACCCAATGAGCACCTGTATACATCTTAGGTGATCCAACTGACACCAGTGGCTTGTGAGACCGGCCACCGCCCCTCGTCGGGGTCTCGACTGTATACACTAGTCTACTCTGGAGTATCGATGCCCTGTCTCGAAACTCACACGACTAGGGACCATTTAAGGATGTGCTTATAGACCCACAGCTCCCACTTATCTGATCGCCCTCATACTGCTGGTGGTCAAGCAAGAATCCTAGAGGCTCTATCAACGTGTAATAGCGACGTGTCAGGTCACTTAAAACAGTACACGATGATAAAGGTAAACCAGATAGCATACTATCATCTCGAGTAAGACTGTCCTACCGGGATAGGTCCTCCATCAATCATTACAATCACGTACCTGTGACCTAATAATTGACTCTGAGGGCACTATCTCCAATACTTTAAGCTCTGGTGGTCTGTGAAAATCTGACACGACTCCCAAGCAGTGTCTCCAAATCTTAAGCGCAAGACCACCACGGCCATCTCAAGATCATGAGTGGGATAATTCTGCTCGTGCTTCCTCAACTGCCGGGAAGCATAAGCGATAACCCTATCATGCTGCATCATTACATAGTCGAGCCCCACTCGCGAAACATCACAGTAAACGACAAAGCCGCCCGATCCAGAAGGCAAAGATAAAACTGGTGCAGTCGTCAACCGAGTCTTCAACTGCCGAAAACTCAGCTCGCATACCTCAGTCTAAAGAAAAGGTACCCCCTTCCTAGTCAGTCTCGTCAGCGGTGTAGCGATACTCGAGAAGTCCTGCACGAAACGGCGGTAATAACCAGCTAAGCCCAAAAAGCTGCGGACCTCTATCACTGATACAGGTCTGGGCCAAAGCTGTACGGCCTCGATCTTCCTCAGGTCCATACGAATACCGTCTCCCGTAACCACATGACCTAGGAAGTCAACACTATCAAGCCAGAAGCAACACTTCGAGAATTTAGAAAACAGCTGGTGCTCTCTCAATGTCTGCAAAGCAATTCTCAAGTGCTGCTCATGTTCCTCTCGACTCTTGGAATAAACCAGCATGTCATCAATAACACAATAATAAACTGGTCGAGGAACGGCCTGAAAATCCGGTTTATCAAGTCCATGAACGTTGCTGGGGCATTGGTGAGCCCGAACGACATTACCAAAAACTCATAATGCCCGTAGCGTGTACAAAAAGCAGTCTTCGGAATGTCATCATTCCGAACCCGCAACTGATGATGACCTGATCACAAATCAAACTTGGAAAAAAATGTCCCACACCTTGGAGCTGATCAAACAAATCGTCAATGCGAGATAAAAGATACCTATTCTGCACCATAACTCAGTTAAATTGACGAAAATCAATCCACAACCTCAAACTGCCATCATTCTTTTTGACGAACAGAACATGAGCTCCCCAAGGCGAAACACTTGAAGGTACAAGTCCCCCTATCAAGCAACTCTTGCAGCTGATCCTTAAACTCCCTAAGCTCCGCCGGCTCATCGGGAACAACATCGGGAAACTCTCGCACGATAGGAACTCGGTCCAACGAATCTATTGTGGCTCGTTATCACGAATGGAAGCTAAGAATCCCTGACATCCTCTCCTCAAAAGCCGACTAGTGGAAAAGGCTGAAATCAAACTGTGACGGGTAGCACCACGGTCCCCCTGCACAACAAGAACTGACTCGCCGGGAAAACAAAACCTGACTGTCTTATCGCGGAAATCCATAGACGCATAGCACGTAGCTAACCAGTCCGTGCCCAGGAGAACGTCAAAGTCCAACATATCTAGAAGGATCAAATCGACGGTCGAATCTCTATCTCCTATCCTATTGGCACTCGACCGAAACACGTGTCGCGTAGCAAAATAATTGCCAACAGGAGTAATCACGACAAGCGGCTGATCTAGCAAACATGACTCTCGGCCCAACCTCGGCATGAAGTGTGTAGAAACATATGAATGCATAAATCCCGAATCAAACAAAACGTGTGCATCAAAAGAACATACGAAAATATACCTGAAACCACTGCATTAGACGCCTGCGCGTCCTGATGAGTCGAAGAAAATGCACATGCCTGCCCTCGACCTGCAACTGGCTGTCCTCCTCGTCTGCCCCCTGTTCTCTCTGAACAAACCCTCCGCGACCACGACCTCTCTGAACATAAGTCTAACGCGGAGCAACAACAGGCGCAAGAGGCAACGCTCCCTGAGGTAAAGGTGGTAATGTAACATATGGTATGGCTGCCTTTCTCTAGCGTACCATGGTATAATTCCTAACGAGGTGATGGAAACTTCCACACCGGAAACATCCAGACGATGACTGCTGACCCTTCTGGGAATAAGAGCTAAACAACTGACCTTGTCCCAAGCCTCTTCTTCTCCCGTGACCTGAACAAAATCTGTCGCGGCGTCCAAACATCTGCTTCTGGGCTGATACACCAGTACGAGCCCTCTTCGGTCCCAAAACGACCGACGTCTCGAGAAGACGTTCCTCATCTAGTAGGGCTGCGTCCACTGCTGCTGGACACATGACACAATACTGTGTGCTAATAGCGAGGAATAACTGGATAACAGGGGGGCAACCTCCTGTCGCTGTGCTCGACTGGCCTCATCCAACAATCCCATCATCTAGCGCAAATCCTGCATATCGTCCTCTAGCCTGGTGATACGATCTATCGAAGGCGGATCAATATGCTCCTGTACAACGAGCGTACCATCCTGGTCATTCCTCATCTCAGACGAGCCAACTCTGACCTCAGCTCCCACGGCCGCTCTCTGAGCCCTCGTAATCTTCGGCGGCATAATAGCTGGAAATGGAAACAGAATTCAATAAGGACATAGATATCGAATCACAAAGATTTATTTAATCACGGAAAGAATTTCAAGCAATATGTTCAAGGCCACTTAGGCGGAGTACCGTATCGTAAGTATGCCGCGGAACATACATGTTAGTTATATGTATGCTTTAGAGGCCATTACTGTACATAGGATGTATATTGTAGTGGATGCTGGGACATATATAGGGAGGACTTTCTTGCTCGACATGATAGTATGCTATCTGGTTGCTCTTTACCTTAACGTGTACACTGATTGTCTCTCTGTTACATGTTGGTAAAGCCCTTAGGATGTGTACTTGACTACCTGGACTATGATGCAGATCATACTAGTGGGGACAGATAATCTATAAGTACATCCTTCAAAGTCCCTAGTCGTGGGTGTATCGAGACGGGGCATCGATATACCAGAGTAGACTAGCGTATACCTTCTCGACCCATACAGATGGGCGATGGATGATCCTATATCCATTGGTGTTTGACATCAGAGATGATATACGGGTGCTCAGTGGAGACTGGGTACACTGGACGGACTCGCCGAGAACTCCCAGATGGTATTATACCTTACGTCAGATGGCAGTTCTCTGGTGACACTGGTACAGAGTAGTCTGTTGACCCGAGATCGTTATAGAGTCTTGTGTGGTTCCCACTATGCTTTGATTTCCATCTTACCACATCCAAGAGGGCGTGCAAAACGGTGGTTTTTGGGTACAGTCCCGAATCACATGGAGGCAATGAGCGATAGGAGGGGATTCGTCTCTCCCGGTATAGGGAGTTGATGTTGCACTGTGTTCGATTGGCTATAACCGGAAATCCCTGGCCAGGGTTGCTGAGATTTACTGGTAAGTGTTACCAGTAGTTTCTCGAACTGTTATAGACCTCATATCGACACGACTTATCGAGCTATTGGGGTCTGACGTTTACCACCCCTAGGCGAGATATGCGACATATCAGACGATCAGACCGGACTGTACGGTAAGTGTTACTGGTTGGATTCACAGGAGTATGAGCGGGCTTGCTCGTCGATCTTCTGATCGCTCAATACCCGGGTGGCCGTTACGTTTAGCAGACCGCTTGCGGCTTGTGGGTGTTTGATATGATCAACACCTGCTGCCGGCGTATTGACGAGTCTTTAGAGTCCTACACAGAGGTTTCCTGGCTCAAGCGAAACGAAATAGGAGCGCATATGAGATATGTGCGGGACCGAGAATAATAGGTGTATGTGATACCGCATTCCATTCTCGCGATGAATGTATCGGAAGGTTGTATGCGATATAACCTAGTTATCGAATCATGGATTGATTCGATAAGCCGATACATTGGATATTAGTCGGTTATATGTGATATGACCGGATCGTTAAATCAAGTGTTGATTTAATGATTTAATGTATAATTATATATTTGATATATTACTTTGCATTAACTAGTATCGGTTCACTTTAAATGGATATTCTCACTCGGATGTGCACATTGTATATGTGATATACTTTTGTGCACTTGCATGTATCATGTTTGATGATACATGTTTACTTGTGTTTGTGTGAAGATTGAACCATGGTTATATGAATGGTTAGGGTTATGATTATTTATTCATTCATTTATTTATTTATTAGTTTTGGAAAATAATAGCAAAAGAGAAAAATGGTGGCTTTCTTTGTTCTTTCTTGAAGCTTCATGAAGACTTTGACCAAGTGACCATTTTGTCTCATGCTTAACCCTAACCATTCCACTCAACCATGATTCATTCTCTACACTTGACCATGGTTATATTATAATAAGTATTCATATTATTTTCTTGGATCATAATACTTATGATAATATTATCTTCATCTTCTTCATCTTCTTCACTTGAAGAAAGCATGCCTCCATCAATGGCAACTTGATGAAATGAGTGAGAAATCCAATTCTAAAGTGAACCCACCTCCTATTTCTTCATCCTCTACCTCTTGCCAAGTAGTAGAGTGTGTTTTCTTCACAAGTTTCATGACTTGGTGAAGTGGGAGCTTGATCTTGTGATGCCTCGACGTAGATCATCTTCGGCACGAAGCCGACGACCTTGCCCGCCCATTTCTCCGATGAAGCCGACGCTAGAGCCCGGGATTTCATTTGGACAGCGGAAAGGACTTCATCACGGAGCCGTGGAGGTGGAGGACCGGATCTACAAAGGTTGTATTTCCGTACTCTTAGTTAAATTAGTTAACTAGTTGCTTTGTCGCCTAAACTTCTAGCCAACGATCCGTATCTAGGGTTTCTCGGCACCGTAAAATTTGAAACGGGCATGGTTGATGCCTTGTGAGACCTCCTTAGGGTGCCTAGGAACCCTACAGTGGTATCAGAGCCTAGCTAGAGCCTTAGGCGATGCGTAGACGAAGTTTGAAACCCGATCGATTCGAAACCCTAAGTTAAACTTGCTCTCTGTACATTTTTCAAATTTGTGAATTTTTGCAAATTAAAAATATGCAGAAAAATCAGCAGGGAAATCTAAGAATTACGGCGCAAAATTTAGCTCCTAATTCCATAAAAGTGCGGCGGAACCGCGGCATTAGCGTGCTAATGCGGCGGTTCCGCGGCCCTTTTGTCTCTTCTCCCATCAAATTTTGCACAGTAATTCCTATTTGGCAGTGCTGGTTTTCTTAGGAATTTTTAATCTGAAATCCAGAGTTGAGTATTTTGGGTTGTATTGGGAGTTCGTACATTCGATCGGATTGTCAAACTCTGTCTATGTGTTTTTCCGGATAATTTTTGAATATGTTAAAAAGTTCGATCGGATAAAAATACCCACTTTTTCCCCTGTCGGGAAATTTCCAAGTGTTGGATTTTTCCGTAGTTTAACGACGTTCTAAGTAGTGCAAGTAACGCGTTTTTCCCTCTAGAAGACAACAAACCTTAACTCGATTATGTGACCGTCTTGAACTGCCCTTTGAACCTTCGGGTTTGGGGTAGTGTTCATATCAGAATATTGCATTTTATACCGCCCATTCTTACGCTCGTGTGTTTATAGGTAGGTGCTCTTAATCCGTGTTTGTTACATATTTGCAGGATACAGGTTCTCGGTTCTAAAACGGTGAAATTCATGGAAAACACGACAAAATCCGAGTTCCTGCCAACCACTGAGAAAACACGGTCTCCGCTCGTCATCCGTATGTTGCCAGATACCAGTTTAGGAAGACGAAACGTCAAATCAATGTCGTTTTCATGCACAAGGCTCAATGGCAACAACAAGTTCCAAGAATCTACGCGGAGCTCGAGGCAATCATGACAAAAGCATCCACAAAAGTCCACCTTTCCTCAACAGAAATTCTGGAAGAAGTATGAAAGTATTTTCAGAAAATATATGTACCAGACAACAGGGGACAGCAAACCAGGAAACCACCCGAAATCCCACGACACGACTCCACTAGATGGCCGCGGATCCGCGGCCAATAGGGGGTATTGGCCGCGGAACCGCGGCCTTATGGGCGCCTCATTTCGTCGTTTTTCTGAGGCATTTTGGGTACTTCATTTTATTGCAGATGGTTGCCCTAGGTTTTCATTTCCCTTCCTATAAATACAGCAGAACTTGCCAAAGCCAAGGGTCATTCTTTTTGTTCCTCTTTTGTAGTCTTTTGTATAGTTCTTCTTCTTCTTCTTCATTCTTTCTCCATTAAAATTGTAGTGAGAGCTTTTTGAGTGGAAGATTAATGAAGATGAGGCTTTTGTATCATTCTCTTTTTCTTTCTTCCCCTTGAGATTTCTGCTTTCTCTTGATCATTCAACCTCTTCATTGAGCTTGAATGGTTAAGGGTTAGTTATTGATCTCAAGGGTCGTATTTTCTTACGGAATTAGCGCTTCAATTCACATGCGTTCTCTACCCTTCTCTTGATCTTGCAACCTCTTGATTGAGCTTGTAAGTTTAAGGGTTGGCTATTGATCCCATGCTTGTTTTGAGTTCTACTTTCTTGTTCTTTTTATTTGCTTATTTATTACTTGCTTTTTATTACCTTGCTTTACTTTCTTGCAATTTAATTCATGCACTTTCCTTCTTGTAATCTTTTCTTTTCTTTGTTCTCTCTTTTTGTTCTCTCTTTTTGGTTCGTTTTTGTGAATGGTTGTAATTATCATTGTTAAGAATAAATACGGTATTATAAGTTAATGTTTCTTTGCCCATTTCCTTTTCCCGTATTTTCCATTGAACTCCGCCCAAACCATACGCAAGCGCTCCGTTAGGCACCGTACCCTGACAAGGTAGCGGTGATTCCTAACCGCGACCGGTTGCGTTCGGTTTGGCCGGAGGCGAAAGCAAGAGACAAGAACGGAAGGACAAGGGTAAATAAGCCGTATTCCACGAATACCGCGCTTACATCCCCTAATCCACGTTGTTGCCGATTGCTCTAGCTTCAATTGGTCAAGACTCGGCTCAAAGGTTTGGAGTACGGATTTCTTTAGCTTATAATCTCGTATCTTTTTCTTAACAACTTTATACTTGCAAATAATACACTTAGGATAGAATCGAACAACTCATACACAAATTCTTTATTGACTCGTCTAAAACAAGAGAGGAAACACAACCATCTCCCTGTGGATCGACCCGTGCTCAACCGGCTAGCTGCAAAGCGACACCGTCTTGATTGCGGTTAACAACAATTCTTTCAATCAAATGGCGCCGTTGCCGGGGAGACGGTAACGTATTTCTTTTCTTGTTATTCGGGTTAATATTCTTTTTGTATATATATATAAAAAAAATATTCTTTTTGTCTTTTTTGATAATTTTTGTGGGCAAGAGTGCAGATTTTTGCAGATTTGCAAACTGCAATTGTGGGGAGCAAAGTGTACATTCAAGTCTAAGGTGATTGCAAAGTACAGTGCCAAAGACCCGGGTAGTTTGACCCGCGCAAGCGAACTTTTCAAGCTTACCGGATTTGATTCAACGGGGGTTTCCTAACCCAAAACTTAACGGTACGTACTTTACTAACACCTTCTTCTCAAATCCGACGCTTCCAATATACTATTCTTTGCAGGATTCTTTGCAAGTTCGCTAGCAAACGCTACAAAAATTGACTAACCCGTATTTGTTGCAGCGCCGCGTTTAAACTAAAAAACGATTGTTTGATTCTTTATAGAATTTTTGAATTACGCATTGCATACATTAATACGGACTTAAGGGTAAGCGAACCCCACAACATACGGTAAAGGATTTCATCACCTTTTCCGTGGCCCACAAATCACGAACTTGAGCATAACGTTTACCCGCACAAAATTTAAAAGAAACTAGACTTTAAGCCTTAAGGACTTCGCGCTCACTAGGAGAAGTTAACTGTGTTTAGAACCTTGCTTAACGGTATATTGTTTACGGGGTGTCTAGGAAAGTGTTAACGGCGAAACCGCCAAAAGAGAAAGGGTTATTTAATTAAGGAACTTCGCGAAAGCGTTGGAAAACCTCTTCTTATCTCTGCACTTACCTGGCCTCGTGATCAGTGTATCTTGAGCCTGTTTCTCGACACAGTTTTACTTCGACAATCAAGTTCTGGAGCAGGTCTAGTTGACCTAGGTGAACCCTAGAACGATTAGGTGTGTGGTATTTTTGCGTCGTGATTGTTTTTGTCCATATTGTTTTTTATTCTTTTGTTAATATATAAACTAAAAAAAAAAAATTATCACATTCTTTTTCCCCTCCTTTTCTCTGCCTTTCTCTCTTTCTCTCTTCATATCATGGGTACTCCACCTCGCAAAACTCTTGCCGAACTTTGGTACCTACAACCAGACATTACTTCTTACGGTTCTTGCTTTGGCCAAATATCGAACGACCCCTCCATGCCCAAAGTTTCACTGAAAGATCGCATAGCAGCGTCTAGGACAAACACTTGCACTCCTCATTCCACTTTCTATCAACCTTTTCAACCTCCCGCGCCCGCTTATGTTGATACCCCTTCTGCAAGCCGTCCTTTGTCCATCGCTGAACGTATCGAACAATCCCGTAGCCGATCTTTCACTCCTTTCACCGCTTCAAATTCTTGGGATCAACAATTCCATTCACTTTCTTATCCCAATGTTGATCCCACTCCTGTCCAGCCATTCAATTCCTACCAATCCTACCCTACTTTTGCACCTTCCCTAGACATAGCTTCAGAACAGCCTTTTGGGAATTTTCAGTATCCAAACAACTTCGAGTCTTTTACTGAAACCCCTTCACAACCAATGTCTAGTCTAGAACAATCCTTGGAAGATTTTAGGGTAGCGTCAAGACAACAGATGATGGATTTGAATGCGTCCATGGCCGCTCTCATACAACCTACTGACCCGGTAGCTAGTTTCCAACTAGCTCCTAATTTTTCAATGTATGAAGAGGCGGTCGGACAGGCTGTGAATTTGAGTGGAGAGAGTGAGCTGTACCCCCTTCCAAATCAAACCTACCCGTTTCAAATTGAATCCCACAACTCCTGTGTTGAAAGTCTATCAAGTGTCCCGAATGAATTATCAGTTGAAGATAGAATGATGAATGAGTTGTGCGACTTCGTAGTGTTTGATTTGCCCGATTGTGAAGGGTCCCTTCCAAGTGAAACCATACATAATCCTTTTGACCTCTACACCTATATCTTAGAACCAGAATCAATTAATATCCATGCTTTTGATGAGGTGTCAGAGAATCTTGATTTTCACTTGATTGAGGATATTGACGCTGGGGATATTTTGGATGATGAACCTGTAGATTTGGCTGAGTTTGTCTCTTCAAATCATCATCCCGAGTCATTAAATGTTTTTTCCGAACCCCATATGCGTCTGGACTTTGATGAAATATGCATGGATGAGCTTAACTTTGAGGAGAATTTTGAGGATATTTTTGAGGATGAAACAGTTCTAGATGATGAGTCGGATTTTTCAATTCATCCTGTTCCTTCCACTGACTGTGTACACCCTCCTGAACCTTTAACCGATAACCTTCCTCAACCACTTCCCTCCATCCTTTCCATCGTTCCGACCTTGCAAGAACCTGTCTCACTTTCATTTCATATGTCTGGTCTACCAAGTTCGGCGTACCCATGGTTTCTTACGAATCTTGAGGGATTCGACCCAATTTCTCGACGAGTAAATATATTAGCACAATCACTTTTCACACATCGGTCATCACAAATTATGCTAATCTATTTACTCCATTTGTACCCTCAAGTTCGTATTCCACTTCTTTTTCCCTTCCGCCATTCTTCTTCCTCTCATATACCGAGACCGTATACCACTTCTATCTCCATACGGTCTCGCGTATTCTCCATCTCTTTTCTCTACACCTTCTTTCACCAGCCACTGCTTTATCGAGATAAAATCTTTGAATGGTTGGTACTCACTTTTGGCCTGTGTAAGGCCTTGTATAGCTTGATACTGTTCTCTTTCCCCCCTAATCCTGAACTTCAACGCTTAACAGTGGAAACACTGTTTTACTTAAGTTTGGGGGGGACACCTTTTTTGTATATATTTTTTTTTGTTTTCCTTTTTTGTTTTGTATATAATTTGTTTTTAGGGAGAGCCGAAAATTTTGACCCTCTTGGTATAGCCTGACAGTGAGGGCACTGTCAAGTTTAAGTTTGGGGGTGTGCTCGGTAAGCTTTCTTCCTTCGCATTCATTTGTATATTTTGCATTTGCATACCTTATTAAAAACCCACAAAAATTGAAAATTTTCCAAAAAAATATAAAAACTTTGTCGTCAAGTTAGCTAATAGGGTAACTTAGATCTTTATTCCGAAAGTTTAGTTGATATGTTAGAAATAACTAAATTCTAGACTTAGGAATTGAAAACCCTAAAAATAACCCTCATTCTGTCTAACTTTGGTAAGTATACGTCCTTACAATTTTTGAGTTCAGTTCTTGAGTTAAGTCAAGATGAAGGGAAAGTATTGATGCTTTACTGAAGGATAAGTCTGAAAAATAGTTTCTTTTCTTAAGTTCAAATTTAGAAAGTATATACCCTACAAACTGCACTTACACGCACCTTGAAACTTGGGATAGTAGAGGATACCTAGAAATACTCTTGCCTGAAAGCCTAGTATGAAAGAAAAAACGGTATTTAAAGCTAAACACCAAAAGAGCATATAGAAAAATATATCCGGTCTTGAAAAAGAAAAAGAAAAAGAAAAAATAGAATAAAGTCAAGACCTGGAAACTGCTATTTACGCTTTAAAGTTCACACATTCAGTAATCGGCCGTTAGTGCCTCAAGAAGCATTAATAGTCGCATGAAAGGTGTGTGAGCAAATCCGTCCATCCTTAATGAAAAGAAGTAGTATTAGGTATTAGGGCAAGGGTATTATAGCTTGAATTGAATTCTTGAGTGTAGGGGTGCAAATATACACACACGTAGGGGTATACAATCGATGTTTGGATAAAAAATAGAAATAAAGAATAAGACTTGTGTTTTCTGTAAAGTTGATAAAAATCCCTGATTTGAGGCCGCGCTTTAGAAGGAAAACTCAGGAGATCCAAGGTTAAATAGATAGGAGGTGTGAAAAATAAGGGTTGGATATTTCTGACTTAGGATAATAGAGTTTCTAACGTAATAACTAAACTGTAGGAGTAAAATCTATGTTAACTTATGACACTAGCTTGACGGGATTTTGTGGGTAGTATCCGTTGAAAACCCTCAGGAGACAACACTCCTCCTACTAGGGACACCTAGAGGTTTAACGGCTTGTTGCACGCGCTCAGTGCAATCGCGTTCCCTGCGAAAGTGCAGTTAGGATTTTATTTTTATGAATAATTGGTTTTGCTCGGGACGAGCAAAAGTTAAGTTTGGGGGTATTTGTTCATATCAGAATATTGCATTTTATACCGCCCATTCTTACGCTCGTGTGTTTATAGGTAGGTGCTCTTAATCCGTGTTTGTTACATATTTGCAGGATACAGGTTCTCGGTTCTAAAACGGTGAAATTCATGGAAAACACAAAAAAATCCGGGTTCCTGCCAACCACTGAGAAAACACGGTCTCCGCTCGTCATCCGTATGTTGCCAGATACCAGTTTAGGAAGACGAAACGTCAAATCAATGTCATTTTCATGCACAAGGCTCAATGGCAACAACAAGTTCCAAGAAATCTACGCGGAGCACGAGGCAATCATGACAAAAGTATCCACAAAAGTCCACCTTTCCTCAACAGAAATTCTGGAAGAAATATGAAAGTATTTTCAGAAAATATATATACCAGACAACAGGGGACAGCAAACCAGGAAACCACCCGAAATCCCACGACACGACTCCACTAGATGGCCGCGGATCCGCAGCCAATAGGGGGTATTGGCCGCGGAACCGCGGCCTTATGGGCGCCTCATTTCGTCGTTTTTCTGGGGCATTTTGGGTACTTCATTTTATTGCAGATGGTTGCCCTAGGTTTTCATTTCCCTGCCTATAAATACAGCAGAACTTGCCAAAGCCAAGGGTCATTCTTTTTGTTCCTCTTTTGTAGTCTTTTGTATAGTTCTTCTTCTTCTTCTTCATTCTTTCTCCATTAAAATTGTAGTGAGAGCTTTTTGAGTGGAAGATTAATGAAGATGAGGCTTTTGTATCATTCTCTTTTTCTTTCTTCCCCTTGAGATTTCTGCTTTCTCTTGATCATTCAACCTCTTCATTGAGCTTGAATGGTTAAGGGTTAGTTATTGATCTCAAGGGTCGTATTTTCTTACGGAATTAGCGCTTCAATTCATATGCGTTCTCTACCCTTCTCTTGATCTTGCAACCTCTTGATTGAGCTTGCAAGTTTAAGGGTTGGCTATTGATCTCATGCTTGTTTTGAGTTCTACTTTCTTGTTCTTTTTATTTGCTTATTTATTACTTGCTTTTTATTACCTTGCTTTACTTTCTTGCAATTTAATTCATGCACTTTCCTTCTTGTAATCTTTTCTTTTCTTTGTTCTTTTCTTTTTGTTCTCTCTTTTTGGTTCGTTTTTGTGAATGGTTGTAATTATCATTGTTAAGAATAAATACGGTATTATAAGTTAATGTTTCTTTGCCCATTTCCTTTTCCCGTATTTTCCATTGAACTCCGCCCAAACCATACGCAAGCGCTCCGTTAGGCACCGTACCCTGACAAGGTAACGGTGATTCCTAACCGCGACCGGTTGCGTTCGGTTTGGCCGGAGGCGAAAGCAAGAGACAAGAACGGAAGGACAAGGGTAAATAAGCCGTATTCCACGAATACCACGCTTACATCCCCTAATCCACGTTGTTGCCGATTGCTCTAGCTTCAATTGGTCAATACTCGGCTCAAAGGTTTGGAGTACGGATTTCTTTAGCTTCTAATCTCGTATCTTTTTCTTAACAACTTTATACTTGCAAATAATACACTTAGGATAGAATCGAACAACTCATACACAAATTCTTTATTGACTCGTCTAAAACAAGAGAGGAAACACAACCATCTCCCTGTGGATCGACCCGTGCTCAACCGGCTAGCTGCAAAGCGACACCGTCTTGATTGCGGTTAACAACAATTCTTTCAATCAGGTAGTACGGCGTGCCACATGTGAGGCGTTGGCTTGACCCTTCTACGGCTGGACCGTTGGTACTGAGGCACGAACTGAATGTTGTTAGACTTATTTCATGTGTTGATCTATATCGGGAAAACTTGGGTGTTCGACTGTTTGATCGAAAATTTTAACATTTTCTATTTATCCGGAATGTGATACAATAATTGGAATTCACAAGTAGTTATGAGATAACTGAATGAATGTTATAAACATAGCAGTTTAGTCTCACTTGATCGGTTGCCATGGAATTTTGATGTGATCAAAAGTCCGTCGCAATCACGTAACGTACGCGGATACTCGCCGGGTAAACTTAATAGACAGTCTCACTCCATAGCCCCGACCAAGTGACTGTAGGAGAACCCCGTCGCCGAAAGCATCCGTCTGGGTGCTCGCGGTAGCGGTGTTCCGCCTTGGTGCACTTCGTCGACGGTATCGGGGGTGCAGCCGTCTATTGAAGTTTGCGACGAGCATTCGATCAGGATGTCGGGAATCCTGTTGAATTCCCCGACTTGATATTGAAAAGAGTTTTCGATTTTGAGACTAAAATGCGGGGTTTATAATTGTTAGGCATAAGATGTCTAAGGAATTCATTTGGTCAGGCATGCGATGTCTAAGGTGGTTGCGGATTCCAACTGTTGTAGTTTTACACTTTCTTTTCTGTGACCGTAAGTGTAATATGTGATATCGCCGGTTTCGTTGCTATATGTCAACGACAATTGGGATGCACATGTTTACTTACGTTGATGACATGTGATGTTATGGGTTGCTGGATATGTTATATTGGATCGTCGTGTTTGAATAGCCGGGGGGTTTTTTTTATGTGAGATGAGTGTTTTTCATTTTCATTCATGTAAAAACTTGTATGTAATATTCTTTTATTGGGGCACTTCCAGGTTGCGGAAGATGTCACCCTTTGTATATTATTTACTTTTCCGCACTAGGATAGACCCAAGGAGAGGAGCATAAGTAACAGGGTTTTGGGGTCCAGTGGGAGACCAACTCGAGGAGTCGAGTCCGGGTCTCCTAACTCTAGAATTGGTAGGGTTGCTTGCCGCTCTCGTAGGGGTCTAGGGGTGTGGGTTTGGCTATTCATCGCGACCGTGGAATCCGTGTTTTATACTGGCTCGTATTGAAAACACGGACGTCCTAGTTTATCCAATATTTCATATGATTCTTTTGCTGCGATATCTGTGATGTGATCATGTGATGTTCTGTGATGGATACTGTATATAGTATATATGATATATTATATAGATGTTACTTATGTTTTACACCTGCGCTAGCCCTGCCCCGCTCTGCCGTTAGTTACCTAACCTAACGGTGCACGAGGGGACATCGAGGCGAATGCGGATGGCATAAGTGTACGTCGTATTTATCTGTGATGTTTAGGTACTTAAATGATGGGACTTCATTAATGTGATTAATGAAATAAAAGAAACCTAAGATGTTGTAGAATCGAATTTCAAAATAAAACAGGTAGCTACAGTTCTTGCTTTGCACAGCGGTATATGTGATATATCCTTGCACCTTATTCGATAAGGAAAGGACCGAGATCCCTTCACCGGGAGTGACTCCTTTAGCAATAACTGGAAGATGCTACACACTCGGTTTGTCTTTTGATTGCTTTTAAAAGTTTTTGCTTTGCACAGTGATATATATGATATATCCCGCACCTCATTCGACGAGGAAAGGACCGACGATCCCTTCACCGGGAGTGACTCCTTTAGCAAAACTAGAAAAGCCTCAAAGACACTCCATTTTAAAATTCATTCGATCCTACAACGATATCAAGTTCATTACGAAATAGGTTTTCAGAAAAACCTGTCGTAGCCCTCCGTCATTTCAGATAAGTCCTATTTAGTATTCGTGCTACGTTTGTTGACCTCCGTCAAGGCGTAGTGTGCGGTAGCTAACTAGTATTTATCTGCTTATGCATATGATGCAGATTGGATTAGGGTAGTCGTGCGGCCTTGTTGACCTCCGTCAAGGGTCATGCGGGTGGGTTTAATTCGATCAAGAAATGACGGGTTGAACTTGACTAGTAGCCTATGGTTTGTTGACCTCCGTCAAGGTCATAGGGTGCTAGGGGCAAAATATTATCGGGAATTTCAAGTGTTGAAATTTGCAATGAGATTGCATACCTTCTATGAGATAGTTGGATCCCGATACCCGCTGCGAGTAAGAGTTACTCCTGGGAGAGTTTTATACATTACAATTAGCCGATCAAGTAGGTGTCTAGAAAGGTGTCAACGAGGTTACGCCTCTGGGAAAACGAGGTTTACATTAATTAGGTTCGTACGAAAGCACGGGGGACCTCCCTCAAAGTACCGACACTGGCCTGGCTGAAAGATTGGCGAACTTGTAGTGTGTAATTAATCCCGGCTAGTCTTTCCTTTTAGGGTTTGAAGGAAGATTTGATAAAAACAGTGGGAGCCATCCTAATTAGATAAAATAATAACCAATCTATTCTTGACAGAGCGCACGCTGAGTGTTTTCTTCTCTCTCTCTCCAGGTAGCGACCATATCACGCCTTAATCAAGATAATAATACGGATTATTGACCGAACCCGCTTGTTATACTGAGCTGGGGAACGTTGGTCCCGCTCCACCTTATAATTGTTATAAGACAGAGCAGGAAATAGGTGATTACCAGAATTCCCGTGCCACCCAAACGAAGAGAGTGCATATGATGCATCATCTTCGGGTGTGTTCATTACAAAGAACTGTTTCTCTGTATCCTCTACGTCCTGGGTATGTGATACCGGATCAGGATCCCAGATATGTAATATGTTACATAGGGCTACAGAAAGGTAGAGAACTGAAAACGGGTGATGAGTTTCATGAGGCAGAAAACGGGGCAAGAGTTGCAGCCAAGTCTGTTGGTCACTGTCACCCTGTATTATGAATACATTGATTCTGAACGAATATTATTAGATACCGAACCTGATATACAAAATCGTATCTATCTCTTTATCAGTAAAGAAATGATAAAATTTTGTATTGTTGGATAATGTTTTGAACATTTCCTATATCAAAAGTTGATCGGTTCAGGCACGTTATCTAAAAGCGTTGATGTTCTAAATCAAACTACAGTTCTTAGTATATGGAACACACACAAGAGGAAGAGTTCAGAAATGAACGAATCTTTCTTGAGGTATTGTAGACTAGGTCATATCAATGCGACCCGACTAGCTGAAGTTACAAGTAGATGCATATTTAAATCAGTTTAAATTTACATCTTGTGAAACTTGCCAGTCAAGTCACAAAGATATAATGACACCAGCTCTGTTTATTGGAAACAGAGAAAGAGTTAGTGAACTCTTGGGATGATGCATGTTGATGTATAAAGGTCCCCTGTCTACACATGCCAAGACCGGTTCTTTGTACTTCATTACATTCTCTGATAATCTCTCAAGATTCAGACATATGTTCCTGTTGAAACACAAGTCCGAACCTTTTGAGATATTCACAGAATATGATTTAGAAATAGAGAACCAAAACGGGTATAAGTATTATGTCCTTTGATGAGATCAAGGAGGAGAATACTTGAGCACGGAAATCCTGGACTATTCTAAAGGAGAATGAGATTCTCTCTCAGCATTACTCCTCCGTATACACCATAGCACGATGGTATATTGGGGTGGAGCAATCACACCCTATATGATAAGGTGTGCTCTATGATGAGTACTACTGAGTTTCCTATTTTCCTTTTGGGAGTTATGCACTTGAGAAGATGCATACCTATTGAATTAGGTTCGAATCAAATCAATGCCTACCACTTTATATGTGATATGGAAAGGGAAGAGCCCATATCTTAAGTTAGTTAAGATTTGGGGTTGTCCGGCCTATGTCTAAAAGCAAAATCCGGACAAACTAGAGGCAAGGTCAGTTATGTAGAACTGGAAAGGTTCCAGCTATACAAACTACAGCAGATGATTTGATAAAACCAAAGGATTCAATAGTTACCAACGAACCTCAGCCTCTCCGCCGATCTAGTAGGGTTCCTCACCCACCTGAGAGATACATCGGTTACTCTATGACACTGGGAGCGAGGATTGCATCATGAGATGATGACCTAACTAGTTTCGACCTGGCCATCAGGAGTGGGACTCTGTAAGAATGGCTGGATGCTTAGTGATCTGAGATGGAATCCTTATACACCAACAAAGTATGGACTTTAGTTGCTTTATCTGAAGGGTTAAATCCCCATCAGGAGCAAGTATATCTTGAGAAGATTACTTGGTGTACATGGAAAAGTTAAGATTTTCAAAGCTAGACTTATTAAAGGGTTTGCATTATTGACCAGGTATGGATTATGTTGAAACCTTTTCTAAGGATCTATGCTTAAGTCCATCCAGATCCTACTTGCCACGGCTACATACCATGACTACGATATCTGGTGGTTGGGTGTCATGACTGCTTTTCTAAATGATGTTTTAGATGAGAACGTCTGTAAGTACACAGCCAGAGGGCTTCGTAGACAGTGGGAGCAGCAGAAACGTGTACAAGATGCTTTATAGGATAAAGCAGGCATCGCGGAGTTGGAACATCTGTTTTGATGGATTAGTCAAAGAAGTTGACATCATCAAAATGGTAGATGAACCTTGTATATACAAAAAGGTAGTGGGGAGTATGGTGACGATCCTCGTAGAGTACGCGGATAACATACTCTTGATAGGGAAGGAGTTTCCTATGCTACGCTCGGTCAATCTCCGATTATCACAAAGATTCTCCATATAGGATCAAAGTGATACCTCCTAAATCCTGAGTTTTCATCTATGAGATAGATGTAATTGGATGTTAGGATACTCACTAGATGTAGTGAGATGGTATCAATCGATCCTGGGAAGAATCACTGGAAGGGTTCCAGGGTGATAAAGACGACTGAATATCAGTCACAGGCATTGTCTTTACCCTCAGTAAAGGGACGGTATGTTGGAAGAGTTCCAAGCTAGATACCGTGACATACTAGACGATAAAGGCTGGATATATCGCTACTTAAGATGCTACCAAAGAGGCAGTCTGGGTGTATATTGGTTCATGAGATGAACTACGTTCCAACCATTGTGAGACAATGGAGTTGTGGCTTATGCCAAGGAACGTCGGTCCCATCAGTGATCCAGACATATTCTAAGGCAGTATCACCTGATCATGGAGATGGTTGATCTCCAGGGTGATCGAGGTTAGGAGAGTAGACTCAGAGGACAGCATGGCGGATCCACTCACAAAGGCCTATTCCCAGAGAGAGATTTTTATGGGATGGTTGAGTATGAGATATTGCAACCACTGCTACAGATGGCCCTAGTGCAAGTGGGAGATTGTTAGTTATATGTATGCCCTAGAGGCCATTACTGTACATAGGATGTATATTGTAGTGGATGCTGGGACATATATAGGGAGGACTTTCTTGCTCGACATGATAGTATGCTATCTGGTTGCTCTTTACCTTAACGTGTACACTGATTGTCTCTCTGTTACATGTTGGTAAAGCCATTAGGATGTGTACTTGACTACCTGGACTATGATGCAGATCATACTAGTGGGGACAGATAGTCTATAAGTACATCCTTCAAAGTCCCTAGTCGTGGGTGTATCGAGACGGGGCATCGATATACCAGAGTAGACTAGCGTATACCTTCTCGACCCATACAGATGGACGATGGATGATCCCATATCCATTGGTGTTTGACATCAGAGATGATATACGGGTGCTCAGTGGAGACTGGGTACACTGGACGGACTCGCCGAGAACTCCCAGATGGTATTATACCTTACGTCAGATGGCAGTTCTCTGGTGACACTGGTACAGAGTAGTCTGTTGACCCGAGATCGTCATAGAGTCTTGTGTGGTTCCCACTGTGCTTTGATTTCCATCTTACCACGTCCAAGAGGGCGTGCAAAACGGTGGTTTTTGGGTACAGTCCCGAATCACATGGAGGCAATGAGCGATAGGAGGGGATTCGTCTCTCCCAGTATAGGGAGTTGATGTTGCACTGTGTTCGATTGGCTATAACCGGAAATCCCTGGCCAGGGTTGCTGAGATTTACTGGTAAGTGTTACCAGTAGTTTCTCGAACTGTTATAGACCTCATATCGACACGACTTATCGAGCTATTGGGGTCTGACGTTTACCACCCCTAGGAGAGATATGCGACATATCAGACGATCAGACCGGACTGTACGGTAAGTGTTACTGGTTGGATTCACAGGAGTATGAGCGGGCTTGCTCGTCGATCTTCTGATCGCTCAATACCCGGGTGGCCGTTACGTTTAGCAGACCGCTTGCGGCTTGTGGGTGTTTGATATGATCAACACCTGCTGCCGGCGTATTGACGAGTCTTTAGAGTCCTACACAGAGGTTTCCTGGCTCAAGCGAAACGAAATAGGAGCGCATATGAGATATGTGCGGTACCGAGAATAATACGTGTATGTGATACCGCATTCCATTCTCGTGATGAATGTATCGGAAGGTTGTATGTGATACCGCATTCCATTCTCGCGATGAATGTATCGGAAGGTTGTATGCGATATAACCTAGTTATCGAATCATGGATTGATTCGATAAGCCGATACATTGGATATTAGTCGGTTATATGTGATATGACCGGATCGTTAAATCAAGTGTTGATTTAATGATTTAATGTATAATTATATATTTGATATATTACTTTGCATTAACTAGTATCGGTTCACTTTAAATGGATATTCTCACTCGGATGTGCACATTGTATATGTGATATACTTTTGTGCACTTGCATGTATCATGTTTGATGATACAGGTTTACTTGTGTTTGTGTGAAGATTGAACCATGGTTATATGAATGGTTAGGGTTATGATTATTTATTCATTCATTTATTTATTTATTATTTTTGGAAAATAATAGCAAAAGAGAAAAATGGTGGCTTTCTTTGTTCTTTCTTGAAGCTTCATGAAGACTTTGACCAAGTGACCATGTTGTCTCATGCTTAACCCTAACCATTCCACTCAACCATGATTCATTCTCTACACTTGACCATGGTTATATTATAATAAGTATTCATATTATTTTCTTGGATCATAATACTTATGATAATATTATCTTCATCTTCTTCTTCTTCCTCACTTGAAGAAAGCATGCCTCCATCAATGGCAACTTGATGAAATGAGTGAGAAATCCAATTCTAAAATGAACCCACCTCCTATTTCTTCATCCTCTACCTCTTGCCAAGTAGTAGAGTGTGTTTTCTTCACAAGTTTCATGACTTGGTGAAGTGGGAGCTTGATCTTGTGATGCCTCGACGTAGATCATCTTCGGCACGAAGCCGACGACCTTGCCCGCCCATTTCTCCGATGAAGCCGACGCTAGAGCCCGGGATTTCATTTGGACAGCGGAGAGGACTTCATCACGGAGCCGTGGAGGTGGAGGACCGGATCTACAAAGGTTGTATTTCCGTACTCTTAGTTAAAGTAGTTAACTAGTTGCTTTGTCGCCTAAACTTCTAGCCAACGATCCGTATCTAGGGTTTCTCGGCACCGTAAAATTTGAAACGGGCATGGTTGATGCTTTGTGATACCTCCTTAGGGTGCCTAGGAACCCTACAATACATACGCTATGTCACTCTGCTTAAGCTACCTACTCTATTATACCAAGATCGTCCTACACTCCGAAAGGTAAAACGTAGCGCTCTGATACCAACTTTGTCACGACCCAAAATTTGGCACGTGACCGGCACTTAAACCACGTAACGTCTACAGGCGTAACGCAATTTAAGTAAGCCGAAAACTCAGAAATCTAAACCATCAAAAGTAGTATGTGATAAGAACATTGTTAAAAAATTTTGGGAATCTCAAGTAAAAATCTTTAAAGATTAGGTTTATTTTCTTAAAAATTTTGGCAGCACCTCCTTTGTAAAACTAACCCCGAAACAGGTACAATCATATGATATAAGTAAAGAAACATATAATATAAATAAAGCATCCCTAAACGGGAGAAAACCACGCCCAAAGGCGGAAACAACCACCAAAAGCAGATATACGACGCCGTAGCGAAAAAATAGGCAATATAGAGTGAAAACAACATAAAAGATAAAACTGCATAATAAAAACCGGCCCACACGAGCACGACACCCTGAGTCACAAAATAATATACAATATCGTCCTCATATCTCATTCCTAAGTCAATACATGAAGTGGTAGATGGAGAGTACTAGATACAATAAGATATACAATGAACATTATCGGATAACCGCAAAACCCACCTATAGCAAAACAACATACAGCCAGGCGTAGCGGTATCCGCTGCACAAAGATACAATAAGATAGCCCTTCCGCGACTACTCTGATGGTCAACCTGCAAAACACTGTGGCACAACGGGGTGAGTTGCCAACACATGAATAGTAAATAACATCATGCAGGTAACGCAGATATGCACGTACTGCGATAATCTATCATATGCAAACTGGTAGTATCAATATGGTAATGTGGATATGCAACAATCATGAAAGGTACTCTATCTGGTACTATAAATATATGAAGCTATGCATATCAATGAATGCTGGGTATGGGATAAAACATATCATCATCAAAGAATCATCATCGTGGAAAAACCAGTGTCCATCAACGACACTCCAAATCCCAATACCTCAGGCACCGTCACTCTGATCGGCCCTCATATCCTGTAAGTCTCATGGAACCTGAGTGCCCAACATTAGCACTCGAAAACATCATGAAAACTCGTGTCCAACATCGACACGTAAATCCTCATACCTCGACTCCACCTGTGGGATCAGCCCGCGGGCTCCGGCAAAATGGGTCGGCACATATCCATCTCATAACTCCGGTCAGTATCCTCCGGATAACCGCCGAGTCCAAATTCTATCACCGGTATGTAATAGTCCCTCTCCCAGGCTCATCGGCTAATCCATCGACATAACTTTCTTGCCCCGGGGTACCATACCGGGCCTACCATGAACCCGCAAATGGCCTCATCCACTCCTCACATCGGGTTTCTAACACAAGTCTCAGAACCGAAAAAACTCATGGGGGACGCACTGAAATATCATATCAAGAGAAACCGGGTTTTCGAAACAATGCATACACTCTTGAAATACTACCACGGTCCTCAAATTCATAAATCACATGAAATCCGTATCTCAATCCGTAAATCCATGAAATATGATATATGCAAAATAAAACAGTAATATAAGCATATCCAGGGAAAACTGCTCTTTTAAATGAGTCAAGTTTGTAAATATATCATGCGGTTCTCAATTTCTCCGAAATCCAATGCAACATCATATAAAGGTGAACATGTAGCTATAGTAAGGTATATGTGTAAGCATGTAGGTATGCATGCATGCTACATTTCATATGCGCAATGGAATAAGAATCAATGTCTCAATATCAATAACCAATACAATATCACATATGTATATATGTTGTGCGTGTCATGGCAATTACCGACAGTGTGTGTGTAGCATACAATTAGTGCCCGTACAAAATAAACCGTTAGTAACAGTGTTGTGTCTCATTAATACTATATCCGTATGCAACAGAAAAATGAGGTATGCAACAATGGTGCACATGCACAATCAAGGTATTGTAGGACTACGGTAGTGCCCCGGCCGTCTATCTGAGGCCAAAATGCGGAAATGAAAATTTTTCTTGACTTTAAACCGGCACTGCCGCATCCTAAAAACCCGGATCGTAACCATTAACCTAATACTAGCAAACATGAGAATGGGTAGGAAGCTATATCGAGAGATCCATGTCCTTCGGTCTTCGGCCTCCACTCCGATCTCCTCGTGGAATCTCCGGTCTTCATCTCCTCGTCGGAAAGGGCACCAGATCGAGAAGTCTTTTTACGGGCTCCCGCTTCATCCGAAGCAACTCGGGCGTAAAGTGTGCTAGCCGATGCGTCTAAGGTGTTGTAGAGAATGTTTGTGATCACTTTGCCTCTTGCATCCACGGATTTGGATGAAGGTTGAAGTGTTGCCATTGATGGAAGCAAAAACTAGAGGAAGAAGAAGAACAAGAACAAGAGATTTACTTTTTCTTTTCTTTTTTCTTGTTGAAATAAGAGTGAGAGAGAGTGTTATCAAAAATAATATGAGAGCTAACCATATGCCCATGGCAGCCCCTCTCTCTCTCTCTCTTCCTCTCATACCATCACAAATCAATCCATTAATGTGACACTTTTGCTAAAAAAGAGACCATGACTCATAGTATAAGTCCATGTCACATTAATGCATTGTCATGATGATTCCTAGCTCATTATTTCCTTAAGAAAATATTAATCCAAATGTTTGCCACAACAAAAAGATCCGGCAACATCTAAAGTAAACTCGTGACGGATCACAAGGATACCCCTCACCTGTATATACATACCTGTAACCGCATTCCGACTGAATGCGAATGCGATGAGACTAAAGTAATCCAACAAATCTAATACTAGGATCCGGCTTAAACCAAATCCTACTAGTATGATCCGTCCGATCATGATCCGTGCAATACCGCACGTATAAGATCGAACCCTACCATATAACATACGGCCTCTACAACGTTTCGCCCGAAACTTAAGAAACCGTCTGTGAGGGACTCTAAAGACCCGTCAATACTTTGGCTGTGGATTTAACCACTAGCACGTCAGAGTTATTAGCCGTACGTAACGGGCTACCAAGTATTGACCAAAAGGGAGGTCGATGAGCGAACTCATCCTGACACCCCACTGAGCCTGTCAGTGACAATATCCGTACAGTCCGGTCCGTTCGTCTATGAGTATCGCATGGCGGGCCTAGGGGGTTGGTAAAAGTTAGACCCCCATAAGCGGTACAAGTCGTGCCGGAGTGTAGCCCAGAACACCCTGAGATACTACTGGATACCTACCAGTAAATCTCCCGCCTCGGCCGAGGGCTTTGTGTAATGGCTCTCCTAGATACAGCGCGACCTCACCCCTAATACCGGGAGAGACGAACCCCTGCAGATCCACTCACTGCCACCATATGGCTCGGGACTGTACCCAACTAAAACCTGTTTGCACGACTTCTTTGAGCCGTGGTAGGGCAGTAATCAAAGCACAGTGGGAACTCACATGAGAAAACTGACGATCTCAGGTCGATCAACTAACCTGTACACATGTCACCAGGGAACTGCTATCTGACGTCTGGTATAATCCCAACTAGCATGTTCCCAGCGAGTCTTGTCCGGTGTAATCATAACCCAATGAGCACTTGTATACATCTTAGGTGAACCAACTGACACCAGTGGCTTGTGAGACCGGCCACCGCCCCTCGTCGGGGTCTCGACTGTATACACTAGTCTACTCTGGAGTATCGATGCCTTATCTCGAAAACTCCCACGACTAGGGACCTTTTAAGGATGTGCTTATAGACCCCAGCTCCCACGTATATGATCGCCATCATACTACTGGCCGTCAAGCAAGAATCCTAAGGGCTCTAGCAACGTGCAATTGTGACCTGTAAGGTCACCTGAAGCAGTACACGATGATAAAGATAAACCAGATAGCATACTATCATCTTGAGTAAGACTGTCCTACCGGTATAGGTCCTCCCTCAGTCATTGCAATCACGTGCATGTGATCCAATAATTGACACTGAGGGCACTATCTCCAACAATCTCCCACTTGCACTCAAGGCTAATTATTACGATGTCGCATACTCACAGCTCGTGTGATACCGAACACCCAACTCCTCTACTAGTTAGTCTCACAAAGCTTGTTTGCGAAACTATTGCGTTTGAGGAATAGCCTCAGTGAGTGGATCCGCAGTGATGTATCTTTCTATGTCTCTCATTATCTCAAGTTCGCGGAGAAACCCATCTCTCGAAATGAGCAATACCTGTCTTAGAATATGTCTGGATATCTGATGGGACCTAGTTCATAAATGAACTCCGAATCCAAACTTCTTAGACTGTATTGTCAACTGAACTTAATCAGTATCCTGCGCCATGCCTCCCTCAGTATCCACTTGGACCTCCTGTCCAAACTACTTCCTCTCGTCAGAGGAAAAACTATAACTCTGACAGCCACTCTGCCATCCAGGTCATCTTGGAAGCCAGGAATGATAACTGTTTCCCGAAGGAGGATGCCGTTATCATATCCCTAGAACATCCACTTATGTTCTAAAACTGCTTCCGAATATTTCTCCAGGATTGGATAAATATCAATTTATTGCATCTAATGCAAAAATAACATCCGGTATGGTACTTGACATCTCATGATTGATTCAATTGCCTAAGCAAGTGATCTGCCAATCATGCACATCCCTCTCCCCTTTTGTCTGTAAGACACCTTTAGAGAGGGTGACTCCATCACCAGCAGGTACACTACCGTACCAGGAGTCGTCCATTCTAAAACAGCTTTAGAATGCTGTCTAAGTACCCAGATTGGGAAACTACCCAAATCTAGATCTAACACCATAGATCTAGTAACCAGAATATCTGATATAATATCCATATCTTATGTGGAGAAACCACTATATGACAACCAAAGTATAACCGACCGTAGTATAGGAATTTCACTTCCTACTCTATCTATGTCATCCAGATACCAGGACATCACACCCTACTACCTTCTTAACAGATCCATCCCCTATTCTGATGAAGTCAAACCTATGACTGTCACATCAGAAATAGATGATCTATCTCCGCTATATCTGCTTTAGTCTCTAAATAGACACAAGCCACTTGTCCACTATACTTCCGCTACTCCCACTGACTACGACAACCCTCTGGCAGAGTCATATACACGTGAACTTCTAAAGCCAGTTCAGAAGGACGCTATACTCATCCTCCTGCTGGGTTTCATAGTCTGGAACAACAGCAATGGCAAGTTTGGGTAAACGAGAACCTCCCCGTCACCGTCCTTGAGGCTACCGAAGTGCCTCTCGAGCGCCTGAGGTTACCCACCATATCTGCGGAGTGGCTAATGGAATATCAAATCAGATTGAGCCTTTAGGTTCTTATCAAATTTTCAGTAATCGTTTGCGGTTCTGGAATCACTTCCAGTTCTACCATACTCCCACTACTGTTTTCTGAAAAATCCATTTTTATTAAAACTGTGGCGAGTCAAGAAAAATATCACTATTGATCTTCCAGATGGTAGAAAGTCAACCCTCGTCATAGCCCGGGTCAACCCACAAACAGCCATTACAGAAACGTGCCCTGAGTTATCCAGAGTCTGGTTTTAAGCATAAGCCGGACAACTCCCCGTACCTTAACTATGTTAAGATATGAACTATTCTATATCCAATATAGAAACAGAGGCACTGATTTAATTGGAACCAGATTCAAATCATGCAGCTGTCTTCAGTGCATGTCAACTAAATGGAGAAAGGCCAATCATCATTACTCAACTTAGGAGTGCTTCCAATTATGAGTAACCTGAAAGAGAAGCAAGTTCTCTTAATTATTACTATCAACTGAATACCATACACAAGTATCTACATCCTCGATCACCTTGAAGAATCCCGATACTTGCAATACCTTGTTCTCTACTTTATTCTTATACCTATAGCTTCTAAAAACTTGGACCTTGCATTTCTACGGAACACATGTCCAAGAACTAGAGAAGTCATAAGTAAACAGAATATAGTACGAGTACCAACCCCTCTGTCCTCATGGACACTGGACAACATACAATACTCTGTATAAGTCCCCTGAGTCTAATAACTCATACCCTGTGCGTCGTAGGTTGAAAACTGTACTTATGGTTAAGAAGAATTACAATGTTGTTTAATGCTCCTTACCTAACCATCCACTGATATAGGTAAATGTCACGGACATAATTTCAAGAAGGTATATCTCACTCTATAAAAATAGACGTACAGATATATCAATTTGAAATTGGTGCATAACAACGGATATTCAAAACCAAATATTTGCCGTCCGGCAAACAACCCAGGCGATTTCCTCAAATATCACCAATTACAACGAATTCCGATATAATGAGGATGATCACCTAATTCTCAATGACTTACTCCCACTCATCATCTGTAAAACCATACAGATGTGAGAATCATACCTGGTAAATATATACCCTGGAGCAAGTGTCTAATTGGGAAATCAGTCTTCTATTAACAGTACACAGTGAAACTGAAACATGAAAATATTTCGAAGGGGTTTCCGGGTATTCCTATTAATGCCTCTTCCACTATCAAATTCACAACTGTAACCGTATATTTCTTTGCCATCTCTCCAAATCCCTTTATATGTCTTTAGTCATTACCTTCTATACACCCCTTCAGGCCAAATGGTTTTCTTCCTTCCCTACCGTTCGGAACGAGCCTATGGTTTGGAAGAAGACTATCCAATAAACATAATGGGTGTACTGTCCTAATCCTAGGAGCACTCGCAATGCGAGAGAAGGTGAAGATAAAAGACAACCGAATAAACCTTATTCCTATTTCTCCCGAACCAGAATCCATCCCCGAACTGGAACAAGTTCCTTTCGAGTTCGTATATAACCATACGATGGAGTATCCAAATAACTGTGGATCTTCGTAATGATACGGAGTGTTCTGGAGAAATACAAAGGTGAAATGGGAGTGGTAAAGAAATACTTGGTTTGGTTGTGAATAGCAGTCGCAGTTTACTTTGCCCTCTTACTAATCCCTTTATTTGTCTTTACTTAATACCTTCTGTAAACTTTTTAGGCTAAATGGTTTTCTTCATTCCCTACCGTTCGGCACCTGCCTATGGTTTGGATGAAGAATTTCCAATTAGCGTAATAGGTGTACTGTCCTAAACATGGGAACACTCGCGACCTGAGAGAAGGCAAAAGGAAAAGACAACTGAATAGTCCTATTCGATTTCTCCAGAACCGGAAATCATCCTCGAATAAATTACTTCGAGTTCGTATATAACCATACGACGGTTTTATCCAATGGAAGTGGACGTTCGTAGTAATACGGGGTGTTCTGGAGAAAAGGGTAAAAGTAGGAATGGCAATGAGGTATGCAACTCAGACAATCCAAAAGCCAGTGTTTAAGAAGGTTCGGTTAATTTTGGTCACTGAGTCATAGTCAAGGGTCGGGTCATGGTCGCTGCCAAAGAGAGAGAGAAAAGAAACACTCAGCGTGCACTCTAACCTAGATCAGAATGGTTATCACTTTATCTAATCAGGAAACCTCCTACTGTAACCTCAAATTCTCCTCCGAACCTGAAAGAAGAATTAGTCGGGATCACCCGAGGAGTAAACCAACTCATCAGTGGGAATCGGGATCCAACTATCATCGCATGACAACGTGACGGAATCCACTCACGTTATCACACTCCAGAAGGTATGCGCATATCTGGCAAGTTTCAGTTTCTTTAGAAACACCCGATGTTATTTTTACCCCAAGCGGCTTATGACATTGACTAGGTCAACAAACCATAACCGCCAGTCAAGTTCAACCCTTCATTATTCTAGATTGCATTAAACCCACCCGTACGTGCCCTTGACTAGGTCAACAAGGCCGCACGACTGTCCTAACCAATCCCATTTATGCAACAAACAAGTACCACTTAGCTACCGAACACTACGTCTTGACTAGGTCAACAAACGCAGCACGCATACTAAATAATACCCATAGGAAATGACGGAGGGCTACGGCTGTTTTTTGGCGAAAAACCTTTAACATAATGAACTTGATATCGTTGGAGGAACTGCATAGCTTTTTATAAAAATATAGTGACGAAAACCTTTGCTAAAGAGGTCACTCCCGGTGAAGGGATCCCGGCTCTTTCCCCGTAGAATAAGGTACAGGATATTCCAACTAAATACCATGATGCAAAGCAAAAAGTAATCAGCTATAGTGAAGTTATTACCCTGACGCAAACATCTGTCCAAGGGGTCACTCCCGATGAAGGGATCTCGGCCCTTGTCTCGTCGACTGAGGTGCTGGATATTCATAACCGAATACCACTGTGCAAAACAAAAGAGAACGTCCTTGAACAGCTTTTTGAAAAATTGTTCCAACAACATCCGAATCAACGCAGTCCCATCAATTGATCACACCACAATGAACGAAAATAATGATGTACGTATATGCCATCCGCATTCGCCACTGGGTCCCGTCATTACCCGTTAGGTTACTTAACTAACGACAGAGCGGGGACTGGACTAGCGCGGGTGTAAAACATATACAACATCTACTAGTATATATATCAATATATAATATTCGCTCAAGGCGTGATAAAATGCAACATTACAGAAATGTAATAAGTATCACAGAATAATACAGATATCTAGGATCCCTGGGTTTCATAGAGCCGCTACTAAATACCCGACGCTCCCCTGGTCATGTGGATAGCCTGTGCAATGAAATCCTAGACCCCTACGGACACGGCAAGTTACCCGCCAAAACCTGAAGCGAGGCAGCCCCCTTCAGCAACGTGAATGGACCACCCAACACTTCACGGAATCCGGTAGCTTGAGCACCCCTCCTTGGGTCAACCTGTACCCCTACGAGTATGGCGAATAGCCTGTCAATTCTGGAGTGAAGCCCATCCGTCTTAAAGCTATGAGAAGCGGGCTCGTTGCTCTCTAGAACCCGGCTATCCGTGCACCCCTCCGCGGGGTAATCCTAGTAAAGAAAGTAAAATATATACAACGGGTACATCAACCTCAGCCTGGTCGTGCCCCAAAAGAAAAATATACAAACAGGCAGTAACGGCAGTGTTGGAGATAGTGCCTTCAGAGTCAATTATTGGATCACAGGCACGTGATTGCAATGATTGAGGGAGGACCTATCCCGGTAGGACAGTCTTACTCGAGATGATAGTATGCTATCTGGTTTATCTTTATCATCGTGTACTGCTTTAGGTGACCTGACAGATCACTATTGCACGTTGATAGAGCCCCTAGGATTCTTGCTTGACCACCAGCAGTATGAGGGCGATCATATAAATGGGAGCTGGGGTCTATAAGCACATCCTTAAAAGGTCCCTAGTCGTGGGAGTTTCGAGACAGGGCATCGATTCTCCAGAGTAGACTAGTGTATACAGTCGAGACCCCGACGAGGGGCGGTGGCCGGTCTCACAAGCCACTGGTGTCAGTTGGATCACCTAAGATGTATACAGGTGCTCATTGGGTTATGAGTTCACCGGACAGGACTCGCCGAGAACATGCTAGTTGGTCTTATACCTGACGTCAGATAGCAGTTCCCTGGTGACATGTGTACAGGTTAGTTCATCGACCTGGGGATCGTCATTTGTCTCGTGTGAGTTCCTACTGTACTTTGATTACTACCCTACCACGGCTCAAAGGAGTCGTGTAAATAGGTTTTAGTTGGGTACAGTCCCGAGCCATATGGAGGCAGTGAGCGGATCTTCGGGGGTTCGTCTCTCCCGGTATTGGGGGTGAGGTCGCGCTGTGTCTAGGAGAGCCATTACACGAAGTCCTTGGCCAAGGCAGGAGATTTACTGGTAGGTATTCCAGTAGTATCTCAGGGTGTTCTGGGCTACACTCCGACACGACTTGTACCGCTTTTTAGGGTCTGACTTTTACCAACCCCCTAGGCCCGACATGCGATGCTCATAGACGAACGGACCGGACTGTACGGATATTGTCACTGACAGGCTCAGTAGGGTGTCAGGATGAGTTCGCTCATCGATGTCCCATTTGGTCAATAGCTGGTGGCCCGTCACGTATTGGCTTATACCTCTGACGTGCTAATGGTTAAATCCACAGCCATAGTATTGACGAGTCTTTAGAGTCCACCACACTTTCAGTTACTCAGCTTTCGGGCGAAACGCTGTAGAGGCCGTATGGAGATATGGCAGGGTCCGATCAGATACGTGCGGTATTGCACGGATCAGGATCGGACGATTAGTACTAGAGGCCGTATAGTTATATGGCACGGTTCGATCAGATACGTGCGGTATTGCACGGATCAGGATCGAACGGATATTACTAGCCGGCTTTGGTTTAAGCCGGATCCTAGTATAGTACAGTGTAGATTTTGTCTCTTTGCATTTGTATCCGGACGGAATACAGATGCGGGTGTGTATGCACAGTATCGGGGTTTTCCTGTAATTTATTACGGGACCAGTTTTCTGGAGTTGCCAGTTTGCATTCCGTTCCAGCCGGTTTTCCTTTGTTCTTTCCCGGCCGCACTTTTCCGATGGAGGGGGTTATTTGCAAGTTTGCAAATAACATTTTGTGGAGGGTTTATTTGTGAGATGAGAGATTATGATGGCATCTTTTCTTTTCCACCATCACTTGCATTAATTATGATTGGAAAGGGTTATGGTTTGGATGTATGTTTGTTATCATGATGTTTTGTTAATGGTCACCTCTTGCTTTATACTACCATCACCTCCCTTCATGCTACAAATCCCTTCCCTCCACCATTCTCATAAGATAATGGCCGGCCACTTCATGGAGGGTGTGGGGTTGATTTCATTTTTGGTGTGGCAAAAATTAAGCATCCATCTCATTTTAGCTTGCCACCAAAATTCCCAAGTTCATATCTTGTTGATTCCTCCATCAAGGCAAGTTCACAAACCCCACGAGACAAAGTGATTCTACACTACAACCTACAGCAAGTCTTGGGCACGTCGACTTGCCAGCTTCGTGCCTGCGTTGCCTCGGTATTGAGGCGGGAGCCCATAAAAGATGCAGGCGATGTGGTGCCCTTCCAGCGAGGAGGCGACGACCGGAGTTTCCGCGAGAGATCGGGACGATGACGAGAAGACCGGAGGACTCGGATCACTCGGTATATCTCTAACCCGTATTGTCGTTAGCTAGATCTAGTTTAATGGCCCGATCCGGGGTTTAGTGCGCGGTGGTGCCGGTTTGCTAAGTTCGCAAAATTAAAGTTTATCACCGTTTCCGCATTTGGCCGTCGGATTGACGGCCGGGGCGCCGCCGTGCACTTACAGTGGTATCAGAGCCTCGCCATTAACTTCGTCTAGCTTTGTTTGATGTGTTTGCATTTTCGATCGACCAAAATTCCAAAAACCCGCGTTTTTCTTTACATCAGTTTTCTGTCGAAATTTTTTGAAGTCCAAAAATTTTTCAAGTTGTCTCAGAATGATGTGCAGGGAGTTCTAAGAACACTGGAAAAATTCAACAACACGATCCCTCCGTACGACCGCGGAACCGCGGCCATAACCACTCTGGAGGCCGCGGATCCGCCGCATGAATGAGGGATCATGTCATCGTTTTTTTGCAGTGGGCTTGTGGGCTAAAAATAAGGGTTTTGGAATATTAAAATTGGGCCCAGAATTTCTGTGAGTGCTACAGTATTGCTTGGGGGCCCACTTGTTAATTTTTGATCGATTGGATATTTTAAACACATTATTTCACAGTATTTACATTATATCTGCGACCGTGAATGTCACTCGATCGGTAAATCCGGTCTAACTGCTATAGCCCGGTTAGACGGATTTGCGAACGTGACTTTCACGTTGATGTTCTGTGTTTTGCTGTGTTGTTGCGAATCGGTCGTGGGGATAGCCTGGATGCAATGCTAGTGCAGTGTTGTTGTATTATGTACATTTGATATTGCGGGGCGAGCGTCCGACATGTGGACTGCCGTCACTGCCTGTTTGTATTATTCTTTTGGGGCACGACCTGGTTGCGGTCGATGTACCCGTTGTATGTATATTTTACTTTCTGTACTAGGTTTGCCCCGCGGTGGGGTGCACGGATAGCCGGGTTCTGGAGGGCAACAAGCCCACATCTCATGGCATTGGGACTGAAGGGGCTTCGCTCTAGAATTGGCGGGCTATTCGCCGCACTCGTAGGGGGTACAGGTTGACCCAGGAGGGATGCCCAAGTTACCGGATTCCGTGAAGTGCTGGGTGGTCCATTCACGGCGCTGAAGGGGGCTGCCTCACTTCAGGCTTTGGCGGGTAACTTGCCGCGCCCGTAGGGGTCTAGGTTTTCATTGCACAGGCTATCCACACAACCAGGAGAACGTCGGGTTTCAGTAGTGGCTCTGTGAAACCCGGGGATCCCAGATATCTGTATTGTTCTGTGATGCTGTACATTTCTGTGATGTTGCATTTTTTTTCACGCCTTGAACGAAATACTATATATTGGTATATATATTAGTAGATGTTGTATATGTTTTTCATCCGCGCTAGTCCAGTCCCCGCTCTGCCGTTAGTTAGCTAACCTAACGGGTGATGACGGGATCCAGTGGCAAATGCGGATGGCATATACGTACGTCAGTATATTTTCGTTCTTTGTGGTGTGATCAATTGATGGGACTGCGTTGATTCGGATCAATGCAAGTTAAAAACAAACCTATTCTGATGTTGTTGGAACACTTTTCAAAAAGCTGTTATTGCAAGGACGTTCACTTTTGTTTTGCATCGTGGTATTCATTTGGAATATCCTACTCCTCAGTCGACGAGGCAAGGGCCGAGATCCCTTCACCGGGAGTGACCCCTTGGACAGAAGTTTGCGTCAGGGCACTAACTTCACTATAGCCGATTACTTTTGCTTTGCATCGCAGTATTCATTTGGAATATCCTGCACCCCATTCTACGGGGAAAGAGCCGAGATCCCTTCATCGGGAGTGACCTCTTTAGTAAAGGTTTTCGTCACTATATTTTCTAAAAAGCTATCCGTTCCTTCAACGATATTAAGTTCATTACGTTAAAGGTTTTCGCCAGAAACCATTCGTAGCCCTCCATCATTTCAGTTAAATATTCGGTAGTATTCAAGCTATGTATTTTGACCTCACGCCAAGGCATAGTGTTTGGTAGTTGCCGGGTATTTATCTGTTGCATAGATAGATGCGTTGGTTTGGGACAGTCGTACTACTATTTTGGCCTACGTCAAGGGTATGTATGGGTGGGTTCAAATTAACCTGGACAATGATGGGTAGAACTTGACATGTGACTTATGATATTTTGACCTCATGCCAAGGTCATAAGAGCATGGGGTAAAAATCACATCGGGAGTTTCAAAAGAACTGAAACTTGCCAGATATGCGCATACCTTCTGGAGTATGATACCGTGAGCGGATTCCGTCACGTTATCATGCGATGAGAGTTGGCTCCCGATTCCCACTGATGAGTTGGTTTACTCCTCGGGTGACCCCGACTAATTCTTCTTTCAGGTTTGGAGGAGAATTTGAGGTACAGTGGGAGGTTTCCTGATTAGATAAATTGGTAACCATTCTGATCTAGGGTAGAGTGCACGCTGAGTGTTTTTTTTTCTCTCTCTCTTTGGCAGCGACCATTGACCCGACCCTAGACTATGACTCAGTGACCAAGTTGACCGAACCTTCTTAACACTGGCTTTTGGATTGTCAGAGTTGCAGACCTCATTGCCACTCCTACTTTTACCCTTTTCTCCAGGACACCCCGTGTTACTACGAACGTCCACTTCCATTGGACAAAACCATCGTATGGTTAGATACGAACTCGAAGGAATTCGAGGATGGTTTCCGGTTCTGGAGAAAACGGATAGGATTATTCAGTTGTCTTTTCCCTTTTACCTTCTCTCAAGTTGTGAGTACTCCTTGGTTTAGGAGATAGTACACCTATTATGCAAATTGGATAGTCTTCTTCCAAACCTTAGGCTGGTGCCGACCGGTAGGGAATGAAGAAAACCAATTAGCCTAAACGGTGTGCAGAAGGTATTAAGATTAAGACAAAGCAATGGATTAGTAAGAGGGCAAAGTAAATTGCGACTGATATTCACGACCAAACCAAGTATTTCTTCGCCAATCCTAAATCACCTTTGTATTTCTCCAGGACACTCCGTATCACTACGAAGATCCACAGTTTATTGGATACTCCATCGTATGGTTATATACGAACTCGAAAGGAACTTGTTCCAGTTCGGGGATGGATTCTGGTCCAGGAGAAATAGGAATAAGGTTTATTCGGTTGTCTTTTATTTTCACCTTCTCTCGCATTGCGAGTGCTCCTAGGATTAGGACAGTACACCCATTATGCTTATTGGATATTCTTCTTCCAAACCATAGGCTGGTGCCGAACGGTAGGGAAGGAAGAAAACCATTTGGCCTAAGGGGTGTGCAGAAGGTAATGACTAAAGACATATAAAGGGATTTGGAGAGGTGGCAAAGAACTATACGGTTACAGTCGTGAATCTGGAAGAGGCATTACTAGGAATACCAAGATACCCCATCGAAATATTTCAATGTTTCAGTTCAACTGTGTACTGTTAAAAGAAAACTGATTTCCCGATTAGACACTTGCTCCAGGGTATGTATTTACCAGGTTTGATTCTCACATCTGTATGGTTTTACAGATGATGAGTGGGAGTAAGTTATTGGGAATTGGGTGATCATCCTCATTATATCGGGATTCGTTATAATCGGTGATATTTGAGGAGATCGCCTGGGCTGTTTGCCGGTCGGCAAATATTTGGTTTTGAATATCCGCTGTTGTGCACCAATTTCAAATTGATATATCTGTACGTCTATTTTTAGAGTGAGATATACCTTTTGATATTATGTCGATGACATTTACCTATATCGGTGGATGGTTAGGTAAGGAGCATTAAACAGCGGTGTAATTTTTCTTAACCATAAGTACAGTTTTCAACCTACGACACACAGTGAAAGAGTTGTTAGACTCAGCGGACTTATACAGAGTATTGTATGTTGTCCAGTGTCCATTAGGACAGATGGGTTGGTCCTCATACTATATTCTGTTTACTTTTAACTTCTCTAGTTCTTAGACATGTGTTTCGTAGAAACACAGGGTCTAAGTTTTGAGGAGTTATAGGTATTTGAATACAGTAGAGAACCAGGTGTAGCAAGTATCGGGATTCTTCAAAGTGATCGAAGATGAAGATACTTGTGTATGGTATTCAGTTGATAGTAATGATTAAGAGAACTTGCTTCTCTTTCAAGTTGCTCATAATTGGAAGCATTCCTAAGTTGAGTAACGATGATCGGCCTCTCTCCATTTAGTTGACATACACTGGAGATAGTAGCATGATTTGAATCTGGTTCAATTAAATCAGTGCCTCTGGTTCTATATTGGATATAGTACAGTTCATATCTTAACATTGTTAAGGTACAGGGAGTTGTCCGGCTTATGATTAAAACCAGACTCTGGATAACTCAAGGCACGTTTCTGTAATGGCCGTTTGTGGGTTGACCCAGGCTATGACGAGGGTTGACTTTCTACCATCTGGGAGAACAATAGTAATATTGTTCTAGACTCGCCACAGTTTTAATAAAAATGGATTTTTTCAAAAACAGTAGTGGGAGTATGGTAGAACTGGAAGTGATTCCAGAACCGCAAACGATTACTGAAGATTTGATAAGGAACCTAAAGATTCAATCTGATTTGACATTCCATTGGCCCCTCCGCAGATACGGTGGGTAACTTCAGCCACCCGAGAGGTGCTCCGGTAACCTTAAGGACGGTGACAGGGAAGTTCTTGTTTACCCACACTTGCCATTGCTGTTGTTCCAGACTGTGAGACCCGGCAGGAGGATGAGTATAGCGTCGTTTTGAACTAGCTTCAGAAGTGTACGTCTATATGACTCTGCCAGAGGGTTGTCGTAGTCAGTGGGAGCAGCGGAAGCATTGGTGGACATCAGGCTTATGTCTATTTATAGACTAAAGCAGATATAGCGGAGATAGATCATCCATTTCTGATGTGACAGTCATAGGTTTGACGTCATCAAGATAGGGGATGGATCTGTTGAGAAGGTAGTAGGGTGTGATATCCGGGTTTTGGATGACATACACAAAGTAGGATGTGATATTCCTATACTACGATCGGTTATACTTTGGTCATCACACGGTAGTTTCTCCACATGGGACTTGGACATTATATCAGACATACTGGTTACTAGATCTATGGTTTTAAATCTAGATTTGGGTGGTTTCCCAATCAGGGTACTTCGACAACATTCTAAGAGTATTTAGAATGGACGACTCCTGGCACGGTAGTGTACCTGCAGGTGATGGAGTCACCCTCTCTAAAGGTGTCTTATAGACTAAAGTAGAGAGGGATGTGCATGATTGGCAGATCACTTGCTTAGGCAATTGAGTCAATCATGAGATGTCAAGTACCACACCAGATGTTGTTCTTGCACTAGATGCAATAAGTTGACATTGATCCAATCCTGGAGAAACAGTCGGAAGCAGTTTTAGAACATAAGTGGATGTTCTATGGATATGATAACGACAGCCTCATTTGGGAGACAGTTATCATTCCAGGCTTCCAAGGTGACATGGACGACAAGGAGGTTGTCAGAGTTATAGTTTTCCTTCTGACGAGGGACAGTATTTTGGACAGGTGGTCCAAGGAAATACTGAGGGTGGCATGGCGCAGGATACTGATTAAGTTCAGTTGACGATACAGTCTAAGAAGTTTGGATTTGGAGTTCATTTATGAGCTCGGTCCCATCAGACATCCAGAAACTCTAAGACAGGTATTGCTCATTTCGGGAGATGGCTTTCTCCGCGAACTTGAGATATAAAGGGACATAGAAAGAAACATCTAGGCAGATCCACTCACTGAGGCTATTCCTCGACCGCAATAGTTTCACAAACGGGATTTGTGAGACTGACTAGTAGAGGAGTTGGGTGTTCGGTATCACACGGGCTGTGAGTATGCGACATCGCAATAATTAGCCTTGAGTGCAAGTGGGAGATTGTTGGAGATAGTGCCCTCAGAGTCAATTATTGGATCACAGGCACATGATTGCAATGATTGAGGGAGGACCTATCCCGGTAGGACAGTCTTACTCGAGATGATAGTATGCTATCTGGTTTATCTTTATCATCGTGTACTGCTTTAGGTGACCTGACATATCACTATTGCACGTTGATAGAGCCCATAGGATTCTTGCTTGACCACCAGCAGTATGATGGCGATCATATAAGTGGGAGCTGGGGTCTATAAGCACATCCTTAAAAGGTCCCTAGTCGTGGGAGTTTCGAGACAGGGCATCGATTCTCCAGAGTAGACTAGTGTATACAGTCGAGACCCCGACGAGGGGCGGTGGCCGGTCTCACAAGCCACTGGTGTCAGTTGGATCACCTAAGATGTATACAGGTGCTCATTGGGTTATGAGTTCACCGGACATGACTCGCCGGGAACATGCTAGTTGGTCTTATACCTGACGTCAGGTAGCAGTTCCCTGGTGACATGTGTACATGTTAGTTCATCGACCTGGGGATCGTCATTTGTCTCGTGTGAGTTCCCACTGTACTTTGATTACTACCCTACCACGGCTCAAAGGAGTCGTGCAAACAGGTTTTAGTTGGGTACAGTCCCGAGCCACATGGAGGCAGTGAGCGGATCTTCGGGGGTTCGTCTCTCCCGGTATTGGGGGTGAGGTCGCGCTGTGTCTAGGAGAGCCATTACACGAAGTCCTTGGCCAAGGCAGGAGATTTACTGGTAGGTATTCCAGTAGTATCTCAGGGTGTTCTGGGCTACACTCCGACACGACTTGTACCGCTTTTGGGGGTCTGACTTTTACCAACCCCCTAGGCCCGACATGCGATGCTCATAGACGAAAGGACCGGACTGTACGGATATTGTCACTGACAGGCTCAGTAGGGTGTCAGGATGAGTTCGCTCATCGATGTCCCTTTTGGTCAATAGCTGGTGGCCCGTCACGTATTGGCTTATACCTCTGACGTGCTAATGGTTAAATCCACAGCCATAGTATTGACGAGTCTTTAGAGTCCACCACACTTTCAGTTACTCAGCTTTCGGGCGAAACGCTGTAGAGGCCGTATGGAGATATGGCAGGGTCCGATCAGATACGTGCGGTATTGCACGGATCAGGATCGAACGATTAGTACTAGAGGCCGTATAGTTATATAGCACGGTTCGATCAGATACGTGCGGTATTGCACGGATCAGGAATGAACAGATATTACTAGCCGGCTTTGGTTTAAGCCGGATCCTAGTATAGTACAGTGTAGATTTTGTCTCTTTGCATTTGTATCCGGACGGAATACAGATGCGGGTGTGTATGCACAGTATCGGGGTTTTCCTGTAATTTATTACGGGACCAGTTTTCTGGAGTTGCCAGTTTGCATTCCGTTCCAGCCGGTTTTCCTTTGTTCTTTCCCGGCCGGACTTTTCCGATGGAGGGGGTTATTTGCAAGTTTGCAAATAACATTTTATGGAGGGTTTATTTGTGAGATGAGAGATTATGATGGCATCTTTTCTTTTCCACCATCACTTGCATTAATTGTGATTGGAAAGGGTTATGGTTTGGATGTATGTTTGTTATCATGATGTTTTGTTAATGGTCACCTCTTGCTTTATACTACCATCACCTCCCTTCATGCTACAAATCCCTTCCCTCCACCATTCTCATAAGATAATGGCCGGCCACTTCATGGAGGGTGTGGGGTTGATTTCATTTTTGGTGTGGCAAAAATTAAGCATCCATCTCATTTTAGCTTGCCACCAAAATTCCCAAGTTCATATCTTGTTGATTCCTCCATCAAGGCAACTTCACAAACCCCACGAGACAAAGTGATTCGACACTACAACCTACAGCAAGTCTTGGGCACGTCGACTTGCCAGCTTCATGCCCGAGTTGCCTCGGTATTGAGGCGGGAGCCCGTAAAAGATGCAGGCGATGTGGTGCCCTTCCAGCGAGGAGGCGACGACCGGAGTTTCCGCGAGAGATCGGGACGATGACGAGAAGACCGGAGGACTCGGATCACTCGGTATATCTCTAACCCGTATTGTCGTTAGCTAGATCTAGTTTAATGGCCCGATCCGGGGTTTAGTGCGCGGTGGTGCCGGTTTGCTAAGTTCACAAAATTAAAGTTTATCACCGTTTCCGCATTTGGCCGTCGGATTGACGGCCGGGGCGCCGCCGTGCACTTACAGGCAGTCCACATGTCGGACTCTCGCCCCGCAATATCAAATGAACATAATAAACCAAACTGTACTAACATTGCAACCAGGCTATCCGCACGACAAATCCGCAACATCACAGCACAACACAGAACATCAACGTGAATGTCACGTTCGCAAATCCGTCTAAAAGAGCTATAGAAGCTAGACAGGATTTACCGATCAAGTGACATTCACGGTCGTAGATATAATGTAAATACTGTGAACTAACATGTTTAAAATTTTCGATCGACAAAATTTACCGAAGTGGGTCCCAAGCACAACTGTAGCACTCAAAATAAATCTGGGCCCAAAAAGAAAATACCAGAAACCCTATTTCTATGTCAGAAACCCACTGTAGAAATTTGGTGGAGTTTGGCCACAATTCGGCGGCGGATCCCCGGCCAAAACGTAGTTTTGGCCGCTGATCCGCCGCGCTACAGTAACTTCAGCCGACCAAATTTTCACAGAAAGCTTATAAAGCCCTTCACGTATTTTTGCAATGTACAAAATAATTTTCTGAGCACAGCAAAAATTCGACAGAAACCTGATGCATGAAAACGCGGTTTTTGGAATTTTCGTTCGATCGAACTTGAAAACACGTTAGAGCAAGCTAGAATAGGTTAATGGCGTGGCTCTGATACCATGTAGGACTACAGTAGCGCTCCGGCCGTCTATCCGAGGATAAAATGTCGAAACGAAATATTTTCTTGACTTTAAACCGGCACTACCGCATCCTAAAAACCCGGATCGTAACCATTAACCTAATGCTAGCAAACATGAGAATGGGTAGGAAGCTATACCGAGTGTTCCGTGTCCTTCGGTCTTCGGCCTCCACTCCGATCTCCTCGCGGAATCTCTAGTCTTCATCTCCTCGTCGAAAAGGGCACCACATCGAGAAGTCTTTTTACGGGCTCCCGCTTCATCCGAAGGAACTCGGGCGTGAAGTATGCTAGCCGACGCGTCCAAGGTGTTGTAGAGAATGTTTGTGATCACTTTGTCTCTTACATCCATGGCTTTGGATGGAGGTTGAAGTGTTGCCATTGATGGAAGCAAAATCTAGAGGAAGAAGAAGAAGAACAAGAGCTTTTCTTTTTCTTTTCTTTTTTCTTGTTGTAATGAGAGTGAGAGAGAGTGTTATCAAGAATAATATGAGAGCTAACCATATGCCCATGGCAGCCCCTCTCTCTCACTCTTCCTCACATATCATCACAAATCAATCCATTAATGTGACACTTTTGCTAAAAAAGAGACCATGACTCATAGTATAAGTCCATGTCACATTAATGCATTGTCATGATGATTTCTAGCTCATTATTTCCTTAAGCAAACATTAATCCAAATGTTTGCCACAACAAAAAGATCCGGCAACATCTAAAGTAAAGTCGTGATGGATCACAAGGATACCCCTCACCTGTATATACATACCTGCACCCGCATTCCGACTGAATGCGAATGCGATGAGACTAAAGTAATCCAACAAATCTAATATTAGGATCCAGCTTAAACCAAAGCCCACAAGTATGATCCGTCCGATCATGATCCATGCAATACAGCACGTATAAGATCGAACCTTGCCATATAACATACGTCCTCTACAACGTTTCGCCCGAAACTTGAGAAACTGTCTGTGGGGGACTCTAAAGACTCGTCAATACTTTGGCTGTGGATTTAACCACTAGCACGTCTGAGGTATTAGCCGTACGTAACGGGCTACCAAGTATTGACCAAAAGGGAGGTCGATGAGCGAACTCATCCTGACACTCCACTGAGCCTGTCAGTGACAATATCCGTACAGTCCGATCCGTTCGTCTATGAGTATCGCATGGCGGGCCTAGGGGGTTGGTAAAAGTCAGACCCCCAAAAGCGGTACAAGTCGTGTCGGAGTGTAGCCCAGAACACCCTGAGATACTACTGGAATACCTACCGGTAAATCTCCCGTCTCGGCCGAGGGCTTTGTGTAATGGCTCTCCTAGACACAGCGCGACCTCACCCTCAATACCGGGAGAGACGAACCCCTGCAGATCCACTCACTGCCTCCATGTGGCTCTGGACTGTACCCAACTAAAACCTGTTTGCACGACTCCTTTGAGCCGTGGTAGGGTAATAATCAAAGCACAGTGGGAACTCACACGAGACAAATGACGATCTCATGTCGATGAACTAACTTGTACACATGTCATCAGGGAACTGCTATCTGACGTCTGGTATAATCCTAACTAGCATGTTCCCGGCGAGTCCTGTCCGGTGTACTCATAACCCAATGAGCACCTATATACATCTTAGGTGAACCAACTGACACCAGTGGCTTGTGAGACCGGCCACCACCCCTCGTCGGGGTCTCGACTGTATACACTAGTCTACTCTGGAGTATTGATGCCCTGTCTCGAAAACTCCCACGACTAGGGACCTTTTAAGGATGTGCTTATAGACCCTAGCTCCCACGTATATGATCGCCATCATACTGCTGGCCGTCAAGCAAGAATCCTAAGGGCTCTATCAACGTGCATTAGTGACCTATAAGGTCACCTGAAGCAGTACACGATGATAAAGATAAACCAGATAGCATACTATCATCTTGAGTAAGACTGTCCTACCGGTATAGGTCATCTCTCAATCATTGCAATCACGTGCCTGTGATCCAATAATTGACTCTGAGGGCACTATCTCCAACAGGTACATATACTTATAACTAATAGTCATATCATTGAATCTAGCCCCAACGCATAACGCCATACGGGCAATTCCCTCGTAGATGATAAATCTACTCACAGATGATCTTGAGCTAAGTAAAGACAACCACTTGCTTTCCCTTCTTCGAGGTGTCCGAAGTCCCCACCTACGATCCTAAAATCATACAACAACATAACAAGTGTACATTAGAAATCGACCAATAACACGTACAAACTATGTTTGACCGACGCACCAACTCCAATCAAACTCTCAAGTGTTCGTCTAGTGGCTAACGTGGGAAGCGACACCCTGAAACCAACCCAAGTGCAGCAGCTACACAAAGTACACGAACCGTGTCGGATAACGTAACGCGCGTAGTCGAAATACTTGAAACTAGCAAAGTGTTCCCAGATTTTGTATACTATCAAAACATAAAAATCTAGCAGAACCAAACACTCTAAAACAACTGCAGACAGCTACCCTACAAATCACAAACCCCAACTCCCCCAAACACCCGAACTTGCCGGATTTCCCTCTATTCTCGCCGACCAAAACCGATCAGGTGGGGTTCGTGCTTCAGGTGTACACTCAGGGTCACAAGTACTATACTTCAACATTGCTAGATTTTCCAGTATACACTCGGGATCACAGCAGATCACATAGACTCCATAATGACACTAAAAATACGATGTGTGCACAAAACTATACCTTTAGTGTTCTAAACAACAACTACAAGGCAACACAACAATAAAAACACCTAATTAACAGTTTAGAGGTTATACATATCCACACTTGCTCAAAAATCCTAGCTTTCCATGCTCCTAGTCATCTTAGTGGAAAAATCATGACTTGAGAAGTGTTTTAGTGGGATTAAATGAAGGTTTGCTTGGTTTTTGTGATGAAATGGTGAGGGTTTTAGTTGAGGGAAGAGGAGAAGAAGAAGAATTGAGAATGTGATAAGAATGAGAGATTGAAATGAGATAAGAAAGAGAGGGGTGAGTGTAGGGTGAGTGTATCCTTACACTTACTCTCTCCCTCACTTTAATAAATGCAAGCATGCTTCCTCTATGACTCATCTTGCCACCTCTCCCCTTTCCAAAACAATTGGATAGCTCTCACAAAAGAAATGCTAAGTGCAAGGTTAACATGGCATGAATTAATTTATGGTGCCATGGCTACTTAACAAGGTTAACACTAATTAACCCCTACGTTACCATACACAAGTGTGTGCAAGCCAAAACAAATAATAATAAAATATTGATTAATCTTTATAAAATGTGAGAAAACTATTTTGGTAATCTTTTTATTAAAAACCCGCATTATCGCTTAATTAACACTAATCGCATTCTAAGATGTTACATTTGGAAAATAGAAAATGAGGTGGAAAATGTGGGGAGATATTTGTGGAATGGGCAAGCATGGATTTATCATTTATTTAATTCATTTGCTTGCACTATTGAAGTATGGTTATAATTTTTAATTGTTGAAAATTGTATGCTTCAATAATGTGTGACCTAAGAGCCATTACTTCATTCTACTCCTGAGTTTTTTCTTAAGCTCATTTTTGCCATAACTCTCTAGCTCTCTTCATCTTCCTCCTCATCTCCTCCAAGCTCTATCCCTCACATGTGTTGTGAAACCTTAAGCTTGTGAGAACCCTAGTGAAACAAAACCCCTACTTCCCATTTCTAGTTTGAATTAGCAATTTGAACTAGTGTGTTTTCTTCACTAAAGAGTTTAATGAAGAGGTAGCTTGGATTAGCGGAGCTCCGGGTAGATCATCTTCGGCACGAAGATCACAAAGGAAGCTCAATCCAACTTCAAGTGGAGCCTATTAGAGTCATAGGGACTACAACCCGGAGCTTTAGAAGAGAAGGACACGGTCTTGAAAGGTTGTTGCCTCCTTCTCTAAGTGTAAAAGTTTTTGATATCATGCTAAAACCCTAATCATCTATTTAGGATTCTAGGTTAGTCTAGCTTAGCACCAATTTTTTTTAAATAGCATACTAGATGCTTGTGAAAACCCAGTGGTGGTGCTAGGATAGACTTTCACAAGCAATGTTAGGGGACTACAAGAAATTTGAACGCTTCAGCCAACAAAATGGCCGCGGAACCGCAGCAATACTTGCCTATTGGCAGCGGTTCTGCTGTCATCTTGTGGCCAAAGTGCACCAAATTTCTTCTGGCACTCTTATACATGGAAATTTGATTTTTAGTAAATTTAGTTTTGGTCCAGATTTGTTTGAGTGCTGGTTTGCATTTGGGGCCAATTTGGGAAAGTTTAGTCGATCTAAATTTTAAGTGTGTATACAGTTCAGATTCATTTGTATATTCTATATTGTGGGACGAGCGTCCGATATGTGGACTTCTGTCTCTGCCAGGTTGTATATTCTTTTATTGGGGAACAATCGGGTTGAGGTCGATGTTGCCATTGTATATACTTTTCTTTTTTGTACTAGGATTACTCAGTGTTGGAGTGCTCGAATAGCCGGATTCTAGAGGGCAACGGGCCTGCATCTCATGGCGTTGAGATGGAGGGGGCCTCACTCTAGAATTGGTGGGTTATTCACCGCATTCATAGGGGGTACAGGATGACCCACGAAGGAGTGCTCAAGTTACCGGATTCCGTGAAGTGCTGGATGGCCCATTCACTTTGTTGATTGGGGTTGCCTCACTTCTGGGATTGCCGGGTAACTTGTCGCACTCGTAGGGGTCTCGGTTTACATTACACGGGCTATCCACACGACCAAGGGAATGTCGGGTTTCACTTGCGGCTCAAAAGAAACCCGGGGCTCCCACATTATCCATATTTCTGTGATGCTTATCGCTCTTCTATGATGTTGCTTATATCATGTCTGGCACGAATGTTATATATATTTATATATATACTAGTAGATGTTGTATATGTTTTGCACCCACACTAGTCCATCCCCCGCTCTGCCATTAGTTTAGTAACCTAACGGTGCATGACGGGGCCCCGTGACGAATGCGGATGGCATATACGTATATTGTATTTTCGTTTTTTTATGGTGTGATATGGTTTAATTGATGGGACTGTATTAATTCTGATTAATGCAAGGAAAACAAACCTATATGATGTTGTTGGAACCAAGTTTTTTAAAAGTGACATTACAGACATTTCTTTTTACTTTGCACAGCGGTATTTGGTTATGAATATCCAGCACCTCATTCGACGAGGCAAGAGCCGAGATCCCTTCAAGGGAGTGACCTCTTGAGAAAAGTTTTCATCATTGTAATAGCTTCACTAAAGTCGATTCTTTTGCTTTGCATTATGGTATTCAGTTAGGAATATCCTTCACCTCATTCGATAAGGAAAGAGCCGAGATCCCTTCATAAGACGTGACCTCTTTAACAAAAGTTTGTGCTACTGTATATTAGTAAAACCACTCGGTTCATTCAACGATATCAACTTCGTTACATTAAAGTTTTTTCGCCAAAAAACAGTCGTAGCCCTCCGTCATTTCAGATTAGTATTGCTTAGTATTCGTGCTACATTTGTCGTTGCTATTCGCCGAGACGTAATGTGTGGTAGCTCTGTAATACTTTTCTGCAGCTTTGATAATGCAATTGGTTAGGACGGTCATGTGACTTTGTTGATTATTCATCAAGGGACATGTGAGTGGGTCTAATGCAATCATGGATAATGACGGGTTGAGCTTGATTAGGACCTTTTGATTTGTTGATTATTCGTCAAGGTCACTTGGGTCCTAGGGGTAAAAATCATATCGGGGGTTTCAAATATACAAGAAACTTGCCAGGCATACGCATACCTTCTGGAGTGTGGTGACTTGAGTGGCTTCCATCAAGTTATCATGCGATGATAATTGGATCCCGATTCCCACTGATGAGTAGGTGTTACTCCTCGGGTGATTTTAGATGATCCCGACTAATTCTTATTTTAGGGTTTGAAGAAGAATTCGAGGAAACAGTGGGAGCCATCCTGATTAAATAAAGTGATAACCAATCTAATCTAGGTTAGAGTGAACGCCGAGTGTTTCTTTTCTCTCTCTCTCTCTCTCTCTCTTTGGCAGGGACCATGGCCTGACCATAAACTAAAACTCATGAACCAAGTTAACCGAACCTTCTTAAAACACTTTGGATTTTGGATTGTCACGGAGTTGCATATATCATTTCCAATCCTACATCCCCTTTGCATTTCTCCGGAACACTTCGTATCACTATGAAAATCCATATTGCTTGGATATGCCATCGTATAGTTATATACGAACTCGAATGAACTTGTTCCAGTTCGAGAATGGATTCTGGATCTGGAGAAATAGAATAGGATTATTTAGTTGTCTTTTCTCTTTACCTTCTCTCAGGTTGCGAGGGCTCTTGGTATTAGGAGATTACACCTATTACGCTTATTGGATAGTCCTTTTCCAAACCTTAGGCTGGTGCCGAAGGGTAGGGAAGGAAGAAAATCAATTAACCTAAGTATAGTGTACAGAAGGTAATAAAAAAAGACATATAAAGGGATTGGAGTGAGGGCAAGAAAGTATACGGTTATTGTCATGAATCTGGATAGTGGAAGAGGCATTACTAGGAATACCAGGCCATCCCTTCAAAACATTTTCATGTTTTAGTTTTACTGTGCGGTGTTAATTGAAAACTATTTTTCCAATTAGATTATAACTCCAGGGTATGTATTAACCAGACTTCATTCTCACATCTGTATGGCATTACAGATGATGAGTGAGAGTAAGATATTGGGAATTGGGTGATTAGATTCCATATATATCGGAATTCTTTGTAATTGGTGATATTTGAGGAAATCACCTGGGTTTTGCCTAACGGCAAATATTTGGTTTTGAATATCCGTTGTTATGCACCGATTTCAATTTGATATATCTATACGTTTATTTTATAAACTGAGATATAAATTTTTGAAACTATGTCTATGACATTTACCAATATCAGTTGATGGTTAGCTAAGGAGTATTCAACAACGGTGTAATTCTTCTTAACCATGGTACATTTTTTCAACCTTTGACGCACAGGGTTTAAGTTATTAAACTCAGTGGACTTATACAAAATATTGTATATTGTCCGATGTCCGTTAGGACAAAGAGGTTGGTACTCATAGTATATTCTGTTTACTCATGACTTCTCTAATTTTAGGCAAGTATTTCGTTGAAATACAAGGTCCAGATATTAAGAAGATATAGGTATAAGAATAAAATAGAGAACCATATATTGCAAGTATCAGGATTCTTCAAGGTGATCGAATATGTAGATACTTGTGTTAAGTATTCCGTTGTAAGTAATACTTTTTAGAACATGCTTTTCTTTCAGGTTACTCATATGTGGATGCATTCCTTGATGAGTAATACTGCTCGGTCTTCTTCCATTTGGTTGATATGCACTGGAAACAACTGCATGATTTTTGAATCTGGTTCCAAGTAAATTAGTGCCTATGTTTCTATATACTGGATATAGAATGGATTCATATCTTAACGATGTTAAGGTATATGGAGTAGTCCGGCAGATGCATAAAACCAGAATCTGGATAAACTCAAGGCATGTTTTAGTAATGGCAGCTTGTACGTTATCTCAGGCTTTGACGAAGGTTAACATTCTACCATCTGGAAGATCAATGGTTATACTGTACTTGACTCGCCACAGTTTTAGTAAAATGGATTCTTTTCAGAAAACATTAGCGGGAGTATGGTAGAACTGGAAGTGATTCCAGAACCACAAATGATTACTGAAAATTTAATAGAACTTAAAAATCAAATGGTTTCGACAATCCATTAGCCACTCCACAGATTTGGTGGGTAACCTCAGGGACCCGAAAGGTATTTCGGTCTCCTCAAAAACGGTGACAGGGAGGTTTTCGATTTCCCAAACTTGACACTACTGCTATTTTATACTATGAGATCTGGCAGGAGGATAAGTATAATGTCATTCTAAATTAGCTTTAGAAACGCACATGTATATGACTCTATCATAGGGTTGTTGTAGTCAGTGGGAGCAGCGAAAGCATGGTGGGAAAGTTGCTTATGTCTATTTATAGACTAAAACAAATATAGCGGAGATAGATCATCTAGTTTTGATGTGACAGTCATAGAGTTTGACTTCATCATAACAAAGAGATGGACCAGGTAAGATGGTAGTAGGGTGAGATGTCATGGTATATGGATGACATGCTCTTGATAGGAAGTGATATTCCTATACTACGATCGGTTATACTATGGTTGTCACAAGGTTTTTCTCCATATAGGATTTGGATAAAATATCAGGGATTCTGGTGACTAAATTTATGATTTTAGATCTAGATTTAGGAAGTGTACCAATTCGGGTACTTTGACAATATTCTAAAGTGATTTAGCCTGGTGTGGTGGTGTACCCGCAGGTGATGGAGTCATCCTCTATAAAGAGATGTCTTTTAGACAAATGAGGAGAGAGATTTGCATGATTGGCATATCACTTGCTTCGGCAATTGAGACAATCATGAGATGTCAAGAACAACACCAGATATTATTTTTGCAATAGCTGCAATAAGTATATATTAATCCAATCCTGGAGAATTATTAGGAAGCAGTTATGAATATAAGTGGATGTTCTTGGTATATGGTAACGGCAGCCTCTTTCAGGAGGCGGTTAAAATTTCAGGCTTTCAAGGTGACCTGGATGACAGGGTGACTGCCAGAATTATAGTTTTCCCTTTCTTTTGAGGGGCAGTATGTCGGACAGGTAGTCCAAGCGGATACTGTGGAAGGCATGGCGCAGGATACTGATTAAATTCAATGGATGATACAGTCTAAGAAGTTTGTTGGATTTGGAGTTCATTTATGAACTGGGTCCTATCATATATCCAGACAAATTCTAAAACAGATATTGCTCATTTTGGGAGATAGTCTTTCTCCGTGAAATTGAGATATAAAGAGATAAAGATAGAAACACTGGAGCGGATCCAGTCACTGAGGTTATTTTTCGAACGCAATAGTTTCATAAACGGGCTTTGCGAGACTGATTAGTAGAGAAGTTGGGTGTTCGGTATCATACGGGCTATGAGTATGTGACACCGCAATTATTAGCCTTAAATGCAAGTGGGAGATTGTTAGCTATAGTGCCCTCAAGGTAGTTATTGTAACGCAGGTAGGTGATTATGATGATTGTGGGAGGACCTATACAGATAGAACAGTTTTACTCAAAATGATAGTATGCTATCTGGTTTGTCTTTATCATCATGTACACGCATTATGTGGTATTACAGATCACTATTACATGTTGATAGAGCCCATAGGATTCTTGCTTGACTACCAGCATTATAATGGCGATCATATATATGGGAGTTAGGTGTTCTATAAACACATCATTAAATGTCCCTAGTCAAGGGAGTGTCAAGACTGGGCATCGATACTCCGGAGTAAACTAATATATACTTATCGAGACCCCGACGAGGGGCGGTGGCCGGTCTCAAAAGCCATTAGTGTCTGTTAGTCACCTAAGATAGTAAACAGGTGCTCATTGGGTTATGAGTACACTGGACGGACTTTCCGGGATCATACTGGTTGGTATTATACCTATTGTCAGATAGAAGTTCCCAGGTGACATGTGTACAGGTTAGTCTGTCGACCTGAGATCGTCATTTGTCTCATGTGAGTTCCCACTGAGCTTTGATTACTACCTTACCACTGCTCAGAAGAGTCGTGCAAACAGGTTTTAGTTGGGTACAGTCCTGAGCCACATAGAGGCGGTGAGAGGATCGTCGAGGATTCGTCTTTCCCGGTATTGGGGGTCAATATCGCACAGTGCACGGGTGGCCATAACCAGAAATCCTTGGCCAAGGTGGACAAGAATTACTGATTTGGATCAGCAGTTTCTCAGTTGGTGATGGGCTTCATACCGACACGAAATATCGCGTTATTAGGGGTCTGACTTTATCTATCCCCCTAGACCCGATATGCGATATTCTTGGATGAACAGACTAGACTGTACGAAGATTGTCACGGACAGTCTCAGTAGGGGTTCAGATGAGTTTGCTCGTCGGCCTTCCTTTCGCTCAAAACCTGGATAGCCGTTATGTACAGCTAGTTCCGCTGACGTGCTTGTGGTTAAACCCACTGCCAGCATATTGACGAGTCTTTAAAGTCCCATACAAAGGGTTTCCCTGCTTCGGGCGAAACGATGTAGAGGCCGTATGGTTTTATGACAGGGTTCGATCATATACGTGTACTAGCTACACGTATTATGATTCGGACGGATAATACTAGTGGGCTTTGATTTAAGCCAGATTCTAGTATTATATTGTTGTATTATTTTTGTCTCATTGTTTGGAATACGGATACAGGTGTATATATATGGTGAGGGGTATTCTTGTAATTTATTATAAGATTGCTTCTATAAAATGACACCTCATTTTAGTTTATAACCATTTTTGTTTAGATGGTTAAATGAGCTGGAGGATGAGGTGTTGTTTACATTTATTGGAGCATGGCTACTTGGTGACTCATGGGGTGACTTATGGGTTACTATTGAAGCTTGGTTGATATTTTTTATGTGGTGAATTATTGAAGTAGAGGTTTCATTTCTTTAGTTCACAAAACGTAACCATTTTTTTCATGGTTGCTTCATACAACACTCGTATCTCCTCATGCTTACTTCTTCTACCTCTACCCTAAAAGTCTCATGTGTTAAGAAACCTAGGGTGTTATGAGACATATTAATCCATCATCAGACTCTACATCCTCTATGCAATCTAGTTTAGCGAACTAGGTACCCTAGTTACCTCAGTATTGAGGTTGGAGCTCGAATTACAAATCCTCAGGTGGATCATCTTCGATGGAGGGAGACCGGAGGCCAAACTCGATTCATGACGCCTCAAGGAGATTATGAAAATGGTAGAAAACCGAAGGACACAGATAATTCGATATAACACTTTTATCACTTTGGTTTAGCCCTTAGAAGTTTGCTAGTATAGGTTTATGGTTAGATTCGGGCGGGTTTCGTTAGCGCCAAGTTTTTAAATGCCAGTTTTTGTTCCGCACCGGCCACGGACGATGGTCAAGGCGTTAACATAACCCAACAAATCCAAATAGCATCTACCCTAACATTCAGTCAAGACGATCCATCCCAGTTCGTCTCTGTCTCCGGCGGTAAACAACGGGCAACCAAAACAAACAAAAATACACATGACACGAATTGAACTTCCGGAGCAGGAGAAAGTAGTTATTGCAACGCGGTAACGTAATTAACAGCAGGGGCTTGCTCCTGCAGGGCGTCCCTATAAGAAAAAACACCTCACAAATGATGGAGAATCTGATGAAGTCACACTACAACGGTCGAGTCTATCCAAACATCCGATATATGATGCCATAAATCAACTCGGTATCTTCGGAGAGGTGGATGAATAAGTCCAAATAGCATCTGCCTCCAAATTCGGGCTAGACGTCCCAACGTCTCGGTCTCTTTCTTTCGGCGGTGGAAAGTTCCAAGCAGGATACTGAGATTGTCATGACCCGAAATGGCACGCGGCTGGCACTTGAATCATATGAAGTCTATAGGACCCTATCTAATTCAAGTAAGCCAAGAAATTTCAGAAATCCAAACCATTTAAAAAAAGAAGTGAAGAAAACATGTTTTAAAACAAGGCTTTTAAATAACATAAGCCGAATATGCATTTTAAAATCTCAAGACTTTTCTGAAAATTTCGGCAAAGTTTCCTTTATAAATATTGGCCCCAAACGGGGTACAACATGAATAATACATGCACAATGATAAAAGGCATCCCCAAGCGAGAGCTAACTCTTCGTCAATCGACGGTCACAACCACGCAAGCAATATAATATACAACGCCGAAGGGCGGGGATCAAAACTCAAAAGGAAACTCAAAATTATCAACATAACCATACTAATACAACGCGCGACTCTAAGGTCGAAAGAATATACAGCTGGTTTTCTAAGTCTGAAATAAATACAAGTCTGGTTGATGGAATTTTTCTAGATACAACTGAAAATAAATAATTACAATGGTGGTCACGATGCGAGTGAACCCACCTACCAAAGCAATCACCCGGAATGGGAGCATTGTGCCAGAAAGCCGCAATGAAACCTGTACGGCAAAACCTGCAAGAAACTGTGGTACAACGGGGGTGAGTTGCCAACTCGTGAGTAGAAAACATCACAGAGCAAAAATCGTATGTATGACTAAATCCTAGGTCAAACGATCAGTAATATATATATCCTCAATATGATAAAGTCTGAAGCATAATAAAAAGGTAAGAATAAATATCTAAATATAAGTGCAATCCCATGTTCTCGTGTCAGAGCCTCAGGTAGCAAAATATCGTAAATATGAGGTATGAATGCGGTAAAATAAAATAGAAGACATCATGAATGAGAAAACTGTTTTCTTAAAATAATGAGATTTTTGTGTAAACATTCAAGTATCATCAATGAAATCATCAGAAAATCAGTGTCAAGCATCACACAAAATATATATCTCGATATCCCAATATCAATAAATCTCATATATCCACACAATATGTATGCAACATTCATGAAGGTACTATATCAGGTACTATTAATACATGAAGCAATAAATGGCAATATATATATGCAGCAGTCATAAAAGGTACTCTATCAGGTAGTACTAATACATGGAGCAATGCATATAAAATAAATGCGGAGTATGGGATAAAACATGCCATCCACACATCGAGCACATAGGCCCCTCACATCGACCATATAAGCCCCTCACATCGACAATATAGGCCCCACTCGTATCGAGCACATAGGCCCTTCTCATCGACCATATAGGCCCCTCACATCGAGCACATAGGCCCCGAGCACATAAGCCCCTCTCATCGAACATATAGGCCCCTCACATCAAGCACATAGCCCCTCTCATCGACCATATAGGCCCACACATATAATGAATAAGTATATTTGCATATATCATTATGATGATATATGATGTAGGTGTATGTGTGTGTGTATCAGCGTCCCATACCACTGATATATATACGCAGGAGTAAAACAATCCAGAAAATATCATATGAAAACCATATCTCAATGCGAAACCCATGAATATAATATATGCAACATGAAACAGTAATATGAGCATATAAGGAAAGATCGCTATTTAACTACAACAAGTTATAAAATATATCATGCGGTTCCTAAATTCTCCAAATTCATACAATATCATATAAAGGTGAACATGTAACTATGTAAAAGCATATGTGTAAGCATGTAGGTATACAGGTATGCTATATGTCATATCCACAATGGAATATGAATCAATAACATATAAGCATGCAATGCAATGCGAGCAGTAGAATAAATGGTAAATGAATAATAATGCAGCAATAAAGAAATATACATTCCTATATACGAGTCATACAGTTTTTGGTATTTGAAAGTTGCACGAATCGTGGTGTTTAGAAAATAGGGCTACGGTGTTTTTATGAAAAAGTACATCCTTTGAAAATATCCGTAGTATCTCTTATCCTGTCTTTAAAATATTTACGATTCGCTAGTTTTTGAAATAGGTATGACTCAAGTCTAGTCTAACATCTATAAGTAAACTACAGGACTAATTGGCAGGTAAGGAAACCACCTAAATCTGAGTCGATACATAAAAATATAATAGTCGGTGATCCCGCCTCAATAGTATCACATAAGATACAATATATTTTATGACATCCTCGAGTCAAGAATGTAAATCTCTCATCAATATATAGCTCGTACGTAAATCCATCGTACGGCATCCCAAATCTGGGTACGGTCAAATATCACATTCATCTCATTATTCATCTGGTATCCATTATCATCATATCCTGTATTAGGGGTACTGATCTAAGTCTAGTACAAACCGATACCATCTATATATATCTACGTGTATGAAAACGCACGCCTAAAGGCCCGTTATAATCTCATGTCGTATCTCCTAATACGAACCAAAATATATCACCGATCTCACGGCATCAAGCCTAATCTCATCGACTCATCTCCAAATATCATCCACTATTCTCATTATCCATGTTTAGGTATACGTATATATATATATACCTAGTCCCATACCTATGTGTGTGTGTGTTTGTGTCTATATATATATATATATATCCCCATATACGCACAAGTAATAATAATAATGCATGCAAGTGTGTGTGTGCGTGTGTGCAAACCTATTCTATGGTTCACGACTAAGAAATCAACCATGACACTATCATCCAAATTCACAACACATATGTAAATATATAACATATCTTCAACTACACTACGAACTGCGGGGGTACTATACGCCATCCACCCGACTTCCCCGTAAATATAAATTTACTCACCTTGCTCTTCGCTTGCCATTGCCGACGTCGCCTTGTGCTTGCTTGTCGTCTCGAAGTCCTCGTGGGGGTACCTACATGTCACAACGTATCGTGTCGCATTAAAATCCAAATCAAAACCAAAACGACACGTTAAAAGCCTATAGGGTAGAACCTACGGACTACGCCTTTCAAACCACCAAACAACCCTCGATATTGTCATACAAACGTCAAGTGATCGAGGTAAAACACAAATACTAAAATCCAGAATCCAAAATACGAAAAATATAACCCCAAATCAAAATAGCAACTCATGAATTTAGTCTCAGATTTTACTCTAGGCTAAATTAGCTAAAGTTATATATGCCAAGGGTCTAGTTTAAAAGAGATAGAGCTACAGACCAAACAACACCCCCAAATCTCCTGATCTGGCCGCAATTTGCGATTGCGGTCAGAAGATTTTATTTGCGGCCTCAGTACGGTGTTAGGGACTCGGGTCTCTAAGGTACACTCTAGTTTTCCTGCATGACTCTCAGTGTTCACTAAATAAATTTTAGAGTCCCCGGATGATAACAGATGTCAATATACCCTCACAGAATCCACAATTCTCCGATATCGGGTCTCTAAGTTCGTATTCTGGGGTTTAAATCTCAGGTTCAGTCCACTATATCATCATAACAGGGGTTGTAGACCCTAATTACACCTCAATTGCACCTTTGGAATCAATTCAAACCCTAATCCCTAACTTGAAATTTTCAACGTTCGCTAAACCGCACAATATCGATTCTAAGTTAACATGGATGCAAAGCAAATAGAAAACTACACTAATGATGGATAAATTACCTCCTTTGGCAACTCAAGAAATTTCTTGAGTTGCCCCAAGTATCCAAAATCCTTGCTTTCTTGGTCCAAAGTGTAGCTTGTGAGCTTATGCACATTTTTATTAAAAGTGTGATGAAGTTTTGAGTTGATTTTTATGGAGTTGTGAGGAGTTGAGGTGGTGGAGGGAAGAGAGCAGCAGCCATGAGGGAATGAGGGGAGGAAAATGATGAAGGAATGAAGAAGGAATGGGAGACTTGGTCCAAGGTTTGACCCTTCACCCTCTCTCTCTCTCTTGCCCATGCTTCTATATTATATTCTTTTATTTTCTTTTCTTTATCTTGTCATTTCATTTTTAAAAACCAAATACATAAATCCCAAATGAAACCATGATTATAAAATGTAACACAAGTGCAAAATGATATAGTGCATGTTTTGCACAAAACAAGCTTAATGCGTGATTAGCGATATTTAACCGCGATTAGCATTAAAATAGTGTATAATAAATCATAAAATTTTATAATTTGCTTAAATCCAATAAAAAAATTCTCTTTTTAGTAATATCTATAATTTTCCAAATTTTTTCCCGATTTATCGGTATTTAATTATACCGCAATATTAAAATATTATATTTATTATTTAATTATAAAAATTCCCAAAACAATATTTTATTTTTCTGAAATGTTACAGAGATAATCATGGCACTGGTTGCTGATTATGACTAAGCAGAGTATACAACCTAAGAACTTGTTGGATAAAATCGTTCATTAGTGAACCAGATCCCGTCATCTATCCAAATAAATTCTAAGGCAAGTATCGCTCAATTCGAGAGATAGTTGATCCCCGCGAAGTTTGAGATACAGACAGATAAAGATAGAAACATTTTCACGGATCCACTCATTGAAGCTATTTCTCAAATACGGTCTGCGAAACTGTTAGTAGAAAAGTTGGGTATGCGATACCGCAATAATTGGCCTTAAGTGCAAGTGGGAGATTGTTCGATATAGGTGCTCTTAAAACAATTATCGTAATTACAGAAATGAAATTACTGGATTGAAGGGGGGCCTATATGATAAAACAATTTTTCTCGAGATGATAATATGCTATCTGGTTTGTCTTTGTCTTCTTATGTATATGTTTTACTCGTTATCACGTATCACTAACACATGATGATAAAACCCATATGATCTTTGCTTGACTACAAGGATTATGATAAGGATCATACAAGTGGAGCGTGGCAATCCATAAGCATATCCTTAAATGTCCTATAGTCATAGGAGTATCGAGACAGGGCATCGATACTCTAGAGTAGACCGGTGTATACGTTTCTTGACCTCTACCGGGGCGATGGTTGATCCCATAACCATTGGTGTTTGACACTAAAAATACTAAATAGTGTATACAGGCGCTTATGATATAATCAGTTACACTTGACAGACTCATCAAGAACTCCTAGATGGTATTATACCAATTGTCAGATAGTAGTTCTCTGGCAACAATAGTATTGGATAGTGTAACATTTCGAAATAATAAAAATATTATTTTGGGGAAATTTATAATTTAATATTATTTTATTGAATATTTTAATAATTCGGTATAATTAAATACAAATAAATGGGGAAAAATTATGGAAAATTATGGAAAATTCTAAAATAGGGTAAATTAGAGAATTATGCCATTTCTAAGTTTAATTGATTAGTTATATGCTAAATTAGTGCTAATCGTGATTTATAATCGCTAATCGGGTTTTTACCAATTTGTGCAAAACATGCACATATCATTCTTCTTACACTTGTGCATTTTCTACCATGGTTACTTATTTGGGTTTACTATTTGAGTGGGAAGGAATTTAGAGAAAAGAAAAGGGGTTTATATTAAAGAATTTAGTAGTTGGTGAGAGAGAGAGAGAGGTATGGGCTTCTTTGACCAAGACTTAGCCATTCCTCCATTGCCTTCACCATTTTTCTCTCCCTCTTCTTTGCTTGCTGCTGCTGCTCCTGCACCTCATTCTCCCTCCCCTCTTCAACTCCTCAAATCACCATGAAAATAACTCCAAAACCCCACTCTTATTTCATTAAATATGTGCACAAGCTCAAGATCTACACATTGAACTAAAGAAGCAAGGATTTTGGCCACTAGGGGCAACTCAAGAAAATTCTTGAGTTGCCAAATGAGGTATTTGCTGAACCATTTGCTTAGTTTTAGCGTTACTTATGCCCCCATGTTTAGATTGAACCGATATTGTTTGATATTGTGGAGTTAAGGAAAACCTAGTTAGGGTTTGAGGAAACTTTGTGTTGTAATATGAAATTGAGCTCAGTTGAGGTTATATAAACACCCTAGTGCATGAATGGAGACCCATAACCTGAGAGTTGAAACCCGGATTACGGATTTAGAAACCGATATCGGAGAAATTATGAAATCTGTGAAGGTTTTATTGAATCTGCTTTCACCCGAGACATCCTAAAATAAAATTGATTGGACAGTGAGTTGTGCAGGCACCCAGGAAGCTACCACCAGAACCCTAGCCCCTACCTCCTATACCCGGCCGCAGATTTATCCATTCTGGCCACAATTTGCAGCCAGACCATGGTGGATTTACCTCGTTTTGGTTTTGGTGTTCCCTTATCTGTAGATTAGACCCCTGGTATATATAGATCTGTTTAATTTGACCTAGGGTGAAATCTGGAACATATTTCCTTAGTTGCTGTTTTAGATTCGTGTTTCCTTATTCCGTATTTCTAATTCTGGAATTGTGTATCCGTGTTTTACCTCGACTATTTGGCGTTTATACGATGATGTCGAGGATTTGATGATGGTTTTGAAGGCGTGCCCATAGGTTCTAACCTATAGGCCCCTTATCGTATCGTTTTGGGTTTCGTGAGCCGTGTTAGCTTTGATTTGGTTTTAATACGCATATACGATACTTTGATGTGTAGGTACCCCATGAAGACTTTGGGACGACAAGCAAGCACGTGGCGACGTCGACAAATGAAGACGCAAGGTGAGTAGATTATATCTACAGAGGGAAGTCGGGTGGATGGCGTATAGCACCCCCGCAGTCCGTAGTTGTTATATATATGATAGTTAGGTGTATTATGGATAGTGTAGGGTTAGAAATGACTAGAGAAGTTCATAGTCGCGAACCCTAGAATAGAATTACACCTACACGCACACCCTTGCATATTCCTTTTATTTACACTGTGTTGATGATGATAATGGATGACATTGGAGATGAGTCGATGGTTTGGGCATTGTGCCGTGAGATCGGTGATTTGATATGATTCGTACATGGGATACGACATGTGATTCTTGCGGGCTTTGGATGTGTGTTTATTCCCGCATTCATACTTTATAAATGGTATCGATTTGTACTAGACTTAGATCAGTACCCCAAAGTATGTGTTATAATGATAATGATACCTGATATCTGATGAAAGGAATGTGATATTGACCCGTACCTAGCTATTGGGATGCCGTACGACGATTTACCGTACGAGCCTATATTGATGATAGATCCGCACTCATGACTCGAGAATGTCTTACGATATATTGTATCGTACGCGATATTATTGAGGCGGGATCACCGACTATTACCTCTATATATATGTCGACTCAGATTTAGGTGGTTTCCATACCTCTCCCGATTGACTTGATACTTAGATCTGTAGTTTGCATAGTAGATTCTTCACTGTGGTGTTGATTATTTGATTTCCGCATATTCATGCTATTCGCATTGCTTGCATATGTTTATTGCTATATTATTATCATGCTGTTAGGACACCAGCACCATTATCGATGATGCGTATGTTCCACGTACACTATTTGCCGGCTCACACACTTCATCATCGATAATTGCCATGCCACTACACTGTAGTACTGTTGCATTCATGATATGATTCTTGCATGGCATATTGTACACTTATACCTGTACACAAACATAGATGATTCTGACTTGATTAGAGATTTGGGAACCACAAGATGTTCTTCAAAACAGATTCGTTTTAAAAGAGCGGTTTCCCTCGACATGTGCACATTATTATTCCATGTTGCATGACTTCTGATATACTTACCTTTCTTTACATGTCGCATACATCATGTTTTGATTATACGCATTGAGATATGTTGTTTTCATGATATTTCTGGATTTGGGAACCGTGGGTATTTCAAAAGAGAATATATAATTGATTTAAAAACTCGGTTACCCTTGATATGATATTTCAGTGCGTCCACCATTTGTTTTCTCGGTGCTGAGAGCGACATGTGAAACCCGATTCGAGGAGGCGGATGAGACCGATTGCGGGTACATGGTGGACCCGGTATGGTACCCCGGGGCGAGAACGGTTTCGCTGTGTAGTAGACGGTGAGCCTGGCAGAGGGACTACTACCTACCGCTGATTGGTTGGACCTGGCGGTCATCCAGAGGATACTGACTAGAGTCGATAGATGGATATGGGCGTACTGCCGGGGCCGAGGGCCGATTCCGCAGACATAGCCCGTGGGCTGATCCGGACTGACGGAGCCCGATAGATGAGGATTTACGTGTCGATGCTAGGCACGGGTTTCATGACGATTTCTATGATTTTGATTATATCCTCATATTTGCATGCATGATACTTATTGTCATTGGGTGACGGGTGGACGGGTTCCACGTTTATTATCATTGGGCGACGGGTGGACAGGTTCCAGGTTTATTGTCATTGGGTGACGGGTGGATGGGTTCCACGTTTATACAGACTTGATCACATACAGACCGGATTTACATTGATCATACTTCATGCAGACATACCTTATACTGATGATATTTTATTACCTGAGTACTTGGCACTATATACATGTTTAGACGTTACATTGCCACCTTATCATGCTTTAGACGTACTCTTGTGGTTTATATTTTACTAATCGTTTTGACCTAGGATTATGTCTTGCATTCGATTTCTGCTTGTAGATATTTTTTCTATTCACGAGTTGGCAACTCACCCCCGTTGTGCCACAGTTCTTGCAGGGCTTGCCGTACAGGTTCCATAGCGGCACTTCTGACACACTGCTTTCCTTTGCGGGTGATTTGCTTGGTAGGTGGGTTCTTTGTATCAGAACCGCCGTTGAACTTGTATTATTCATTGTATCTAGAATTCCATCAACCAAAACTTGTATATTGTTTCAGACTCAGACACTAGTGATGTATTATTTCGACCTTAGAGTCGCGCTTAGTAGTGTTACAGTTTTCATGCTTATCTGGGTTTCTTTTGAATTTTGATCCTCGCCATTCGGCGTTGTATAGTATATTGCTTGTTATTTATTTATCCTTAAAATGGTTTTAGATTCTGGGCTTTTGGCTTACTTGGATCAGATGGAGTTCTATAGACTTCATATTGTTCAAGGGCCAATCACGTGCTCTTTCGGGTCGTGACAAAGTTGGTATCAGAGCGCTAGGTTGACCTTGGTTCGAGTCTAAGTTTGACTATGTGGAGCCTAGGGCGTCTATATATATACGGAACTTAGTCTTGACCTTACGGAACTTAGACTTTGTCGAGGGGGTATTAGACCCGAACTTTCGTCGCGTAGGATGACCCTTGGTTGATGGAATAGGTGACTAATGTAGAGTGACGTACCGTGGGTATGTTCCGCGGCATACTTACGACACGCCACTCCGCTTAAGGAACCTTAGGATGTACATATTTTCGAGATCAGTGATCCTCTTCATATTCATGATTATACATCCATTTGAGATCCCCAATTCTATTAGTTTCATGGTCATACCTTCATTGATGCTGTTCCTTCTTATGATCATGTATCCACTCTGGATCTGTTGTTCTCTTCTTGCCATTGATCTGCTCTTTTCGATACTCGATTAAGGTTCCTGTCGCCATGTTGAGCGCAGATTGGGCTGCTGCTAGGGTTACAGTCAGTGCGAGCTCGTCTGGTACGAGGCCCGACCATTGTGTTTTCTGGTGACATGGGAACGTCTCAAGTTAGTATTGGTGACTGTGACCTCTAGTGGAGGCGAGTGCTTGGTCTTACACCGGATGATCGGGCCATTGTTAGAGCTTCCAGTTGAGAGAGGACTGTTGATGTACAGCATACCTCAGAGATTATGATGTCGCCTACCGTGCAGACAGATGGACCAGCTGTTGCTGAAATTGACAGGATGTCGCTTCCGGAGCTTACGAGCTAAGGTTGCCGGAGCTTCCAGGAAGATATGAGACAGATGATAGCTAGTCTACCCGATTTGAGAGACGAAGGTGATTCGTCCGATTTATGTGCCGGAGCGGGCCCAGTTGAGTTGAAGATTTCCAGTGTGGAGAGTCTTACTCAGATTTAGAGCAGACCGATTCAGAGATGACGGCCAATGTATCTCCTTTCCTGGAGGATTGAGGCGCTGTTCGGCGTACAGGCGAAGGAGCCAGTTGCTGCTGCAAATGACGAGATATCACCCAGATGGTTGGAGCTACTGCAGCATGAGCATATACTTGGAGATATGATGGACGGTCGCTAGTCACCTGAGGATGAATGACTAAGACATGTGGTTCGTTCGTTTACCGATGCGAGGTCATCAGATAGATTGTTTCCAGCTAGAGACGACTTCACGCAGGTTCGTTGAGAGTCGATAGAGACGATCGAATGTCAGGAGCCCATTTTCCAAGTTTAAAGTATACGGAAAGACATGCAGATGATTCTATGGGCCCTCTAGAAGAATGAAACCCTAACTCGAATTAATGACCGTGTGAAAGCCTTTGAACCTTAGGGTTTGCGGCAGTTCCGCGGTGCCATTAGTGAGGCTTGGGTTTGCCCTTCTACGGCTGGACCACCGACGCTGTGGCATGTACTCGATACTATTAAACTGTACTCAAGATGTTGATCTCTTGGGGGATTATGAGGTTCTGACGAGTCGATCTAATGTTTCGACATCATTCGGATATCATGTGATGGGATGCCTTGCTTGGGAGACTCCAGATACGAGTATAGTCATTGGAGCACAGTCTATGCAGCCACTATGAGACGAGTCCGAATCAGTCGACATTGAAGCAGAGTGAAGAAAAGAGTTCACAAGAGATTTCGACGAGATGACGTCCTACTCCGCTGACATTAGAGATGTGATACGCACCCAGAGGCATTGTATATGTATATATCTTCCAGAAAGAGGCGCGATAAGTATGCAGCCGTTCCGGAATAAGAATTAGCTTCAGCAGTGGATGATGACTTCCGGGCAATCCGGCAGGAATGAGATTTGAGAGAGAAACCTCGACAAGACCTTTCTGGAATACGATACGAGAAGACCTAGGTCCAGGGGTGGTCATATTGCGCACACCCAGCAGGCCAGAGTTCGGCATCGTCGACAAGGTAGTTGACCAGGTTCGGATAAAGGACCTTACCCAGATGCATTGCGAATTGATCAAGGACGGACGAGTATTGAGTATTCCTCCGATGGTTGAGACGCGTTCCCGAGGACCTGTTCGGCCAGACACCTTCTATAGAATGATGAAGCTACAGAGTACGCGCTTTCAAGTCCGTGCGAGAAACTTCAGATTGACCATGGCCGTGCGTATATAGCATGGCGTGACGTCATAGTGGAAGACGGTAGAAACAAGTGGAACCAGAGGTTCGTGCGAGACGCTGACGAGCTGTCATTACTTCCCGTCGAGACTAGAGACCTGATATGCTTACAGAGGCATTGGGATGCGACCAATTTCCGAGAAAATGTTGCGCTGAGGACACAGATGTCCATCGAGTGAGAAGAGATTATGCAAGAGAGCCAGCCTCCGTACAGTTCGGCCTAGGCAAGATCGGAAGAAACCTTGAGCAGGATTCCTTCCAGGACATTGCTGTAATGATGTCTGCACCCAGGATCAGATGTGTGATGTGCATTCAGAGAGCCAGAGGCCGATGCCAGTGATATGCTGCTTTACGAGTGGTCGTGATGATTGACCGAGAGATGACCAGAGAAGTGCCAGAACGGAATCGTCCCCGTTAGCACACCTGACAAGGCCGATAAGCCGATTGTCTGCGAGATAGGTAATCCGCAGAGAAGATAAGGACCCAGAGTCAGAGGACGCCAGACCGTGAGCAAGAGGCAAGTAGATATCTTGTGCTGCTAGCATTGGATGCACCGACTCCTTCTCGACCTTGAAGGAGGAACTACCGACGATGGTACTTATGATTTGGTTTTGATATACGATCTTGGTGCACGCCAGATGCACTAAATCGAAATTCTTCGTGTATGTCAAATGCGCCTGTTTTTGCTGTCAGGCACACACGTTGCCTATGACAGATGTTTCGTGCACACCAGTTGCACCTAGATGTTGTTTTGTTCACCTGTATGACACATACATGGATTTTGTTTCCGAGCGCACCAGACGCACCGAATATTCTTGTATACATTTTTGTGGATTGATTTCTAGTAGAGCAGTACACTTCGATGATATTCGCTATGTATTGATGTTTTCGGAGCCCCGACAAATTGGATTTTGCTGAAATGTTTTAGTATTGGGGGTTTAAATTTAAATTCGGGGACCGAATTTATGTAAGGGGGGTAAATTGTAACATTTCGAAATAATAAAAATATTATTTTTGGGAAATTTATAATTTAATATTATTTTATTGAATATTTTAATAATTCGGTATAATTAAATACAAAAAAATGGGGAAAAATTTTGGAAAATTATGGAAAATTCTAAAATAGGGTAAATTAGAGAATTATGCCATTTCTAAGTTTAATTGATTGGTTATATGCTAAATTAGTGCTAATCGCGATTAATAATCGCTAATCGGTTTTTTAGCAATTTGTGCAAAACATTCACATATCATTCTTCTTACACTTGTGCATTTTCTACCAAGGTTTCTCATTTGGGTTTACTATTTGAGTGAGAAGGAATTTAGAGAAAAGAAAAGAAATGGAAAAGGGGTTTATATTAAAGAATTTAGTAGTTGGTGAGAGAGAGAGAGAGAGAGGGGTATGGGCTTCTTTGACCAAGACTTAGCCATTCCTCCATTGTCTTCACCATTTCTCTTTCCCTCTTCTTTGCTTGCTGCTGCTGCTCCTGCACCTCATTCTCCCTCCCCTCTTCAACTCCTCAAATCACCATGAAAACAACTCCAAAACCCCACTCTCATTTCATTAAATATGTGCACAAGCTCAAGATCTACACATTGAACTAAAGAAGCAAGGATTTTGGCCACTAGGGGCAACTCAAGAAAATTCTTGAGTTGCCAAATGAGGTATTTGCTGAACCATTTGCTTAGTTTTAGCGTTACTTATGCCCCCATTTTTAGATTGAACCGATATTGTTTGATATTGTGGAGTTAAGGAAAACCTAGTTAGGGTTTGAGGAAACTTTGTGTTGTAATATGAAATTGAGCTCAGTTGAGGTTATATAAACACCCTAGTGCATGAATGGAGACCCATAACCTGAGAGTTGAAACCCGGATTACGGATTTAGAAACCGAAATCGGAGAAATTGTGAAATCTGTGAAGGTTTTATTGAATCTGCTTTCACCCGAGACATTCTAAAATAAAATTTGTGCAGGAACTCAGGAAGCTACCACCAGAACCCTAGCCCCTACCTCCTATACCCGGCCGCAGATTTATACATTCTGGCTGCAATTTGCGGCCAGACCATGGTGGATTTGCCTCGTTTTGGTTTTGGTGTTCCCTTATCTGTAGATTAGACCCCTGGTATATATAGATCTGTCTAATTTGACCTAGGATGAAATCTGGAACATATTTCCTTAGTTGCTGTTTTGGATTCGTGTTTCCGTATTCCATATTTCTAATTCTGGAATTGTGTATCCGTGTTATACCTCGACTATTTGGCGTTTATACGACGATGTCGAGGATTTGTTGATGGTTTTGAAGGCGTGCCCATAGGTTCTAACCTATAGGCCCCTTATCGTATCGTTTTGGGTTTCGTGAGCGTTGTTAGCTTTGATTTGGTTTTAATACACAATTACGATACTTTGATTTGTAGGTACCCCATGAAGACTTCGGGACGACAAGCAAACGCGTGGCGACGTCGACAAATGAAGATGCAAGGTGAGTAGATTATATCTACAGGAGGAAGTCGGGTGGATGGCGTATAGCACCCCCACAGTCCATAGTTGTTATATATATGATAGTTAGGTGTATTATGGATAGTGTAGGGTTAGAAGTGACTAGTGTAGCTCATAGTCGCGAACCCTAGAATAGAATTACACCTACACGCACACCCTTGCATATTCCTTTTATTTACACTGTGTTGATGATGATAATGGATGACATTGGAGATGAGTCGATGGTTTGGGCATTGTGCCGTGAGATCGGTGATTTGATATGATTCGTACTTGGGATACAATATGTGATTCTTGCGGGCTTTGGATGTGTGTTTACTCCCGCATTCATACTTTGTAAATGGTATCGATTTGTACTAGACTTAGATCAGTACCCCAGAGTATGTGTTATAATGATAATGATACCTGATATCTGATGAAAGGAATGTGATATTGACCCGTACCCAGCTATTGGGATGCCGTACGACGATTTACCGTACGAGCCTATATTGATGATAGATCCGCACTCATGACTCGAGGATGTCTTACGATATATTGTATCGTACGCGATATTATTGAGGCAGGATCACCGACTATTACCTCTATATATATGTCGACTCAGATTTAGGTGGTTTCCATACCTCTCCCGATTGACTTGATACTTAGATCTGTAGTTTGCATAGTAGATTCTTCACTGTGGTGTTGATTATTTGATTTCCGCATATTCATGCTATTCGCCTTGCTTGCATATGTTTATTGCTATATTATTATCATGATGTTAGGACACCAGCACCATTATCGATGATGCGTATGTTCCACGTACACTATTTGCCGGTTCACACACTTCATCATCGATAATTGCCATGCCACTACACTGTAGTACTGTTGCATTCATGATATGATTCTTGCATGGCATATTGTACACGTATACCTGTACACAAAGATAGATGATTCTGACTTGATTAGAGATTTGGGAACCGCAAGATGTTCTTCAAAACTGATTCGTTTTAAAAGAGCGGTTTCCCTCGACATGTGCACATTATTATTCCATGTTGCATGACTTCTGATATACTTACCTTTCTTTACATGTAGCATACATCATGTTTTGATTATACGCATTGAGAAATGTTGTTTCCATGATATTTCTGGATTTGGGAACCGTGGGTATTTCAAAAGATAATATATAATTGATTTAAAAACCCAGTTACCCTTGATATGATATTTCAGTGCGTCCACCATGTGTTTTCTCGGTGCTGAGAGCGACATGTGAAACCTGATTCGAGGAGGCGGATGAGGCCGATTGCGAGTACATGGTGGACCCGGTATGGTACCCTGGGGCGAGAACGGTTTCGCTGTGTAGTAGACGGTGAGCCTGGCAGAGGGACTACTACCTGCCGGTGATTGGTTGGACCTGGCGGTCATCCAGAGGATACTGACCAGAGTCGATAGATGGATATGGGCGTACTGCCGGGGCCGAGGGCCGATTCCGCAGACATAGCCCATGGGCTGATCCGGACTGACGGAGCCCGATAGATGAGGATTTACGTGTCGATGCTAGACACGGGTTTCATGGCGATTTTCATGATTTTGATTATATCCTCATATTTTCATGCATGATGCTTATTGTCATTCGGTGACGGGTGGACGGGTTCCACGTTTATTGTCATTGGGCGACGGGTGGACAGGTTCCACGTTTATTGTCATTGGGTGACGGGTGGATGGGTTCCACGTTTATACAGACTTGATCACATACATACTAGATTTACATTGATAATACTTCATGCAGACATACCTTATACTGATGATATGTTATTACCTGAGTACTTGGCACTATATACATGTTTAGACGTTACATTGCCACCGTATCATGCTTCAGGCGTACTCTTGTGGTTTATATTTTACTGATCGTTTTGACCTAGGATTATGTCTTGCATTCAATTTTTGCTTGTAGATATTTTTTCTATTCACGAGTTGGCAACTCACCCCCGTTGTGCCACAGTTCTTGCAGGGCTTGCCGTACAGGTTCCATAGCGGCACTTCTGACACACTGCTTTCCTTTGCGGGTGATTTGCTTGGTAGGTGGGTTCTTTGTATCAGAACCGCCGTTGAACTTGTATTATTCATTGTATCTAGAATTCCATCAACCAAATCTTGTATATTGTTTCAGACTCAGACACTTGTGATGTATTATTTCGACCTTAGAGTCGCGCTTAGTAGTGTTACAGTTTCCATGCTTATCTGGGTTTCTTTTGAATTTTGATCCTCGCCATTCGGCGTTGTATAGTATATTGCTTGTTGTTTATTTATCCTTAAAATGGTTTTAGATTCTGGGCTTTTGGCTTACTTGGATCAGATGGAGTCCTATAAACTTCATATGGTTCAAGGGCCAGTCACGTGCTCTTTCGGGTCGTGACAGAGAGTCCTTCAACCTGAGATCACCATAGTGTCTTGTGTGTGTTCCCACTATAATTTGATTACTACCCTAGCACAGCTTTACTGAGTCGTGCAAACAGATTTTAGTTGGGTATAGTCCTGAAGCACATGGAGGCGGTGAGCGGTCGAGAGGATTCTTCACTCCTGGTATAGGGAGTCGATGTCGCCCAGTGCAGCATATGACTATAACCAGCAGTCAGTGGCCACTGTAGTGGAGATAAACAGATAAGTGTTATCAGTAGTATCTCCGGTGGTTATGAGTCCTCTGTCGCATGACTTATCAGGTTGTTGGGGGTCTGACAGATTCTACCCCCTGACCCGGGATGTGATACTCTTTGATGAAGAGAACGTACTGTATGGTATTCATCGCTTATAGAGTTTTTCGAGTCCGGAACAGTTCGCTCGTCGATCTGCCTTTATCATACTCATACCTAAGTAGCCGTTATATGCAGCAAGTACCATTGACGAGCTTGTGGGTTAACCCGTAAGGAGATTGAATCTAAAAGTGTTTCGGATTCAATCGAATACGATCCTATATAGCCTGCTGCCATCGTATTGACAGGTCTTTAGAGTCTCACAATGAAAATGCCTGCCCGGGAAATAAATGATGTGGCATGTGTATAGGATAGATGCATGAGTTCGATTAAATATGTATATTAGATATACATCATTTAATCGGGTGACAGGTATACTATCCGGTTTATTTATAAACCAGAATATCAAGTCAAGTGTTGACTCGATAACTGTATATAAATATATGGTTTCTAGTGTTGTGTATATAATACACTTACTCTCACTCTCTCTCTCTTTGGTATCTGATATCAATGGTTTTTTGTGTATGTGATACATGAAATGTATATGTATAGGATACATATATTGTCTCTCATTTCATTTATATATTAGATATACGCTCACTCTCTCACATTCTATATTTGTATGTATATATATTTGTGTGTGTGTACTTTTCATTACATGAAAAATGAGCTGTAAATGTGAGAGTGGGGCCCCCATTCTCTCTCTCTCTCTCTCTCTCTCTAAATGACACATAAGTAAAGAGGGAGGAATGGATAAAATAATTATAGACATCTCTTTTTCAAAGTAAGATAATTATTCTTTTAGAAAAGATAGAAGAGAAAGAGCGCTAGCATCTTCTTCTTCCTCTTCTCTTCTCTAATGATGGATGGTGGATATGGAGAGGAAAATAGAAAAAGGGAATATTTTTCATGATCACATCACCTTTTTCTACACGTAGCAAGTATATAGAAGGAGTTTCCTCACTAGTTGATGAGGATGGAGTTTCGTGCGAGATTCTTTCACCGCGGATTATCTACGGCATGGCGGTAGGCGTCCACACACGTGTGGGAGCTCATGAAGTTTAGCACGGTTCTTTCGATGGAGATCAGACGCGCTACAATGGTTGTAGCACTTAAACTTTCTCTCTTGAGTTTTTTTTTTTTTGCAATTAGACATGTAAATATGTGATCTTGAGTGGTTAATTGGTTCTATGTTGTTAAAATTTGTTGTTTTTTTTATTCCGCCGTGGCCGCGAGTGTCGCGGCCCTAAAACCGATTAACTAACATACACTTTACATGATGAAGAAATAAAATTAAAATCTTTCAGAACAAGAATAAAATCTTTCCTAACAAATAAAATCAAAAAAGTTATGGAAAGATTTATAATTACAAAAATCTGCATCAGCTATGAAGATCTTCCTAGATACGCTCCCGCAAGATTAAGGCTCCGTTGGAGATTCCGATCTTGGAACGAAGTTTGAGAATTTGACTGTGTCCAAGTGTTTTTGTGAGAATATCCGCAAGTTGATTATAAGTGCTGATTTTGTGAACACGAATGATGCAATCAACGCATTCCAAAACAAAGTGATAGTCAAAAGCAATGTGCTTCATATTAGAATGGAAGACTGGTTTTGCACTAAGATAGGTAGCCCCAGTATTATCATAGTATAGAGAGGGTAGTTTTTTCAGAATTACCTTGAGTTCATACAGAAGATTTTTCACCTATAGTATCTCGGCCGTGGCATTCGCAAGGGCTTTATGTTCAGTTTCGGAGGAGGATTGAGACACGGTCTTTTATCGAGCCAATTTCCATAAGATGGGATTCAAGCCTAGATAGAGAATATAGGAAATGTTGGAACAACCATCATCGCTACTTACACCACAGTCAGGGTCATCGAAGGCCTGAAGAGCCAGAAGAGATCGTCGGCGGAGGTAAAGACCATGATGTATCATACCTTTGATGTAACAAAAAACAAGTTTGAATGCCGTCCGGTGAAGCTCGGTGGGAGAGTGCATGAATTAGGATAGACTGTTGACGGCAAATGAAACGTCAGGACGAGTGAGAGAGGGGTATTGAAGAGCACCAACTAGCTGACGATATGACGTAGGATCGACACATGAAAACCCGTCATAGCGAAGTAGAGGGATGGTATTGCACATTGGGGTGGTAAATTCTTTAGCTCCTCAATAGAAAACTTTTTTAGAAGATCGACGATGTGGCGATATTGAGATAGAAAGAATTCTTGTATCGTGGGAATAGGTTCTGCCCCAAGAAAGTAGTGAAGATCGACTAGATCGTTTAGAGAGAAAAGTTGTCTAAGTTGACAAACAAAAAATTTAACGAACTGTACATTGTTACCTTTATGAATAATGTCGTCAACATTTATCAGGAAATAGTTTACGATGGCGTCCTTGAAGTAGATAAAAAGAGACGTATCCGCCACGGAATTTGCGAAGCCATTTTGTAGAAGATACCATTTGAGTTCTTGATACCATGCCCTTGGCATTTGCTTGAACCATAGATAGTTTTATGTAGTTTACAAATGTGGTTGGGTAGGGAAGACTGGAGAAAGCCGAGTGGTTGAGCCATATACATATCCTTATACAGAGTACCATTGAGAAAAGTATTGGTAATGTTGAGTTAACGAAGAAGCCATTCTTGGAAGAGTGCTTGGAATAAAAATATATGAAGTGTTGTCGGCTGGATAACGGGACTGAACATGGCATAATATTCTAGACCGGGCCGTTGATGGAAGCCTTTGGCCATAAGGCGAGCTTTGTATTGGGCAACGGTGCCCTCGAAGTTGCGCTTGATTCGGAAGAGCCACTCGCAGGCTATAAGATTCTGATTTGATTTGGGAACAAGATCCCATGATCCATTCTTCATGTGGGCATCAAACTCTTTGGACATTGCAACATGCCGGTTAGGATCTTTCACAGCTTGAGATACATAGGTTAGTTCAAGGATTTGGTGTATTGGGTGAACAGTAGTATGGTTTATATACTGAAAGTTGAAGTATTTTGGTTTCGGTTTATGTTCATTGTTGGTATGGAGATTTGTAGGTTGAGGAGAAGGGGATAATTATGGAGGAGGTAAATGGGATTGATCCGTTGTAGAGGAAGGTAGGGAGATAGGAACTGTCATTTTGGGGAGATTATAGAAATTGGAGGATGAGGATTGTGAAGAGTCAGTGGAGGGGGAGAGATCAAAAGTATGATATGATGATGATTGGGGTTCAATAGGGTTGGATTAGGTAAAGTGGATAGAATGTGAAGTTTAGTAGGTTGGATATACTTGATTGGTTGTGATGATGTGCCAGGAGAGGCCAAATCATGCAGAAGAGCCTCTTGATGTCTATTAGATACATGCAAGAGAAAATTGGTTTCAACGAATTTGACATGACAAGAAATGTAAATTTTGTGAGTGACAGGATCTAGATATTTATACGCAGATTGAGATATTGAAAAACCTAGAAAAATGCAAGGAGTATATCTAGGTTGAAGTTTGGAGGAGGTGTACAACCTTAACCAAGGATGGTAAAGACATCCAAAAATCTTGAGACATTTGTAATTTGAGGAATGTTGAAATAGTTTTTTAAATGGAGATTGGAAATTAAGAATCGGTATAGGAAGACGATTTATAACATAAACAGCGGCTTAAAAGACTTAACTCTAATACTTGAGAGAAGAGAGACCGTATGCAAGCATGTAAGACCGGTTTCGACAACATGACGATGACGACGTTCTGACGTGCCATTATATTCAGGGGTGTGTGGAGGACTGGTGAGATGAGAGACACCATAGGATATGAGAATGGAGATAAGAGATGTGTATGCACTGCCATTATCAGAGCATATTGATATGAGTGGTAATTGAAAATACCTTTCAACAAGCATTTTGAATTGGGGAAAAATGGTGGCAATATCAGATTTATGTTGCATAGGGTATAGCTAGACATATTTTTGTAATAATCAACAAAAATTACTTAATAGAGAAAACCATCAAAAGAAATTTCAGTGGGTCTCCAAATATCAGTGAAAATTAATTGGAAAGGCTTAAAAGTACGAAGTGAATTTCTAGAAAAAGTTTGTTAATGACTTTTATTGCAATCACAAGAGTTGCATTGAAGATTATTAACCACCGAAATATTAGACACTAACTTATTTTTCCTAACAACTGACTGAAGGATGCAGATGGAGGGATGACCTAGACGACGGTGCCACTGACTTATTTCTGATTTGAAGGTAACGTGAATATGAGGTTGGATGGAGCATGGAAGGGTGGAGAAGAGGCGCCACCGTATGATGATACTTCACCAAAAAACTAGAGGGAAAAACTCAAGTGTGATTTTGTTTGATTTGCAAAATGTCACGCCCCGCTTCCCAGTATACGGGTAAGGAGGCGCGACAAGGACGCTACATATTTACTCAGAAGTAAACACACTAAGCGTATCTGAACAATATAAAAGAAAAGTATACAAGAGACAAGATGTAAATGAATAGCAACTTTATTTATTAACATTCTTTTTACAATACAACTGAAATGAAAATACATGTACTGAAAGCAATGCCTAAACAATGGCATAACAGAAATGCAAATGAAATGTACAAGTAAACTAGAGCCCCGGGTCGAAGGCTTGCTGATCCAAATCCTCGCTGGTAGGCTCTGTTTCTAGAAGGTCCGAAACACCTGATAACATTCCAAAGAAAGAAGAAAGGAATGTCTTCAGCGAACAATCGCTCGGTAAGTCCAAAAAGTCAGAAGAGACAGAATAGACAGAAGGAGAATCTTACTTTTAAAGTTGTATTATATTATTAACGCTGTTGTTTGTAACTTGGTACAGAAAATACCAGTGTATACGAGAGGAGTCCCACTTACACCGGATACTTTGGTAACCCGTAGTACAAGGCTCCGTCGATAATACTACGGAACAATAGCATTGATTTAATTACGTCTTTAGTGGCCACCCGTGCCACCTTTAACTTGTTCCGTACCAGTCTACCCCTTTATAACACCGTAGTGTTTATGTATTGATTGTATTGATGGTATGTCTTGTATTTTATTATAAATTGTATATGGATGACTTGTCGAAATCATAATATCAGTAATAGAACGGATATAATGGATGAACATATAAATGGAGTATATCCATGGTTCGGTTCGGTCAAGTTGTAAAGATTGAATAGCTTGAATAGACTGAATATATGGATTCATATTGAATTGTGGTTTCATACATGAATCACATTCAAGTCGGATTGATGATATTTAGACTCAATCTGAGAAAGACAATTAGAAAAGAAATTGAAGTCCTGAATTAGGTTTTAATGTTATCGGTAACTGCTGCACATGGACGGCAGGATTTGTGTCTTTTTCCAAGACAATTACCGTATTGATAACACTGTTTGTTAGGTTGTCTACCTTAGATAGGAAAGCACCCATATCTCTGGCTCCCTGAGGCTCAAGAGACAGGTCCCGCTTAAACCTATGTTTACTAAGGTCCTTATTGTAATTTAGTATAACCTGTGGGGGTTTTATGTAAAAATAGTTTTGGTATAGTTTCGAAATACACTTCAAGTATTTAATTATCGTCTTTACAGTTTTCATAGATGTGTATTTTACAATTGTGCAATTTCTAGTAAATAGAACCTAGTTTTCAAAGTATATGGTATTTTGTTGAAATATTGTAATTGTATTGTATTCGGATGGTATTTTCATTTAGTAGTGAATCCTTTGATTTAAAAAACTTGGAATATTTATATAATTAAAATATATATTTTGATAATAGATATATTTATATTTAATGAAAATAATTTATTTATTTTCTTATAGAAATCTTATTTTCTCAAGAAAAATGTATAAAAATTCCATCGAGATCGAATGCTCCTTGCAGAGGTCTGCATCTCGCTCTACTAGGCCCGAGGATGTGCGATAATCCGTACCATCCCGAACGGGATCCCCAAAATGGGTTGTAGAGACGCAATTGCATGGAAATGATTAATACACTTTTGTATAGAAAACAGTTTTATAAGTTTAGGGTATTTATTTGTAAATCGTATTTCATGTATTCTATTGTCTTAAAATCAACCGTGCTATGATAGAGATGTGTGTTATGATGAGATAGCTCATTACCTCATGAAATATTTAAAGGTATAGCAAGGTATAAAGGTTTTAATGTCGAAATGAATAGTATGTGGTATTTTTATGTAAAAATGCGATAAATGTCACAAAAATAATTATTTTGAGGTGAAACTTTATTTAATGGTTTTGTTAATGTTTGTTAAGCAATATGTAAGAATATGAAGTTATTTTGATTAAGAAAAGTATAGTTTTTAAAGGAAAACCGAATCGGGAGTCGGACTAACTCCGCTTCCGTCGGGTTTTAGTTTTTGAAAGTTTTTAGAATAGAGAAAAGAAGAGAAATAGGGACTTACTGGCTTTGATGAGAGGGGGGAGGTAGAAGAAGATCTAGGATTTGTCCTCGTATCGTTCGCCTTTTATTAACTCCACTTGCACAATATAAGGCTTGGGAATTCTTGAGAGTTTTGGCGGGGATTTGTAAGTGATGAGGGGTGTGAAATGGAGTGGTATTTAAAGGAAACATTAGGGTTTAGAGGTGATGAAAGGGTGAATTAAAATATTTATTAAAATGATGTAAATGGGTGATTTATTGCCTCTGGAAAATGTGCAGAGTAAATAAGCAATACAGGAGTTAGGGGGAGTCCAAGGGTCTAGGGCAAAAGAAAAATTTTGGGTTTGGACCATGGAAAACCGGCAGCGCCGGCCTATGGATCATTCTCGCCGGTCTGATCATAGAGGTAGGGGCTTGGATTGGGGCCACGTGTCCCTGACGATCTGAATACTAATTTGTATCTGTTTGTTTTGAGTGTGACTTTTGGTTTACGTGTTGTGCATGTGAAGACTCTTGATCTTCTAAAAAGATTAAAAGAAAATAAAGAAAAAGGATAATGTGGCTGATGGGATTCGAACTCGGGACTATATCACAGCAGTGCAAGGGCTTACCAGTGAGCTATAAGCTCCTTTTTGCTGTTCAAAAGCAAATCAAACTTATAACTTGTGCTCAGGATCAGGGGTTCCTTTCTGTATTTTATAAAAATTTGTACTGAAAGTTAGGGTTGTTACATTCTACCCTCCTTAAAAAAAAATCGTCCTCGAAATTTATAAAAGGAAAGTGTAACAGTTTAGTGTTAGCGTTGGTGATAGAACTAGTGATAGTGTATGAAAAATATTTGGAAGAATGAAAGATTGCAAAAAGTTTTGGTAAGGTTGAAAGGGATGTGACGGAGTTACCAGGGTTACCTTGGTCCACAGTCTCGGGTTCTTCGTGTTGGATATATGTATGCCCTAGAGGCTATTATATGATAGTGGATGTATCAGTATGTGTATATATATATTCAGAGAACATTCTTGCTCGACATGATAGTATGCTATTTGGTTGTACTTTACCTTGACATATTCATTTGACCATGCATCGTACTCATTTGGTACAAGTTGATAAAGCCCATAGGATATTTGCTTAACTGCTGGGATTTTGATGTAGATCATACTAGTGGGACACGTTTCGTTTATAAGCATATCCTTAAAATGTTCCTAGTCGTAGGTGTATCGAGACGGAGCATCGATATTCCAGAGTAGACTAACGTATACGGTTCTTGTCCCATATGATGGGCGATGGATGATCCCATATCCATTGGTGTGGTGACACCAATGATTGTATACGGGTGCTCAATGGAGACTGGGTACACTGAGCGGACTCGCCGAGAACTCCTATATGATATTATACCTATCGTCGGATAGCAGTTCTTAGGTGACACTGGTACAGATTAGTCTGTAGACCCGAGATCATCATATAGTCTTGTGTGTCCTCCCACTGTACTTTGATCTCCACCCTACCACGACTCTACTGAGTCGTGCAAACAGGTGGATTTTGGGTACAGTCCCGAGGAACATGGAGGCAGTGAGCGATAGGAGGGGTTTCGTCTCTCCCGGTATTGGGGGTTGATGTTGCGTATACTCGATTGGCTATAACAGGAAGTCCCTGGCCAGGGCCGATGAGATTTACTGATAAGTGTTATCAGTAGTTTCTCGATCAGTTATAGGCCATACACCAGAATGACTTATTAAGTTATTAGGGTCGACGATACCATCCCTAGACTAGATATGAAGCATATCTAATGAAGAGACTGGACGGTACGGTAAGTGTTGCTAGTTGGCTCGACGGGAGTTTTGACGGGTTCTCTTGTTTTTCTTCTGATCGCTCAATACCTAGGAGCCGTTACGTATAGTTAGTGCCGCTAACGGTTTGTGGGTATGTGATATGATCACTGCCTACTGCTAGCCTATTGACGAGTCTTTGAATCCCACAGAAGTGTTTCCTAGCTCAGGCGAAATGATGTGGGGTGCATATGGGATATGCGCGGGAGCCCGATTAAATGAGTGTATTTGATACCGTATTTTAATCGGGCGTTTTCTATTGGTCAGGTCGTATGTGATATGACCGGATTATTAAATCAAGTGTTGATTTAATATTATTGACTTTTAGCTCATTTAAATAAAACCTTTTCTTTATGGATGTATGTATGAATGTGTGTATATAAATATGTTGATATGAATGCACACATGCATGCATACATGTGTCATAGTTGTTGATACATTGGAGATGGCAACGCAAGACTCACATGGTATAAATACTTATATATTATTTGAAGGGTCCCGGCAGCGCTCCGGCCGTCGAAACGCGGCCAAAATGCGGAACGAAAAATTTCTAAACCGGCGCTACCGCTACCCTAACCCCGGATCTACCATAAACCCTATGCTAGCGAGCTAACTGGAGGTTAGAATCGTTATACCGAGTTGATCCATGCCCTTCGGTCTTCATTCTATGCTCCTAGTAGTCCTTTGATGTAGTTTGGTTGCCGGTCTTCCTCCATCTCCGATGATCCACCCGAGAGAAAGGCGCAAGCTCCAACCTCGTCGAACGAAGTAACCGACGCTCCAAAGTTTCTAGCGATGGAGAGTGGGGTTGTATGAAAGTGTCACTATAATTTTCTCTCTTTCCTTTTTGCTCACTGAGCAAGCATAGAAGATGAGTGAGGAAATCTTGGCATGAACCAAAAATGGTGAAGGCTTTTGTGAACTTTTGAGTGAATGAGAGAGAGGGAGAAAAAATGCAAGTATGAATTAATCAATCAACCAAAATCCACCCCTCTCCATATTGGCCGGCCCCCCTTTTCTCATTCCCACAAAAATGTTTCAATTTTTAATTTCATTAAACAATTCCAAACCATGCCATACACCATGCTTTGACCCATGCCTTGACTTAGTCACCTTTTCCACCTCATTTCCTAATTAATTTCCTAAAGGAAAATCAATAATCAGGTGGCATTTTCTTCTAGAAGCTATTCCGTACAAAATACGGAATACTTCCCGGTACATGTACCGAAATACATATACGTGTATTCATACCAAAATACGAATAGCCGAGAGAGAAAACGAATAGTGAACAATAATACTAGAATACGTATATACAAATACATATATAAATTATTAAATCAAAACCTGATTTAATAAACTGGCTTAATCCTAAACCGCTAGTATTATCAACCGTCCAATTAAAGTCTGCGCAGCAAGTGCACATATTTAATCGGACATCTGTATGTATCAACATAGCTCATGTACACCATATCGCCTGAACTGTGAAAACCCTCTGTGTGGGACTCTAAAGACTCGTCAATACGCTGGCAGTGGATTTAACCACAAGCACGTCAGCGGCACTAGCTGTACGTAACGGCTACCCAGGTATTGAGCGAAAGGGAGGCCGACTAACAAACTCATCCTAAACCCCTACTGAGCCTGTCGGTGACAATATCCGTACAGTCCGGTCTGTTCATCTAAGAGTATCGCATATAGAGTCTAAGGGGGGTGGTTAAAGTCAGACCCCTAACAACGCGACATTTAGTGTCGGTATGAAACCCATCACCTCCTGAGAAACTATCGATCCTGGATCGGTAATTCTCGTCCACCGTGGCCATGAATTTATGGTGATGGCCATCCGTACACAACGCGACATGAACCCCCAATACCAGGAGAGACGAATCCCCGACGATCCGATCACTGCCTCCATGTGGCTCGGGACTGTACCCAACTAAAACCTGTTTGCACGACTCCTTTGAGCCGTGGTAGGGTAGTAATCAAAGCACAGTGGGAACTCACACGAGACAAATGACGATCTCAGGTCGACAGACTAACCTGTACACATGTCACCTGGGAACTGCTATCTGACAATAGGTATAATACCAACTAGCAGGTTCCCGGCGAGTTCGTCCGATGTACTCATAACCCAATGAGCACCTGTATACTATCTTAGGTGAACAAACTAACACCAATGGCTTGTGAGACCTGGCCACCGCCCTTCGTCGGGGTCTCGATCAGTATACACTAGTCTACACTGGAGTAACGATGCCCGGTCTCGATACTCCTACGACTAGAGACATTTAAGGATGTGCTTATAGACCCCAGCTCCCACATATATGATCGCCATCATAATGCTGGCAGTCAAGCAAGAATCTTATGGGCTCTATCAACACATACATGATGATAAAAACAAACCAGATAGCATACTATTATCTTGAGTAAGACTGTTTTATCGGTATAGGTCCTCACTCAATCATCATAATCACAAGTCCACGACTATGATAATTGCCTTGAGGGCACTATAGCCAACAATCTCCCACTTGCACTTAAGACCAATTATTATGATGTCGCATACTCACAGTCCGTGTGATACCGAACACCCAACTTCTCTACTAATCAGTTTTGCAAAGACCGTTTGTGAAAATGATTGCGTTCGAGAAATATCCTCAGTGAGTGGATCCGCTCCAATGTTTCTTTTTGTATTTCTCTATATCTCAACTTCATGGAGAAAACTATCTCCCGAAATGAGCAATACTTGTCTTAGAATTTGTCTGGATGTCTGATGGGACCCAGTTCATAAATGAACTCCAAATCCAGCAAACTACTTAGACTGTATCGTCTACTGAATTTAATCAGTATCCTGCGCCTTGCCTTTCTTCAGTATCCACTTGGACCACCTGTCCAATATACTGTCCTTCAAAAGAAGGAAAAACTATAACTTTGATAGTCACTCTGTCATTCAGGTCACCTTGGAAGCCTGAAATGATAACCGTCTCCCGAAGGAGGCAGCCGTTACCATATCCCTAGAACATCCATTTATGTTCATAAACTGCTTCCCAATATTTCTCCACGATTGGACTGATATATCTGCTTATTGCAGCTAGTGCAAAAACAACATCTGGTGTGGTACTTGACATTTCATGATTAACTCAATTGCCTAAGCAAGTGATATGTTAATCATGTAGATCCCTCTCCCCTTTAGTCTGTAAGACACCTTTAGAGAGGTTGACTCCATCACCTGCAGGTTCACCACCATGCCAGGAGTCGTCCATTTAAATGTCAAAGTACCCAGATTAGGATACTTCCCAAATCTAGATCCAAAACCATAGATCTAGTAACCAGAAAACCTGATATTACATCCATATCCTGTGTGGAGAAACAACTTTGTGACAACCATAGTACAACCGATCGTAGTATAGGAATATCTCTTCCTATCAAGTGCATGTCATCCCAATACCTGGACATCACTCTCTACCACCTTCTTAGCAGATCCATCTCCTATTCTGATGAAGTCAAAGCCTATGACTGTTACATCAAAAATAGATGATCTATTTCCGCTATACCTGCTTTAGTCTTTAAATAGACATAAGCTACTTGCCCACTATGCTTCCGCTGCTCCCACTGACTACAACAACCCTCTGGCAGAGTCATATACACGTGCACTTCTAAAGCAAGTCTAGAACGATGCAATACTCATTCTCCTGCCGGGTCTTATAGTCTAGAACAGCAGCAATGACAAGTCTAGGAAAAACAAGAACCTCCCGGTCACTGTCTCTGAGAAGACCGAAGTACCTCTCGGGTGCCTGAGGTTACCCATTAAATCTGCGGAGTGGCTAATGGAACATCAAATCCAATTGAATCCTTAGGTTCTATTAAATTTCCAGTAATCGTTTGTGGTTCTGGAATAACATCCAGTTCTACCATACTCCTACTTCTGTTTTCTGAAAAAATCCATTTTATTAAAACGGTGGTAAGTCAAGAACAATATAAATATTGATCTTCCTGATGGTAGATAGTCAACCCTCGTCGAAGCCCGGGATAACCCATAAACAGCCATTACTGAAATGTGATTAGAGTTTATCCGGATTTTGGTTTTAAGAATCAGCCGGACAACTCCCTATACCTTAACATCGTTAAGATATAAATTGATTCTATATTAATCTAATATAGAAACAAAAGCACTAATCTAATTTGAACCAGATTCAAAGTCATGCAGCTGTCTCCAGTGCATATCAACCAAATGGAATGAGGTAAATCAGCATTACTCATCTAGGAGTGCATCCATATATGAGTAACCCGAAAGAGAAGCAAGTTCTCAAAACCATTACTATCAATGGAATACCAAACACAAGTATCTATATTTTCGACTTCCTCGAAGAATCCTGATATTTACAATAAATGGTTCTCTACTTTATTCTTATACATATAACTTCTCAATATTTGGACTTTGCATTTCAACGAAATACTTGTCCAGAACTAGAGAAGTCACAAGTAAACAGAATATAGTACGAGTACCAACCCCTTTGTCCTAATGGACACTGGACAACATACAATACTTTGTACAAGTCCCCTGAGTTCAACAACTCAAACCCTGTGCGTCGTAGGTTGAAAACCTGTAGTGTGGTTAAGAAGAATTACACCGCTGTTGAATGCACCTTATCTAATCACCAACTAATATAGGTAGGTGTCATAGACACAATATCAAAAAGTTATATCTCACTTTATAAAATAAATGTACAGATATACCAGTTTGAAATTGGTGCATAACAACGGATATTCAAAACCAAATATTTGCCATCCGGCAAAATCCAGATGATTTCCTCAAATATCACCAATTACTACGAATTCTGATATAATGAGTATCTAATCACCCAATTCCCAATATCTTACTCCCACTCACCATCTGTAATAACATACAGATGTGAGAAACTGATCTGGTAAATACATACCCTGGAGTTAGATTCTTATTGGGAAAACAATTTTCAATTAACATTGCATAGTAAAACTGAAACATGAAAATGTTTCAAAAGGGTTAACTGGTATTCCTAGTAACGCCTCTTCCATTATCCTGAATCATGACAGTAACCATATACTTACCTGCCCTCACTACAATCCCTTTATTATGTCTTTACTTATTACCTTCTGTACACCTCCTTTACGCTAATTGGTTTTCTTCATTCCCTACCTTCGGCACCATCCTAAGGTTTGGAAGAAGACTATCCAATAAGCGTAATAGGTGTACTCTCCTAATCCTAGGAGCCCTCGCAACCTGAGAGAAGATAAAGAGGAAAGACATATGAATAATCCTATTCAATTTCTCCTGAACCAGAATCCATCCTCGAAAAAGTTCCTTCGAGTTCGTATGTAACTATACGATGGATTTATCCAATGGAAATGGATATCCGTAGTGATACGGAGTGTCCTAGAGAAATGCAAAGTGGATGTAGGAGTGACAGGGGTATACACGGTCTTTGTCGTGAATGATGGTGATCGCAATTTTCATTGCCATTATTCTAATCCCTTTATATGTCTATACTTATTACCTTCTGTACACCACAGTTAAGCTAGTTGGTTTTCTTCCTTCCCTACCGTTCGACACCTGCCTATGGTTTGGAAGAAGACTATCCAATAAGCTCAATAGGTGTACCCTCTCCTAATCCTAAGAGCTCTCACAACCTGAGAGAAGCTAAAGAGAAAAGACAGCCGAATAATCATATTCAATCTCTCCAGAACCAGAATCCATCCTCGAAAAAGTTCCTTCAAGTTCGTATATAACCATACGATGGATTTATCCAATGGAAGTGGATGTCCGTAGTGATACGAGGTGTTCTGGAGAAATGTAAAGGTGATATAGAAGTGGCAATGATGTATGCGACACCGTGACATTCCAAAAGCCAAAGTGTTTTAAGAAGGTTCGGTCAAATTAGTTTATGAGTTTTAGTCAAAGGTCGGGTCATAGTCGCAGCCAGAGAGAGAGGGAAGAAGCACTCAGCGTGCACTCAAACCTAGATCAGAATGGTTAATTACTTTATCTAATCTTGGATGGCTCCCACTGTTTCCTCAAATTCTCCTCCAAACCCAAAAAGGAGAATTAGTCGGAATCACCCGAGGAGTAATCCTACTCATCAGTGGGAATCGGGATCCAACTATCATCGCATGATAACTTGATGGAAGCCACTCAAGTCACCACACTCCAGATGGTATGCGCAAGCCTGGCAAGTTTCCTGTATGTTTGAAACTCCCGATGTGATTTTTACCCCAAGCGGTTTATAATCTTGACTTTGGCCAACAAATCATAACCCGCAAGTCAAGTTCTACCCGTCATTGTCTTGACTGATTTAGACCCACCCGCACACACCCTTGACTTTGGCAAACAAAGTGGTACGACTGTCCTAAACCAATGCATATCCATACAACGGACAAGCAATACACAGCTACCGCACACGATACCTTAACTTTGGCCAACAAACACCGCACAAATACTATGCACTATTTATCCGAAATGACGGAGGGCTGCGGCTGGTTTTTGGCGAAAAACCTTTAACGTAATGAACTTGATATCGTTGAAAGAATCCAAGTGGTTTTATAAATATATAGTGGCGAAAACTTTTGCTAAAGAGGTCACTCCCGGTGAAGGGATCTCGGCTCTTTCCCCGTCGAATGGGGTGCAGGATATCCCAAACTGAATACCACGATGCAAAGCAAAAGGAAAACAACTAAAGTAAATTTATTACGTTGACACAAACTTTTACCCAAGGGGTCACTTCCGATGAAGGGATCTCGGCCCTTGCCTCGTCGAATGAGGTGTAGGATATTCCAAATGAATACCACGATGCAAAGCAAAAGAAAACGTCTGTAATATCAGTTTTTAAAAACTTGGTTCCAACAACATCATATAAATAGGTTTGTTTTACCCTTGTATTGATAAGAATCAATGCAGTCCCATCAATTAATCACACCAGAAAAGAACGAAAATAAAATGTACGTATATGCCATCCGCATTCGCCACTGGGTCCCGTCATCACCCGTTAGGTTACTTAACTAACGACATAGTGGGGACTGGGCTAGCGCGGGTGCAAAACATATACAACATCTACTAGTGTATATATATATATATAACATTCATCCCAGGCATGATATAAGGCAATATCACAGAAACATCACAGAAGCAATACATAATGGTGGATAATCTGGAGCCCCGGGTTTCACTTGAGCCGCAAGTGAGACCTGACGTTCCCTGTCGTATGGATAGCATGTGCAATGAAACCTAGACACCTATGAGCACGACAAGTTACCCGCCAAAACCAGAAGTGAGGCATCCCCCTTCAGCAACGTGAATGGACCACCCAGCACTTCACGGAATCTGGTAACTTGAGCACCCTTCCTGGGTCACTTATACCCCCTATGAGTGCGGCGAATAGCCCGCCAATTCTAGAGTAAGGTCCCCTCCGTCCCAACGCCATGAGATGAGGACCAGTTGCCCTCTAGAACCCGGATATTCGTGCACTCCACCACGGGGTAATCCTAGTACAGAAAATAAAATAATATACAAGGGTGACATCGACCTCAGCCCGGTCGTGCCCTAAAAGAATAATATACAAACTGGTAGTGACGGCAGTCCACATGTCGGACGCTCGCCCCGCAATAGCAAATGTACAAATAAAATAAAACTGTACTATCATTGCACCATTTCTATCCACCACAACGATCCAACCAACATCACAGCACAACATAGAACATCAACGTGAATATCACGTTCGCAAACCCGTCTAAAAGACATATAGCAATTAGACGGGTTTACCGATCAAAGATATTCACGGTCGCAATAGAAATGTATGTACTGTTAAACGCACACTTAAAATATCGATCGACTAAGTTCCAAATTGGCTCCAATAGCAAAACAACACTTCACAGAAACCTGGGCCAAAACAGTATATCACAAAAATCACAATTTCACATCAGGGGGCTACAGGAAAAATTTTGAAGCCCGTCGCCACTAAATGGCCGTGGATCCGCCGCCAATGGGGGGTAAGTGCGGCGGTTCCGCGGCGCATTAGAGGCTTCAGGGGCTCAAAATTTTTCTGTACCCTTAGAATTGCCTGAACGGATTTTTAAGCTACTGCAAATAATTTTTTGAACACTTTTGAAAAACGACAGCAAACTGAGAAATGAAATCGTGATTTCGATAAAATCCACCGATCGATCTTTTAAGCACATTTAAACAAGATAGTAAGGGGTTTAAAGGGTGGCTCTGATATCATGAAAGGTCCCGGCAGCGCCCCGGCCGTCGAAACGCGGCCAAAATGCGGAACAAAAAATTTCTAAACCGGCGCTACCGCTACCCTAATTCCGGATCTACCTTAAACCCTATTCTAGCGAGCTAACTAGAGGTTAGAATCGTTATACCGAGTTGATCCATGTCCTTCGGTCTTCATTCCAAGCTCCTAGTGGTCCTTTGATGTGGTTTGGTTGCCGGTCTTCCTCCATCTCCGATGTCACGCCCCGCTTCCCGGTGTACGGCGAAGGGGACGCGACGGGGTCCACTACGTATATACTTAGAAGTACATACGCTAACCGTATCTAAGCAATATAAAAGTAAATCACAAGAGACAAGAGATATAGAAATAACAGCAACTTTATTAATAACATTCTTTTGTACAATGCATGAAAAGTAAATACAACTGGAATGAAAAGCGATGCCTAAACAATGGCATAACAGGAAATGAAAATACTGAATAGAACAAGGTACAATGTCTAGAGCATGGGTCTTCATGAAACTGATCCAAGACTTCACCGGTGGGCTCGATCTCTGCTGGGTCCAAAACACCTGACGACATTCAAAGAAGAAAGAAATAGAATGTCGTCAGCGAACAGGTCGCTCGGTAAGTCCCAAAGATAAGTGAGAAAATAGACAAAGAGTAGGAGAGAGAGAGTATCTTTTAATATTGTATTGTATTGTTGTAATGTTGTATTAACGCTGTTGTTTGTGGCTTGGGACAGAACAATGCCAATGTATACGAGAGGGGTCTCTATATGCTAGAGACCATGGAAAACGGAATATAGAGTACAAGGCTCCGTTAGAAGGCCCGGAACAACGGCAATTGGATTCATGTTAGGTATCTTAAGTCTGACCGTCTCATGCCACTTTTAACATCTTCCGTATCAATCTACCCCTTAAACCCCGTAGTGTTTTGATTGTATTGTTGTATGATATTGTATAAGTTGGATGACTGACCAAAACCATGATATCAGTAAACAGATTGTAACTGCATAATCAGGTAAATGGAATAACGGAATAATGGATGTATATCCATGGTTTGATTTAGTCAAGTTGTTTAAATGATAAATATACATATATTTATACAAGAATAATTTTTAATAAATATTTTATTTTCCAAAAATCTCATTTTTCTTAAATGTCGTATTTTAAACCTTTCGAGGCCGAATGCACCTTGCGGAGGTCTGAATCTCGCACTACTAAGCCCGATGGTGCACGATAAACCGTATTATCCCTAACGAGTTCCCCAAAGGTGGGTTGTAGTGGCGCTTTGCAAAGATTTAATAAATACTAATCATTTAGAAAACAGTTTTATAAAGATAAAGTATTTATTTGTAAAAGGTGTAAATTTCCGTATTTTAGATTTTAGGCTTTCCTAAGCCAACTAGCCTATTTCTAAATGGTCTAAAGGACAAGTCGTTAGAAGCCTCAAATCGCCTCTTCACCGCTAATTGTGGCCAGATAAGTACAAATGAGAAAAGGAGGGATCCGCTCACGAATCATGAGACAGGCCTTTTAAAGTTACCTTTTCTCACTTGCCTAGCTTAGACACCACAAAGTCAAGTTTAGATAAACGATCGATGTCCACGACATATCGTATTTTCCTATTAAAAGATATTGTTTTAAAATTGTATATAACTTAGAACTTTTAGAAAAGGTTTATAAAGAAAATGGTATTTTAATGTAAAATCTTGTTTTATCGTATTCTAAGTTTTCAAGGTAGCGTGTTATGATTACATATGAGTGTGTACGGAGATAGGTCATTACCTCGTGATCTACTTTAAGGTATAGCAATGTTAAAGGGTTAAATGTGATAAACTAAATATGGTGGTATTTAAGTGAAAGAATACGATATATTGCAAAATCCATCATTTCATGTGTGATAACTTGTTCAAATTAATTTTTAAGTGATTAGTAGTCAACACGAATATGTTTAAGCATTATGGAATTAGTGATAGGTGAGATTTGATAGAAAACCGAATCGGAAATCGGGTTGTTCCGATTTCCGTCGGGTTTATAAGTTCGTATTATTATGAAGGAAAAGAATGGTAGAAAAGGGAACTTACGGGTTTGGACAACGTTAGAGAGTGAGAGGAAGGTAGAGGGTTTGCCGATACATCAAATCGTCGTTGAGAGGTCCTAGCACGATCACCGGGATTCCGCCGTCGATTTCGTCAGCGCTTCGCCTTTCGCTCGTTTACTCACGTACCAAGTTCTCTTGGAATTTTGGGAGAGTGGACTTAGAAAAAGTGATGAGAGGGTAGAGGGTATGGGAGGTTTATATAGGGTTAGGCTAGGGTTAGGGTTTTAATAAAAAAAATTATAAAATATATAAAAAATTCATTAAAACTCATTAAACCTAGGAGTAAAAGGGATTTATTGGCCAAATGATAACCGAACCAAGCATTTAGAGTGTGCAGGAAGGTGGACCAGGTTAAGGGCCAACTTTTCTCTGTTGGTGACTCGGCCGTCCGGCCAAGTCCGGCCGGCAGTGCCGGACCGAGTCGGCCAGTTCGCCGGCCGGCGGCGCCGAGTCGGGCCGCGTCAAGGTGTCAGTGGCCGGGGGTTCTTCTGGGGAAGATTTTAGTATATTTACTTTTTCATGTCCAGTACAAATTTTGTGAGTTATGGCCTTTTGACTGTTGACTTCCGAAAGAAATTATAACAAAATAAATACAAAAATAATGTGGGGCATAGGATTTGAACTCTGGTGGCTTGGTTCAGCAGTATAAGGTATTACCAATGAGCTACAAGCTCCTTCTTGTAATTATTGTGGTATTTAATTACTTAAAATGATAGCAGCAAGAATAAATACTCCTAGTATACATTAAATTTAAAGCAATTTCTTGTACACTAAAAATAGAGTTATTACATTCTTGTAGCTTGTAATTAAAAACAAAATAATTACATATATCTTGTGCTCAGGCTAAAATACTCCATTATGGATTTTTGAAAAAATTTGTATAGAAAAGTGTATAGAAAAATTAGGGTTGTTATATCCGATGATCCACCCGAGGGAAACGGCGCAAACTCCAACCTCGTCGAATGAAGTAACCGACGCTCCAAAGTCGCTAGCGATGGAGAGTGGAGATGTATGAAAGTGTCACTATAATTTTCTCTCTTTTCTTTTTGCTCATTGAGCAAGCATAGAAGATGAGTGAGGAAATCTTGGCATGAACCAAAAATGGTGAAGGCTTTTGTGAACTTTTGAGTGAATGAGAGAGAGGGAGAAAAAATGCAAGTGTGAATTAATCAATCAACCAAAATCCACCCCTCTCCGTATTGGCTGGCCCCCTTTTTCTCATTCCCACAAAAATGTTTCAATTTTTAATTTCATTAAACAATTCCAAACCATGCCATACACCATGCTTTGACCCATGCCTTGACTTAGTCACCTTTTCCACCTCATTTCCTAATTAATTTTCTAAAGGAAAATCAATAATGAGGTGGCATCTTCTTCTAGAAGCTATTCCATACAAAATACGGAATACTTCCCGGTACATATACCGAAATACATATACGCGTATTCGTACCAAAATACGAATAGCCGAGAGAGAAAATGAATAGTGAACAATAATACTAGAATACGTATATACAAATACATATATAAATTATTAAATCAAAACCTGATTTAATAAATTGGCTTAATCCTAAACCGCTTGTATTATCAACCGTCCAATTAAAGTCTGAGCAGCAAGTGCACATATTTAATCGAACATCTGTATGTATCAACATAGCTCATGTACACCATATCGCCTGAACCGTGAAAACACTCTGTGTGGGACTCTAAAGACTTGTCAATACGCTGGCAGTGGGTTTAACCACAAGCACGTCAGCGGCACTAGCTGTACGTAACGACTACCCAGGTTTTGAGCGAAAGGGAGGCCGTCGAGCAAACTCATCCTGAACCCCTACTGAGCCTGTCGGTGACAATATCCGTATAGTCTAGCTGTTCGTTTAATAGTATCGCATATCGAGTCTATGGGAGTGGATAAAGTCAGACCCCTAACAACGTAACATTTAGTGTCGGTATGAAACCCATCACCTCCTGAGAAACTATCGATCCTGGATCGGTAATTCTCGTCCACCGTGGCCACGGATTTATGGTGATGGCCATCCGTACACAACGCGACATCAACCCCCAATACCGGGAGAGACAAATCCCCGACGATCCGATCACTGCCTCCATGTGGCTCGGGATTGTACCCAACTAAAACATGTTTGCACGACTCCTTTGAGCCGTGGTAGGGTAGTAATCAAAGCACAGTGGGAACTCACACGAGGCAAATGATGATCTCAGGTCGACAGACTAACCTGTACACATGTCACCTGGGAACTGCTATCTGACAATAGGTATAATACCAACTAGCAGGTTCCCGGCGAGTCCGTCCGATGTACTCATAACCCAATGAGCACCTGTATACTATCTTAGGTGAACAAACTAACACCAATGGCTTGTGAGACCAGGCCACCGCCCCTCATCGGGGTCTCGATCAGTATACACTAGTCTACACTGGTGTATCGATGCCTGGTCTCGATACTCCTACGACTAGGGACATTTAAGGATGTGCTTATAGACCCCAGCTCCCACATATATGATCGCCATCATAATGCTGGCAGTCAAGCAAGAATCCTATGGGCTCCATCAACACGTACATGATGATAAAGACAAACCAGATAGCATACTATCATCTTGAGTAAGACTGTTTTATCGGTTTAGGTCCTTACTCAATCATCATAATCACAAGTCCACGACTATGATAATTTCCTTGAGGTCACTATAGCCAACATTATTGATATTTAGAAAAAGAAAATGAAATTAAATTATGGTTATATTTATTCTACACTCTTCTACACTTGACCTAATTTAGACCATGGTTTGATTTTTCATTTGTTCTTTAACTCAATACAAAATATCTAGATATTTATTAATCATGGTTCTATGTGAGTGTGACTCTCATTTATATATTTTCTTTTCTCATTTTTATTTGAGAATAATCACAAAAGAGCTCAGGCTTAGCCATCTCCTTCTTCTTCCTCCTTCTTGCTCTCTACCCTTTTTCAAGTGTGTGAAGGAAACAAAAAGGAAAGCTTTTTAAGTGAGATTACACCCCACATCACCAATCAATATTAGTCTAACCCACTTGTGTAGATTATTTGCTCCACTTCTTCAAAGATCAAGTGAAGCTAGGAGCTTGAGCAAAGGAACTCCGTGGTGGATCGTCGTGGACAAGAAAGGACTCAAGTGAACCGGTACAAACCCTAGTTGATCCAAAGAATCAAGGAGGGAGATCTACAAAGGTTGTATTACTCACCTCTTAGTGATAGAATACTTTTTGTATGTGATACTAGTTGCTTGTTACCCTAAATTTCTAGTTAAATTCATGGTTGGTATTGTTTAGCACCGCCTAAATTTTTATTATAGCATGTGTGATGCAACCCAAACCCTAGGCATGTTGCTAAAGAATCCCTACAGTGGTATCAGAGACAAGCTAGAAACTTAGAAGATGTTATAAATATTACGAGACCGAAACAACTCCGAAAATACGATAATCCGAAACCCTAAATTTTGCTTTCTGTCGATTTTTAAATGAACTTTTAAAATTATTTAAGCAACTGCAGAAGCTTGCATGTAATGCACTGAGAACACTAGAGAAAAACGAGGCCCATCCACCGGTTTTGACCCGGTCACAGGCCCATATTTTCCATCCTGGCCGGCCCCAGCACTTCAAATTTGACTCGTTTTTCTTTGGTGCTCTTGTCTGTATATTTTGGGGTTTCAGGTATTGTATGTTTAGCCCAAAATTTCATGTGATGTTTATTTTGTTCAGGGGCCAATTCGGAGTATTTCGTAGTCGTAATTTTAATATTGTTTTTGGTATCTTGGACGACGTTTAACAGTTCGAACGAATATCAATCACCACCTCATTGCTCTCGCTGGAAATTCTTCAATTGTTGGAATTTTCCAAGTTAAACATATTCAGAAGATCATGCAAGTAACCCTATGGACCCTCAAGAATAACATAACCCTAACTCGATTCTATGACCACGGAACCGCGGCCAAACCCTAGGGTTTGCCGTAGTTCCGTGGCGCCATAGGTGAGGCAAGGGTTGACCTTTCTACGGTTGATCCATAGGCACTGTGGAAAGTTTTGGGTATTTTAACTATGCTCAAGTGTTGAGCTCTCGGGATAATTTATGGGTGTTTGTTGATTCAATGGAAACATTTAACATCGTCTAGATATATATGGAAGTGATGATTCCAATTGTTGTTATTTTTCACTTTCTTTTCTGCGACCGTAAGTGTAGTATGTGGTGTATCGCCGGTTTCGTTGCTATACATCAACGACAATTGGGGTACGCATACTTACTTACGTTGATGACATGTGATGTTATGTGTTGCTGAGATATGATATACAGGATCGTCGTGATTGAATGGACGGGGGGTTTTATGTGAGATGAGAGTTTTTATTTTCATTCATATAAAATTCATTGTGTGTAATATTCTTTTATTGGGGCACTTCCATGTTGAGGATGATGTCACCATTGTTGTATATTATTTACTTTTCCGCCTTAGGATAGACCCAAGAAGGGGAGCACAAGTGACCGGGTTCTAGGGTTCAGTGGGAGGCCATCTCGAGGAGTCGAGACCGGGTCTCCTAAACTCTAGAATTGATAGGGTCACTTGCCGCTCTCGTAGGGGTCTAGGGGTGTGGTCTTGGCTATTCGTCGCGACCATGGAATCCGTATTTTCTATTATTGGCTAAATACAAAATACGGACCTTCTACTATATCCTATATTTTCATATATGTGCTTCTGCTGTTGATATTCTGTGATGTGATCACTTTATATGTTGAGACGAATGGTGTATTATATATATGATATATAATAAACGTTGCTTATCTTTTGCATCTGCGCTAGTCCCGCCCCGCTATGCCGTTAGTTAAGTAACCTAACGATATATAACGGGACATTATGGCGAATGCGGATGGCATAAGCGTACGTTCTATTTTTTCGTTTCTTTTCTGTGATAGCTTAAGGACTTAAATGATGGGACTACATTAATAAGATTAATGTAAAGAAAAAGGAATCTAAAATATATTGTAGAATCGGATTTGAAACCTACTCGGCTTTTTATGAAAAGCATGGTTTCAAAGTGCGGAGCTTAAGCCACTCCTTTTAAAACCATTAGATTCTACAACAATATTAAGTTCAAAGCGTTAAAGGTTTTCTTAAAAACTATTCGCAGCCCTCCGTCATTTTAGAAAGTAAAGTACTTAGAATTCGTGCTACGTATGTTGACTATAGCCAAGGAGTAGTGTACGGTAGCTAAGTGATGTCTTTCTACACAGCATATGATACGATTAATTAGGGCAGTCACATGATTATGTTGACCGTAGTTAAGGGTCATGTGGGTGGGTCTAATTAATCATGAAATGACGGGTAGAACTTGACCAGTGCTTATGATATGTTGACCATAGACAAGGTCATGGGTGCTAGGGCTAAAAACCATATCGGGAGTTTCAAGAGTTGAAATTTGCAATGAGATTGCATACCTTCTATGTGATAGTAGGATCCTGATCCCACTGTGAGCAAGAGTTGATTCTGGGAGAGTTTTGCACTTTACAATTAGCTAACCTATTAGGTGTCTAGAAAGGTGTCAACGGGGCTACGCCTCTGGGAAAACGAGGTTTATTCTAATTAAGTCCGTACGAAGGCACGGAGAACCTCCCTCAAAGTACCGGCACTGGCCTGGCTGAACGGTTAGCGAACTTGTAGAATGTAATTAATCCTGGCTAATTTTCTTTTTAAAGTTTGAAGGAAAATTTGATAAAAGCAGTGGGAGACATCGATTAAATAAGATAATAACCAATCTGATCTTTGCAAGCGCTTTTGCTAAGTGTATTCTTTTCTCTCTCCTAATGGCAGATTACCATGACTGGACATAAGCTTTTGTTAGAGAAAAATAAGCTAACTGGGCCAAACTATAAAGACTGGCTAAGAAACATCAATAATGCTCTTACATATGATAAGGTATCATATGTCCTCACTGCCTCAGCCCCATCCAGCCTAGGCCCTGAATCTTCTGTTGCGGATAAGGAGATCCACAAAATGTGGAATATTGACTGTGCTACTGCCAAATGCCTCGCGCTTGCATCGATGGACAATACACATCAAAAGCATCACGAGCAGATGGATGTTCAATCCATCTTTCTCCATACAAAAGAGTTGTATGGGGAGCGATCTCGGACCCTGAGATACGAAGCATCTCGAAAGTTGTTTCAGATGCAGATGGCTCCTGGCACACCAGTAGGCGATCACGTTTTGAAGATGATAGCTGCAGGGTTCCCTAGGATGGCAGTAAGGTTTCGGGAGGCATCATCCATGCCAATTTCAAAAATTTGTAGTTCTAGTTAACTCTAACCATAGAATCGTTATTAGAAAATCTGACGAAAACGTAAACTACTTTACATCTAAGTGAATGAGGAATACAACCTTTGTAGACCGGTCCTTCACTTCTAATGTTTTGTGTAGTAGTCCCTTCGCTGCAAGTCATGAACACCAGAACTCTACAAAGGGTTCTCCCGGAGAAACGAACAAGCTTGATAGAAGTCTTCGAGGCCGAAGATGATTTACGTCGAGAAGACTCAAGCTCATGCTACCCTTCACTCCTATACTAAATGGAAAGTAGTATAGGATGATGAAATAGGAAATGGACTCACTTTAGTTTTATTTTTCTCACAATATTTTCTCACCTCATGAGGAAGAAGAAGAAAAGGTGAAGAATGAGAATGAACTCATGAGGTGAGAATAGCAACCATAGGTGAGTTAGTGTCATACACTAACCCGTGTAGAGATTAAACCACGGCTAACAATAATGGTTATGTTAATAAATATCTGCAAGTAAAATAAAAGGAGTGGACTTAGTCAATGATGCTACAAGCTTCTCCAAGCTTCCAAGCATGTGACTAATTAACACTAATTTTGATTTACTTAAATAAATATAAACCCTCACATTATTATTAGTATGGTGTGAGTCTTATACATCCATGTTGCATGTGGCATCAAGCATGTCACAATAGTTGTACATTAATATATATATATCACACACACACACACACACATATATATATGCACACTTGTGAGAAAAAGAAAAGTTTAAATGAGCTAATATTAGTTAATGCAATCTAGTATATCAAATATACAATTATGCATTAAATTACTAAATCAACACTTGATTTAATAATCCGTCTATTTCATATATAACCGACTAATATCAAATGCAACAATTTATCGAATCAACACTTGACCCGATAACCCGGCTATATCACATATAACTGACCGATGTCATAAATCGTGAGAATAGAATGCTGTATCATATACGCGCATTAATCTCGGTCCCGCACATATCTCATATGTGCTCCTACTTCGTTTTGCATGAACCAGGAAACCTCTGTGTAGGACTCTAAAGACTCGTCAATACGCCAGCAGTAGATGATGATCATATCAAACACCCATAAGCCGCAAGCAGTCTGCTAAACGTAACGGCCACCCGGGTATTGAGCGATCAGAAAATCAACAAGCATGCCTGCACATACTCCTGTGAATCCAATCAGTAACACTACCGTACAGTCCGATCTCTTCGTCAGATATGTCGCATATCTCACCTGAGGGTGGTAAACGTCAAACCCTAATATCTTGATAAGTCATGTCGATATGAGGCTCATAACGGGTCGAGAAACTACTGATAACACTTACCAGTAAATCTCATAACACCCTTGGCCAGGGACTTCTTGTTATAGCCAATCGAGCACAGCGCAACATCAACCCCCAATACCGGGAGTGACGAAATCCCCTCCTATCGCTCATTGCCTCCATGTGACTCGGAACTGTACCCAAAAACCACTGTTTTGCATGTCCTCTTGAATGTGGTAAGGTGGAAATCAAAACACAGTGGGAATCACACAAGACTCTATGACGATCTCGGGTCGACAGACTAACCTGTACCAGTGTCACCAGAGAACTGCCATCTGACGTGAGGTATAATACCATCTAGGAGTTCTCAGTGAGTCCGTCCAGTGTACCCAGTCTCCACTGAGCATCTGTATACCATCTCTGATGTCAAACACCAATGGATATGGGATCATCCATCGCCCATCTACATGGGTCGAGAAGCTATACGCTAGTCTACTCTGGTATATCGATGCCCCATCTCGATACACCCACGACTAGGAACAATAAAGGATGTACTTACCGACTACCTTTGTCCCACTAGTATGATCTGCATCATAATCCAGGTAGTCAAGTACACATCCTATGGGCTTTACCAATATGTAACAGAGAGACAATCAGTGTACATGTTAAAATAAAGAATAACCAGATAGCATACTATCATATCGAGCAAGAAAGTCCTCTCTATATATGTCCAAGCATCCACTACAATATACATCTCATGTACAGTAATAGCCTTTAGGGCATACATATAACTAACAATAGCTCTTATAGAAGAGCTTGTGGATCTCGGATGGACAATGGAGAACGAACAATATATTGATATTGTTCTTCAGTCTCTTCCCCCTGCCTTTGCTCAATTCATAGTGAACTTCAACATGCATAACATGGAGAAGTCACTACCCGAACTTCTCAATATGTTGAGAAGTGCGGAGAGCACGCTTAAAGCGAAGTCTCCCTCTCTGATTGTTGGACAATCTTCCTCTTCCGTCCCAAAAGCCAAGGGCAAAGGAAGGAATAAAAAAAAAGCACCAAACCGCGAGGTGGAATCAAGAAGGCACAAGGGAGAGACAAATCCAAGGTTGAGAAGTCAGGAAAAGGAGAATGTTTTCACTGCAAGAAGATGGGGCGCTGGAAGCGGAACTGTACTGAATACCTTGATCTCAAGAAAAGGAAGTATGGTGATGCTTCAGCTTCAGGTGTGTTCGTAACTGAAAAATGTTTTTCTATAAACTCTGCTTCCTGAGTATTGGATACCGATTAGGGTTCTCATATCTGCAATTCTGTGCAGGGCTTGAGAAATAGCATAGTTTTGAAGACCGGTGATCACACTCTCCGAGTTGGAAATGGTTCCAATGTACATGCAGTTTCAGTAGGAGAGTATCACCTAGGGTTGCCGTCGGCTTGTATATTGGTTTTGAACCCATGTTATTATGTACCAAGCATGCTTTGTAATATAATATCCATTTCTTTGTTAGACAATGAAGGATATCATTTTGTATTGCAGCATAATGTTATGAAGATTAAACTAAATCAAGAGTTGATTGGTTCTGATATACTTAATAACGGGATATACGTCTTAAATCAACACACAGTTTTCAACATACAACATACAAATAAAAGAAATTTTTCAGATATAAATGAAGATTTTCTTTGGCATTGTAGACTTGGTCATATTAATGAAACAAGACCAAACAAGCTTCATAAAGATGGATATTTAAATCCTTTTGAGTATAAATCTTATGCGACTTGTCAGTCTTGTATCAAAAGGAAAATGACCAAAACTCCGTTTACTGGACACGGAGAAAGAGCTACAGAGCTCTTGGGACTTATACATAATGATGTATGTAGGCCAATGTATACACATGCGAAGGCGGTTTTTCATACTTCATAACTTTTACTGATGATTTCTCAAGATTCGGTCATGTGTTTTTATTAAAGCATAAGTCTGAAGCTTCCGAGAAATTCAAAGAGTACAAACTTGAAGTAGAAAAACAAACAGCAATGAGCATCAAAATGCTTCGATCAGATCGAGGTGGAGAGTATCTTAGTACAGAGTTTTCGAACTTCCTAAAAGAGAATGGGATTCTAGCTCACTGCCCCTTACACACCACAGCACAACGATGTATCAGAGCGGCGGAATCGTACCCTATTAGATATGGTTTGATCCATGACAAGTGATACTGAGTTACCTCTCTCCTTTTGGGGCATGCATTAGAGACGGCAGCTTTTCTGTTGAACAAAGTTCCAACCAAGACCGTGTCTACCACTCCATATGAGATATGGTATGGAAAGAGACCATCTTTTAAATGAGTTAAGATTTGGGGTGGTCCGGCTTTTGTCAAAAAGTAGAATCCAGATAAACTCGAGATACGATCGGTCAAATGTATATTTATGGGATGTCCAAAACAGTCGTTTGGATATCTTTTCTACCACAAGGAGGAACAAAAGGTGTTTGTTTCTCAACACGCCACATTTTTAGAAAATGAGATTTTTGCAAATGATACTGATGGCAATGTGGTAGATCTAGAAGAAGTTTTAGAGACACAAGTTATAAATGACGACTTGGTTGAACCTAATGTGCAACAAAATATTATGAACCTCAGCCACTCCGTAGATCTGGTAGGACTTTTCGCCCACCGGAGAGATACTATGGTTTTTCTCATTGATAGTGATAGAGAAGATTGCATCATGGATGGTGATGACCCTACCGGTTTTCAGCAAACTATTACGAGTGGTGACTCTGTGAAGCAGCTGGATGCCATGAGATCTGAAATGGAGTCTATGTACACCAACAAAGTATGGACTTTGGATGTTGTACCCTCTAGGGTAAAACCCGTAGGGTGCAAATGGATCCTTAAGAGAAAGATCGGTGTAGATGAGCAGGTGGAGACCTACAAGGTAAGGTTTGTGGAGAAAGGATTTCGTCAAAGATCGGGACTGGACTATGATGAAACCTTTTCTCTTGTAGCCATGCTTAAATCGATTTGGATCCTACTTGCTATTGCTGCTCACTACGACTATAAAATCTGGTAGATAGACGTTAAAACGGCTTTTCTAAATGGTGATTTAAATGAATGTGTTTATATGGATCAGCCAGAGGGCTTCATTGATAGTGGGAACAGTGGGAAAGCATGTAGGTTGCTTAAATGTATTTATGGATTAAAGCAGGCAACACGACGTTGGAACATCTGTTTTGATGATGTCATCAAAAAGTTTATTTCGTCAAAAATCCAGATGAACCTTGTGTTTATAAGAAGATTGTAGGGAGTACCGTCATATTCATCGTATTGTACGTGGATGAAATTCTTCTGATAGGAAACGATGTTCCTATGCTACAATCAATCAAACTATTCTTATCACAAAGGCTCTCCATGAAGGACCTGGGTGATGCCTCGTACATATTGGGCATGAAGATCTATAGGGATAGATCTAAAAAGTTGTTGGGATTGTCCCAAATCAGGTACATTAACACCATCCTAAAGAGATTTAGTATGGAAGACTCCAAGCGAGATGCCTTACCCGCTTGTCATGGAGTCACTCTCTCCAAGGACTTTTGCCCAAAGACTGATGAAGAGAGATCTCGCATGAGCATTATACCCTACACTTCAGCCGTAGGATCTATAATGTATGCGATGTTATATAGATGCCCTGATGTAGCTTATGCACTGGGTGTAGTAAACAGGTATCAATCCAACCCAGGGGAGAATCACTGGACAACTGTGAAGAACATTCTTAAGTACTTGCGAAGGACTAAAGAAATGTTCTTGGTGTATGGTAACGAGGATCTCCAAATGGAGGCCTTTACCAATTCGAGCTTCCAGAGTGATAAGGATGACAGCAAATCTATCTCGGGGTTTTTATTTACCCTCAATAGAAGGGCAGTATGTTGGAAGAGTTCCAAACAGGATACCATTGCAAACTCAACGATGGAAACTGAATATATTCCAAAGTAAACTAGCGTATACGGCTCTTGTCCTATATGATGAGCGATGGATGATCCCATATCCATTGGTGTGGTGACACCAAAGATTGTATACAAGTGCTCAGTGGAGACTCGGTACACTGAACGGACTCACCGGGAACTCCTATGTGGTATTATATCTATTGTTGGATAGCAGTTCTCAGGTGACACTGTAGAGTGTTTTTCTTTAGCCCATTGAGATAGAAATACGTGCACGCTTGTCAGGCGCATTACAGATTCCCCTTGCCAAGGGTAGGCTGGGGTTTATTGATTTTGAGGATCCAAATCTCCGGCAGCCGCGAACTAAACTGCCGTTAATTACCCCTCTCCTTTGGAGCGAGAGAACCTCCGATTGACGGATCAAACAGGTTATAAGAACTCAGTGTCTAGTGTTATGTTTTGAAGGGGTTTTGGATATATTGGGGGCTTCGCAGAGTTTTTACGGGGGTCCCGCTACCCGGATAGCAGGCTGGGGGTCAAGCGGGCTAGCAGCCCTCTTGCGGGGTGCGGGGCAGCACCCTGTTAGAAATTTTTTATTGTGGAGCGTATATAAAATGAGGGGTGAAAATGGCGTCCAAAGGACGCGTGGGCGCTGGACGCTGGGCGCTGGCGCTGGGCGCTTGGGTGCAAGCGCCCCATATGCCCGGCAGATGGGCGCTGGGAGCTTGGGCGCTGGGTGTTTGGGCGCCGCATCCTACACACTTGGCACGCGGGCGCTGGGCGTCAGCAGGAAAAGGGAGTTTGTCCCTGCATTGGGAGCTGTGCTCCCGATTTGAATTCTGGAGTTAAACTCCTAAAAAAAGAGATTAATTTATGGAGTTAACTCCGACAGATCTTGAATGGAGTTAAACTCCTAGAAATCTTTAGAAATGATCAAAAGGGTCCCTTTGTTTCTCTCCCCTTTGGCCCTGGATCTTTCCAAGATGGGTTTTTTGGAGATGGCTCTCCTTTTTCTTCCTCTCGGTTAACATGATCTTGGAGAAAGGTGGTGAGATTTAAAAATTTCCCCTTTTTGAGATCTGATGGAATATTTGAGCTACCCTTTATAGGTTTTATGGTGAATAACTATTTAATTTTGGAAAAAGAAGAGTAAAACTCTTGATTTAATTGAAAAAAGGAAAAAAAGGTTTAGAACCTTGAGGAAGGAGAAGGAGGCACAAAGAACCCTAGATTTTGTGGGGAATGAAAAGTTTTTTTTAATTTCATTGTCATGATGCCTTATATAGGCTTACACATTTACATATAGCCCCTTGGATTTTACAAAATGGAATTTTGCCCATCCCATACCTCATGTGCTCATTTCTTTTGCATAAGAGCCATGGGCTTTATAAAAATTTGGCTTTATACCCATTCATAACTAAAAAATTACATTAAAATTATTTATTACATGATTTTTATGTTGGCATGGGGAGGCTGGCCGCGGGCTCGACTTGGGCATGCGCCCACTTGGCATGAGCTTGGGCCCACCTGGCTTGGGGTTGACCTTGACTTTGACCCGGTCAACTGGGGTGCAAATTTTGACCCCAACAAAGTGCCCCCCCCCATCAATAAATGCACACCGCATACGTGGGTCCGGTGCATGAAATTGATGGATCTTCTTTTTTGTGGAGGCGACTTGATTTGGTTCCCGCTTTTTGGAAAGCTGGCACTGTCCTTTTTACGACATGGACGGTCGATGCTTGACGTGTCTCCGAGACTGAGTGTCGGTGGTGGATATGTCCCCGACACAGAGTGTCGCTGGTCGACGTTTCACCGGCACGGAGTGTCTGGTTGACTTGATTCCAAGGCGGAGCATAATTCCGACGAGGAGGTCGTTGCTGCCCTTTTTGCGACTTGGACGGTCGGTGCTGCCCTTTTAGCGACGTAGACGGTCGATGCTGCCCTTTTTGAGACTTGGACAGTCGATGCTACTCTTTTTACGACTTGGACGATCGGTGCTGCCTTTTTTGTGACTTGGACTGTCGGTTGTGCCCTTTTAGCGACTTGGACAATCAGTGCTTCCCTTTTAGTGACGTGGACGGTCGATGCTCCCTTTTTGCGAATTGGACGGTCGATTCTACCATTTTAGCGACTTGGACGGTCGGTGCTGCCTTTTTTGCGACTTAGACAGTCGGTTCTGCCCTTTTAGCGACTTGGACGGTCGGTACTGCCCTTTTAGCGACGTGGACGGTCGATACTGCCCTTTTAGCCACGTGGACGGTCGATTATGCCCTTTTAGCGACTTGGACGGTCGGTGTTGCCCTTTTTGCGACTTAGACGGTCGGTCCTGCCCTTTTAGCGACTTGGACGGTCAGTTCTACCCTATTAGCAACGTAGAAGGTCGATGCTGCCCTTTTAGCGACGTGGACGGTCAATGATGCCCTTTTTGCGACTTGGACGGTCGGTTCTGCCCTTTTAGCGATTTGGACGGTCGGTTCAGCCCTTTTAGTGACGTGGACGGTCGATGCTGCCCTTTTAGCGACATGGACTGTCGATACTGCCCTTTTAGCGACGTGGACGGTCGATACTGCCCTTTTTACGACTTAGACGGTCGATTCTGCCCTTTTAGCAACTTGGACGGTCAGTGCTTCCCTTTTAGCGGCATGGACAGCCGATACTTGATTTGACTTGCTCTGCTTCTTGCAGTGTCAGGGATGAACTTAACTTGCTCCGCTTCTTGCGGGGTTGAGATTGGATTTTTACTTGCTCCGCTTTCTGCGGTGTCGGGGTTGAAGTTGACTTGTTGATTGTGATTTGGATTGACATTAGCATCGCTACACTGGAATATGGTACCAGAAGCAAATCATCATTTGCCATGAAGGAATTTCCCTTGCTCCCAGTTTAACGACTCAGGGGTCGTTTGTTTCCAGTTTAACTACTTAGAGGTCATCTGTTCCCAGTTTAACGACTTATAGGTCATCTGTTCCCAGTTTAACGACTTAGGGGTCTACTGGGTCGAAAGTTTGGGATTTTGGGATTGAGGTTAGCATCAGCGTTGCTAACACTGAAGCACAGGTGCCAGGAGCAATTCATCATTTTCCTTTTTCCTATTGGGGAGCGATGGCTTAGGCGACAGGTTTAGGTCTCTATTACCTAAGGCTTTTCAATTTTATGAGCTGTAAGGGTCCCACAAAAGCATTTTCTCCCTACGAGTCGAAAGGATCTCATAGATGTATTTTCTCCTTAGGAGTCGTGGGGACTCCTAAGTGTGTTGCTCCTTTGTGAGTCGTAGAGATCTCACTTGGGAATTTTCTCCTCACAAAGTCGAGAGGACTTTGCGAGTGCGTTTCATCTCTTTTTCATGAGTTTGCGCCCTTTCGGGTTTTCACAAACTCGCCGGCAGTCTTGCTGTTTTTACTCACGGAGCCCTTTCGGGTTTTCATCCGTGCCCACTTTGCTTGTAGACATACCCTTTTTTTTCTCTTTTTTTCTTCTTTTTTTTTTTGGGAATCTTCATCACTGGTGGGACTTTAAATGTGGTCTCGCCGGTAGGACTTGGGAAAGATTGGGATCGTTTTACGCCCGTGGATTGTATACTGTTTTGCAAGATGTATGATCTAGACCGTAAAGCTGAAAGAATTTCGGGACTTTGTTGGCGTCTGCATCGCTGCACTGGAATATGGTATCAGGAGCGAATCATCATTCGCCATTGGGGTATGCGATTTGGAATTTGGTTGGCGTCTGCATCGCTGCACTGGAATATGGTACCAGGAGCGACTCATCATTTGTCGTTGGGGATATTCAGAGTTTTGGACGGCGTTTGCATCGCTGCAATGGAATATGGTACCAGGAGCGACTCATCATGCGCCGTCTGGGGATTTGAATTTTGGTTGGCGTCTGCATCGCTGCACTGGATTATGGTACCAGGATCGACTCATCATTCGCTATTGGGATATTCGGGGATTTGAGTTTTGGTTGGCGTCTGTATCGCTGCACTGGAATATGGTACCAGGAGCGACTCATCATTCGCCATTTGGAGGAGTTTTTTTTTATACCGCGATTGCTCTATCATTTCAGCTTTTCTTATCATGAATGTCGCGATTGCCCTATCATTTCGGCTATTTATTCACGGTTGCCCCATTATTTCGGCTTTATTTTCATCTTTATTTTTACTCAGTAATTTTTATTACGAGTTGCCCCATCATTTCGGCTTTTTATTAATTTTTTTATTATTTTTTTATTTTTGTTTTGTATACACATTTTTACATTCCTAGTTTAACGACTTAGAGGTCGACTATTCCATGTTTAACGACATGGTGGTCATCTGTTGGAGTCTGGGCTTGATTTTGTAGGAACCACGGGCTCCTTTAGCTTAATTGCGTAAGCATGCTCTTCGTCATCTAGACCGAGCCAGTGTTGGATGGCAACAACCACGTCATCGTCATGGCTATAAGGCATAGGAGGACTTGTTCCTCTGAGCTCCATCATGTAGACCATATGGGTTGTGTACCCGTCTATTGCTTCTTCATCGGCAATGTTTCTCGTTGAGCTTTTGGCTTTTTGCCTTGGTTCTCTCTTTTTAGAGAAAGGCAGATGTCTGAGAGAATCAGGTTCCCGAAGGACTTCAGTCTCTGTTTGTATGAAATTGGCGGTCGCAGCTTGACTGTTTATTAACACGCATTTAGACAGTTCTATCTCTCCTGCCTTGTATTTCTTTTCGACCCAATCTTTGAAGACGAAACACTCCTCAATGGCATGACCTATCACTCTGTGATAGGGGTAATATTTGGGGTCGTCGGTCATATTCATTTCTAGCGGTCTCTTTGATTCTGGCAATTGTAGACCGTTTCTTGGGGCGTCCCTGAATATTTTGCGGATTTTGTCCCTTCTGAAGAAATAGACCTTATCCGGCTTCTCTTTCACTAGAGATTCTCTTCCCTCTCCGAACACTGGCTTCCGAGACCGGTTGACATTAGGCCCGCTCATCCCTTGCTTATTTCGGTTAGCCGAGGTGTTGAAAGATTCAAAATCGTCGGAATTTACGCCTTTGCGATTATCATCCTTTCAGTTTCTCCAGGACATATTGTTATTTTGGAAATCAGAGGAGGATTCCTTCTTTGAGCGCTCCAACATATGAACTTTCCTGGTCAGCTCTTGGAATGTTTTGAGACCTGCGGTGCATAGAAATGGGGCCATCCAATTATTGAGATTTCCGACGAGGAGACTGACAGATTGGTCCTGCTATATCGGCGGTTCGCATTTGACGGAGAGATTGCACTAGCGGGTTATAAAATCTGTGCTGCTTTCGTTGTTCTTTGGCTTGGTCCTTATGAGGTCGGCAATAGTGATCTTATCGCTGACACTCATGAACCTTTGTCGGAACAGAGATTCCATTTGGACGAAAGTAGTAACGGAGCCATTCGGTATACTCGCGTACCAGTCGAAAGCGACATCGGTCAGGCTATTAACGAACTGGCGGAGGAGAAGCGCATCATTGCCCCCACAGTATTCCCGCATGAGGCTTTGAAGTGGGCGATGTGCTGATTCGCATTTCCCGTCCCATCAAATCTTCCGAATTTGGGGATGACATAGCCGCTAGGAAATTCTACCAGATCATACTGAGCAGGATATGGTCTCCCGCTACTGCTAACATCTTTTTTTGTTCGGCTTTGGCTACTAATGTTTTGACTTTGTTGGCAACCAAATCCATGATTTGATCTTGAGTTAGCGGGCTACTGTCATCGGTAGCCAAGACATTTCCCGAGATAGGATGCGACTGACTTTCATGCGGTCCGCCCACTTTTGGATCTGAGGGAATAGGCATTGTCTGTCTCGGAACACCGTTTCCCGATTCATGAGCAGAACCCTGTGCTTTATTGGATGGCTGAGAAGCAAGTTGGGCCGTAAGCTGTAAGACGATGTTTGTCAAGTCGTCAATTTTTTAGTAGAGCTTGGCCATCTCCTTGTCTTTCCTTCTGAGCTGTTTTCGGAGCTCTTGGAGAAGTTGTTGCTCTGCGTTCTTGGGACGAAAGATTGGCTCCTCTTCGCCTTCCGAGCCCGACTCCTCATGAACTGAAGGATCTCTCTGCCTATCAGCCTCACTGGGAGGATTTTCATCACCCTCCGGAGGATGCTGGTCTTGGGAAGTGACAACCACATTCACACCAGATTGGATTTGAGATGTAGTGGCCGCATCCTTGCTTTTGCTGTGCGTGCCCACCATGTAGACAGTGTGGACAACATATCCAGCCGTCTCTTTGTTTTTGGTGGGGTAACCATGTTCTTGGAACCTCATGAAGTTCAGCCTAGCATGAGTCCTAGCCCTTTTGTTGGCTCTATATCTGAGCCTTTTCTGTCTTAGCTTCTCGATTTTGAGGGCTTGGCGGGCATCCGTCATTTAGGAAGCCATCGAGAGCCGATTGACGGGGAGCTTAGAGAAGATACCTAATTGAGCAGTTGTCAGGGGCGTCGCTGAAGCTTGCCCGAGATGCCGTGTTGCTATGTTGGTGTTCAGGGCCTTACCCCCAGCTGGGGCCAAGGAAAGTAGTTCGAACACCGACTGTGTTTGGATAGTGGTGTCCTCGAGATCACCACATTTAGCCTCTTGCCTTTCAAGGCCGGTTTGTCTGTTACCGAAGCTTGGGGTGCTGGGATGGCGCTAGCTGACACGAAAAGAATAAAGCCAAATGATAGCAGCGGCTCCTCCCATTTTCACCCGAGACTGGCCGGGAGGACCGTCCTGGCATCCATCTTCATCGTGTAGGAGATGGGTGCTGTGTCGAGAGCTGAGCTGATCCTTGGAGACATTTTGTTGCGTCCGGAGATGGCAATTGGAAATTGTTAACCTTGACAAAAGAGCACGATTTCAGTACAGGCAATCAATATGTATACTGATTGAGTTCGCATGAATGTTTAACCCGAAACATGGGAGGAGAGATTGGTCCCATAGGGCGTGCCAGAATCTGTAGGGTGTTTTTCGTCAACCCATTGAGATAGGAATACGCGTGCGCTTGTCAAGCACATTACAGATCCCCCTGCCTAGGGTAGGATAGGGTTTATTGATTGTGGGGATCCGAATCTCCGGCAGCCGCGAACTAAGCTTCCGTTAATTGCCCCTCGCCTTTGGAGCGAGAGAACCGCCGGAATGGAAGAGAAAGGATTGCTTTGCTTTCTAAATTAAGGGATTCGCGGAACTAGAATACACTGGTCAGATGCATCGTATATAATGATCGAAAGTCGATTTGCCTTTGAAAAGTCGATTGACGAGTAAAACAGGTCATGCGAACTCAATGTGCAGTGTTGTGTTTTGAAGGGGTTTTGGATATATTGGGGGCCCCGCAGAATTTTTATGGTGTTCCCGCTACCCAGATAGTGGACTGGGGGTCAAGGAGGCTAACAGCCCCTTACGGGGTGCGGGGCAGCGCCCCGTTAGAAATTATTTCTAACGGGGGAGGTATTTTTAGTGTGGAGCGTATATAAAATGAGAGGGGAATGGCATACAAAGGACGCGTGAGCGCCAGCGCCTCACGTGACTAGCACATGGGCACTGGACGCTGGGCGCTTGGGTGCGAGTGCCCCACATGCCCGGCACTTGGGCGCTGGGCGCTTAGGCGCCGTGCCCCACGTGCTTGGCACGCGGGCGCTGGGCGCCAGCGCCCTACATCCTTGGCACGCAGGCACTGGGCGCCAACGCCCCACGTACTTGGCACACGAGCACTGGGCGTCAGCAGGAAAAGGGACTTTGTCCATGCACTGGGAGCTGTGCTCCCGATTTGACTTCTGGAGTTAAACTCCTAAAAAAAGAGATTAATTTATGGAGTTGAACTTCGACAGATCTTGAATGGAGTTAAACTCCTAGAAATCTTTAGAAATGATCAAAGGGGTCCTTTTGTTTCTTTCCCCATTAGCCCTGGATCTTCCTAATATGGGATTTTTTGATATGGGTCTCCTTCTTCTTCCTCTCGGTTGGCCGGATCTTGGAGAAAGGTGGTGAGATTTAAAAATCTCCCTTTTTTGAGATCTGATGGAAAATCTGAGCTCCCCTTTATAGGTTTTGTGGTAAAAAACTATTTAATTTTGGAAAAAAAGAGTAAAACTCTTGATTTAATTGAAAAGTGGAAAAATGTTTAGAACCTTGAAGAAGGAAAAGGAGGCACAAAGAACCCTAGATTTTGAGGGGAATGAAAAGTTTTTTTTATTTCATTGTCATGTTGCCTTATATAGGCTTACACATTTACATATAGCCCCTTGGGTTTTACAAAATGGCATTTTGCCCATCCCATGCCTCATGTGCTCATTTATTTTGCACATGAGTCATGAGTTTTACAAAAATTTGGCTTTATGTCCATTCATGCATAAAAAATTACATAAAAATTATTTATTACATGATTTTTATGTTGGCATGAGGAGGCTGGCACGGGCTCGACTTGGGCATGGGCCTACTTAGCCTGGGCTTAGGCCCACCTGGCTTGGGGTTGACCTTGACTTTGACCCGGTCAACTGGGGTGCAAATTTTGACCCCAACAGATACTGGTACAGGTTAGTCTGTAGACCCAAGATCGCCATAGAGTCTTGTGTGTCCTCCCACTGTACTTTGATCTCCACCCTATCTCGGCTCTACTGAGTCGTGCAAACAGGTGAATTTTGGGTACAGTCCCGAGGCACATGGAGGCAATGAGCGATAGGAGGGGTTTCGTCTCTTCCGTTATTCGGGGTTGATGTTGCGCTATACTCGATTGGCTATAACAGGAAGTCCCTGGCCAGGGCTGATAAGATTTATTGATAAGTGTTATCAGTAGTTTCTCAATCTGTTATAGGCCATATAACGACATAACTTATTTAGTTATTGGGGTCGACGATACCATCCCTAGACTCGATATGCATCATATCTGACGAAGAGATTGGACTGTACGATAAGTGTTGCCAGTTGGCTCGACGGGAGTTTTGACAGGTTCGCTTTTTTTTTCTGATCGCTCAATACCTGGGAGCCGTTATGTACATCTAGTGTCGCTGACGGTTTATGGGTATGTGATATGATCACTGCCTACTGCTAGTGTATTGACGATACTTAGAGTCCCATAGAGGGATTTCCTAGCTCAGGCAAAATGATGTGGGGTGCATATGGGTTATGCACGGGAGCTCGATTAAATGCGTGTATTTGATACCGTATTTTAATCGGGCGTTTTCTATTGGTCGGGTCGTATGTGATATGACCGGATTATTAAATCAAGTGTTGATTTAATATTATTGACTTTTAGCTCATTTAAATAAAACCTTTTTCTTTATGGATGTATGCATGAATGTGTGTATGTAAATATGTTGATATGAATGCACACATGCATGCATACATGTGTCATGGTTGTTGATACATTGGAGATGGCAATGCAAGACTCACATGGTATAAATACTTATATATTATTGATATTGAGAAAAAGAAAAAGAAATTAAATCATGGTTATATTTTATCTACACTTGACCTAATTTAGACCATGGTTTGATTTTTAATTTGTTCTTTAACTCAAAACAAAATATCTAGATATTTATTAACCATGGTTCTATATGAGTGTGAATCTCATTTATATATTTTCTTTTCTCATTTTTATTTGAGAATAATCACAAAAGAGCTCAAGCTTAGCCATCTCCTTCTTCCTCCTCCTTCTTGCTCTCTATCCTTTTTCAAGTGAGTGAAGGAAATAAAAAAGAAAGGTTTTTAAGTGAGATTACACCCCACATCACCAATCTATATTAGTCTAGCCCACTTGTGTAGATTTTTTGCTCCACTTCTTCAAAGATCAAGTGAAGTTAGGAGCTTGAGCAAAGGAACTCCATGGTGGATCGTCATGGACAAGAAAGGACTCAAGTGAACCGGTTCAAACCCTAGTTGATCCAAGGAGTCAAGGAGGGAGGTCTACAAAGGTTGTATTACTCACCTCTTAGTGTTAGAATACTTGTTGTATATGATACTAGTTCCTTGTTACCCTAAATTTCTAGTTAGATTCATGGTAGGTATTGTTTAGCACCCTCAAAATTTTTATTATAGCATGTGTGATGCAAACAAAGCCTAGGCATGGTGCTAAAAAATCCCTACACTTCGACCGCTAAAAGGAAAGTTTGGCGCCGTGGTACATTCCCCCTAGCTGAAGGCACATTCCTTTGTCCTCGAGGCATGTTCCTCATAGCCTGATGGAATTGGCAATTTAGCTGTGTAGGAGGTGGAGCTGGGAGTTCCAGATGAGGTGCAGGAGTCTGGATAGCTGGCCGCTGCGGTAGTTTGTGGGTGTGTGAGCTGAGTTGTGTCTATAAGGACAGGTCCTAATTCCGTGATTGGATGCGCCACAAACTAAGCACAGGCCTTTTGCGCGCCTACAGTCCTTCCACAAGTGTCCTTCCATCTTGCAATAGAAGCAAAATTCGGGACTTGGCTGGTCATTGGTTTCTTCCGGTCTCCTGGGTTCAACTGTTGGCCTTGAAGAGGCTTCTCGTGCCATCTGAGTGGCAGGGCGCTTTACTCCGGCAGATTGAGGTCTGCCTTCAAAGAAAAATCATGGATTTGGAAATCCCCTGTAGCTAATGCAGCTTGGATCTCCTGGTCCAACCTTTGCTGAAATCTTCTGGCCCTGATCTCAGCAGTCGGTATCAAGTGTGCCGCGAATCTGTTGCGGTCTAGTATTAGCTGTGTAGTATGTGATATATTGAAAATTGAACTATTGAGACATATCTTACCGACTGAGCGTGGTAAACTCAGCATCGTACTCATCTACTGATTTGGTCCATATTGAACTTTATTGTAGGTAGATGAACTGCTGTTCCATGTCGAATCTGGCAGTCTCGGGGAAGTACTTTGCATCGAACATATCGCGGAAAATCCTCCATTCAATCGGCTGGGTGAGACGGATTTCTTCCGCCTTCCACCAGACCCGTGCATTGTCAGTGAGTTGTAGCTTCGCAACTCGAACCCAAGCTATCTCTGGCACTTGTGCCGCTGCCAGATCATCCTCAATACCTTGAGCACATTCCCTAACTTCTAGAGTGCTCTCTTTTCCTGAGAATTGCTTGGGGTGCAAAGCCCTGAATTGCTTCACCCCAGGTGCTTCCGCCTCTGGACGGTTCATCAAGATAGCAGTCTGCTGCTGCTGTCCCTCCAGGAGGCTGCGGATCTATTCGAGCGGTACCGTATGCTCATTAATCAGAGCAGCTACGGCCGGTGTAATTGGTAGGGGTGGTGGAGTGTTGTTGAATTTGGTGCTGGTGTTGTTTGGGGAATCTATAACTTTGAAAGAAAAATTTGGGTTAGGACAGATTCAAAATATATGAAATTGGAAAATTCAAAGAATATGAATTGGAAAGAATATTTTAAGTTGCTGGTTCTTGTGTTATATTGCTTAGGTTGTCCACGCAGAGCTGGCCTGCACGTCCATACAGAGATGACTTGTATGTCCATACAGAGCTGACCTGCATAGGCCACCAACAAAACCTGTCACGCCCCGCTTCCCAGTATACGGGCAAGGAGGCGCAATGAGGCCGCTACGTATTTACTCAGAAATAAACACGCTAAGCGTATCTAAGCAATATAAAAGAAAAGTACACAAGAGACAAGTTGTAAATGAACAGCAACTTTATTTATTAACATTGTTTTTACAATACAACTTAAATAAAAATACATGTACTGAAAGAAATGCCTAAACAATGGCATAACAAAAATGAATATGAAATGTACAAGTAAACTAGAGCTCCGGGTCGAAGGCTAGCTGATCCAAATCCTTGCTGGTGGGCTCTGTCTCCAAAAGGTCCGAAACACCTGACAACATTCCAAAGAAAGAAGAAAGGAATGTCGTCAGTGAACAATCGCTCGGTAAGTCTCAAAATTAAGAAGAGATAGAATAGACAAAAAGAGAATGTGACTTTTAAAGTTGTATTATATTGTTAACGCTATTGTTTATAGCTAGGTACAGAAAATGCCAGTGTATACGAGAGGAGTCCCACTTACACCGGAGATTTTGGTAACCCGTAGTACAAGACTCCGTCGATAATACCACGGAACAACAGCATTGATGTAATTACGTCTTAAGTGACAACCTCGTGCCACCTTTAACTTGTTCCATACCAGTCTACCCCTTTATAACCCCGTAGTGTTTATGTATTGATTATATTGATGGTATGTCTTGTATTGTATTGTAAATTGTATATGGATGACTTGCCGAAATCATAATATCAGTAATGGAACAGATATAATGGATGAACATGTAAATGGAGTATATCCATGGTTCGGTTCAGTCAAGTTGTATAGCTTGAATAGATTGAATATATGGATTTATATTGAATTATGGTTTATACTTGAATCACATTCAAGTCGGAATGATGATATTTAGACTCAATCTGAGTCAGACAATTAGAAAAGAAATTGAAGTCCTGAATTAGATTTTGATGTTATCGGTAACTGCTGCACATGGACGACAGGATTTGTGTCTTTTTCCAAGACAATTATCGTATTGATAACACTGTTTGTTAGGTTGTCTACCTTCGATAGGCAAGCACCCATATCTCCGTCTCCGTGAGGCTCAAGAGACTGGTCCCGCTTATACCTATGTTTACTAGGGTCCTTATTGTAATTTAGTATAACTTGTGGGGGTTTTATGTAAAAATAGTTTTGGTATAGTTTCAAAATACACCTCAAGTATTTAATTATCGTCTTTAGAGTTTTCATGGATGTGTATTTTACAATTGTGCAATTTCTAGTAAATAGAACCTAGTTTTAAAAGTATATGGTATTTTGTTGAAATATTGTAATTGTATTGTATTCGAATGGTATTTTCATGTAGTAGTGATTCCTTCGATTTAGAAAATTTGAAATATTTATATAATTAAAATAGATATTTTGATAATAGATATATATAAATTTAATGAAAATAATCTATTTATTTTCTTGTAGAAATCTCATTTTCTAAAGAAAAATGTATAAAAATTCCATCGAGATCGAATGCTCCTTGCGGAGGTCTGCATTTCGCTCTACTGGGTCCAAGGATATGCGATAATCCGCACCATCCCGAACGGGGTCGCCAAAATGGGTTGTAGAGGCGCAATTGCGTGGAAATGATTAATACACTTTTGTATAGAAAACGGTTTTATAAGTTTAGGGTATTTATTTGTAAATCGTATTTCCCGTACTCTATTGTCCCAAAATTAACCGTTCTATGATAGAGATGTGTGTTGTGATGAGATAGGTCATTACCTCGTGAAATATCTAAAGGTATAGCAAGGTATAAAGGTTTTAATGTCGAAATGAATAATATGTGGTATTTTTATGTAAAAATGTGATAAATGTCACAAAAATAATTATTTTGAGGTGAATCTTTATTTAATGGTTTTGTTAATGTTTGTTAAGCAATATGTAAGAATATGAAGTTATCTTGATTAAGAAAATCATAGTTTTTAAGGGAAAACCGAATCGGAAGTCGGACTAACTCCGCTTCCGTCGGCTTTCAGTTTTTGAAAGTTTTTAGAATAGAGAAAAGAAGAGAAATAGGGACTTACTGGCTTTGATGAGAGGGGGAGGTAGAAGAAGATCTAGGATTCGTCGGTGCTTCGTTTCGTTGCCGGAAACTCCTCGTATCGTCGTCGGAGATTCGCTTTTTGTTAACTCCACTTGCACAATATAAGACTTGGGAATTCTTGAGAGTTTTGGCAGAGATTTGTGAGTAATGAGGGATGTGAAATGGAATGGTATTTATAGGAAACATTAGGGTTTAGAGGTGATGAAAGGGTGAATTAAAATATGTATTAAAAAGAAGTAAATGGGTGATTTATTGCCTCTGGAAAATGTGCAGAGTAAATAAGCAATACAGGAGTTAAGGGAGGAGTCCAAGGATCTAGGGCAAAAGAAAAATTTTGGATTTAGACCATGGAAAACCGGCGGCGCCGGCCTATGGAGCATTCTCGCCGGTCCGATCATGGATGTGGAGGCTTAGATTGGGGCCACGTGTCCCTGACGGTCTGAATACTAATTTGTATCTGTTTGTTTTGAGTGTGACTCTTGGTTTTACGTGTTGTGCACGTGAAGACTCTTGGGCTTCTAAAAAGATTAAACGAAAATAAAGCAAAACGTTAATGTGGCTGAGAGTTTTGGCAGAGATTTGTGAGTGATGAGGGGTGTGAAATGGAGTGGTATTTATAGGAAACAATAGGGTTTAGGGGTGATGAAAGGGTGAATTAAAATATGTATTAAAAATGAAGTAAATGGGTGATTTATTGCCTCTGGAAAATATGCAGAGTAAATAAGCAATACAAGAGTTAAGGGGGGGGTCCAAGGGCCTAGGGAAAAAGAAAAATTTTGGGTTTAAACCATGGAAAACCGGCGGCACCAGCCTATGGAGCATTCTTGCCGGTCTGATCTCGGAGGTGGGGGCTTGGATTGGAGCCATGTGTCCATGACGGTCTGAATACTAATTTGTATCTGTTTGTTTTGAGTGTGACTCTTGGTTTTACGTGTTGTGCACGTGAAAACTCTTGGGGTTCTAAAAAAATTAAAAGAAAATAAAGCAAAAAGTTAATATGGCTGATGGGATTCGAACTCAGGGCTATGTCACAGCAGTGCAAGGGCTTACCAGTGAGCTACAAGCTCCTTCTTGTTATTCAAAAGCAAATCAAATTTATAAGTTGTGCTCAGGCCTAGGAGTTCCTTTCTGTATTTTATAAAAATTTGTACAGAAAGTTAGGGTTGTTACACAAAATTTGACAACAGAAATTAAGTTTTGAGTATTAGATGGTGCACATAGAACATTATCTGAAAGAAAGGGTTTTTAGGGTGAGTTTTGCATTGGTTTACCAATGTGGGAAATTTTCAAAGCTGAACCATCATCTATGTTGATCTCATCGAAACCACCGTAATCGATATAGCAGTGAAGGGTCCCAACAAATGTAACGTGGTGAGAAGCACCGGTGTTCAATATCCAGGAGGAGGGAACATGTCGGTTGGCATTAGTATTGTTGGCAACAGATGGAGAGAGGGTCTGTGAGGGATTAACTTGTATTGCGTTCTCATGAAGGAATCGAGCGTATTGGCGACTGTTTTGGTGTTGTGATCCGGACGCTCGCAGAAGTTGCGGTAGGAGTTGGAGTGAGACGAGTTGTTGTTGTGGGTGCCAAAGTACTGGTTGTTATTTTTATTGCGAGCGAAATTTCTGTTGGTATTGCGATTGTAGGAAGCACTTCCACGTTATTGCGGAGGGCGATAGAAGGAGCGATTATGTTGATTGTCATAGTTGGCACTTACGAGAGAGAGAGAAAGAGACGCATATGTGTCTTCCTTATTGAGATGGTGTTTATAATCTATGAGTATGTCATAAAGCTCGTCAAAGATGATATCATTATCACGAATTCGGATAGCAATGGCGATTTCTTTGAATTCAGTACAAAGTTAACGAGAATGTAAAAAACAAGGTCATCTTCCGGAAGAGAATAGTCGGCAGGAGTGAGATCATCTGAAATAGATTGCATCTCTTGTAAGTACTCGCTTATTGATCGCGAACCGCGTTGATTATTGATAAGACGTTTCTTGAGCGATATAACTCGTGAGCGAGATTTGTTCGCAAGGAGAATAATAAGTCGATTTCCTTTGAGGAGAAAACAGAAAAGATGTGAAACTGGATCGTCTCGACGCAGCCGCTGAGCGTTGAGAATAAGTTGATCCTGACGGTACCATTGACGGAATTTTTGACACACTTGGTGATGTCATGAACGTTAGTGTTAGTACTCGGAGGCGGAGACTTGGAGCCGTCAATGTGGCCAAGGAGATCGTAGCTGATTAAGACCGATTGAATATGAGATCTCCACACAATGAAGTTTGTGTGGGAAACTTTTATTGGGAAAGAGAATTTGGAGATGATGGTGATTGAGTTTTGAGAGGAAATCAAGGATCAAAAAATTGAGTTATTAATCGTAAGGCACTCATATCATAGGCAAGATACAATTTCGGATTTGAACTTAATTGATTTGTATTGAATCTCAAAAGTGTATATATAAACTTTACATGATAAAGAAGTAAAATAAAAAATTTCATAATAAGAATAAATTTTTTCCTTAACAAGAATAAATTTCTTCCTAACAAATAAAACCAGAAATGTTACGGAAAGATTCCTAATCACAAAAATCTGCATCAGTTATGGAAATATTTCCGAATACGAAGAACTGTAAATTAATGTTTTGGTGCAATGGAAGAAATGGTCAATATGATATTATAGCTGTCATGGTTCAATTCTAACCGGATGCATATTAAATGCGGATTACTTCAAACTAAATTATCCCCACCGAAAATCCCAGCGTTTGGCCCAACCTTCGACCTGCTGAAGTGTTAGAGATGTGTGCGTGGGTGGGGTGTGTGTGTGGGGAGGGAGGGGGGTGTTGGGGTTTGGTACCGTAAAAGAGTCATTTAACGGGCATTAAACATGATGCATCATTTTCATTTGATGGAAAATGGAGCAAGGATTTCAGTCTTTTTGTAGCTTTAGACGTTCGCTTGTTGTTATCCGTAGTTCTGGGGGCCTTGCGCTCGGCTTTTTGGTGGCACATTGGCCATGGCATCACAGCATTGATTACTGCATCAAATCCAATAATTACAACAAAAATCTTGTCATTTTGGCTGGAAGTGCCCCATATAATGGAGGGGTCTTGAGCAGGGCATGCTATGTATGCTATTTGAAATTATTCCCGTACTGGGTGTGATATGTCTTGACGGTAGGCAAGAGGTATTTCGAACAGTCTTAGACCACTTGTAGGGCACACACCTCTATTTTTTCTCTCTTTTGTTCAGGCATATATGGTCGGCATAGACAATAGTTTTTGGTACATAAGAATTCTTTAAAAAAAGAAATTAGTTTATTTATTTTGGTAATTTTAGGATATATTTTATTTAGTTTCCTTATTAACAAAGAGTATTTTATTAAGTTTGGTATGTTCATATTTCATTTTGTCGGAGTTCTTCTAAATCGTTTAGGATAGCTTTATATCCATACACAAGAGGCCTCATTATAACTCTTGGGTATGAGCTATATGGTATAATAATAAATTTAGAAAGGTTTTCTTTCGTTGTCAAGAGATCTAGGTACTTATCCCCTTGCATCATTAGAACGATATCTACATGCCTCCGCAATGCTAGTTGGTATCAAAGCCCTGTTCATCTTGATTGGATAGTAGCCAATGTAACCAAGATATTATCATCGCAATAAAGCTCGCGATATTCCTCTGGACGGTTACGAAGGAAACTATTGTCGTTGTAATCAATATAGGCCACGCACCAAGTATACTTGCGTGCAACATCTTCTCATTAATGTACGCTATCGATGAATCACCCTAATCAATTGGATCCTGAAAGTGAAGATTTGGATTTTGAATAATATGAAGCATATCTTTCAAAAAAGGCTTTTTTAAAACCAAAAACTCCCCCTAATATGGTTTCTTGTTTTTCAAAACTACTCTATAATTTCGAAATGACGAAAAACCACACTTCGGTCAACGATGATCAGCTTCTAAAGGTCTTAGGTTTGACCATTTTATCCTTCTACTAAACATAATTAATTAATTAAGTTAAATATATATTAATTAAATTATAATTAATTATAGATAGTTATAATTGTTAATTAACAAATTAATGGGGTTAGGGTTTGAGGGTGGGGTCGGCGACGAGGAGGCGGCGAGGTGGGCTCGGCAAGACGGAAAAGATGGCAAAGAGGGATGGTCAGGGTAGGAGGTGGAGGCAGAGGAGGACGTCGGCGTTTGGATAAGGGCGACATGGTAGGGGAAGAGGGGGTGGTAGGAGGAAGAAGGTCGGGGAGGCAACGGGGAGGAGGTTGAGGGAAGGCAGCAGGGAGCGGCGACTAGAGTCAGGGTCAGGGTTAGGTTTGGACAAGATGAAGTTTAAGGGTAGTTTGGGAAATTTTTTAATGTTTTTTTTATATTATTAAATAGCAATTTGCTGACGTGCCGCTATTAAAAAGAGTAGTATTTCTTCATATTGAAACTTTATAGTAGTTTTTTGGAAAAACTGAAAACTTTAGTCGAGCTTTTGGTAAATAAGCCTTCAATAAAAGGGCAATGCACGAGCTAGAAGAAGATGGGAAATAGAAAATTATGAATACCTCCAACTGAATAAAATCATACTTTTCTTGTATGGATGCGTGATCAACGAGGTATTTCTTGATTGGATATTGGAGCTTCTCTAAATTTTTTTTGAGATTTATCAGATCCTTAATTATGGCCAAAAGAGTTATGTTTGCAGCTATAAACTCAAAAGAAAAGCGAAAGCTTGGTGGAAATATTTACGGCTGAATCAAGAAAAACAAGTCAAGCTTCTAATTCAAGAAGGGGTTAGAATGCAACAATAGTTGAGAAAAATATGAAAGAGATAATGTATAATCAATTCCAAAATTAAAGACAATGGATTAACATGAATTTATCTGGAAAAGACAAAGGCAGCATAACAAGTTATTGGTTATCGTAATTGCTTCACATGATGTTACAAGAGCAGCTTTTGATACATTATTCCATCCCTACATTAGATGGAGCTTATAATTTGGCAATCAAATAAAGAGATGCTGGTTGAGAAGATGAGATCGTCGGCATCAACACCATCAAAACGATAACTACCATGTCATGACCACTATCTCATCAACCAATACCTAATCAAACAGAACCACCACCATCATCACCACCGCCACTGCCACCATCACTTCAATCTCGTCATTCGACACCCGCTATAAATCCATAGATCTAGTTTGATTTGAATGAAGAAAACTCTCATATCAAAAATGCTATAGATCTTTAAGATCATGCAGATGAGCAAGAATAGAAAAAAAAAGCGGATCAATATGAAAAATTTGTTGACAGTGATATGAGAATCTTGAAGAAGATGGAGTTTAGGGTTTTGAACTTGGTTGTTTGTATTGAATATCAATTGTGTTTTTATATTACACTTTACATGATGAAGAATAGAATAAAAATAAAATCTTTCCTAAACAAAAATATCATAAGATTATGAAAAGATTTTTATGAATGAAAACCTCATCAGTCACGTTTATGAAGGGAAGACGTCTGACGAGTAATTTGGCAAATGTCTGCATCTAATTTGGTATTTCTGGAATTTGATTGCCAGAAGTCTGTGACTCATTTAGCAGACGTCTGGCTTCGTTCTGTATTTTTGCTAGACGTCTAGAAAACATCTGAACGAGATTCTTCAGACATACACTACTACAAATAAGGGTTGCCCCTACGGATAAATCCGTAGGGGCAACCCACTGCCCCTACGGATATATGCGTAGGGGCGAAAAAATACCCCGTAGGTGCAAAGACCGCAGGTGCAAGTTGAGGCCCTGAACTTGCCCCTACGGGCAAATTCTTGCCCCTACAGATTTATGTGTAGGTCCTGTTGCCCCTACGGATTAAGCCGTAGGGTATAAGATTTTATATTATTTACGATTTTTTTAATATATTACTTGTACCTACGGATATGTCCGTAGGTCCATATACTACCTCCTACGGATATGTGCGTAGGTACGTTTCCGTAGGGGAAAATATCAGGATTCCTGATATTTGGCCCCTACGGATAACGCCGTAGGGGAGAGGCAGTGGCCCCTACGGCTATGTCCGTAGGGGCATTCCCAACCCCCCGGCACTGAGATTAGGGGGGAAATATCAGTTACTGCTGATATTTTTCCCCTACGGATATATCCGTAGGGGTAACATGTGTGCCTACGGATTAATCCGTAAGTACATATTGTCTGTATTTTTTTTTTAAAAATGGGCTGCTTGATTTTTTCCCGCCCTGTGCACAATAATATATACATCAATCAAATCATATATTGCAGTATTCATAATCACATCTCACGCATATATATAATATACAAAAGAAACCCAAAAACTGAATATGATATAAATACAAACCAATATCAATATCGTTTCAAAATGTAGTACAATGTGTATGATATAAATAAATACATGTTTCAAAAAATAAGAACCAAAAATCTACCCTAGCTCGGTCCAGCTCCACCTCTGAATAACGATAGAATAACGCGTGCCTGCTCCTCGGTCAATAAACTCTGCAATTCGTCGCGAGCGGGAGTCTGAGCGGCATGTGGAGCTGGCGATGTGGTCTGCGCAGCCGCCGTCGAGATAGTCGCTTGCGGAGCCGCGGCTGCGGGAGTCTGAATGGGCGGTGGAGCTACAGGAGCTATCTGCGGAACCGCAGCCGATGTAGTGGCTTGCGGAGCCGCAGCCGAAGGAGATGCATATGGAGGCTCGGCCGATCTACCCTGTCGCGTCTGGACATAACGTGTGTAAGAAGCGTGTAAGAACTGTGTATTATTCGAATTCGTATCATTATTAAGTTATTTCGAAACCCTGTTTGGATATCTAGTTTGGAAAAGCGTTGTTTATTTTAATTACATATGTATGTATGATTAATCAAACTTAAGTCTAAAACCAAATAAGCTCAAGCTACGTACTAATTATTGATATGTTGATATGTATATAATATGAAATGATATTTTACTATAAAGTAGTATACATACCAGCATCTCCTTCAACTCCTGAACGGTGGCCCTCAAGCTATCCAGTTCCTGATGGGCATGCCGGTCACTGGAGACGGAGGAAGTAACCGCCGGGGTGGAGTCCAACCTCATATGGGCCCTGCTAGGGCCCAATCCCCGGCCTCTCTCCCAACCTCCGTGGTGCCCTTCGTGTGCGGCGTCCAGAACTGGGGTCAGCAGCCTCGGATCGTTCTGTCCGGTAAAATCGATCCCTGAGGCCTGGGCCTTCTCAACCACCTGCTCCTACACCCACATTAAGCAGTAAAGTATAAGTATAAAATTTAAACTTGAACCTTCCAAAACTAAAATTTCAAATTTGGGTAGAAAAAATATTAACACTTACGCAGTACTCCTGGGTAGCGACGTCGGGATATCGAAGCTCGCCCGTGGCGGGATCTGTGGAGGTGCCGTGGACGGCAAGATATGCTGACAGCACGCTCGGTGTACCACCTGACGCCACGGTCCGAGATGTCTGCAATATTAGAAAGTAACTCTTAATATTAGAAATATTAGAGAATAACTCTTAATATTGCAGAATATTAGAGAATAACTCTTAATTTACCGATAACTCCATGGCTCGAGTAATGTTCCTCGAGCCACCTGTGTAAGTGGGGCGACCCCTCTTCGCCGACTTCCTGTTCTCCGTATTCTGAGCGGCCTGTTTCTGCACAACGCATTAACATTTAGTTTTCTAATTAAGAAACACAAAGAAATAAATTATATCATAAATAATGAATTAAATTTAAAATACATACCTGTTTGCGTTGGGAGTCGAAATAAGCGCACAATAGAGGCCATGTCTCTACGTCGACTCTCGCAGACGCCGGAGTAGATAGGAGGGCCGCTCTCTCTGCCTCGGGGGTCGCCATCCACAGGGAGTAGCAGTCGGCCTTCAGCTCATTCCTGTTGTATCGGACCTTGGAGTGCATGTTCTTCATCAGGCCATTGTACAGAGCATGAAGATCGAGCACCCTCCCCGGGTGATCAGGGTCGGCTATAGGCTGAAAATCGTAATCCAACTGAAAATACAAAAAAAAACATTGTTATTAGATTGCAAATGTTAATAATAAATATATTGGATAGATCAAATGAAAATATATATTAATACATACCCGAGCCTGATCAAAGAAGAGGGCGAATGAGCGCTGGTGCTGCTCGCCCCACTCAACGTGAAGTGGATAGTTCTTCACGATCCGGCTCTCGTCCCCCAAATACCGGCCGAACCTCTCGGCATGAGGACCGGTATAGCGATAGTCAAGGGTAAAAAATAGGGGGAATGCTGCCTCCCCCCAGCTCGATCAGGCCTCATCCTATGGGACTGATTCGGGCCTCGAGTCCCCCTCTGGGGATGGAGAGGCCCTGCGTCTGCACGAAATATCAAGACAATCAATAATAAGACAAAGTTGTATTAAGAAATCAAGGTTAAACAAAAATTCAAGTGTGATATATACCTCCGGTGACTAGGGCACGAGCCTGGGCCCGAGCAGCAGCACGAGCGGGATGATAGTTCCTCCAGTAAGGAACAACCGGGGTCCCGGACCCGGACGCATCCCCTCCAACTATAAAATAAATATCGACGCTAAATTTCCATGAAGTTCATATTTATTCTATAGAGCATATGTAAAATGAATAAATATTTTAAATTTATTCATACTAACCTGCAGACGATGCGGAGGGTATGGAAGCGGCAGGAGTGGCCCCTGTGGAAGGTGTGGACGCACCACCTATAATTAGACAATTAAAAATAGATTATATAAGTAATTGCAAAAAGAATGTGTAGATCAATAATATAACGTTCTAAATCAATATGCATGCACTATAGGATATATAAACATACCCGCAGGTGCGGTGGTGTCACCACCTACAGCTAGACAATAATAAAAATTGCTAAGTAAGAGCAAAAGAAATATGTGTATTTATGATATAGCATTCTAAATCAATATACATACACTATATGATATATAAACATACCTGGAGGAGCGGGGGTGGCCTCTGTCCCAGATGTGGACGCATCAACAACAACTAGACAATCAAACATTGACAATATAAGTAATTTTGACATAAACATGCATGAATATCTGTAATATGACATTCAAAATGGATATGCGTGCAGTATACCTGAAGGTGTGGCCAAATCAACACGGAAGGAGGCATCCGAAGGGGTTTCCGATCTGGGTGCAAGACCGGCCCTCTGAAGCTCCCTACGGAGCTCTCCGGGCGGCAGAACCGCTCTGCCTCTGCCTCTGCCGCGGCTGGAGCTCTTGCCGCCCCTCACTGCTCCCGACATCGTCATCAAATCTAGATAAACGGTTCGTGGACGCATTAGACAATCATTAAAAGTATTGACTATATATGATCTAGAGCGTAAAATGTGAAGTAATAATATAATATTACTGATAACCTTTTTCGTTTCGTGGGCGCATCATACATATCTACTTGGATTTCATCGTCGATGTCATTTCTAACCCACGTAACTTCATGATCGGTCGAAGACAACCCGTCCTTCGAAACAGACGGTCGGAACACTTTAAGCCTTCTCTCTTCTTCGTCCTCATCGCTGTCCTCGTATTCTGGGACATCGTAGACATCTCTAGGTTTCCATTGGCATACAACACTCCACCCCGGATGCTTCAAACACTGTGAGTAGTATACTTGGAACGCTTGGTTCGGAAAGATAAACGGATCGTCCTGACCGTAAAATCGAAGTGTGTTCACACTGGTCAATCCATATTCATCTTTCCAAGTCCCAAGACTGCTTCTCCACCTGTCCGTATCGGTTCGCGGATCGTACCAAGTACACTGGAATATATAAAAGGGTTCTGATCGTCCGGGATAGTGGATGCCGAGTATACAATTTAAGTACCCATAGTAAATCACACCGTCCGATCCTACCGTCGCAATCCCACTATTCTGAGTGGTTCTAGATGTTTCTATGTCCTTAACTTCGAATTTGTATCCAAGGACACCAAATCCTTTGTAATATGCAACCTCCATACTAGGAAATTGAGCTAAACATCTTGAATCACTTTCAAATGATGCAGACAAGTTCGGATCGTGGATCTAACAAAACAAATTTTACGACAAAATACATAACGATACAAGTTTAGATTAAAACTGATAGCAATAAAATGTTATTCGAATAACTTACATGATCTGTGACCCAATCACTAAAATTATCCTGATGGTATTTTTCCAAACGTTCTTCGTTCCAATCAGGATGCCCCTCACGTACCTCATTAAAATGAGTTCTGTTTTCGACAAGTAATTGTGACATTAATATTATGTCATTTCATACACACACAAACACAGATATAACAATTAATCCAAAAGAACTTACTCTCTAATTTGTTCAAGATATGCGCAATTAAGCAAGATAAACCGGTATATCTTGTTGATAAACATAGTGTCTACCCTCTTATACTCGGCTTTACCATATGGCCCGTCTTGAATTCTTCGTGGTCGGTTAAGCCTTGTCTCAATGTTCTCGTCCAGATAGCGGGAACAAAATGTGGTTGCTTCATCAAGAAGATAACCTTGCATGATAGAACCCTCTGGTCGATTTTTATTGCGTATATACTTCTTAAGAGTGTAGAGGTACCTAATGAGAATATGTTGAATAAATAAATACGGGCATACATGACAACAATAAATTTATAAATAGCGCGAAATGAAAAATTACACGTACCTCTCGACGGGATACATCCATCGATATTGTACTGGTCCGGCTAACTTCGCCTCAGTTGCAAGATGAACCGTCAAGTGTATTATGATATCGAAAAATGACGGTGGGAAAATACGCTCAAACTTGCAAAGTATCAACGCAATAGAATTTTCTAGTTTATCCAGCGTCGCAACCTCCAGTGTTTTAGCACACAACTCCCTGAAAAAACAACATAGGTCGTTGATTACTAGACCAACCGAGTCGGGGAGAGAAGTCCTGAGGGCTAATGGAAGAAGGTGCTCCACGATAATATGGTGATCATGACTTTTCAGCCCATCGATCTTGCCCTTCACAATTTTTATTTTCTTGCTGAATGATCCTGAGAAACCTGTAGGGACTTTCAAATCATGCAACACCTGCAGGAATCTTTTCTTCTCCGGTTGTGACATATGATAAGCGGCATTGGGAAGTACAAACTTGCCCGGTTTACCCGCTACCGGTCTAGGGTGCAATTCACTTCTTATTCCCCACTCTTGTAGATCCATCCGAGTATTCATGTTGTCTTTCGATTTCCCGTCTTCACACAGAAGCAAGTTAAGTATGTGCTCTGATACTCCCTTCTCTATATGCATGACGTCCAGACAATGACGCACTGAATTTGTAGACCAGTACGGAAGCTCGAAGAAAATGCTTAACTTGTTCCAATATTGTGGTTTGACCTGTTTCGTCGGATCCATCCCGAAGGTCACGTTATTGTAACCATCCCATTTAGCAGTCACGTCCTCTCCGAATAATGGGGATGGAGCTCCAAGAAGCTCCTGATGACCATCAAAGTGAACCGTGTCTAACCTATAGGGGTGGTCTGGAGGCAGAAAACGTCGATGGCTGCAATAACAAACCTACCTGCTAAAATTCAAAAATTTTGATGTTGTGTGTTCATGGCAATGAGGACATGCTTTGTGACCATGTACGGACCAACCTGATAGCATTCCATACGCAGGAAAGTCATTAATTGTCCACATTAAAGCCGCACGCAGTATGAAGGTTGTATTTGTGTTTGAATCATATGTCTCTACACCATCAATGAACAAAGTTTTCAGCTCCTCGATCAGAGGTCGGAGATAGACGTCGATATTGTTCCCCGGTGAGTTTGGTCCGTCGATAAGAAGAGGCATCATAAAGTATGATTGGTCCATAGCCAACCAAGGCGACAGATTATAAATTGTCATTACAACGGGCCATGTACTGTGACTTCCAGCCATATAGTTGAATGGGCAGAAACCATCGGTAGCCAGTCCGAGCCGGACATTGCGAGGATCGCTACTGAATATTGCGTGCTTCCTATCGAAATCCTTCCATGCCGGTGAATCTCTTGGATGGCTCATTTTTCCATTTTCTCTTGGAGGAGCACGGTGATGCCAAATCATTGCCTCGGCTGTTTTCTTGCACCTGAATAGCCTCTGTAGCCTCTGTGTTATGGGAAAATATCGTGCTATCTTCACAGGTATATCAGGCTTCTTATCAGAATCTTTCGGCTTATACCTGGCCTCTCCGCATGTTGGACACTCTTTCAAATGTGAATTCTCTTTCCGGTACAACACGCAATTTTTAGGACATGCTTGAATCTTCTCGCACTTTAGACCCAAATCAGACATCATTTTCTGGGCTTCGTACCAGCTTTCGGGCACATTATTTCCCGGAGGTATAGAATCTTTCAAGAACGAAAGAAGTATTGTGAATGACTTGTTGCTCCATCCATTTATGCACTTAATCTGGAAAAGTTGGACGAACCATGAGAGGGTGGAATACTTCGCATTCTCATAAATTGGTTTCCTAGCATCATTCATGAAATTTTCATATTTATCCGCACGCGGTCCTTGACCGAAAGGAATGTCATCTTCGGTATGAATAGATTCACCTAGGGCAGCCTCTACCATATCCTCCATTTCTTCTGATGGAAATAAATTTCCGTCTCCTGCCGTATTACCGAATTCTTCTTCTCCTGCTGCATTATCGTGTTCTCCTTCTTCTTCTACCGCAGTACTGCATTCTTCTCCTTCCCCGTGATATTTCCAACTTGAATAAAGTCAAGTAAACCCATGTTTTACAATATGAAGCTCTGCCAATTCTACCTTCTGCCAGTACTTATTGCCACATCTATCGCACGGACAGAGAATCTTCTCTATTATGATCTTATTATGTGCGCGTGTAAATTCAAGGAAAGCAGCAACTCCTGCGACAAACTTAGGTTGCATACGTTGTTTCCAATCCACATACATCCAGTCCTTAACTCTGACGTACTCATGGGCCATGTTAGACTGAATAACATATAAATTGTAGGTTATGCTGACTATATTGAGAAATATAAGAACGGGATAGTTACTGACAAAGGAGAAAATCCGTGTATATGCTTTGTGTGTGCGTTTGTAGTTGAAAAGAATAAATTATCGCACGTTATGTTAACCGATAGACGGGGACTAAGTGGCGCTTTTAGTTTCATATATGAATATCGATGGGAATATGAAGGTTTCATATTATCATATATTGGTTTTACCCCGAACATCTCGAATCGCTCTCTAATTATGCGTTTGTATGTATGTATTCCGGCTGTCGGGGGTAGGCTTCTATCCCATTAAGAATGTATAGACCGAACGCCCATCACTTGTGCTTTCAACCGTTTCGAGTAAATTTCGGTAGCACCTCCCTGCTGTTCTCCGAGTACACTGTAATAGAATAGATAATCATTTCAAAGCTGTGAAACAACGTTGAAATGAACATCTAATCTATCTTTGTACACGGAGAACCAGCGGAAAGGTACCGACGAAATATCTCGAAACGGATGAAAACACAAGTGAATGAAGGCGTTTGCTTTATACATTCTTAACTTGTCCACACGGGACAAATCTATGGGTTACCATACGATTGAATTTTCTCATCGCGTAGACTATACGATGGTTGTTAGTATTGAGCTATACTGTCCGATATTTAACAACCTTCGTATAGTTCTAGGTCACGACGAGTATCGCACGTATGTTAACCGATAGACGGGGACTAAGTGGCGCTTTTAGTTTCATATACGAGTATCGATGGGAATATGAAGATTTCATATTATCATCGAGTATCATATATTGGTTTTAACCCGAACATCTCGAATCGCTCTCTAATTATGCGTTTGTTGTGTATTCTTGTTGTATGTGTGTGTTCCGGCTGTCGGGGGTAGGCTTCTATCCCATTAAGAATGTATAGAGCGAACGCCCATCACTTGTGCTTTCAACCGTTTCGAGTAAATTTCGGCAGCACCTCCCCGCTGTTCTCCGAGTACACTGTAATAGAATAGATAATCATTTCAAAGCTGTGAAACAACGTTGAAATGAACATCTAATCTATCTTTGTACACGAAGAACCAGCGGAAAGGTACCGACGAAATATCTCGAAACGGATGAAAACACAAGTGAATGAAGGCGTTTGCTTTATACATTCTTAACTTATCCACACGGGACAAATCTATGGGTTACCATACGATTGAATTTTCTCGTTGCGTAGACTATACGACGGTTGTTAGTATTGAGCTATACTGTCCGATATTTAACAACCTTCGTATAGTTCTAGGTCACGACGAGCATCGCACGTATGTTAACCGATAGACGGGGACTAAGTGGCGCTTTTAGTTTCATATACGAGTATCGATGGGAATATGAAGGTTTCATATTATCATCGAGTATCATATATTGGTTTTAACCCGAACATCTCGAATCGCTCTCTAAATATGTGTTTGTTGTGTATTCTTGTTGTATGTGTGTGTTCCGGCTATCGGGGGTAGGCTTCTATCCTATTAAGAATGTATAGAGCGAACGCCCATCACTTGTGCTTTCAACCGTTTCGAGTAAATTTCGGCAGCACCTCCCCGCTGTTCTCCGAGTACACTGTAATAGAATAGATAATCATTTCAAAGCTGTGAAACAACGTTGAAATGAACATCTAATCTATCTTTGTACACGGAGAACCAGCGGAAAGGTACCGACGAAATATCTCAAAACGGATGAAAACACAAGTGAATGAAGGCGTTTGCTTTATACATTCTTAACTTATCCACACGGGACAAATCTATGGGTTACCATACGATTGAATTTTCTCGTTGCGTAGACTATACGACGGTTGTTAGTATTGAGCTATACTGTCCGATATTTAACAACCTTCGTATAGTTCTAGGTCATGACGAGCATCGCACGTATGTTAACCGATAGACGGGGACTGAGTGGCGCTTTTAGTTTCATATACGAGTATCGATGGGAATATGAAGGTTTCATATTATCATCGAGTATCATATATTGGTTTTAACCCGAACATCTCGAATCGCTCTCTAAATATGCGTTTGTTGTGTATTCTTGTTGTATGTGTGTGTTCCGGCTGTCGGGGGTAGGCTTCTATCCCATTAAGAATGTATAGAGCGAACGCCCATCACTTGTGCTTTCAACCGTTTCGAGTAAATTTCGGCAGCACCTCCCCACTGTTCTCCGAGTACACTGTAATAGAATAGATAATCATTTCAAAGCTGTGAAACAACGTTGAAATGAACATCTAATCTATCTTTGTACACGGAGAACCAGCGGAAAGGTACCGACGAAATATCTCGAAACGGATGAAAACACAAGTGAATGAAGGCGTTTTCTTTATACATTCTTAACTTGTCCACACGGGAGAAATCTATGGGTTACCATACGATTGAATTTTCGTCGCGTAGACTATACGACGGTTGTTAGTATCGAGCTATACTGTCCGATATTTAACAACCTTCGTATAGTTCTAGGTCACGACGAGCATCGCACGTATGTTAACCGATAGACGGGGACTAAGTGATGCTTTTAGTTTCATATACGAGTATCGATGGGAATATGAAGGTTTCATATTATCATCGAGTATCATATATTGGTTTTAACCTGAATATCTCGAGTCGCTCTCTAATTATGCGTTTGTTGTGCATTCGTGTTGTATGTGTAACATGATTTTAAACCATTGAGATCAAGATTGATAAAACTGATCATCCTACATTGCAATAGCATTCATCAACCAAAAACTATTATTGCAATGGTATTCATCTATAACAATCAACAATTAAAACTACAAATGTAGGATACTGATATCATAAAGTGTTATACGCAACATTGATAGAACTGATAAATAAAAAAACGAAACACAAACCGTATCAAGATTTAACAACTTTGATTATGTCATATACGCGGGCCAATATTTTCATATTAGCCAATAGGCAAAAATAGATTGCGGTCTGGATATGGCATATTGGCAGATGTTACCTATATGCATACATGCATGTTGTCTCCCCATTTTTTCATAAATCAAACCAACTACATACATCAAACTAGTCCATGCCACCAATCGGAAACTCCACTATGTCTTTGAATTATTATTTTTCCAAATAGCATTGAGCTCCTATTGACATTGTCCCATCCAACAAATTTGTTGTGCTTGCCTCGACCTTCATCTAGCTTTCACATGACATACACATTATATGAGTAATATAGTTATAAATTATGGTATTTTGTTGTCATCAATCCACCTAACCCTAACCCCAAGTTGCTCCCTGAAAGCACATAGAACCATCCCCCCTAGTCAAGCATAGCTTTTTCTGTGCAATTGTTCTCATTCTTAATTTCTCACATTCATTACTCTCTCATTTTCTTGTCAACAAATTTTTTGTGCAATTGTTCTCATTCTTAATTTCTCAGATTCATTACTCTTTCATTTTCTTGTTTTTTTCCAACTCCCCACCACTTAACCCCAACCCAGCCTCCAGCCCCAGCCCAGCACCAACCTAACCCTAACCCCAGCACGGCCAGCTAAACCCCAACACCAACCCTAAGGCAAACCCTAACCCCAGCCCCACCCCAGCAACAGCCGAACCCCAACCCTAACACTACCCCGACCCCGACCCCGACCGCGACCCCTGCCCAACCCCAACTCGCGCGCGCAAGCCCAGACCCAGCCATGAACCCTAAGCCCAAAATAATCCAATTTTTTTTTAATTTACCTCGAGATTTACTCACCTGAACGGCTGCTGCTGGGGCTGGGGCGACGACCTGAACGGCAATGGCAACGACCTGAACCGCGGTGGCGACGAGAACTGCGGTGGCGACGAAACCGGCGGTGGCGACGAGGAGAACGACGGTGGCGACGACGGCGTGGCGATTTGGGGATTTTTTTCGCGCGCGATCGAGAGAGAGAAAGTGAGCGTAGGCGATCGATCTGGGGTTTTGTTAAATCGATATTTACTTGCCCCTACGGATATACCCGTAGGTCCTTTGTTTGCAGCTCCGTAGGGGCAAACACCAAATTAAGAATTAATATTTTTATTCTTGGACGTCTGTGCTCGTAGGGGCAACCTTTTAGCCCTACGGATTAATCCGTAGGGCCAAGTTAAATCTGCCCCTACGGATTCCAATATCCGTAGGGGCAACCCCCTATTTTACTAGTAATATGTTGTTTTGTCTGTTTATCGCTAATACGCCCCTGCAAGATTGAGCCTCCGTTGGAGACTTTGATCTTGGAACGAAATTTAAAAAATTGACCGCGTCCAAGTGGTTTTGCGAGAACATCCGCAAGTTGATCATGAGTGTTGATATGTTGAACACGAATGGTGCCGTCTTCAACGCATTCCCAAACAAAACGATAGTCAAGAGCAGTGTGTTTAATTCGAGAGTGGAAGACTGGGTTTGCACTAAGATATGTAGCCCTCGTATTATCACAGTATAGAGATGGTGGTTTTCGCAAAATTTCCTTAAGTGCATACAGAAGATTTTTCACCCATAATATCTCAGTCGTGGCATTCACAAGGGCTTTGTATTCAGATTTAGAAGAAAATCGAGAAACGGTCTTTTGTTGAGCTGATTTCCATAAGATGGGATTCGAGCATAGGTAGAGAATGTAGACAGTGGTGGAACGACTGTCACCATGACTTCCACCCCAGTCAGATTTACTGAAGGCCTGGAGAGTTAGAGGAGATCTTCGGCAAAGGTAAAGACCATAATGTATCGTACCTTTGAGGTAACGAAGAACTCGTTTGAGGGTCGTCCAGTGAAGTTGTGTGGGAGAGTGCATGAATTGGGGGAGGCGGTTGACGGCAAAGGAAACGTTGGGCCGAGTGAGAGAAAGGTATTGAAGAGCACCAACTACCTAATGGTTTGTCATGGGGTAGACATAAGAAGACCCGTTAAGGCAGAATAGAGGAATGGTATTGCATATTGGAGTGGTAACTTCTTTAGCACCTTCCATAAAACATTTTGAGGAGATCGGCGGTGTGGCGATATTAAGATAGAAAGAGTTCTTATGTCGTAGAAATAGCTTCTACATCAAGGAAGTTATGAAAATCGCTGAGATCCTTTAGAGAGAAATATTATCCAAATTGATGAACAAAATATTGAAGGAACTGTACGTTATAACTGTAAGTTTTTTGTGCTTGCGCTGCAACTCATGCGGCCCAGGTGAAACGAAAAACAATAAATTTTATGCAAGTATAACCAACTAAAATCCCAAACAATCATCCAAATACTAAACTAGCATAGTCAAGAGAGCTAATTTAGGGGTTTAGGGGTTACAATCTTTGTAGCGTGTCCATCCAATTATGGAAGATCGAGCTAAACTCTGTCGCCACCGGATCGAGCTTGCAAGCCAATCTCCTCGTCGAAGATGATCCATTTCGAGAAAACCCCAACTCAAGTTTCATCTCCACCACCAGAATGAACTTTGTGAAGAAACTTAATTTAATGGTTTGCTAATCCACTAGATTAAGTGATGTAGTTAGCCTACCATCATTTTCTCTCATGATTTTTACCCTCTACTAAATGAAAAAGAAGAGGAGGGGAGATAAATGTATGTTGGAATGAGGAGAAGGAGAAAGAGAGTAGACATAGTTTTGTGAAACATTTTTCATACAATAAATTAGCAACCATACTCTCTGACCCATCCTTCCTGCTATTCTAACATGCAACATTTTCTTTTCCTTTTTCTTTTTCACTAAATAGGAAATGAGGTGTCTCTCTTCTAGATGTTTAATTCATTTATCAAATGAATACATATTGTTAGTGATATATGAACTAGAGGCCATTATTGTATCATACTGGTTTGTATATTATTTAATGGAAACTTGGGATATACACAGATATAGTAACAGTCTTGCTCAAAATGGTAGTATGCTACCTGGTTTGTTTCTACCTCAGTATGTGCATGTGTTTCTTAGCATATCGCTTATACATATTGGTGGAGCCCTTAGGATCTTTTCTTGATTACCAACGTTGTGATGGTAGTCACACTAGTGGGGGGTGGGTAGTCTATAAGCACATCCTATACAGGTCTCTAGTCATAGGATTATCGAGACGGGGCATCGATACTCCAGAGTAGACTAGTGTATACGTTTCTCATCCCAGCATGGGAGATGGTCTGTCCCACAGCCATTAATACGTCGTACTGGAGACAGTATGCAGGTGCTCATTAGGTTATGAGTACACTGGACAGGACTCGTTGGGAACTGCTGGTGGGTATTATACCTATCGTCGGGTAGCAGTTCCCAGGTGACATGAGTACAGCTTAGTCCTTCGACTTGACACTGATACTTTGCCTCGAGTGTGTTTCCACTGTACTTTGAATACTACCCTACTACGGCTCAAAGGAGTCATGCAAACAGGTAGTAGTTGGGTGCAGTCCCGAAAAACTTGGAGGCGGTGGCGGTTAGATAGGAATTGTCTCTCCCGGTGTTGGGGGTTGATATCGCGCTGTGTTCAGAAGGCCATTATACAAAATCCTTGGCCAATGCAAGCGAGATTTACTAGAAGGTTTTCAAGTAGTTTCTCAGGGTGTATTGGGCTATACTCCGACATGACTTATTGCACTATAAGGGGACTGACGATTACCACACCCCTAGGTCCGATATACGATACTCTTAGATGAACAGACCGGACTGTACGGAGATTGTCACATACAGGCCCAGTAGGAGTTCGGATGAGTTAGCTCATTGGCCTTCTTATCGACACATACATGGGTAGCCGTTACGTGCGGCTAGTACCACTTGCGGCTTGTGGTTAAACCCACTGCCAGCGTAATGTCGAGTCTTTAGAGTGCCAGATAGAGAGTTTCCCTGCACCGGGCAAAAGGTGTAGAGGTCGTATGGTTTTATGACAAGGATTTGATCACGTACGTGCACTTGTACGCTTATGATGATCGGGCGGATAATACTAGTGGGCTTTGGTTTAAGTCAGATCCTAGTATTATATTGATGGATTATTTTCGTCTCTTCGTATTCGTTTTTTTCGGAATGCGGATACGGGTATATATATACGGATGAGGGGCATTCTCATAATTACTTGGGATTGCTTCTAGAAGGTAACACCTTATTAGGGTTTCTTTTCTTTTGGATTAAAGATTAAACCTAAATGAGGTGGATGAAATGAGGTGGAGGCTAGCATTAAGTGAGACATGGCTCTTGGTGACTCATGGCATAACTCACACTTGGATATTTTGTGAAGCATGCTTGATATTTTGTGAGATATTTGTCTCATGAATTATTGCCATGCTTCATTATTCTATTCTACACAACATTTATTCATTCTCACCCAAAAAAGCTTTTCTTCATTAGGTTTTCCTCAAGTCACCTTCTTCTTCCTCTAAACCCTAATTGTCTCATGTGTCAAGAAACCTAGGATTCTAAGAGACAAATCACTCCATCTTCTCACTCTACACCCTTTAGGAATTCTAGTTTAGTGAACTAGAAGCCATGGTTATCTCAGATTCGAGGTAGGAGCTTGGACTATAGACTCTCGGGTGGATCGTTTTTGACTCGAGGAGGCCGTCGAGGTTTCCCGATCCGTTCTGATCCTTGCAGCTGACGACGAGGTGGAGGACAGCGAAGAAGACCCGATGGACTTGGTATCATGAGGTATAAGTTCTATCTGAGTAGTTAGACCTCATTGATTGTTAGCTAGTTAGGGTTTAGCAACGATCCTGGAGTTCAAGTCCCTGTTGCGAGCTTTGAAAAATCGTTTTTTGAATATTCCGCCTCCCCGCGGACACGCGGGGTGCACGACATCGACTAACACTGGTATCAGAGACTAACTAAACCATAGCTAACAGTTTCGACGAAGTGTAAAACTACGAAATCGAAATAACTCCGAAACACAAAACCTAAACTCCATGTTTCTGTCAAAATTTTCTGAGCCTCTAAATTTTTTTTATACAATTGCAGAGTGCTCTACTTCTTGAGATATGAACACACACCAAAAATGAGGCTTTTTCACCTGTTTTGGACCGTCCAAAAGCTCAAAAAAACTGGCCTCACCTTTTTAGTTATGGTGAAATTCATTGAATTTTGATCTGTGTTCTAGATGCTTTGATCTAAGGTCTCAGGTGTTGTTTGTTTTTGCCAATTTTGGATATACTGTTATCTTTTTACTGTGGCAATACGGAGTGTTTCAAATTCGTAGTTTTAACGTCGTTTAAAGTTTTAAGTTGTGATATATGTGTTTGGAAACGTCGACTAATTACTATACGTCAATCAGTCGGGGTTGCACATATCTGTGTTGTTGTTCTTGTTGGTTTGTGTACATAAACTTTATCGGATCGTCATGGATGAATAGCCGGGGATATGAGATGAGAGTTTTCATTCTTTCATTCGATATAAAATTGGTAAAGTGATGTAATATTCTTTTGCGGGGTACATCCGAGTTGTGGTTGTAGCTACCGTTGTATTATTTTCTTTTACTGTTTTCTACTCCTAGGATAGACCCAAGGTGGGGTGCCCAAACTACCGGATACTTTGGAGTGCCGAGTGGCCTAATCACTTTGATGAGGGAGGTTGCTTCACTTCGGGTATTTGGCGGGTAGTTTGCCACACCCGTAGGGGTCTGGGGTGGGGTTTGTCTATTCATCACAACCGTGGAATCCGTATTTCGTTACAGACTTAAACGAAACGCGGAATTCCTACTATATCCAATATGTTCATCTGTGATCTGGAATACCTATTATTGCGTCAGACGAATGTTTATCATATATATGCTATATAGTAGACGTTGCTTATGTTTTTCACCCGCGCTAGTCCAGCTCCCGCTCTGACGTTAGTTAAGTAACCTAAAGGTGTTAGACGGGGCCCAGTGGCGAATGCGGATGGCATAAGTGGACGTGGTATTTTCGTCTTTTTCTGTGATGATAGGTGTAAATGATGGGACTGCATTACATTAATGCAAAGCAAACAAACCAAAACTGAATTGTTGGAACAAATTTTAATACCACTCGGTTATTTTAAAACAGGAGACTTTTAAATGCGGAGCTTAAACCACTCCTTTTAAAAGCTATCAGATTCCTTCGATTATATCAAGTTCACTATGTTCACGGTTTTGCCAAAACCATTCATAGCCCTCCATCATTTCAGTTGAATATTTATTAGTATTTAAGCTATGTATTTTGACCTTCGCCAAGGCATAGTGTTTGGTAGCTGCTGAATATTCATCTGTAGTATAGATAGATGCGTTGGTTTGGGACAGTCGTACTATTATTTTGGCCTTCGTCAAAGATATGTACGGGTGGGTTCAAATTAAGCTGAACAATGACGGGTAGAACTTGACATGTGACTTATGATATGTTGGCCTTCATCAAGGTCATAAGAGCATGGGGCAAAAATCCACATCGGGAGTTTCTAAAGAAACTGAAACTTCCTAGTGCTACATACCATCTGGAGTGTGATAATATTGGTAGGATTCCTTCAGGATTATCACATAATGATATTTGGATTCCGATCCTACTGTGAGTATCCTCTACTTCTCGGGAGATTTTTCACTTAACGATCAATGCTATATACCAAGTAGGTGTCTAGAACGGTGTTAGCGGGGCTACGCCTCTAGGGAAAAGAGGTTATTTAATTAAGAAACTTCGCGAAAGTGTCGTAAAACCTCCCTCGAAGTACCGACTCTAGCCTGGCCGAACGGTTAAGCAAGTATTATACGGTGAGATTAATCCTGACTAATTCTTTTTTTATGGTTTGAGGAAGGATTTGAGAAACAGTAGGAGCCATCCTGTTTAGATAAATTAAAAATCAATCTAAACTTGCAAGAGTATCATGCTGAGTGTTTTCTTCTCTCTCTCCTAATTGCAGTGACCGGATGACCAGATTTAGGTTACAAATAGACAATAAAATGACCGAGTTATACTATTTTAACTGGCAAAGGTTTGTCTAGATGTCCATTACCTATGACAAGCTGGACCACCTCATTACTACTTAAGCCCCGCCATCCCAGGTCCCGTTCCCACCATCACGGATGTTGATATCCATAAGATAAGGAAAAAATGACTGTGTGAATGCCAAGTGTCTCGTGTTGGTCTCAGTTGCTGGTGAATACCAGAGGCAGCACGAGAAGATGGACTTAGTTTCCATTTTCTTCCATAACAAAGATTTATATGGAGAGTAATCTCGTATCGCAAGATATGAGGCCTCGAAGGAATTGCTTCAAGCGAGGTTGGCTGTCGGGTCATCTGTAGGGGACCACGTCTCTACAATGATCAGCTATATTAAACAGCTCACGGACCTGGAGACCACGTTGGAGAACAAGTCATGTACTGACTTGATTCTACAGTCCCTACCTTCTACTTACACCCAGGAGAATAATGTTATACTTCCAGTTGAGGGCATCCTGAAGGAAACTTGGGAGACACCCGCTCTACTTATTGGGGAATCTTCCTCTTCTTGATCCAAGGCGAAAGCCAAGGGTGAGTAGAAGAAGACCTCTACAAAGCCGATAGCCGGTGTCAGTAAGGTAGAAGGAAAGGGCAGGGCAAAAGTTTCGAGGTTAATAGTAGGAAAGGAGGGATGTTCCTATTGTCACGGGAAAGTGCATTGGAAGAAGGGATGTAGGGCTTGGAAAGCCAGAATCCAGGATCCGAAGCACGGTGTGGCTTCGACTTCGAGTGTGTTTGTGATTGAAAACAGTCTGTCAATTAACTCTACTTCCTGGGTACAAGATACCGGATTAGGATCTCATATCTGTAATTTATTACAGGCTTTGAGAAACCGTAGAGTTATCAGGGCAGGTGATATGACTTTCAGGGTTGCTAACGGAAGGAGCGTGGATGCTGTATCCGTAGTGAATATCACCTAGGATTGGCAAGTGGGAAGATACTGATTCTACATAACTGTTTGTGTGTACATAGTCTAGTATGTAAGCGATGTGGTCCACATCCACCTAAATCAAAGTCTGATTGGGTCAGGTACACTAGAGGACAGTATATACGTGTTAAATCATGCTCACGTTTTCAACGTCCAGAACACACTTAAACGAAAGTCTCCAGAATTAAATAAGGCTTTCTTATGGCATTGTAGACTGGGTCACACCAATGAAACACGGTTGACGAAGTTACATAGAGAGGGATATTTGGATCCGTTCGAATATCAGTCTTATGCAACTTGTTAATCTTGTCTCATAGGAAATATGACAAAGACTCCGTTCACTGGACATGGAGCAAGAGCGAGCGAGCTCTTAGGACTCATACACAGCGACATGTGTGGTCCAAGATCTACAGATGCACGAAGTGGTTATTCCTATTTCATTACTTTTTACGGATAATTTCTCTTGGTAAGGACATGTCTTCTTGATGAAGCATAAATCTGAGGCCTTTGAGAAATTTCGAGAATAAAAGAATGAAGTGGAAAAACAAACAGGCAAAAGTATCAAGACACTGAGATCTGATCGATGTAGTGAATACTTGATTGCCGAGTTCCAGGATTACCTAAAAGAGAATAGAATTCTCTCTCAGCTTACTCTTCCATACACAACACAACACAACGGTGTATCGGAAAGGCAGAATCGAACCCTATTGGATATAGTTCATTCTATGATGAGTAACGCTGAGTTGCCGCGATACTTCTGAAGTTATGCACTAGAATTAGCTGCATATCTTTTGAACAAGGATCCTACCAAGACTGTGCCTACTACACCATATCAGATGTGGAGTGGGAAGAAACCCTATCTTCGGTATCTAAAGATATAGGGCTGTCCGGCTTTTGTCAAAAAGCAGCATGCGGACAAGTTCGAGGCACGCTCAGTACTGTGTAGATTTGTGGGATACCCAAAGAACTCCATAGGGTATCTTTTCTATTACGCAGAGGAACAAATGGTTTTTTGTTCCTCATCATACCCATTTTTTAGAAAATCAATTTTTTGAAAAAGAACTAGTGGGAGCGCAATAGAACTGGAAGAAATTCCAGAACCATAAACTATTACTGAAAGTATGGTAGAACTAGAGATTTCAAAAGAACAGGACATCCCTATGCCAATCCGCAGGACTAGTAGGCTGTCTTATCTGCCCGAGAGATACTACGGTTATTCTCATAGACGGGGATAGAGAGGATTGCATCGTTGAAAATGATGAGCCAACTAGCTTCCAGCAAGCCATTCAGAGCGACGACTCGGTAAAATGGCTGAATGCAATTCGGACCGAGATGGAGTTCATGTACACCAACAAAGTATGCACTTTGAACATTGCTCCAGAATGGGTAAAACCCGTAGGCTGCAAATGGATCTTCAGAAAGAAGATTGGTATAGAAGGACAGGTTGAAACCTATAAAGATAGACTTGTTGCAAAAGGTTTTCATCAAAGAACTGGTTTGGATTATGATGAAACATTTTTTCCAGTGGCTATGCTCAAATCCATTAGGATCCTTCTTTCCATTTCTGGCTTCCAAGATTGTGAGATCTAGCAGATGGACATAAAGACGGCTTTTCTAAATAGTTATTTGGAAGAGTGCGTCTATATGGATCAGCCAGAGGGTTTTCAATCAGAGTGGGAGCAGCGGGAAAGTGTGCAAGTTTCTTAAATCCATTTATGGACTAAAGCAGGCATCGCGGAGTTGGAACATCTGTTTTGATGAGACAGTCAAAGAATTCGATTTTATCAAAAATCCAAATGGACCATGCATTTATAGTAAGATTATAGGGAGAACTGTGGGATTCCTCGTCGAGTACGTGGATGACTTTCTCTTGATAGGAAATGACACTCCTATACTACAATCAGTCAAAAGATTCTTGTCACTAAGGTTCTCCATCAAAGACCTGGGTGATGCCAACTACATTCTGGGGATCCAGATTTATCATTATAGATCAAAGAGGATAGTGGGACTTTCACAATCAAGGTACATCAATACCATACTAAAAATATTTAGTATGGAAGATTCTAAGTGCGGTAGTCTACCGGCTTGTCACGGAATCACCCTCTCCAAAGAGATAGCTTCCAAGAATGATTTGGAAAGGGCTCGCATCACATCTATACCCTATGCTTCTGCGGTAAGCTCTATAATGTATGCGATGTTGTGTACAATTAGAACTAATAAACTAATTCAATTCTATCAATTTATTTTTTCTTACCGCCGTATCTGAAAGACCAGATGTTGCTTATGCACTCAGTGTGATAAGCCGGTATCAGTCAAACTCATGGGAGAAGCACTGGATAGCAGTAAAGAATGCTTTCAGGTACCTGAGAAATACTAAGGAAATGTTCTTGGTGTATGGTGGAAAAGACCTCTAGATCGAGGCCTTTGCTGATTCCAGCATCCAGAGTGATAAGGATGACTTCAAGTCCATGTCGAGTTATGACTTTACCCTTATTAGAGGGGCGGTCTGTTGGAAGCGCTCCAAGCAGGACACCATTGCAAACTCGACGATGAAAACGGAGTAGTTCGCTGCATGAGACGCCGCAAAAGAGGTGGTCTGGATGAGAAAGTTCTTAACCGAACTTCAGGTGGTTTCTGCCATTGTTGGTCCAATACTTTAGTATTATGACAACATACGGTGCTATACCTTTAGGGAAGGAACCCAGGTCCCATCAGAGATCCAGACATATCTTGAGGCGGTACCACCTGATCAGGAAGATCGTTGATCCTCAAGAGATCGAGGTGAGGAGAGTAGATATGGAGAACAGCACTGCAGATCCACTCACAGAGGTAATCCCTCAGACATAGTTTGAGAGGCTAATCGAGATCTTCGGTCTGCGATATGCTAGCATATGGCCTTAGTGCAAGTGGGAGATTATTAGAGATATATGCCATAGTGGCAATTATTGTATCATACTGGTTTGTATATTACTTAATGGAAGCTTGGGATATACACAGTTATAGTAACAGTCTTGCTCGAAATGGTAGTATGCTGCCTGGTTTGTTTCTACCTCAATATATGCATATGTTTCTTAGCAAATCGCTTATACATATTGGTGGAGCCCTTAGGATCTTTACTTGATTACCAGAGTTATGATGGCAGTCACACTAGTGGGGGCTGGGTAGTCTATAAGCACATCATATAGAGGTCCCTAGTCGTAGGTCGAGACGGGGCATCGATACTCTAGAGTAGACTAGTGTATACGCTTCTCATCCCAGCATGGGAGATGGTCTGTCCCACAGCCATTAGTACGTTGTATTGGAGATCGTATGCATGTGCTCATTAGGTTATGAGTACACTGGACAGGACTCGTTGGGAACTGCTGGTGGGTATTATACCTATCGTCGGGTAGCAGTTCCCAGGTGACATGAGTACAGCTTAGTCCTTCGACTTGACACTGCTATTTTGCCTCAAGTGTGTTCCCACTGTACTTTGATTACTACCCTACCATGGCTCAAAGGAGTCGTGCAAACAGGTAGTAGTTGGGTGCAGTCCCGAAGCACTTAGAGGCAGTGGCGGTTAGATAGGATTCGTCTCTCCCGGTGTTGGGGGTTGATATCGCGCTGTGTTCGGAAGGCCATTACACAAAGTCCATGGCCAATGCAAGTGAGATTTACTAGTGGGTATTCCAGTAGTTTCTCAGGGTGTATTGGGCTATACTCCAACATGACTTATTGCGCTATTAGGGGTCTGACGATTACCCCATATAGGCTCGATATGAGATAATCTTAGACGAACAGACCGGACTGTATGGAGATTGTCACATACAGGCTCAGTAGGAGTTCGGATTAGTTAGCTCATCGGCCTTCTTATCGACACATACCTGGGTATCCGTTACCTGCAGCTAGTACAACTTGCGGCTTGTGGTTAAACCCACTGCCAGCGTAGTGTCGAGTCTTTAGAGTCCCATATAGAGAGTTTCCCTGCACCGGAAAAAAGGTGTAGAGGTCGTGTGGTTTTACGACAGGGCTTCGATCACGTACGTGCACTTGTGCGCATATGATGATCGGACGGATAATACTAGTGGGCTTTGGTTTAAGCCGGATCCTAGTATTATATTGATGGATTATTTTCATCTCTTTGTATTCGTTTTCTTCGGAATGCTGATACGGGTATGTATATACGGATGAGGGGCATTCTCATAATTACTCGGGATTGCTTCTAGAAGGTAACGCCTCATTACGGTTTCTTTTCTTTTGGATTAAAGATTAAACATAAATGAGGTGGAGGAAATGAGGTGGAGGCTAGCATTAAGTGAAACATGGCTCTTGGTGACTCATGGCATGACTCACACTTGGATATTTTTTGAAGCATGCTTGATATTTTGTGAGATATTTGTCTCATGAATTATTGCCATGCTTCATTATTCTATTCTACACAACACTTATTCATTCTCACCCAAAAAAGCTTTTCTTCACTAGGTTTTCCTCAAGTCACCTTCTTCTTCCTCTAAACCCTAATTGTCTCATGTGTTGAGAAACCTGGGGTTCCAAGCGACAAATCACTTCATCTTCTCACTCTACACCCTCTAGGACTTCTAGTTTAGCGAACTAGAAGCCATAGTTATCTCAGATTCGAGGTAGGAGCTCGAACTATAGACTCTCGGGTAGATCGTCTTTGACTCAAGGAGGCCGTCGAGGTTGCCCGATCCGTTTCGATCCTTGGAGCTGACGACGAGGTGGAGGACAGCGAAGAAGAACCGAAGGACTTGGTATCGTGAGGTATAAAATCTATCCGAGTAGTTAAACCACATTGCTTGTTAGCTAGTTCGGGATTAGCAACAATCCTGGAATTCAAGTCGATGTTGCGAGCTTTGAAAAATCGTTTTTTGAATATTCCGCCTCCCCGCGGACACGCGGGGTGCGCGACATCGACTTACACAAACATCTAGTTTGTGTATCATATACATATATACTCGTATTTGAATCGAATACAAAATACGTATGAGAGAGAAATATAAAGTGAGTATAATACTAGAATATATATATATATATAATATTCTTAAATCACCATTTGATTTAATAATTTGGTTTAAACCAAAACAGCCTAGTATTAAAAACGTCTGACCAACATGCATGTTTCAAATACACGTATTTAATCAAACTTCCGGACATATCGCCATACGCACACTACATAATTTCTTCTGAGCGGGAAAAAGCTCTGCGTGGGTCTCTAATGACCAATTAATACGCTGCAGTAGATTAGGATTATATCTGATTGATCTGAAACACTTTCAGATCAATTTCCTCAGGGGTTAATCCATAAGCACGTCAGTGGCACTAGCTGTACGTAACAGCTATCCATGTATTAATCAAAAGAAAGGTCGACAAGCAAACTCGATCGAACGCAATCAGAGCCTATCAGTGACATTCGCCGTATAGTTCGGTCACTTCGTTAGAGAGTGTCGCATATTAGGTCTGGGGAGTGGAATCTGTCGAACCCCCAATAACCCGTTAAGTCATGCTGATAGAAAACTCATAACCACCAGAGATGCAACTGATAACACTTATCTGTTTATCACAATTATCGTGGCTGCGGGATTCTGGTTGTAGTCATGTCCTGCGCAATGCGACATCGACTCCCTACACCAGGAGTGACGAACCCCCTCGACCACTCACTGCCTCTAAATGCTTCGGAACTGTACCCAACTAAAACTTGTTTGCACGAATCTTTAAAGCCGTGGTAGAATAGTAATCAAAGTACAATGGGAACACACATAAGACACTATGGCGATCTCAGGTCTAGAGATTACCCTATACTCATTGCACCAGAGAACTGCTATCTGACAATAGGTATAATACCATTTAGGATTTCTCGGTGAGTCCGTCCAGTGTAACCAATACTCCAATGAGCACCTATATACAATCTTCGGTATCAAAACCAATAGCTATAGGATCAACCATTACCCCGGTCGCGGTCAAAAAACTTATACACTAGACTAAACTGGAGTACCAATACCTAGTTTCGATACTTCTATGACAAGGGATTTTTAAGGATGTGCTTATGGACTATCCAGACCCCACTAGTATGATGCCTATCATAATCCTGGTAGTCAAGCAAAGATCTTATGGGCTTTATCATCATGTATTATCGATGCGTGATAACGAGTAAAACGTATACACATGAAAGATAAAGACAGACCAGATACCATACTACCATCTTGAGCAAGACTTTTCTATCAGTATAGAACCACCTTCAATCATAATAATTGCTTTCCTGCAATTACAATAATTGCCTTGAGGGAACCTATAAACAACAGTTACCTATGAGAATGATGTCATCAACATACATCAAGAAATAGGCGACAGTAGAGTCCTTAAAGTAGACAAAAATAGATGTATCCACCATAGAATTTGCGAAGTCACCTTGTAGAAGATAGCCTTTGAGTTCTTAATACCATGCCCTGGGTGCTTGCTTGAGACTATAAATAGCTTTATGTAGTTTGCAGACATGGTTGGGTAGGGAAGAGTTGAAGAAACCGGGTGGTTGAGCCATATACACATCTTCATGGGGAGTACTATCGAGGAAAGAATTATTAATGTCGAGTTTACGAAGAAGCCATCCATAAGAGCGTGCGATACGTAAGACTATACATAATGTTTTCAGCTTAATGACGGGAATGAAGGTAGTAGATTAGTCAAGGCCAGACCGTTGGTGGATGCCTTTGGCCACAAGGCGAGCTTTGTATTAGGCAATAGTGTCATCGGATTTTCTCTTAATTCAGAAGACCAATTTGCATTCTGCAAGATTCTGATTTGATTTTGGGACAAGATCTTATATTCCGTTCTTCATGAGGGCATCAAATTCTTTGAACATTGCAGCATGCCAATTGGGATCCTTCACAGCATGAGATACACAGGTTGGTTGAAGGGTTTGGGTTATTGGGTGAACAGTGGTATGGTTTATAGACTGGGAGTTGAAGTATTTAGAGTTCGATTTTTGTTCATTGGATGTAGGGGTGGGGGAGCAGGAGATAATTATGGAGAGGGTAAATGGGATTGAGCGGTTATGGAGGAGGTTGGGGAGGTAGGGACAAGAAGGTTGGCAATGTTGTCGAGATTAGAAGGTGAAGATTGTGAAGAGTCGGTGGAGGGGGAGAGGTCGAGAGTATGAGATGTTAATGATTGGGGTTCAGTAGGGATTGGATTAGGTAAGGTAGGTAGGATGTGAAGTTTGGTATGTTTGCTATACGTGATTGGTTGCGACGCTGCGCCAGGGGAGTCTAAATCTTGCAGAAAATACTCTTGATGTCTACTTGATACCTGCATTGGAAAATTGGTTTCGATGAATTTGACATGAAGAGCACTATAAATTTTGTGAGTGACGGGATCTAAACATTTATACGTAGATTGAGATGTTGAATAACCTAGAAAAATGCAGGGAGTGGATCTGGGTTGAAGTTTGGAGGAGATGTACGGCCTTAACCGGTGATAGCAAAGATACCCAAAAATCATGAGGCGTTTGTAGATTGGTGGACGTTAAAATAGTTTTTCGAAAAGGGATTGGAAATTAAGAACTGGTGTGGGAAGATAATTTATGAGAAAAACAGCAGTTTAAGAAGCTTGACTTCAATACTTGGAGGGAAGAGATGCCGTATGCAAGAATGTAAGACTGGTTTCGAAAACATGACGATGGCGACGTTCTGATGTGCCATTGTGTTCACGGGTGTATGGGGGAGTGGTGAGATGAAAGACATCATAGGCTGTAAGAATGGAGGCAAGAGATGTGTATTTTCCGCCATTATTAGAGTATAGTGATATGAGCGATAGTTGAAAATATGTTTCGAAAAGATTTTTGAATTGAGGAAAATGGTGGCAATATCAGATTTACGTTTCATAGGGTACAGCCAGATGTATTTTGTGTAATAATCAATAAAAATTACATAATAACGAAAACTAGCATATGACAATTTAGTGGGTAGCCAAATATCAGTGTAAATTAATTGCAAAGGTTTAGAAGTATGAAGGGAATTTTCAGAAAAGTGAAGTTTATGACTTTTATTGCAATCACAAGAATTACATTAAAAATTATTAACGAATGAGACATTAGATAATGGCTTATTTTTCCCAACAACCGACTGAATGATTCGGATGGAGTGATGACCAAGACGACGGTGTCACTCACTTATTTCTGATTTGGAGGTAGTGTGAATTTAAGGTTGGATGGAGTGTGGGAGGTAGTAGACATCATTATGGCTATCCCCGCGAAGAAGAGGCACCCCAGTGCGAAGATCCTTCACCAAAAAATTAGAGGGAAAAAACTCAAGTGAGAATTTATTAAATTTAGCAACAGAAATTAAGTTTTAAGTAATAGATGATGCACAAAGGACATTATCTAAAATAAAAGGGTTTTTGAGGTGAGTGCAGTGTTGCGTTATCGATTATTCTGCTAAAATTTGACGCTCGAAACTTAAGCTTCACCAAGGAAAGAAAACGCTGATGTGAAAGCGTCAAGCTGGCTGCACATGCGCACCACGTGCAAAGCACGTGGCGCGAGCCGCCAAGCCTATGCGCAAGCGCACCACTTGCAAACCATGTGGCGCAAGCTGCATGTTCGACTGAAGTGCATGCTTCAATCAGAGCTTAAGCTCTATTTGGGAAAATATTTTCTCTATCTTTCTTAAACAGAAAGATATTTTCTTGTTAATAAGAAATCTCTTAGTATCAATGATCTAACGATGCTTAAGCATTATATGTTGATTTTAAGATCCGTTGGAGATGCTTAAGCATTATATGTTGATTTTAAGATCCGTTGGAGATCTCTCAATGAGAGATTCTCTGAACTTGATTAACAGTCTCCTCTCCTATAAATAGAAGATGGGGAGGTTAATCTCAAAGGAGAGAATACTCCCCATAAGATGAAGAAAGGAGACTTAAACCTCTACAAGTTCTTCTCATTCCTTAAAACCCTATGTGAGGAGATTAATCTCCATTAAAAAAAGGAAGTTTAACCTTCATAAGAACTTGAACTTAAGTTCTTTCTCTGGATCGAATATCCATGGGTCAAATCTCCTCCTTATCGAGAACTTAAGTTCTCATGGAGGGATTTTCGATCTCAAGATCTGAGATTTGGAGGAAAACTTACGCCTTCCTCCCCTAAGAAACATATGATCATCAAGATCTCCTTGAAACTGTAGCTTAATCTTCGTAAGACCCTTTTTTTGTCACTAAAGATATATACCATGACTAAAACAAAACCCAAGATCATAAAAATCTGATCTTTTTGATTTTAATCGACAAAAACCCATTAAACAGAAGCTTAAACTTCATAAAACCAAATTCTTTTCTCTGAAAGGTTAATTTTCTTTGAAAAAGATAGAGATTAATTTCTAAAACCCCTAACCGCGCCGCGTGATATACACGTGAACATGCACCAAAGTCATGCGCAGCTTCGTGCACCAAAGTCGTGCACTTGCACCAAGAAAGTTGCGCCAAAGTTTAAGCTCTACGATTGGGCTGCACCACGTAAAATAAACGTGCATGTGCCAAACGCAAGAAAGATGGGCAGCGCAGTGCCACGTGATACGCATGTGCGCTCTAGCCACACCAAGTCGACTCCACCGTGTGCTTTGTGATATGCACGTAGGCATGCATCTGAGCCGTGAGCCAATATTCGAGCCGTGAGCCATGCGCCAAGTTATATGCGTCAAGCATGTTTGGGTGTTAAACAGACCCAATTCTTAGCCCCAAATCCGCTAAGTCCTGAAGTTTAAGCTTCATTGATCTTAAGATCAATTGAGCTCATATGCTCAAATATCTAAGTTGATCTTAGTCTCAAATAAGACTAACGACCCTTAGATAAAGACCAAGTTTCCTGTGAATGGATGGACCTCACAAATGTAAGAAATGCGTCCTAAGTTCATTTATGTTGGCAAACCAAAATACCAATGTGGACCCCGTCAAGAAAATACTTGACCCAAAATGCTCTAAATTTGATCTTTGTTCTCAATAAGACTAATGAACCTTAGATAGAGTTTCTACTCTCATATGAGCTGATGACCTCACAAATGTGAGAAATGCAACCTATGTTTAACCCCGTTGGCAAACCAAGATACCAACGTGGATCCAAATTATGTTAAATATAAAGTACGGATTTGAAATAATCCGCGCCCTACGAACGACGAAAAAATTAGTCTCCATATACAATCTAAGGGAAACACAAATAAACAAAAATTAAAACACGACACATAAAGCTATAAACCTGAAGTGCAGAAAGTTGTTGTCATACGGGACAACGTAATTAACTACACGGGCTTGCGCATGCAGGAAAAATGTGCTTTCACAATCAATAAACCTCTTACTCTGAGAAGGAATTTGAAAGTCAGCTATATCGGTCGCATCTATCCAAACCTCCGAGATATGGCGCTATAAATTAACATAGCATTTTCGGAGAGGTGGATGGATCAAATCTATGCATCTGCCCCTAATTCAAGCAAGACGTTCAATCCTAGTTTGTTTGACCAATTTCCGGAGGTAAATAGATTCTTGCACGCCCGGTGGGATCTTTATACCTTTCCATTCCAAATTTCGTGTGTCGTGTTTCGCGAAAAAATTTGCGGTATATTATGTTTATGGTTGCTCTTGGATTCCAAGAAAGATTGAAGTTGGTGATTTCGTGATTTCTCCTTTATACAGACTTCAATGGCATTCTGCAATAACTCCAAGACAATCATGCCTCAGCTGATCATCTCTGGGCAGATTATGGCCCTACTGATTGGCATCCCGATAGCCCAACTCATGAAAGAATGGAACGGGCTCTAATTCGGTAAAATGCCTCCATTCCTCCCTACTATTGGTGCCACAACGCCAAAGGAGGAGGCTTCAAAGAAGTCAGTCTGCGATAGGCTGGCAACAAGCTCCGCAGGCCCCTCTAAGAAGCCTACTAAACCAAAAAGCTCAGTCTTCCACAGGATGAATACAAGCTCCGTGGGCCCATCAAAAAAGCTTGCAAAACTAGAAGGCTCAGTTTTTAGGAGGCTGGCATCAAGCACCACAGGCCCAGCAAAGAAGCCTATGAATTCTAAGAGCTTAGTCGTTAAAAGTATGACACAAGCTGCTCCCGAAACTCCAAAAGATGCTTCACCTCTAGAAAAGTCTGTCTTCTCCAGACTGGCACCTCAACCTCTTGCTCTGCTAAAGACATCATTCTTCAAGCGACTGAAAACTACGGAAGCTCCAAATCCATACATGGGGCATGTTTATGAAGCTCCCAAAACTGAAGAAGTTTCTGTTTCAAGATGAGCTTGACGTCGTTACTGGCGCCAAAAAAGGCAGGCTAGGGGCATCTCCCCATCAGGATTAACTCGAACCACATCGGCTATTGATGAAATTGTCTCGACAAAAAACATCTTCGAGCCTCTGAGGAGGATAAGGTGAAACTCGCCTACCGCCATTTTAAAGAAGTCCCATGTTCCCTTCCGAACAACGAGGACGCGACCTCGCGGGTCCGTCTTGCCTGAGATTCGGGGAAGATGCTAATTGGTGCTATCCGTCCACCTCTCCGAAGATACCAAGTTGAATTATGGCATTGTGTATCGAAGGTTTAAACGGATGCGGCTGATGTAGTAGATTTCGTCAGATTCCCCCTCGCTCGAGGGGTTTTTTGATTATGGGGACGCTCTTCCCTGCAGGCGCAAGCCCCTGCAGTTAATTACGCTACCGCCTCACGGTAATAACTTTCTCCTTCTCCATATGCTCACTTCGTGTCGTGGGTGTTTGTTTTGTGTTCGGTTGCCCGTGGATTATATACGGAGACTAATTTATGCTGTCGCCCGTAAGACGTGGATTAGTCCAAATCCGTATTTTTTTTAGATTTGGGTTTTGGGGGGTGTTTAAGGATACGTTAGCCTTATTTGAGGCTAAGATCAACTTAAACGTTTGTTAAGGACACGTTAGTCTAATTTTAGACAAAGATCGACTTAACTGGATCGTTTAGATCCGACAAGAGAGCAATTGGGGGCTCTATTGCTTAGTTTAGTGACATTGCGGTCGATAAGTAGTTTAAGGACATTGCGGTCCAATATTAGTTTTAAGACGTTGTGGTCAAGGTTAAGGACATCATAGTCCATGAGCTTAAGGACCTCACAGTCCGATATTAGTTTTAAGACATCACGGTCGAGGTTAAGGACATCATAGTCCATGAGCTTAAGGACCTCACAGTTCGATATTAGTTTTAAGACATCACGGTCAAGGTTAAGGACATCATAGTCCGGTATTAGTTTTAAGACATCACGGTCGAGGATCATAGTCCATGAGTTTAAGGATCCCACAGTCCGTAACAGTGTGTGGTTGTCGGGACCCGTCACCTCTCTGACGACGTTGAAGGATTACAACGACGGATATCAGAGGAGTAAAGAGATGTACCCTCGAACCGGGTGTAAATTGAATGGGAGAGCAATTATGCTCAGTTCAATTTGTATTGAGGACTTACGGCCAGAATTGGGCTAAGTCCAGTTGAAAATATTCAACATTTTATTAATGCTCTGCCTATTAGTCTTTTACTTGGGCTCTACCCTTTATAATGCATAGCATTGGGCTCTGTAATTAAATGCATAGCATTTATATTTGGTCTGTAAGACCTTTACTTAGGCTCTGCCCTTTTTTAATAATGCATAGCATATATAGTGGTCTGATAGTGCGCCACGTGGCTTGTCAGGCGCTTTGCGCCAGTTAAAAAGCGCAATGCGCTAGCGCATGCGAAGGTGACACGTGTCACGCTCTGCGCTAAGCGCAAGTCTGTTAGCGCAACGTGCTTTCTGAGTGTGCTGCGCCAGTGAATGACACGTGGCGCGCTCTGGTGCAGTGCGCCAGCCCAAGAGCGCAGTGCGCTATATTTTGAAGTGCAAAGCGCAGATTGTTCTGTGGTTGACACGTGGCGCGTTCTGGCGCAGTGCGGCAATCCAATAAGCGCAAAGGAGCATTTCAAAAGTGCAAGGCACTGTCCAATGGCGCAGAGCGCATCTTGATCAAATATATATCAAAGAACAAGTTTTTTGTTCTCTCAAAAGAGGTTCTACCTCAAGATTCAAGAACCGAAGTTCTTGTTCTCAACAAAAGGCTGTGCCTTTATAGATCAAATGTTCTAAGAATGAAGTAAATTACTTCTTTAAATCTTTTATGATTGGATCTTTCTGATCTTTTTTTTTATTTTTTTATTGAAAATCTTGATCTTGTTCTTAGATCTTTGATCATTTTAGAAGAGAATTCTTCTTTTAGTGAGATGTTTTCATCTCCTGTTCTTCAAGAATTAAATTCTGTACCTTTAAAGATGAAGAAGATGATCTTCTTTCTTCAAAGGCTCGCCTTTCCTTCTCTTTGAGTTTTTCTCAAATTTTTGCAGAGGATTCTCTCTTCTGTATATCTGTCTCTCTAAGACTTGGAGTCTAGGGGCCTTTATATAGGGCCAATTGATTTGTTAAGTTAGTTACAGAGATCTTTCTCTGATTCATCTGGGGATATTTCCCTACCGTTGGATCTTTGATCCTAAGGCCTCTGTTTTACAGAAGACAATCTTCTTATTTTAATAAGATTGGAAAGATCTTTCTAGAATTTTAATTTTGATTAATTAATAATTTATTATTTAAATTCCAGTGCTGGCGCAATTGGTGCTAGCGCGCCTGCGTTTGACACATGTCGCGCAGCGCAGAGCGCAGCGCAACTGCGCTAGCGCGCCTGTGTTTGACACGTGGCACGCAGCGCAGAGCGCAGCGCAACTGCGCTAGCGCACCACTGTATGACACGTGGCGCGCAGCGCAGAGCGCAAGTGATATGAAGCGTTGCTTCATTTATTTTAAAACTTGAATTTTGAAACAGAGCCTTGCTCTGATTGGGGGTGCGCTGCCTTGGGCGCAGCGCTCCTTCCGCTGGCGTGTCTGCTTTTGACACGTGGCGCGCATCGCGCAGCGCAAGGAATCTGAAGCGTTGCTTCAATTTTTGAATTTTGAAATTCAAACAGAGCTTTGCTCTGATTGGGGGAAATAAATGCCCCCCCACCGTTGCGCTCATGTGGCGCACACGTGAGTGCAGCGGTGGCAACATCTAAGCCATTGGATTGACTCAGAAGTTGAGGAGGTACTTCAGCGCCTATAAATAGGACCCTTGGTCCTCAGATAATTATTATCTTCCCAAGATTTTGATTTTCAGAGCCTTGCTCTCATTTTCAAGAACTTCAAGAGTTAAAACTCTAGAACATTTTAGGTAAAAATTAAAATAAATTAATTTTAATTAACAGAGCCTTGCTCTCATAGATCTTTTGATCTAAAGAAAACCCCTTTGGGGTTTCATAAACAGATCTTTGCTCTCAAGAACCCATAGATCAAAATAGATCTTGTTTCAGGGTTTCTTAACCCATGAACAGAGCTTTGCTCATTTGACAATGTATAGATCTTTTGATCTTTTGATGAAGAACTCTTAAGAGTTTTTTCATGGATCTTTAAGATCCCAGAACTTTAATTCTTAGGAATTAATTTTTCATTGATGGATTTTTCCTTCATTATTACAGAGCTAGGCTCTTTAAGGAATTTTATTCCCTTATGACCAGAGTTTGACAAGTGTCACTCTGTGACAGAGATTTGCTCTGAAAGGGAGATTTTCTCCTTGTCTCGAGGGATTTCTCATTTAATGAGAATGTTCTTTGTGGATTTTCTCATTAATTGACAGTCTCATCCAATGATGAAGCTGTCTTATTAACTGATGCATTGTCATCTGGATTTTTTGGGTCCCCCTTTGGTCCCCTTTCCACTGCGTTGCAGTGTGGTATAAATTTTAAAGTACCAAGCGTCGGAATTTTAAAATTAAATTATGATACTGATAATTGAATTTCGCTTTTTCTTGCAGGAAACATGTCTGCTGATCTTTCGTTCCCATTTTTCCGCTCAGAGGGAGGCCTCCCTGAGGCGCCGGTAGACCGAGAGGTTCTTGCTCTTATTAAGGACTACGACTTGGAGTACAAGAACCTTCATCTGTGGGGTAGGTGGTACAGCGAAATTATCAAAGGTCGCCGAAGCTTCTCTTGCGCGACGCCGTTGGATCCAATCTCGTCAATCTCGTACGCAGATATACCCCCGGTAAACTTGTTTGTTATATGTATGCCCTAGAGGCCATTACTATACATGAGATGTATATTGTAGTGGATGCTTAGACATATATAGGGAGGACTTTCTTGCTCGACATGATAGTATGCTATCTGGTTACTCTTTACCTTAACGTGTACACTGATTGTCTCTCTGTTACATGTTGGCAAAGCCCTTAGGATGTATACTTGACTACCTGGACTATGATGCGGATCATACTAGTGGGGACATGGTAGTCCATAAGTACATCCTTCAAGGTCCCTAGTCGTGGGTATATCGAGACGGGGCATCGATATACCAGAGTAGACTAGCGTATGGCTTCTCGACCCATGTAGATGGGCGATGGATGATCCCATATCCATTGGTGTTTGACATCAGAGATGATATACGGGTGCTCAGCGGAGACTGGGTACACTGGACGGACTCGCTGAGAACTCCCAGATGGTATTATACCTTACGTCAGATGACAGTTCTCTGGTGACACCGGTACAGGTTAGTCTGTAGACCCGAGATCGTCATAAAGTCTTGTGTGATTCCCACTGTGCTTTGATTTCCACCTTACCACGTCCAAGAGGGCGTGCAAAATGGTGATTTTTGGGTACAGTCCCGAGTCACATGGAGGCAATGAGCGATAGGAGGGGTTTCGTCTCTCCCGGTATTGGGGGTTGATGTTTCGCTATGCTCGATTGGCCATAACAGGGAAGTTCCTGACCAGGGCTGGTTTAGAGATTTACTGGTAAGTGTTACCAGTAGTTTCTCGACCCGTTATGAGCCTCGCATCGGCATGACTTATCGGTTATTGGGGTCTGACGTTTACCACCCCTAGACTTGATATGCGACATATCAGACGAGGAGACTGGACTGTACGGTAGTGTCACTATCAGGCTTTTGTAGGAGTTGGAGAGGGCTTGCTTGCTGATCTTCTGATCGCTCAATACCCGGGTAGCCTTTACGTCCAGCTAGTACCGCTGACGGCTTGTGGGTGCTTGATATGATCATCACCTACTGCCGGCGTATTGACGAGTCTTTAGAGTCCTACATAGAGGTTTTACTGGCTCAGGCAAAACGAAATAGGAGCACATATGTGATATGTGCGGGACCGAGAATAATGCGAGTATGTGATACCGTATTCTATTCTCGCGATGTTTGTATAGATCGGTTATATACGATATAACCAGGTTATCGAATCAAGGATTGATTCGATAAGTCGATACATTAGATGTTAGTCGGTTATATATGATATAATCGGATTATTAAGTCAATTGTTGATTTAATAATTTAGTGTATAAATGTATATGTAATATACTAATTTACATTAATTAACATTGGTTCACTTAAGCATTTATTTTTCTCACTTGTGCACAACTTAATATATATGTGATATATATTTATTTATGCACAAGTGAGAAAAACAAATGCTTAAGTGAACCAATGTTAGTTAATGTAAATTAGTATATCACATATACATTTATACACTAAATTATTAAATCAACAATTGATTTAATAATCCGGTTATATCATATATAACCGACTAACATCCAATGTAACGACTTATCGAATCAACCCTTGATTCGATAACCTGGTTATATCGTATATAACCGATCTATACAAACATCGCGAGAATAGAATACGGTATCACATACTCCCATTATTCTCGGTCCCGCACATATCATATATGTGCTCTTATTTCGTTTTGTCTGAGCCAGTAAAACCTCTATGTAGGACTCTAAAGACTCGTCAATACGCCGGCAGTAGGTGATGATCATATCAAGCACCTACAAGTCGTCAGCGGTACTAGCTGGACGTAATGGCTACCCGGGTATTGAGCGATCAGAAGATCGGCAAGCAAGCCCGCTCCAACTCCTGCAAAAGCCTGACAGTGACACTACTGTACAGTTCGATCGCGTGAATCCGTAACCTCCTTAGACATCGCATGCCTAACAATTATAAACCCCGCATTTTAGTCTCTATATCGAAAACACTTTTCAATATCTAGTTGGGCAATTCAACAAGATTCCCGATATGTGATCGAATGCTCGTCGCAAAGTTTAGTAGACGGCCGCACCCCCAGATGCCGTCGATGAAATGCACTAAGGCGGAACACCGCTGCCGCGAGCACCCAAACGGATACTTTTGGCGACGGGGTTCTCCTACAGTCACTTGGTCGGGGCTTTAGTGCGTGGCTCTCTATTAAGTTTACCCGGCGAGTATCCGCATACGCTACGTGATTGCAACGGACTTTTGATCGCATCAAAATTCCGTGGCAACCGATCATCTGAGACTAAACTGCTATGTTTATAACATTCATGGTTGATGTCTTGTAGAACCTTATTAGAGTGCCTAGTAACCCTACATTAGTATCAGAGCCTAGCTAGAGCATTAGGAGACGTGTATACGAAGTTAAAACTCCGATCGAACCCCGATACAACGATTTGAACCCCTCTCTAGACATTTTTTAAAAACCGTAATTTTTCTAAATTAAAAATACATAAAAAATTCAGCAGGTAATTTTAAGCATAACTGTGCAAAACGATAACGTAAGCTGTACGGACCGCCGCGGAACCGCGGCCATACCCTGTTTGGGCCGCGGATCCGCGGTCGTACAGTGAGCTTTGACTTTTCTTTTGGCACAGTAATTCCCGTAGCTGCTAGTTATATTTTCTGGGTATTTTTTATCTGACTCAAGTGTTGAGTGTTCTGGGGTTTATTTTGTATTCGTTGATTCGATCGGAAAATTTAATTTCGTTATGTTTTCCGGATATTTAGAAAGTATTAAAATGTTCGAACGGATATCATTAACTCGCTTTTTCCCGACACGAAAAACTTTCGAGTGTTGAATTTTTCTTGGGTTTAGATCTTTCGGAAAAACGTGCAAGTAAACTGATGGACCCTCTAGAAGAACACAAACCTTAACTCGATTATGTGACCGTCTGAACCGCCTCTAAAACCTTAGGGTTTAGGGCAGTACGGCGTGCCACATGTGAGGCGTTGGCTTGAACCTTCTACGGCTGGACCGTTGGTACTGTGACGTATTCTGGAATTTTTAAACTCCGCTCAAGTGTTGAGCTATTTAAGAAATCTTGGGTATTTGATTATTCGATCGGAAAGTTTAATACTGTCTATTTATCTGGAATGTGATACAATATGTGGAATTCATATAGTTATGAAATGCGAAGTATGTGATATTTCAGATTTACGATGACTAAAGAGATTGTGGATTCCAAATGTTGTAGTTTTACACTTTCTTTTCTGCGACCGTAAGTGTAATATGTGATATCGCCGGTTTCGTTGCTATATGTCAACGACAATTGGGATGCGCATATTTACTTACGTTGATGACATGTGATGTTATGTGTTGTTGGATATGGTATATTGGATCGTCGCGTTTTTGAATAGCCGGGGGTTTTATGTGAGATGAGGGTTTTTATTTTCATTCATGTAAAATTAAATGTATGTAATATTCTTTTATTGGGGCACTTCCGTTATGAGGTTGATGTCACCATTTGTATATTATTTACTTTTCCGCACTAGGATAGACCCAAGGAGAAGAGCACAAGTATCCGGGTTCTAGAGTCCAGTGGGAGACCAACTCGAGGAGTCGAGTCCGGGTCTCCTAACTCTAGAATTGGTAGGGTTGCTTGCTGCTCTCGTAGGGGTCTAGGGGTGTGGGTTTAGCTATTCATCGCGACCGTGGAATCCTTGTTTTATAGAGGCTCAAAATAAAACACGGACGTCCTAGTATATCCAATGTTTCATATGTTTCTTCTGCTGCGATATCTGTGATGTGATCATTTGATATGTTGTGATAGATACTGTATATAGTATATATGATATATTATATAGACGTTACTTATGTTTTACACCCGCGCTAGCCCTGCCCCGCTCTGCCGTTAGTTACCTAACCTAACGGTGCACGAGGGGACATCGAGACGAATGCGGATGGCATAAGCGTACGTTGTATTTATCTGTGATATTTAGGTGATTTAAATGATGGGACTTCATTAATGTGATTAATGAAAGTAAAGAAACCTAAAAGATGTTGTGGAATTGAATTTTGAAAAACAAGGTAGCTACAGTTCTTGCTTTGCATAGCGGTGTTCCTTGTAGAACATCCTGCACCTTATTCGATAAGGAAAGGGCCGAGATCCCTTCACCAGGAGTGACCCCTTTAGCAATGACTGGCAGATACTACACCCCTTGGTATTGTCTTTTGATTGCTTTTCTAGTTCTTGCTTTGCACAGTGATATATATAATATATCCTGCACCTCATTCGACGAGAAAAGAGCCGAGATCCCTTCACCGGGAGTGACCTCTTTAGCGAAACTAGCAAAAGCCTCAAAAACACTCCATTTTTAAATTATTTGATTCTACAACGATATCAAGTTCATTACGCAATAGGTTTTCAGAAAAACCTGTCGTAGCCCTCCGTCATTTCAGATAAGTAGTAGTTAGTATTCGTGCTGCGTTTGTTGGCCTTTGTCAAGGCGTAGTGTGCGGTAGCTGACTAGTGCTTATCTGCTTATGCATATGATGCAGATTGGGTTACGGTAGTCGTACGACCTTGTTGGCCTTTGTCAAGGGTCGTGCGGGTGGGTTTAATTCAATCAAGAAACGACGGGTTGAACTTGACTAGCATCCTATGATTTGTTGGCCTTTGTCAAGGTCATAGGGGTTAGGGGCAAAATATTATCGGGAATTTCAAGTGTTGAAATTTGCAATGAGATTGCATACCTTCTATGAGATAGTTGGATTCCGATACCCACTGCGAGTAATTGTTACTCCTAAGAGAGTTTTACACAGGACAATTAGCCGATCAAGTAGGTGTCTAGAAAGGTGTCAACGGGGTTACACCTCTGGGAAGACGAGGTTTACTTTAATTAGGTCCGTACGAAAGCACGGGGAACCTCCCTCAAAGTACCGACGCTGGCCTGGCTGAAAGATTGGCGAAATTGTAGGGTGTAATTAATCCCGGCTAGTCTTTCCTTTTAGGGTTTGAAGGAAGATTTGATAAAAACAGTGGGAGCCAACCTGATTAGATAAAATAATAACCAATCTGATCTTGCAAGAGCACACGCAGAGTGTTTTCTTCTCTCTCTCTCCAGGTAGCGACTATGTCATGCCTTAATCAAGATAATAATACGGATGTATTGACCGAACCCGCTTGTTATACTGCACTGGGAAACGTTGGTCCCACTCCAACTTATAACTATTATAAGACCGAGTAGGAAATAGGGGATTACCAGGATTCCCGTGCCCCCCGAACGAAGAAAGTGCATGCTGATGCATCTTCTTCGGGTGTGTTCATTACCAAGAACTGTTTCTCAGTATCCTTTACGTCCTGGGTATATGATACCGGATCAGGATCCCGCATATGTAATTTGTTACATGGGCTACAGATAGGTAGAGAACTGAGAACTGGTGATAAGTTTCATGAGATAGAAACGGTGGAAGTGTTGCAACCAAATCTGTTGGTAGTTATCACCCTGTATTACCAGAATACATTGATTCTGAACGAATGTCATTAGATACCGAACCTGATATACAACATCATATCAGTCTCTTTATTAGTAAAGAAGGATATAATTTTGTATTGTTGGATAATGTTTTGAACATTTCCTATATCAAGAGTTGATCGGTTCAGGCACGTTATCTAAAAGCATTGACGTTCTAAATCAAACTACAGTTCTTAGTATACAGAACACACACAAGAGAAAGAGTTCAGAAATGAACGAATCCTTCTTGAGGTATTGCAGAGTAGGTCATATCAATACGACCCGACTAGCTGAAGTTACATATAGATGCATATTTAAATTAGTTTGAATTTACATCTTGTGAAACTTGTCGGTCATGTCACAGAGATAAGATGACCATAGCTCTGTTTATTGGAAACAGAGAAAGAGTTAGTGAACTCTTGGGATGATACATGTTAATGTATGAAGGCCCCCTGTCTACACATGCCAAGACCGGTTCTTTGTACTTCATTACATTCTCTGTTGATCTCTCAAGATTCAGACATATGTTCCTGTTGAAACACAAGTCCGAAGCTTTTGAGATATTCACTGAATATAAGTTAGAAAGTAGAGAACCAAAACGGGTATAAGTATTATGTCCTTTGATGTGATCAAGGAGGAGAATACTTGAGTACGGAATTCCTAGATTATTCTAAAGGAGAATGAGATTCTCTCTCAGCATTATTCCTCCGCATACACCACAGCACGTCGGTGTATCGGGGCGGAGCAATCACACCCTATTTGATATGGTGCGCTCTATGATGAGTACTACCGAGTTTCCAATTTCCTTTTAGGGAGTCATGCACTTGTGAAGTTGCATACCAATTGAATAGGGTTCCGATCAAATCAGTTGCCTACCACTTCATATGAGATATGGAAAGGGAAGAGCCCATATCTTAAGTTTGTTAAGATTTGGGGTTGTCCGGCCTATGTCTGAAAAGCAAAATCCGGACAAGCTCGAAGCAAAGTCAGCTATGTGAATGTTTGTTAGATATCCAAAGCATTCGCAAGGGAATATCTTCTACCTAACCAAGGAACAAAAGATGTTTTGTTTCTCAGCATGCCACCTTTGTGAAAGGGAATTTCTTGTGAAGAAATTAATGGTCATAAAGTAGAACTGGAAAGAGTTCCAGCTATACAAACTGCAGCTGATGATTTGGTAGAACCAAAGGATTCAATAGCAACCAACGAACCTCAGCCTCTCCGCCGATCTAGTAGGGTTCCTCACCCACCTGAGAGATACTTCAGTTTCTCTATGACAGTGGGAGCGAGAATTGCATCATGAGATGATGACCCAACTAGTTTCGAGCTGGCCATCAGGAGTGGGACTCTGTAAGAATGGCTGGATGCTTAACGATCTGAGATGGAATCTTTATACACCAACAAAGTATGGACTTTAGTTGCTTTATCTGAAGGGTTAAATCCCCATCAGGAGCAAGTATATCTTGAGAAGATTACTTGGTGTACATGGAAAAGTTGAGACTTTCAAAGTTATGCTTAAGTCCATCCAGATCCTACTTGCTGCGGCTGCATACCATGATTACGATATCTGGCGGTTGGGTGTCATGACTACTTTTCTAAATGATGATTTGGAATAGAGCGTTTATAAGTACACAGCTAAAGGGCTTCGTAGATAATGGGAGCAGCAGAAACGTATGCAAGATATTTTATGTGATAAAGCAGGCATCGCGGAGTTGGAACGCCTGTTTTGATGCGGTAGTCAAAAAGTTTGACTTCATCAAAATGGTATATGAACCTTGTATATACAAAAAGGTAGTAGGGAGTATGGTGGTGATCCTTGAAGAGTACGTGGATGACATACTCTTGATGGGGAAGGAGTTTCCTATGCTACGCTCGATCAATCTCCGCTTATCACAATGATTCTCCATATAGGATCAAAGTGATACCTACTAAATCCTGGGTTTTGGATCTATGAGATAGATCTAATTGGATGTTAGGATACTCGCTAGTTGTAGTGAGATGGTATCAATCGATCCTGGGGAGAATCACTGGAAAGGTTCCAGAGTGATATGGACGACTGAAAGTCGGTCACAGGCATTGTCTTTACTCTCAGAAGAGGGACGGTATATTGGAAGAGTTCCAAGACAGATACCGTGGCATACTAGACGATAAAGGATAGATACATCGCTACCAAAGATGCTACCAAAGAGGCAGTCTGGGTGTATATTAGTTCATGAGATAAACTTCGTTCCTTCCATTGTGTGACAATGGAGTTGTGGCTTATGCCTAGAAACGCCCGTCCCATCAGTGATCCAGACATATTCTAAGGCAGTGTCACCTGATCATGGAGATGGCTGATCTTCAGGGGATCGAGGTTAGGAGAGTAGACTTAGAGGACAACACAGCAGATCCACTCACAAAGGCCTTTTCCCAGAGAGAGACTATTATGGGATCGTTGAGTATGAGATACTACAACCACTGTTATCAGATGGCCCTAGTGCAAGTAGGAGATTGTTAGTTATATGTATGCCCTAGAGGCCATTACTATACATGAGATGTATATTGTAGTGGATGCTTGGACATATATAGGGAGGACTTTCTTGCTCGACGTGATAGTATGCTATCTGGTTACTCTTTACCTTAACGTGTACACTGATTGTCTCTCTGTTACATATTGGTAAAGCCCTTAGGATGTGTACTTGACTACCTGGACTATGATGCAGATCATACTAGTGGGGACATGGTAGTCTATAAGTACATCCTTTAAGGTCCCTAGTCGTAGGTGTATCGAGACGGGGCATCGATATACCAGAGTAGACTAGCGTATAACTTCTTGACCCATGTAGATGGGCGATGGATGATCCCATATCCATTGGTGTTTGACATCAGAGATGATATACGGGTGCTCAGTGGAGACTGGGTACACTGGACGGACTCGCCGAGAACTCCCAGATGGTATTATACCTTACGTCAGATGGCAGTTCTCTGGTGACACTGGTACAGGTTAGTCTGTAGACTCGAGATCGTCATAGAGTCTTGTGTGATTCCCACTGTGCTTTGATTTCCACCTTACCACATCCAAGAGGGCGTGCAAAACGGTGGTTTTTGGGTACAGTCCCGAGTCACATGGAGGCAATGAGCGATAGGAGGGGTTTCGTCTCTCCCCGTATTGGGGGTTGATGTTGCGCTATGCTCGATTGGCCATAACAGGGAAGCCCCTGGCCATGGCTGGTTTAGATATTTACTGGTAAGTGTTACCAGTAGTTTCTCGACCCGTTATGAGCCTCGCATCGTCATGACTTATCGGTTATTGGGGTCTGACGTTTACCACCCCTAGACTTGATATGCGACATATCAGTCGAAGAGACCGGACTGTACGGTAGTGTCACTGTCAGGCTTTTGCAGGAGTTGGGGCGGGCTTGCTTGCTGATCTTCTGATCGCTCAATACCCAGGTAGCCATTACGTCCAGCTAGTACCGCTGACGGCTTGTGGGTACTTGATATGATCATCACTTACTGCCGGCGTATTGATGAGTCTTTAGAGTCATACATAGAGGTTTTACTGGCTCAAGAAAAATGAAATAGGATCACATATGTGATATGTGCGGGACCGAGAATAATGCGAGTATGTGATACCGTATTTTATTCTCGCGATGTTTGTATAGATCGGTTATATACAATATAACCAGGTTATCGAATCAAGGGTTGATTCGATAAGTCGATACATTAGATGTTAGTTGGTTATATGTGATATAACCGGATTATTAAGTCAATTATTGATTTAATAATTTAGTGTATAAATGTATATGTGATATACTAATTTACATTAACTAACAATGGTTCACTTAAGCATTTATTTTTCTCACTTGTGCACAACTTAATATATATGTGATATATATTTATTTGTGTTCATTTTGTATCATGGTTGTTGATACAACTTACATGGGTGTATAATACTTATACCATACTAATTATAGTGTTAGGTTTTTATATTTAAATTAATTCTAGAAATAGTGGATGATGCGCTCATATGCATGAAGCTTAGGATTGCATTGACTTAGTCTACTAGGTTTGGATTACTTGAGATATTAATTAACCTAACCATTATAATGTAGCCATGGTTATGTCTCTACATGAGTTAGTATTTCATACCCACTCACCCATGGTTAGCTCTCTCTCTCTTGATTTGTTTTTCATTCTCATTTTTGAGCTCATCTTCTTCCTCCTTCAAATTCTTGCTAGGGTTTGATAAAGAGAGTGAAATATAGTGAGAAAAGAAATTCTAAAGTGTACCCATTTCCTATTTCATCATCCTCTACTAGACTAGCACATTAGTTTAGGGTGTTTGCTTCACTAATTCTCTAGTTAGTGAAGTAGAAGCTTGAGTTCGTATTCCCTCGACGTAGATCATCTTCGGCCTCGAAGACTTCAAGCAATACCGTTGCTATCTTCTCATGGAGCCGTCCAAGAGTCCGGGAGCACGATGATCGCAGCGAAGGGACTACAACAAGGAGCTTTAGAAGTGAAGGACCGATCTACAAAGGTTGTATTTCGTATTCACTTAGACGTAAATGATATTTACTTGCATGTGAAATCTTAATTATCTTGCAAAGATCTTGTTTAGGATTATTCGGCACGGCTAAAATTTTAATCGGGCATGATTGATGCCTTATAGAACCTTATTAGAGTGCCTAGTAACCCTACAGAACTATGCCGTGGAGGTTGTAAATTGGAATTCGGAGGATCTTCTTCAACCTTCGATTGTTGCCATACCCATGCAGCCGCCGGTAGCCGTGGATATTCTGGGGTGGCGCATATGCCAGGGTGAGTCGCGCCCTTGAGGACAACCCTATAACATTGGATTGACCCCTCGTCATTCGGCCGGGTATTTGCAGTGGGCTAGGTACATTTTGTCAGCAAAGAAGGCGCATTTGCTGAAGATCGGTCTGTACCCCACAGTTTACGCCTCGCTGTTCGAGTACCCTGCTTCTCCGACGTGGTGGGTTAAGGCGTTCGTGGAACAATGGAACATCCCCACCCATACCTTTCTTCTAACGGACAGGGAAGTTTCCATCCCCCTAGAAGTATTTGCTGAGATTTCCGGTTTGCCGGTGAGGGGGGAGCACTATGAGGAGCTGCTTCCTCCTGATGAATATGTTTTTGCCACCAAGCCGTTGGTGATGGGCTTGACGCCAGAGAACGCTATTCAGCACCAGTTTCCAAGTCTGGTAAAGGTGATGAATATGTATGAAAGTCTTTACTTGGAATCGGGAGGCCGGGGAGTTAGTTTCGCAGACTTCATCGCCTGCTTTCTTCGACCGGAGATTCTATCGCAACGGGGCGAAAAATTTGCCAAGCTTGACGACCCCTTCGGCCTTAGCTTAGATCGTCGACCAACACTGGAAGCCGATCAAAAGGGTTTTTACCTCCCCGATGCTGCAATCATCCCCTTATCGGAAATCGCCGCTTCGGGTATCGATGATGAGGCTTTCTTTCTCGGGTTTCTGGGGCTATGGCTGTGCTGGTTCGCGCTCCCCATGCACCCACGCTACATGAGGTCGTCCATCTTCTACCCAGCGCATCGGATGGTGGTTGGCATATAATTGTCGATTGGAATCGCCGGGTTGACCCACCTGTACCATGGTCTCAGTGTGGCGGCGGACGCAAATGAACCGGGGGTGCAACCCGCCAATTTCCCGATGCACTACTTTACTTCATGGATGGAAATGCATGTGCTCGGGGTATTTGGTATTCATAAAAGACCCTCGTTTTACGAGAAGTGCAGACTCCCGAGAGTTATGCGGCTGATTGGCGCCTCTATTGTGAATCCGCCTCCGCGGGAGGCTAGGGGGTTGCTTCTTCGTACGCGCACGGTCGGACCAGGCATTTCTTTCACGGACAAGGACATGACAATCGGCCCGGATACCTCCAAGTCGGTGTTGGCGTTGCGTGATAATTTCAAGGACGGGGCCTCCGTATTGAAAGCCCGGGAGATTCTACATCTATACTCCATCCGGCCGGGCTTCCTCGTGTTCAGGCAGAACGATGCGGTGCTTTTTATGAGGTACAACCCCCATCGGTTCGCCCAACAACTAAGTTATAACCAGGGGGTCCCACTGGAGGCGTTTTTGGAAGAGCCTGCGGCCACCAGAGAGGGGATACGGAGTGCTCTACATCATTTTATGCGGCTAAATATGGGCTCCCACTTCTTCATTAGCGAGCCGACTTGCATTCCAAGGGCCCTCAACGTGTACGAGGCCTGGTATCAGTACGCGATGGGCACTGTTATCCAGGAAGAGAAACGGCTGCTGCTTGATCACAAAGGTGCGCCTCCGGCCAGCGATCGCAACGTTCCCCTAAGGCGAAGGACCCCTGTCCCTCCTCCACTAAGAGGAGATGCTGGAGATGAGCCTCCACGTGTGCTAAGCCCCATGCGTGGATTTCCCCGTGATCCTGTGGACATGCCCTCAGTGCCCCGTGCTCCCATGGAGGCGGTGAACGTGGTTACCCCCGAATCTGGCGTGGGCTCGGATATCGGGACCCGCCGTCCCAAGGTGCCCACGAAGCGTAAGCTGATTTTGGGTGCGACCAGCGCTCGTGCGCAGAAGAGGAAGAAGAAGTCGATCCTCTCTGCTGATATTGTATTTGTAGGGTTCCTAGGCATCCTAATGAAGTCTCACAAGGCATCAACCATGCCAATTTCAAAAAATATTGGTGCCGAGAAACCCTAACGCGGATCGTTGACTAGATGTCTAGGCGAAAAACAAAACTAGTTAACAAATTAACTATAGGTTAGATGCTACAACCTTTGTAGATCCGGTAATCCTCTTCCTTGGCTCCACGTAGGCATCCTCTCGCTGTCCTTTTCGAATTCTAGACTCGATCATCGGCTTCATCGGGAGAACGAGCGGAATAGGTCGTCGGCTTTGTGTCAAAGACGATCTACCTCGAGGCTTCGCAAGTTCAAGCTCCGACTTCACAAACTTGTGAAACTTGTGAAGTAAACACCCAAAACAACTTGGCAAGAGGTAGAGGGTGAAGAAATAGGAGGTGGGTTCTCTTTAGAATTGGATTTATCTCACTTTAGCTCAAGTTGCCATTGATGGACCTTGAGCTTTTCTTGAAGAAGATGATGGAGCTCAAGAAAGAATGATAAGTATTGTAATTTTAAAATAAAACTAATATGAATACTTATCATATCTTGACCATGGTCAAGTGTAGAGATTAAACCAAGGTTAGTTGGAGTGGTTAGGGTTAAGGATGAGATAAGGATGGTGGACTTTGTCAAAGCTTCAAGAAGCTTCAACATAGCTCCAAAATAAGCCACCATTCTTAACTTAATCCTTTCCAAATAAATAAACAAATAAATAAATGAAAAACCAAAACCCTAATCATCCCTTAACCATGGTTTAAACCTTTACACTTAACCACAGTATCAAGTATCATCAAACATGATACAAAAAAATGTGCACAAAAGTATATCACATATACCTTTTGCACGTCAAGTGAGAAAATCCATTTAAAGTGAACCAATACTAGTTAATGCAAAGTAATATATCAAATATATAATTATGCACTAAATCATTAAATCAACATTTGATTCAATGATCCGGTCATGTCGCACATAACCGACTAGAATCCAATGTATCGATTTATCGAATCAATGATTCGATAACTAGGTCATATCGAATATAACCATTCGAAACATATATCGCGAGAATGAAATGCGGTATCACATACATGCATTATTCTCGGCCCTGCACATATCTCATATGCGCTCCTATTTCGTTTCGCTTGAGCCAGGAAACCTCTGTGTAGGACTCTAAAGACTCGTCAATACGCCGGTAGCAGATGATGATCATATCAAGCATCCACAAGCCGCAAGCGGTCTGCTAAACGTAACGGCCACCCGGGTATTGAGCGATCAGAAGATCGACGAGCTAGCCCGCTCACACTCCTGTGAATCCAACCAGTAACACTTACCGTACAGTCCGGTCTATTCGTCTGATATGTCGCATATCAAGTCTAGGGGTGATAAACGTCAGACCCCAATAACCCGATAAGTCGTGCCGATGTGAGGCTCATAACGGGTCGAGAAACTACTGGTAACACTTACCAGCAAATCTCTGATCAGCCCTGGCCAGGGACTTCCCTGTTACGGCCAATCGAGCACTGCGCACCATCAACTCCCAATACCGGGAGAGACGAAACCCCTCCTATCGCTCATTGCCTCCATGTGACTCGGGACTGTGCCCAAAGACCACCGTTTTGCACGCCCTCATGGACGTGGTAAGGTGGAGATCAAAGCACAGTGGGAATCACACAAGACTCTATGACGATCTCGGGTCTACAGACTAACCTGTACAAGTGTCACCTGAGAACTGCCATCTGACGTGAGGTATAATACCATCTGGGAGTTCTCGGCGAGTCCGTCCAGTGTACTCAGTCTCCACTGAGCACCCGTATACCATCTCTGATGTCAAACACCAATGGATATGGGATCATCCATCGCCCATCACATGGGTCGAGAAGCGTATACGCTAGTCTACACTGGTATATCGATGCCCCGTCTCGATACACCCACGACTAGGGACCTTGAAGGATGTACTTATGGACTACCATGTCCCCACTAGTATGATCTGCATCATAGTCCAGGTAGTCAAGTACACATCCTAAGGGCTTTACCAACATGTAACTATAAGACAGTATAAAGAGACTAGTATACATGTTAAGATAAAGAGTAACCAGATAGCATACTATCATATCGAGCAAGAAAGTCATCTCTATATATGTCCAAGCATCCAATATAATATACAACATCTGTACAATACTGGCCTCTAGGGCATACATACAACTAACAGTATTTGGTCAGGAACCTCATGCTCCTTACAGCAAGGGCTTGAGTGAGTACGGGACCAACGAGGGCTTATTTATGCCGCCAGACGACACTGATCTGGCGGTCGCCATCGCAGCTTCTGAGCGATTGGCAAGGCGCGACGAGTGGTTGGCTAAACTCGTGCAATCAGGTAATCACCAGTTGTATTTTTCGTCATTGCGTCGTACTTCTATCATTGTTTTTTACTAACGATTTTCCTTCTTTAACAGGCATTTCTACCGAAGAAGCCATCGCTGCTTCTCTCAAAACTTTAGAGGAGGAGGAACGACTCAGAGCATCCTTAGGCCTTGGTACATTTCGGTTTACTATGTCTCTCTTTCCATTTCTTATGAGTAATCTGACCCTCTCTTTGTTTTATCGCAGGGACCACAAGACCTATCCAACAAGCTGACGTGGAGATTCTTCCCGAGCCAGCTACCGAAGCCCCGGCCTCTTTGGGATTGCTGCAAGAGTCTCAACTTAAAAAGCCGATGATGGAAGCCTTGACGGCTCTGGAGGCAACCCTGAATGCGGATGACGACGCCTTGCTGAAGGAGCTTCCAAAAGGTCTGTCGTGACGGCCCGGGAGGAGAGGAAACGCCTGAGGCGCGCGGAAAGGGAGCGTAGCGCTGCTTTGGCTGCGGGAGCAGGTTCAAGCGCCGTTACTTCCGCTGCTACTCCTTCAGAGGAGCTCCCGGTCTCCTTGTCTACTGCTCATAGACAGGCGGCACGCGCAGCTCGGGAAGCCAACGGTAAATCCACCTCAGGTAATGTGTTTTTGAGGCTTTGTTGTCAAAGTTTTAAAACTATCGGTTCTTATATATCTTGTCCTGCAGGGTCGAGCCTTACTGAAGGAGTGGCGGCAACCTCCGAGCCTGAGGGGGTAGTGGAGGAGGTAGCGGCCGAACCCGAGACGATGGCAGATGATGTAATAATAGCTGCCAGGCCCGAGATAGTGGTTGACGAGACAGTCACAACTGCTATGCCCGAGAAGGCTGCCAATGCCGAGCCCGAAGGGGCGACGGGTGAGACAGTTGCTACGGCCGAGCCTGAGGCAGCAGTGGATGAAATGGCTGCTACGGACGAGCCTGTGGTAGAGATGGACGAGATGACATCGACCGCTGAGCCCGAAGTGCTAGCGAGTGAGACGGCTGCTATGGTCGCTGAGCAAGAAATGGCCGCTCTTTCTCAAGAGTCGGGCGCCGCTCCGATCATCGCTCTCCCTACTTACGGTTCCTTGTCGTCTTCCGGCATTGCGAGCGTGACGAAGGCTCCTGTAGATTCGGGCGATGAGGCAACGGGAGGTGAGACCGTCCCAATGGAGGAAGAAGACGCCACCATTGCATCAAGTAACGCCCTAGTTAGGGCTCTGGCCGGCGACTCTTCAGGTAAATTTTGGATTACCGTCCTTCTTTTTATTCTGCAATCCTTTCTGACAGGGCTTATCTCGTTTCTAACGCAGGTGCGGCTAGTGCTGATGCCACTTTACCCGAGGGAGCGCCGTCAGTTACCGCCCTGACGGTGGCCACCTCTCTACCCTCTTTCGTACCGTCGCAGATCCTGGAAGGTATGGATTTGTGACTTATCAGTTTCATCTTTAGGGTGCATAATTTATGTACTGACGTTGTACTATTGCGTCTTTGTAGGAGTCCTTTTTGACCACCTGTACCAGGTGCTGCATCCCCACTTCTCCTTCCCGCCGGAGCTTGCTTCCTCCAGTGGCGCTGGTGAATATAGTTTTCAATAAATGCTCTTTCTTTTTCCAATAATGAAATTATTTCTGATTCTTCCTTGCCCTGATTGCAGTGTTACAGATTGAAGGAGGAGATAAGAGATCAGTTGCGCCACTGGTCCTCCCAGCTTTGCCACCTGCTGCAGCTGGTATAGTAGATTCCATTATTCATGAATCTCTTATATTTCTAGATCCGTCATCTGATTGTGATTTGTTTTGCAGCTGTCGCTTCGACTCCGGTCCCTTTTAAGTCTCACATTATGATGTCGGCAGGCCTATTCTCCAGACGTCCATCCTCAAAGGGTGCTACGATGAGTCTGAGTATGCTGAGCAGATGCGTCGAGGAGCTTGACGTAGAAGCTCCTACATCTGCCGTAGATTTCGCTGCCGAGGTTAATTCGATGCTGGCGACGCTTGTAAATTTCCATAATGAAGGCGTCGTCAAGTCTTGGGTTAATCACTGCAGGGAGATCGAGGCTTGCCTGCATGAGCTCGACGTTGGACGTCCTGCTCCAGAGGTCCTGGCTATGAACGCTCAGCGGGCTGCGTAGGTTGAGCAGAGCACTCCCTGCTTCCATCATCTTGAACAAGAGGCGGCTTTAAAACGTAAGGAATGCGGAGAGACTTCGAGCGAATCTGCCCGACTGCATGCTCAGGTTGATGCAAATGCTGCACAGTTGAAAGTTATCTTTGAAGTCCATCTACGATGCATCTCTGACGGGTTAACACTGAGGCAGCAGCTTGACGTCATCGAGCGGGATGCACAAAATCGCGGGGCAGCTCAGCAGGCAGTCGAGGAGCAGCTTTCATCTTATTTGCAGCAACGAGATCAGGTCGAAGCAGAGTTGGCCGCGGCAGCTGACCATGACGAGAGGCTGAGGGGAGTGCGTGAGCAATTGATTGGCCTACTTAAGACGCTTCCCTCCCAATAGTTGCTTTTGCGTCATCTGTAAATTTTGAATAAAATGTATTCATTCTTTTACGCTTTCATATGATGTATTTTGTACCCAACTGCATACATGAATAAAAGATACATTTCTTTCGCAATGTCTTGTGTCGTCTTTCTGCTTTCTTCTTTCTTGTTGTGTTGTTTGCTAAGCGATTTTAGCAAGCGCGATCCGTAGATGGTATATAACTGTCAATCTTATGCTTTCTGTAGAGTGGCGATGGCTTAGAAAACAGGGTTAGGATCTGTCACCTAAGACTTTTCAACTTTATGAGCCGTGAAGGTCTCATAAAGAATTTTCTCTCTACCGGCCGGGAGGGTCCCGTAGGTGTAATTTTCTCCTTAAGAATCGTGAGAATTCCTAAGTGTGTTTTCTTTTGAGAGTCGTAAGGATCTCACAAGAGAATTTACTCCCTTACAAGTCGTGAGGACCCTCAAGTGATGGGTGAAGTTGCCCTTATCCGCATTTCCCGGAGTCAGGGGTTGCTCTGGATGCTTCCCACGGGTTCACTGCCGTGTTTGGCGAGGACCAGGCTCCGCTTTGGATGTTTTCCAGGATATCATAGTTTAAAGACATCGCGATCGAGGTTAAGGACATCATAGTCCGTGGATTTAAGGACTCCACAGTCCATTGTTAGTTTTAAGACATCACGGTCGAGGTTAAGGACATCATAGTCCATGAGTTTAAGGACCTCACAGTCCAATATTAGTTTTAAGACATCACGGTCGAGATTAAGGACATCATATTCCATGAGTTTAAGGACCTCACAGTCCAATGTTAGTTTTAAGACATCACGGTCGAGGTTAAGGACATCATAGTCCATGGATTTAAGGACTCCACAGTCCAATGTATGGTTATTGGGACCCGTCACCTCTTTGAAGACGTTGAGGAATTACAACGACAAATATCAAAGGAGTGTAGAGATGTACCCTTGAACCGAGGTAAAATTAGTTTAAAATCACTGTGGCTGATTGTTAGTTTTAAGACATCACGGTCGAGGTTAAGGACATCATAGTCCGTGAGTTTAAGGACCTCACAGTCCGATGTTTGCTCTGGATGCTTCCCACGGGTTCACTGCCGTGTTTGGCGAGGACCAGGCTCCGCTCTGGATGCTTCACATGGGTTCACTGCCGTGCTCTACGAGGACCAGGATCCGCTCTGGACGTTTTCCACGGGGTCAGAAGTGACGTTATCCGTGTTCCAAGTGACCAGGAATTTGCACTAGATGTTTCCCACAGGTTCACTGCCATGTTCGGCGAGGACTGGGCTCCGCTCTGGATGCTTCACACGGGTTCACTGCCGTGCTCTGCGAGGACCAGGATCCGCTCTGGACGTTTTCCACGGGGTCAGAAGTGACGTTATCCGTGTTCCACGTGACCAGGAATTTGCACTAGATGCTTCCCACGGGTTCACTGCCGTGTTCGGCGAGGACTAGGCTCCGCTCTGGATGCTTCACACGGGTTCACTGCCGTGCTCTGCGAGGACCAGGATCCGCTCTGGATGTTTTTCACGGGGTCAAAAGTGACGTTATCCGTGTTCCACGTGACCAGGAATTTGCACTAGATGCTTCTTACGGGTTCACTGCCGTGTTCGGCGAGGACTAGGCTCCACTCTGGATGCTTCACACGGGTTCACTGCCGTGCTCTGCGAGGACCAGGATCCACTCTGGACGTTTTCCATGGGGTCAGAAGTGACGTTATCCGTGTTCCACATGACCACGAATTTGCACTAGATGCTTCCCACGGGTTCACTGCCGTGTTCGGCGAGGATTAGGCTCCGCTCTGGATGCTTCACATGGGTTCACTGCCGTGCTCTGCGAGGACCAGGATCCGCTCTGGATGTTTTCCACGGGGTCAGAAGTGACGTTATCCATGTTCCACGTGACCAGGAATTTGCACTAGATGCTTCCCACGGGTTCACTGCCGTGTTCGGCGAGGACTAGGCTCCGCTCTGGATGCTTCATACGGGTTCACTGCCGTGCTCTGCGGGGACCAGGATCCGCTCTGGACGTTTTCCACGGGGTCAGAAGTGACGTTATCTGTGTTCCACGTGACCAGGAATTTGCACTAGATGCTTCCCACGGGTTTACTGCCGTGTTCGGCGAGGACTAGGCTCCGCTCTGGATGCTTCACACGGGTTCACTGCCATGCTCTGCGGGGACCAGGATCCGCTCTGGACGTTTTCCACGGGGTCAGAAGTGACGTTATCTGTGTTCCACGTGACCAGGAATTTTTTTGATTATTTCTGCCTTTCACGGAGTTGGGATTTGGCTCTCGGTTATCTGTATACCGCCGAGTCATGGAACTGGGAGTTGCCGCTGTTCCGCTTTGCTTGATGTTGTGTCTGCTGGGACAAATGTTGAGATGATTTCCAGGATATCTGTGACTCATCGAGATTTAGCTTCTTCTTCTGATGAAATCTGGGGGAGGAGGAGTGTGATTCCTTCTTTGTTTGTGCCCCTAGATTGTATACAGAGATTGATGTAATATCACATGTAGGGCATAAATTTCATTTTTATTTTTATTTTATTTCTTTCCGCGATGCTCTATCATTTCAGCTTTTATATCGCGAAGGTCGCGATTGCCCCATCATTTCTTCTATTTTTCGCGGTGCCCAATCATTTCGGCTATTTCGCATGCATACATTTTTACTTACTGATTTTGTCGCAAGTTGCCCCATCATTTCGGCTATTTCGTATGCATGTGTGGCTTGCTGGCTTTTCGCTGCAAGCTCGAGATTAGACACCAATTTCGGCATCAGCACCGCTACAACTGGAATATTGCCAGGAGCGAATCATCATTTGCCTCTGTCGATGTCAGACAAAGGTGGCTTAGTAAACAGGGTTAAGATCCTGTTGACTAAGGCTTTTGACTTCATGAGCCGTAAGGGTCTCATAAAGGTATTTCTCCCTACAAGTCGTGAGGATCTCGTAGGTGTGTTTTCTTCTTAGGAGTCGTGAGAATTCCTAAGTGCATGTTCTCCTGTAAGTCGTAAGGATCTTACAAGAGAGTTTTCTCCTTATAAGTCGAGAGGACTCATAAGGATTGTTTATTGTGCGAACATATCCCTAGTCACGGTTGGGACTTTGTTAGGGAAATGTTTATTCGCGCCCGTGTATTGTATACAAGGGTCAGTATTGAGCCGCTTGTAGGGCAGTATCGGAGGTTGAGGGGGTTGCTTAAGAACAGGTTCAGGTCTCTGTAACTTAAGACTTTCAAATCTTATGAGCTGTGAGGGTCCCATAAGAGAATTCTCCTTACGAGTCGTGAGGATCTCGCATGTGTAATTTCTCCTTAGGAACCGTGAGGATTCCTAAGTGTGTTGCTCCCTTATGAGTCGTAAGGATCCCACGCAGGTGGTTTCTCCTTATAAAGTCGAGAGGATCTTGCAAGTGTCTTTTAACGAGATTGCGCCCTTTCGGGTTTTCACAAACACTCGCCGGTAGCCCTGCTGTTTTTACTCACGGAGCCCTTTCGGGTTTTCATCCGTGCCCATTTTGCTTATGGACATACCGTTTTTTTTATTCTCTTTTTTTTTTAACGAGGTTGCGCCCTTTCGGGTTTTCACAAGACTCGCCGGTAGTCCTGCTGTTTTTACTCACGGAGCCCTTTCGGGTTTTCATCCGTACCCATTTTGCTTATGGACATACCGTTTTTTTAATTATTTTTTTTGTATCGGCTTTGGGATGCCACAATCCACCGTAGTTTATTGACATCTCGGTCAACGGTTGGTTTTAGGACATAGTGTTCCGTCATTAGTTTAAGGATGTTTCGGTCCGCTGTTAGTTTAAGGACGTTTCGGTCCTTTGCAAAGTAAGCCGGTTACTACATGTAGAGTTTGGGCTTCGGAAGATAGCGAGCAGACATAGTCAACGTCATCTATCATTTACCTAGGCCGTGACTCGTCAAGCGTAGTGCTTCTTCAGGAAGCGGCCGTTTATCGGTCTGAAAGGTCTTTCACCATGCATGTCCATGAGTAGATAGGCTCCACTCTGGTAGACCTTGTTTATGATGTACGGGCCTTCATAGTTCGGCTCAAATTTTCCTCGCTTGGCGCGATTGGGGATCATAGGTCTTTTGACCACTAGCACGAGTTCGCCTTGGCGGAATGTCCTCTGCCTGGTCAATCTTTCATATGAGCGTGTCATCTTTGCTATATAAGCCTCCAGATTTTGTTGCGCTATGTGCCGGGTTTCATCAAGGGCATCAAGCACCTCAAGCCGAAGGTGAGCGTTTTCTTCGTCCGTCAGCTCGTAATAGACTGCGACGCGTAGAGAAGGTAATTCTATCTCGAGGGGGAGTACAGCTTCTGTACCGAATACAAACGCGTACGGCGTTGTGTTCGTGGCCGTCTTGACTGTAGTTCGATACGTCCAGAGAGGTTCTTGCAGTCTCTCGTGCCAGTCCTTCTTATTTCGGGACACCGTCTTCTTCACGATCTTTGTTAAGGTTTTGTTGAAAGCCTCAGCTAGACCGTTAGCTCGGGGATTATAAACTGAGGAATATCTCCAGTCTATGTTGTGCTGTTGTGCGAAGCGGCTGATCTTGTGGCTTCTGTAGGTTGGCCCGTTATCGGAGATGATCCGTCTCGGCATTCCGAACCGATAAATGACGTGCGTCTTGAAGAAATGGAGGATATTCCCCGTCTTCACTTCCCTCAGCGGTACTGCTTCTGCCCATATGGAGAAGTAATCAGTCGTCGCCAAAATGAAATGATGTCCTCTGGACGATGCTGGTTCGATGGGGCCGATTATGTCAGTTCCCCACATTTCGAACGGCCAGCTAGCCACTGTTGGGTGTAGTGGATTTGGGTGCTGATGGATAAAGTCCCCATGGAATTGGCACGAGTGGCATTGATTCGCATACTCGAGGCAGTCCTGGATCATCGTGAGCCAATAGTAGCCCATCCTTTTAATCTTCAACTTCATCTTCGGCCCGGCTTGGTGAGAACCGCAGAGTCCGTCGTGAACTTCTTGGACGACTCTTTTTGCCTCTTCAGGTCCCAGGCATCTCAACCACAAGGAATCAAATAACCTCTTATACAGAGTATCATTGACGAAGGAAAAAGATAGGGCTCGCTTCATGAGCTGATGTTTTGAGGACGCATCTTCAGGCGTTCGACAGGATTTGAAGTAGTCTATAAAGACTTCTCTCGAATCCTCAACCATTTCTTGGTCTTTTATTTGCAGGGCCGTCTGCTCGGTCGCTCCTTTTACTTCGGATGACTCTGGAGATATTTCTGCTGGTGTGAGAACTCGACGGCATTGCACAACGATCCTCACGTCATCGAGGTTCTCGTCGGCCAGTTCTTTAGCGAGCTTAGCTAGTGCATCCGCTTTGCTATTTTCTGCACGCGGTATGCTTTCGAGGGTGTAGGAGGGAATTTGAGTCAGCAGTTGCTGTACTCTCTCGCCATACTTTACCAGCTCTGGTTTGCACGTTTGGTAGTCACCATTCACTTGACTAACGACCAGCTGGGAGTCTCCGTATATGCGGAGGTTCTCAATCCCCATGTTGATGGCGATCTCGAGACCTGCTATCAAAGCTTCATACTCGGCTTCATTGTTTGTCATCGGCTTTGTTAAAGAGAAGGCGAAGCGCATTATCCCTCCTTGTGGGGTCACGAAGATAAGGCCTAGCCCTGATTTGATTATAGGCGCGTTCTGTTTGCGCTTCTTCATGGAAGACGCTCCATCAAAATAAAGTTCCCACCGGGTACCACCACCGTCGATCGCATCAAACGTATGTTCGTCTGACAGTTCGCAATTCAAAGGGGAATCGGCCGGTATCGGATGTTCAGCGAGGAAATCGGCGATGGCCTGGCCTTTCACTGCCTTAAGAGGTCGATAAGTTATCGAGAACTCCATCAAGAGCAGGGCCCATTTAGCAAGTCGCCCCGTCAATATGGCTTTTGACATCAAATATTTGAGAGGGTCCACCTTCGATATGAGACGGACTTCATACGCTAACGCATAGTGCCGGAGTTTCGTTATCGCGAAGATCAACGCCAGGCAGTGTTTTTCGATGGGAGAATAATTGCTTTCTGCCCCCAGGAGAACTCGACTCAAGTAATAGAGAGCTATTTCTTTCCCTTGATTGTTCTCTTGTGCCCATAATGCGCCTGAGGAACCTTCGGGGGCTGTTGTATAAAGAATAAGGGGCTTTCCCTTGACTGGGGCGGCCAGCACTGGCGGGTTCTGCAGATACTGCTTGATTTTGTCCAGCGCGCCTTGGCATTTGTGATCCCAGACGAAGGGGGTTCCTTTCTTCATCAGGTGACTATACGGACGACACTTGCCAGAGAGATTGGCTATAAATCGCCAGATGTACGCGAGCTTCCCTTGGAGAGATCGTAATTGCTTGAGAGTTCCTGGCGGAGGCATTTCCATGATCGCCTTGATCTTTGACGGATCTATTTCGATACCTCGGTGTCGGACGATGAATCCTAAGAATTTACCTGAGGACACCCCAAACTCGCATTTGAGAGGGTTCATTTTCAAGTTGTATTGCCGAAGGCATTGAAATACAATCTTCAGATGCTCGAGATGTTCCTCGTATGATTTTCTTTTAACCACGAGGTCGTCGATATAGCATTCGACGATTTCAAATATGAGGTCATCGAAGATCTTCGTCATGGCCCGCTGATAGGTGGCACCGGCGTTCTTTAGACCAAAGGGCATCACCTTGTAGCAGAATATACCCAAAGGTGTCCGGAAAGCAGTGCGCTTCTGGTCTTCGGGATGCATCTTTATCTGATTATATCCTGATGAGCCGTCCATGAAGGAGAAAACTTCGTGAGTGTACGTGTTGTCTATCATCAGCTCGGTGACCGGTACTGGGAAGTCATCCTTCGGGCAAGCTTTATTGAGATCCCGAAAGTCCACACAGATGCGCACCGTCCCATTTTACTTCATCACCGGGACAATGTTGGCGATCCAGTCAGGATATTGAACCTCTTGGAGGAAGCCAGAGTCGATTAGCTTCTTGACCTCGGCTTCGATGCTCATCTCAAGCTCGAGTCGCATTCTTCTCGGTGCTTGTTTGATTGGCTTGGCGTCCGGGGATATTGCCAATTTGTGGACAGCAATCTCTGGATCTAATCCTGGCAGAATAGTTCTACGTGAAGCAATCCTTATGCTGCATAAGCACGTCTTTTAGTGTAGCTACCCTTTCATCAGACAGCAACTCACTGACGAATGTTGGTCGCGGGTCACTTGTCGTCCCCAAATCAATTTTCTTGAGGTTATCTGCAGTAGTGTGTATTCCATCTTCCAGCTCTTTTGGCGCCGGTGGAAACTCTGAGATCACCTCGTCATCATCGTTTTCGAAGCACCAGGGGAGGTCATCCATATTCTCAGGCTCATCTTTTGATATCGTTATCATATGACAAGTACGAGCTCGCTTCCAAAACTGATGTGGATTTGGGTCTACCCTCGTGGATTTGGGTTCATGCTTCTGTGGCGGAGTTATCCTCCAACTGTCGGATAGAGCCAACTTGCCGAGCTGATACTGATCTTCGATCTAGTTCTTGAAGAAGAAGTAGTCTTTGAGAGGGTGTCCTATTGCTCGGTGATATGAGCAATATTCTGGATGAGAGACTTCGGCTGCTTGCTCGGGGTGTTTAGACTCCGGAAGTGTAATCATTTAATGTCTTATAGCGAGGTCAAGTATCTTCTTTGTCTTGTCTTGAGGAAACGAGTATGCTCGACTCATCTTCTTCATAAGAGACAAATCTGGACCACTCGATTCCCGCTCGCATGACTTCTTGGTCCCGCTTTGTCGTTGCTGAATGCCTTTTCCACTTTTTGACTTGTTTCTGCCTCGGCGTTTTGCCTTTTTTACAACAACAGGTTGACAGGGAGGGGCGTTTTCATTTTTCACGGCCTGTTGAAGAAGGCGCTGAGTCCTGGGTTTCTCGTAGATATCCATTTCGCGATTATGGTCGTCTCAAACTTTTTGACCAGCTTCCCTTATAAGCTTGTCCATTTGTTCTTCGAACAACGGACTGGGCACTTTCACGTCGAAAACTTTTTCTGGTTCGGGATTAGCACTCTCCCATTGAGCATCTCCTTCTTCATCAAAGTCATGTATGACATAGCAGTCGCGGAGTAGCTCCCATTTCTTGGACCGAACATATCCAAGCCCGATCGCTTCCATTCTCCCATTGGGCAACTTGCGCTGAGTTCCGGGAACGTTCCAGATCCTTTCATAGAACTTAGCTTTCCGAGCGGTCTATTTGAAGGGTATCCTTTGGCGCTTCATTAGCCTTTTCAAGCCTTCTGTGTAATATCTAGGCAGATGGATGGGCTGGAGCCGGTCAAGTGTAGAATCCGCGCCGTGCCAGATTTCTTTCTCCACTTTTGTTTCCCCGGAGCGGTAGAATAGGATCGCCTTTTCGCCTTCTCGCCTGGGAGGGACATAGAACGTCTGCAGCTCTTCCACACTATAGGTATCAAGCGCGTCTAGTTCTTTATGATGCTTAGGTGGAACCAAAGCAACTTGCAGACTTTGCTCTTCATCAGCGAATGTTTGTATTGAAGGCCGAGCAGAGAATATAGCATGGACCTCATCTTCCGAATCGCTGCCAAAGATCAACATAAGAGCGGACGGTCCCGGCTTGTTGTACTGAGGTGGACCTGAAAAAACCATCGCTTCCTCTTCTTTAGTATCACTCCCGAAGACTGGAATAGTGGTGATAGCTTTGTTCTCCGGTTTGTGACATCTCTCCGTGTCCTCGAAATCTGGCAAAAAATATTTTGCATCTTCGTACTTGCGGACTTCGTTCACGGAGAATGGGTTCAGCTCTCTTGTTACGGTATACTCAAGACCATCCTTAAAGTATTTCATACACTGATGTTGTGTAGAAGGGATGATGTTGTACTCGTGTAGCCAAGACCGGCCGAGTAAAGCGTTGTAGCATGTCTTGGCGTCAATGACATGAAATTTAATATCCGTGACAAGTAGCCCGAATCGTAATATCAATATCACAGACCCGAGAGTCCGTGATGACTGGGAGTCAAAACCAGAGATAGTTATTTTATCACGATCGAGATGCTGGACGCTCATGCAGATTTCCTTCAACACTCGCACGTTGAGGAGATTGACGGAAGACCCATTGTCGACCAGGATTTTGCCTATCTTTATATCATGGCAGTATCCTGAGACATAGAGGGGACGGTTGTGCTCGCACGTCCCAAGGAGGAGATCTTCATCGCCGAAGGTGATATCAGCTGTGTGTACTTCCTCCAGCTCGTCCTTCATCTTTTCTTCGGCGAGAAAAGCTTGGAATTGCTCTGGTTCTTGTAGCGCCTTGATCAATAAATCTCTCGCTTCTTTGGATAGTAGAAGGGCGTCGAGAATGCTGAGCTGCAAAGGTAACTTCCTCAGGTGCGCCAGAACGTTGTAGTCCACCTTACTCTTCTTTGGCGGGTCCTTGGCGGTCAGTTCTTTCATGACTTGGTCGTCCAGGGCGATATCCTCGGAAACCTTTTCTTTTCCCTTATCTTTTTTACTCATGGATCCGAGATTATTTTCCGTAAGCGTACGATTGCGCAGCTGAATGTTTTCACAGGCCTTCAGTTTTTCCTCCTTTCCCGAGGTGGATTCCTTAAAGAGAGGGGCAAGAGCCATCTCTTCGTCAGAGTCACTCCCAAAAGTAAGAATCTGTGACCCCCCGGTGTTGACCATGCGACAGTTACCGGTAGTTCTTTCATGCTCCTTGGTCGCACTTCTTTGTTCCCGACGAGTTTTGCGTTTCATCCGCTTAAAATGTTGCCGGTGAGCAACATATCCTTGCCACCATCTTTTAAAAGCGTCGCACTCTTCGGTAGGGTGCGAAATCTTTCGATGATATAAGCAGTAGCTAGGATGTGTTTCTGCTTCACCGGGAGTGTTTCCTTCAGAGGGTGGTAGCTTCATTCCCATTGATACGGCTTTAGCAAACCTTTTACTCATCTTGAACTTGTTTTTATCCGCAACGGATGTCTTTTGATTTGGCGGGAGGGGCTTAACTCTTTCGTCCAGTCGCCGGCGTTTAGCCCTTTCAAATATGGCCGTCTCGCGCTCCCGATCAGCTTTACTTTTCAGGAGAGCTTCATTGAGGAATGTGTCAATCATTTCATCTGACGGACCCAAAAGTTCTGGTTCAGGTTCTGCCCCCAGCTTCTCAGTGCAAGGAGTTTCTTCATCGTCTATCGACGAGTGAGAGATCACATGACAACTTTCCACGTACTCCTCAGGTCCATCCGACGAGTCTTCTCCATCATCTTCATCCTTAAGGACATGGCTGAGGAACTCTTGGAGCGTGATGGGAGTCCGCGCCTTCTGATTATACTCTTCCAGCACGTCAATCTGTTTCTGTAGGTCCGTGCGCTTCTCGCCCGGCTTCATGGGCTTTTTGGATTTCTTCTTCTTTTTCGAAGATTTCGGCGGCTGGGTGTGAGCACTTTGGCTATCACCACCAATCTTTGGAGTTGGGTGCGGTTTCAGCATCCCCTCGATGATCTAGGGTTCCAGCGGGTTCTTCCACCTAATCGCCGGGCATGTCTGGAGATCATTCAGCATCCTTTTGGTTTTGGCTGAAAGCACGACCTCCCATGGGGCTTCTTCAACAAAAGAACAAGTTGCCCCCGGTGTGTCCGTCTTCTTAGGAGTGTGCGGTTGTGGTGGGTTTACCTTCCACTTCTCAGACAGCGCAAACTTTCCTTGTAGGTACTAATCTTCAATCCATCCTTTAAAGATGAAGCAATCCTCGATCGGATGGCTTACCGTTTGGTGGTAAGGGCAATAATTGGGATTATTCACTTCGTTGGGCTGCGGCGGTCGCCTTGGATTTGGCAAGTTGATAAGCCTGTTGCGCACCGCCAGCTCGAACATCCTCTTCGTCTTGTCCCATGGGAATGAGTAAGGACGCTTCATTTTCTCATTGTAATAGCGCCGTCTCTCTTCCAGTTGATCTGCTAGCTTTGGGGCACTGGGCTGTTGTTGGGTGTTCGCGACGAAGGTCGCCTTCCCTTTACCCTTGTCGTTCCGAGGTTCCGGCTTCGGGGGAGACGGTCTGTGACCCATTTGATCCATCTGGGCTAGCTTACTGATTAAAGCCCGGAACATGGTCGGTTTAAAGAACATCATGAACTGTGAAATAGTTGCATGAGGGTCTACGGTGCCCACGAACATGCCCACCGCTGGTGCTTCTTCGATGCGCTGTTCGCACTTTGACCACAAGTTCCGCCATCGGATTGCATATTGAACCCAAGTTTCACCCGGCTTCACTCTTGCATTAATCAATGCCGTTATTGGGGTGCGTTCACTAGCACTTGCAAATCGCTGGGTGAATAGCAACTCCATCCCTGCGAAAGTTTTGACGGAGTCATTCGGAAGCTCGGAGTACCACTCAAACACCGTCTCCGATAAACTGCCGACGAATTGGCGAAGCAAGAGCTTATCATCGCCACCGGTGTTGCCACAAAGAGCCCTGAACTGGGCGACATGTTGATAGGGATTGCTTGTCCCCTTGTAGACATGGAATTTCGGGATCGTGTAGCCCGGCGGGTACTTTATCTGATCATACCAGCTCGGATATGGTCGCCCTGTTTTGATGACTTGGTCGGCTGCTTCATTCGCCTGGTGAACTCGTATTTGTTGAGTAATATAATCATCCAGGGCAGCCTTAGAAATGGTCTCCTCCTTGGCTGTTGAAAGAGCCGGAGGAGGGTCGACGTCTCCCCTCTGTCATCTTCAACAATGATTGGAGGGTCTTCAGCTGGGGGATCCGGCTGTATCATCATGCTGACCATGTCTTGAAACAGAAGAGCCATCTGCTTTATATTGGCCGCTTGTTCCGCAGCCTCCTTGTCCTTCTTTTCAAGCATTCTACGAAGGAATTCAGCATCGGTCTCGTGTTCGCGACGTTGTTCTGATGACGCCTCCGGGCTTTCTTTTGGCCCGGTGAATGCGGCCATTGCAGTCAGCATCTCCTGGAGCTTCTGCTGTTGCTGTTCCTGAGCCCTTATGATGGATCGGGTTAGTGGTCGGTGGCCCGTTGAAGCGCGGCTATCCTCCTTCCTGGATGCCATATAAATGGTATGGATCGTTATGCCCCCAGACTTAGGGCGTTTGGGCTCAGTGCCTCTAACATTTGTCGTAGGCATGGGGATCTTCTCCGGCCTTCTCCTCTTATGAGCGGTCGAAGTTGAGGGGGCCGTAGCAGTGGGCACCTAGATGGTTTTCCGTGGCTTGGCAGGATGGCTTATTTCCTGTTGGACCTTCAGCTTTTTGTGCTGGCGGGAGAAATTTGGATCGATCACTGAGTCTCGGACCTACCGCCAGACTTTATAGATCTTGGAGGACAGCCGTTGAGGAGACTGTTCTGGCTTTGCTTTAGCAACCTTCTCCAGTGGAGGAGGAGATCTCTTCAGTACGGCGGTAGGAGAATTCCTACCCACCTTATTCAGCAGCTCAAAGCTGTTCCCAGTTGGAACAGTAGCATTAATTTCCACCGTCGGGGCTGGTGGAGCTAGCTCAGAAGGGGAGTTGCCTCCTGCCTTCCTCACTCGGCGCCAATGGCGACGTCGAGCATGTCGCGTTGATGGAGTTGGCTCGGTGAAGGGATGGCCTTATCTTGCCCCTATTCAGGTGAGGGCATGTCGCCGGTGTCAGCCTATTAAAGACTGATGTCTTTTGAGTAGCAGGATCGGGAGTTGGGACGGTCGGTCTTGTAAAGACCGACCCCTTGGCAGGAGAAGCCGCCTTGACGACTTCGGGAGCAGGGTTGGTTACTCTCTTCGGGATAACCTTCTCTGGGAATGCAAGCTTCATTGTGGGTCCGCAGGAATTTTGGCCCAATCTGGGGAAGACCGAGGCGCTTTTGCTGGACGACCCGCTGAGAGGGGCCGCAGTAGCTGTAAGTCGATCGAAGACCGACTTCTTGGGAGCTTCTGGTACGGGCACTGGGGTGCTGAAGCTTGTCGGCGGAAGCATGGTTCCGAAAAACAGCCCTGTGGTGGCTTGAGTAATCTGCTCCACGGGCATCGTGAACAAAGAGGCCGCTTGGGGCCCATAGGTTATGCCCCCAGTTGAGGCAGGACGCGAGTTGCAGCTGCAGTTGGAGCACTTCGAGCAGGTGAATGCCATTGCTGTTTTGCTTTCTGCGCCAAGAAAGAGAACAAATCTTAGTAACTCGAAACCCAAGGGCAACCATTAACAAACCACGATTCGTTCGCGAATACGACACACGAAATGTGGAGTGGAAAGAGGAAAAGGTCTCACCGGGCATGCCAGAATCTGTTCCCCTCCGAACAACGGGGACGCGACCTCGCGGGTCCATCTTGCCTGAGATTCAGGGCAGATGCTAATTAGTGCTATCCGTCCACCTCTCCGAAGATGCCAAGTTGATTTATGGCACCGTATATCGAAGGTTTAAACGGATGCGGCCGATGTAGCAGACTTCGTCAGATTCCCCCTCGCTTGAGGGGTTTTTTGATTGTGGGGATGCTCTTCCCTGCAGGCTCAAGCCCCTATAGTTAATTACACTACCGCATCGCGGTAACAACTTTCTCCTTCTCCATATGGTCACTTCGTGTCATGGGTGTTTGTTTTGTGTTCGGTTGCCCGTGGATTGTATACGGAGACTAATTTGTGCTGTCGCCCATAAGACGTGGATTAGTCCAAATCCGTATTTTTTTTAGATTTGGGTTTTGGGGGGGTGTTTAAGAATACGTTAGCCTTATTTGAGGCTGAGATCAACTTAAACGTTCGTTAAGGACACGTAAGTCTAATTTTAGACTAAGATCGACTTAACGGGATCGTTTAGATCCGACAAGAGAGCAATTGGGGGCTCTATTGCTTAGTTTAGTGATGTTGCGGTCGATAAGTAGTTTAAGGACATTGCGGTCCAATGTTAGTTTTAAGACGTTGCGGTCAAGGTTAAGGACATCATAGTCCATGAGCTTAAGGACCTCACAGTCCGATGTTAGTTTTAAGATATCACGGTCGAGGTTAAGGACATCATAGTCCATGAGCTTAAGGACCTCACAGTCCGATGTTAGTTTTAAGATATCACGGTCAAGGTTAAGGACATCATAGTCCGGTATTAGTTTTAAGACATCACGGTCGAGGTTAAGGACATCATAGTCCATGAGTTTAAGGACCCCACAGTCCGTAACAGTGTGTGGCTATCGGGACCCGTCACCTCTCTGACGACGTTGAAGGATTACAACGACAGATGTCAGAGGAGTAAAGAGATGTACCCTCAAACCGGGTGTAAATTGATTGGGAGAGCAGTTGTACTCAGTTCAATTTGTATTGAGGACTTACGACCAGAATTGGGCTAAGTCCAGTTGAAAATGTTCAACATTTTATTAATGCTCTGCCTATTAGGCTTTTACTTGGGCTCTGCCCATCTTTAATAATGCATAGCATTTATAGTGGTCTGATAGTACGCCACGTGGCTTGTCAGGCGCTTTGCGCCAGTTAAAGAGCGAAATGCGCTAGCGCATGCGAAGGTGACACGTGTCACGCTCTGCGCTAAGCGTAAGTCTGTTAGCGCAACGTGCTTTCTGAGTGCGCTGCGCCATTGCGCTGCGCCAGTGAATGACAAGTGGCGCGCTCTGGTGCAGTGCGCCAGCCTAAGAGCGCAGTGCGCTATATTTTGAAGCGCAAAGCGCAGATTGTTCTGTGGTTGACACGTGGCGCGTTCTGGCGCAGTGCGCCAATCCAATAAGCGCAAAGGCGCATTTCAAAAGTGCAAGGCACTGTCCAATGGCGCAGAGCGCATCTTGATCAAATTTAGATCAAAGAACAAGTTGTTTGTTCTCTCAAAAGAGGTTCTACCTCAAGATTCAAGAACCAAAATTCTTGTTCTCAACAAAAGGATGTGCCTTTGTAGATCAAATGATCTAAGAATGAAGTAAATTACTTCTTTAAATCTTTTATGATTGGATCTATCTTTTTCTTTTTTTTATTGAAGATCTTGATCTTGTTCTTACTTCTTTGATCTTTTTAGAAGAGAATTCTTCTTTTAGTGAGATGTTTTCATCTCCTGTTCTTCAAGAATTAAATTCTGTACCTTTAAAGATGAAGAAGATGATCTTCTTTCTTCAAAGGCTTGCCTTTCCTTCTCTTTGAGTTTTTCTCAAATTTTTGCAGAGGATTCTCTCTTCTGTATATCTGTCTCTCTGAGACTTGGAGTCTAGGGGCTTTTATATAGGGCCAATTGGTTTGTTAAGTTAGTTACAGAGATCTTTCTCTGATTGATATAGGGATATTTCCCCACCGTTGGATCTTTGATTCTAAGGCCTCTGTTTTACAGAAGACAATCTTCTTATTCTAATAAGATTGGAAAGATCTTTCTAGAATTTTTATTCTGATTAATTAATAATTTATTATTTAAATTCCAGTGCTGGCGCAATTGGCGCTAGCGCACCTGCGTTTGACACGTGTCGCGCAGCGCAGAGCGCAGCGCAACTGCGTTAGCGCGCCTGTGTTTGACATGTGGCGCGCAGAGCGCGGCGTAACTGCGCTAGCGCGCCACTGTTTGACACGTGGCGCGCAGCGCAGAGCACAAGTGATCTGAAGCATTGCTTCATTTATTTTAAAACTTGAATTTTGAAACAGAGTCTTGCTCTGATTGAGGGTGCGCTGCCTTGGGCGCAGCGCTCCTTACGCTGGCATGTCTTCTTTTGACACGTGGCGCACAGCGCACAGCGCAAGAAATCTGAAGCGTTGCTTCAATTTTTGAATTTTGAAATTCAAACAGAGCTTTGCTCTGATTGGGGGAAACATCCCTGCCACCTATGGGGGTATCAAATGAGCAAAAACTAATACTCGAGCCAAAACTTTCCTCAACGATCTACAAAGTTCGGAATGAAGTTCGTGTCACTGTTATCAACATCAGCCCATCTCCAAAATCTTAGAAGCTCAAGAATCCGACAGAAGCCGACGACTCAGCTTCCAAGTCAAAAGTGGCTTTTCCTAAAAAGCAAAGGCCATAAAGATCCGCATCACCTGACGAAAATCCTAAAAGGCGAAATCTTCAAAGCTCCGCACAGAAAGCCGAAGTAGTCCATACTGTGTGGATAATACACCTCAACGGAAGTGAGAACAACGCTTCCACCAGTCATCGACCCCAAACTTGGTCTCTGACTCAAGCTCAAAGACAATAGCTGCTGCAAGAAATGGTAGCTCAAACATCAGAACTTGTCAGCCCACCGCCTAAGACTCGTCCGGAAAACGAACAAGAAGATCATAAAAGACAGGGGTCTTGAATCTTAAATGTGAGTTCTCGATAAGAAAAGCAAAGAAGCGATAGATATGGTCGCCAATACGAAAAAATGGCCTTCCTCATGCAGAAGATGTGTAAGATGATGATCCAGTCATAAGAACCGCTGACCGAAGAACCGCCAGTAGTCCCTGATAACGAGAAGGGAGGTGCCATAAGCTCTTTACAAGCCCCTTCCACATCAAAAAAAGAAACGATCTCGAAAGCGCATCTCAACGAGTACATCACCAAGCAGGTCAAAATCCTCACCGCCAGTGAAGCGGCCACCAAGTTGTTCAAGACCAGTCGTCCATATCAATCATGGTACGAGTATAAGCAATACTCTCCAGGATATACGAACCCGAAGTTCAATGTCTTCAAAAGAATGGGGAATCCCCACCAGCATATCTCACAGTTCAAACCAATGCACGGTAATACCGGAGGCGATGATAAGCTACTCTGACAATTTGTCAACAGCCTGGAGGATATTTCTTTCGAATGATACTCGGAGCTCCCAAATGACTTCGTAGAGACCTTCGCTGATATGGAACTAGTCTTCACAAAGACGTTCGACACCTGTTCATCTAACCCATTTTCGGCGGTAAACATATTCTGGTATGCCCAGTGGGACAATCAATGAGCAGATTCTGGAAAGACGTTTAATCCCAGTTCGTCTGACCCGTTTTCGGCGGTAAACACAGATGTGAGAAATTTTCAAACCTGAACCATCACTTATGTTGATCTCATCGGGACAACCGTAACCGGTGTAGCTGTGAAGAGTCCCATTATCAGACGTAGCGTGATGAGAAGCACCAGTGTCCAATATTCAGGAGGAGGGAGCGTGCCGCTTGGTATTTGTGTTGTTTGCCAGAGGTTGAGGAAGCATTTGTGTCGGGTGTTGAGAAAGAGAGCGAGTTAACGACAATTTATGGTGTTGTGACCGGAATGCTTGCAGAAGTTGTAGTAGGAGTTGGAGCAGGGCGAGTTGTTGTTGTGTGAGCCGAAGTACTGGTTGTTGTTGTTGTTGCGAGCAAAATTTTTGTTGTTGGTATTGCGATTGTAGGAGATACTTCCACCTTTTTGCGGAGGGCGATATGAGGAGAAATTGGGTTGGTTGGCATAGTTGGTGCTTGCGAGAGAGAGAGAGACGCACCTGTGTCTTCTTTCTTCAGATGGCATTCATAATCTATTGGTTTGTCATAGTGCTCGTTGAAGGTGATGGAGTTGTTACATACTCGAATAGCAGCTGCGACTTCTTTAAATTCATGTCTGAAACCAGCAAGGATGTGGAGAACAAGGTCTTCTTCAGGAAGAGTGTGGTCGGCGAGAGCGTGATCGTCGGAGATAGATCACATCTCTTGTAGGTACTCACTTATCGAGTGCAAGCCGCGTTGATTATTGATGAGGCTTTCCTTGAGTGACATAACTCGTGAACGAGATTTGTTCACAAGAAGAGTAACAATTCGATCACATGCTTCCTTGGATGTAAAAACAGAGGAGATATGGGGCAGGATCGTCTCGACACAGCTGCTGAGGATAGCGTTGAGGATGAGTTGATCTTGATGGTACCATTGATGGTGTTCCCCTCCGAAAGACGCGGCGGACGTCCTGCCTAAATTTCGAGGCAGATGCTAATTGGTGCTATCCGTCCACCTCTCCGAAGATGCCAAGTTGATTTATGGCACCATATATCGAAGGTTTAAACGAATGCGGCCGATGTAGCAGACTTCGTCAGATTACCCCTCGTTGGAGGGGGTTTTGATTGTGGGGACGCTTTTCCCTGCAGGCGCAAGCCTCTGCAGTTAATTACGCTACTGCATCGCGGTAACAACTTTCTCCTTCTTCAGATGGTCACTTCGTGTCGTGGGTGTTTATTTTGTGTTTGGTTGCCCGTGGATTGTATACGGAGACTAAGTAATGTTGTCACCCGTAGGACGTGGATTAGTCCAAATCTGTATTTTCTTAGATTTGGGTTTGGGGTTTGTTTAAGGATACGTTAGTCTCATTTGAGGCTAAGATCAACTTATACGTTTGTTAAGGATAAGTTAGTCTAATTTTAGACTAAGATCAACTTAACGGGATCGTTTAGATCCAACAAAAGAGCATTTAGGCTCTATTGTTTAGTTTAGGGACTCTGTGGTCGATTAGCTGTTTAAGGACATGGTGGTCCATTGTTAGTTTAGGGATATCTCGGTCCACAGCTAGTTTAAAGACGTCACGGTCGAGGTTAAGGACATCATAGTCCGTGGGTTTAAGGACCCCACAGTCAAATGTTAGTTTTAAGACATCACGGTCAAGATTAAGGACATCATAGTCCATGAGTTTAAGGACCCCACAGTCCGTTGTTAGTTTTAAGACATTACGGTCGAGGTTAAGGACATCATAGTCCATGAGTTTAAGGACCCCACAGTCCGTTGTAATGTGTGTTTGTCGGGACCCGTCACCTCTCTGACGACGTTGAAGGATTACAACGACAGATATCAGAGGAGTAAAGAGATGTATCCTCGAACCGATGTGAATTGGTTGAAAGAGCAGATGTGCTCAGTTCAATATAACTTGAGGACTTATGGCCAGAATTGGGCTAAGTCCAATTAAAAATGTTTAACATTTTTAGTTGCTCTGGCTATTAAGCCTTTATTTGGGCTCAGCCCATTTTAATAATGCTAGGCATTGGGCTCTGACATTTTTGTCTTGTATTGAATGCATAGCATTCATCAGAAACAAAGCTTGTTCTGACAGTGCGCCACGTGGCGCGCCAGGCGTTTTGCGCCAGTCAAATAGCGCATTGCGCTTCTGTCAGGTAGCGCACACGAAGAGGACATGTGTCACGCTTAGCGCTAAACGCTAGTTCATTAGCGCATTGCGCTTTTAATTTATGAGCGCTTTGCGCTAGTCTGTTGGCACTCCAGTGAGTAACACGTGGCGCACTTGGTGCTGAGCGCTAGCTCATGAGCACAATGCGCTGTTTTAAAAGTGCAAAGCGCAAGTGGTGTCTATGGTTGACACGTGACATGTTTTGGTGCTGAGCGCCGATCCATGGAGCGCAAGAGCGCGTTTAATGAGTGCAAGGCACTTTCTAATAGCGCAAAATGCATTTTGATCAATTTTAAAATCAAAGAACAAATTTATGTTCCTCTTAAAGGAGGCTTTGCCTCAAGATTCAAGAACAAAAGTTCTTATTTTATAAAAGGGCTTTTCCTTTATTGATCAAAGATCTATGAATGAAGTAAAATACTTCGTTTAGTTTTATCTTTTTATGATTAGATCTTTTGATCTTTTCTTTTTATCATAGACCTTGGTCTTTTTTCAGATCTATGATCTTTTTAGAAGATGGTTCTTCTTTTTACGAGATGGTTTCATCTCTGTTGTTCAAGAACATAGTTCTTTACCTTGAATATGAAGAAATGATCTTCTTTTTCCTAAGAGCTTGCTCTTCTTTTTTCTCAAAGTTTGGAGAGGGTTTTTCTCTCTTTTTTCATTCTATTAGACTTGAAGTCTAGGGGCCTTTATATAGGGCCAATCGATTTGTTGAATCAGTTTAAGAAATCTTTCTCTGTTTGATTTGGGAATATTCCCCACCGTTGGATCTTTGATCCTAAGGCTTCTGTTTTACAGAAGATAATCTTCTTGTTTTAATAAGATTGGAAAGATCTTTCCATAACAGAATTTTAGTTCTGATTAATTAATAATTTATTATTAATAGACCTTTCGATCTAATCGGTAGGGGATTTTTAATTCCAGTGCTGGCGCACCTTGCGCTAGCAAACCTACATTCGACACGTGGCGCGCAGCGCAGAGCGCAGCACAACTGCGCTAGCGCACCCGTGTTTGACACGTGGCGCGCAGCGCAGAGCGCTGGATCTGAAGCGTTACTTCAACTTTTAAATTTTGAATTTTAACACAGAGCTTTGCTCTGATTGGGGTGCGCTGCCTAGGGCGCAGCGCTCCTGGCGCTAGCGCGTCTGCTTTTGACACGTGGCGCGCAGCACAGAACGCAGCGCAACTGCGCTAGCGCATTTGTGTTTGACACGTGGCGCGCAGCGCAGAGCGCTGGATCTGAAGCGTTGTTTCAACTTTTAAATTTTAAATTTTAAAATAGAGCTTTGCTCTGATTGGGGTGCGGTGCCTAGGACGCAGCGCTCCTGGTGCTGGCGCGTCTGCTTTTGACACGTGGCGCGCAACGCACAGAATCTGAAGCGTTTCTTCAATTTTTGAATTTTGAAATTCAAAACAGAGTTTTGCTCTGATTGGAGGAAACAAATGCCCCCTCCACCATTGCGTTCACGTGGCGTACACGTAAGTGCAGCGGTGGCAACATCTGAGCCATTGGATCAACTCAGAAGTTGAAGAGGCAGTTCAGTGCCTATAAATAGGACCTTTGGTCCCTTAGATGATTTTCATTTTCTTCTTGAGAATTTTATTCAGAGCCTTACTCTTCAGTTAAGAACTTTCAAGAGTCAGAACTCTTTCCAAATTTAGGTAAAATTAAATTTTTTAATAAATTAGGGTTTTTACCCATTAACAGAGCCTTACTCTTCATAAATCTTTGATCTAAAGAAAAACCCTTTTTTGGTTTCATTAATAGAGCCTTGCTCTCATGAACCCATAGATCTAAAGAGATCTGTTCTTTGGGTTTCTTTTCCCATGAATCAGAGCTCTGCTCTTTTGATAATATATAGATCTTTTGATCTTTGATGAAGAACTCTTAAGAGTTTTTTCATGGATCTTGAAGATCCCAGAATTTTAATTCTCAAGAATTAATTTTAATTAATCTTTGATGGATTTTCCATCATCATTACAGAGCCAGGCACTTTAAGGAATTTTATTCCTTCATGATCAGAGTGTGACAAGTCTCACTCTGTTATAGAGCTTTGCTCTCAAAGGGAGATTTTCTCCTTTTCCCGAGGTATTTCTCATTCAATGAGAAAATCCTTGAGGATCTCCTCATTAATTGACAGTCTCATCCAATGATGAGGCTATTTTATTAATTGATGCATTGTCATCTGGATTTTGTGGGTCCCCCTTTGGTCCCCTTTCCACTGCATTACAGTGTAGTACAACTTTATAAAGTATCGAGTGACAGATTAAATTAAAGCACTGACAGTTGACTTCTGTCCCTCCTTTTTGCCGGCAATATGTCTTTCGATACTTCGTTTCCGTTCGTTCGTTCAGAGGGAGGATTTCCTAGAGCACCTGTAGACCGGGAGGTCTTAGATTTGATCAGAGACCATGATCCGGAACATAAGAATCTTCACCTCTAGGGTCGTGGTACAATCAGATTATTAGGGGTCGACAAAGCTTTTCGTGCGCGGTACCCTTGAAACCCATCATGGCGATCCATTACGCCAACTCACCCCCGGTGAACTACGCCGTAGAGATGGTTAATTGGACTTCGGAAGGCCTTCTTCAGCCCGCTATAGCTTCGATTCCCGTTCAGCCTCCCATGGTTTTAGATATCTTGGGACACCGTATTTGTCAAGGCGAGGGGCGGCCGTGGGGGCAACCATATAACATAGGTCTGATTCTCCGTCATCCGACCGATTATCTGCAATGGGCCCGCTACATTCTGTTAGCGAAGAAGTCGCAGTTGATGAGGCTTGGGTTATATACCGCCGTTTATGCTTCTCTCTTCCAATATCCCACGCTTCCCACTTGGTGGGTCAAGGCATTTCTGGAGCAGTGGAACATTCCTACCCACACCTTCCTCTCGCTGGACCGAGACGTGTCAATCTCTTTAGAGGAATTTGCAGAAGTTTCTGGCTTACCGGTCATAGGGGAGCATTATGAGGAGCTGCTTCCCACAGATGCATATGTCTTCGGTACCAAGCCAGTGATAATGGGCCTTACTCCGGTGAATGTTGTTCAACATCAGTTTCCCAGTTTGATCAAAGTGTTGGATATCTATGAGCGCCTTTTTCTCGAATCTGGGAGTCGCGGGGTTAGTTTCGAGGATTTCATCACTCGCTTCCTTCACCCAAAAGTCTTCTCGAAGGAGGCCGTTAAATTCGCCACGCTTGACGACCCTTTCGGCTTAGGTTTGGACAACCTGCCATCGATGGAGGTAAATCAGAAGAGTTTCTTCCTTCCTAACTCTCCGGTTGTTCCTTTTGCGGAAATTGTAGTCCTTGGGATGGATGAGGAAGCATTTTTTTTAGGATTTCTTGGGCTATGGTTGAGATGGTTCGCGCTCTCGATGCACCCTCACCGCATGAGGCCATCTATCTTTTATCCGGCTCACCGAATGACTATTGGGGTGAAAGTGGCTGTCGGGGTCGCCGGCTTAGCCCATCTGTATTACGGCCTTAGTCAAGCGGCGGATACTACTGAACCTGGAGTACAGCATGTGAACTTCTCGATGCATTACTTCATGTCATGGCTCGAGCTACAAGCACTTGGCGTTTTTGGTATCTATAGAAGGCCTTCATTCTATGACAGGTGCAGCTTCCCTCGGATTATGCGATTGGTCGGCGCCTCAATTGTAAATCCATCACCGCGGGACGCTAGAGGTTTGCTCCTTCGTCCCCGCACAGTTAGAGATGGGATGACCTTCACCGACAAGGTGTTAACCATCGGAAAAGAGTCTGCCACAACAGTGAGGTCATTGCATGATATTTTCAAAGATGGAGCCTCGGTTCTGACAGCTCGGGAAACCTTCCATTTATATTCTATCAGACCGGGCTTCCTGGTGTTTAGGCAAAATGATGCGGCGCTTTTCATGAGATATAATCCGCATCGTTTAGCCCAACAATTGAACTATAATCAAGGAGTGCCGGTGGAGGCTTTCTTGCTGGAACCCACTGCCACTGAAGAAGGGATGCGGAATGCGCTACATCACTTCATGCATCTGAATAGGGGCTCTTACTTCTTTATCAGCGAGCCAAGTTGTGTCCCATGGATCCTTAATGCATATATGGCATGGTACCATCATTCGACAGGCACCGTTATTAAGGAAGAAAGGCGGTTGCTGCTTGATCGCAAAAGTGTGCCTCCTGCCAGTGATCGTAAAGTCCCTTTGAAGCGACGGATCGCTATACCCCCTCCGCTAAGAAAGGTTGCTGCAATTGAGCCTCCACGTGCGCTAAGCCCCACGCGTGGACTGCCCCATGCTCCTGTAGAGACGGTGGATGTGCCATCGGTGCCCCGTACTCCCGCGGAGACGGAAAATGTAGCTCCACCCGAATCTGGCGTGGGCTCAGATATCGGGACTCGCCGTCCCAAAGTGCCCACGAAGCGCAAGCTGGTGCTGGCTACGACCGGAGCTCGCTCACAGAAGAATAAAAAGAAGTCGCTCTTCTCTGCCGATGTCGTATTTGGTCAGGAGCCTCATGCTCCTTATAGTGAGGGCTTGAGCGAGTATGGGACAAATGAGGGCTTATTCATGCCGCCAGATGATACTAATCTGGCGGCTGCCATCGCAGCTTCCGAGCGATTAGCTAGCCGCGAAGAGGGGTTGGCTATCCTCGTGCGATCAGGTAATCATTAGTTGTATTTTTTGCCATTGCATCATACTTCTATTATTGCTTTTTGACTGACGCTTTTCCTTCTTTAATAGACATTTCTACCGAAGAAGCTCTCGCTGCTTCTTTCAAGACTTTTGAGGAAGATGAACGACTTCGAGCGTCCTTAGATCTCGGTACATTTCGGTTCGCTATGTTTTTTCTCCCATTTCTTATGAGTAATCTGACCCTTTCTTTGTCTTATCGCAGGGACCAATGCGTATCCCGCAAGCTGATGCGGAAATTCTCCCCGGGCCAGCTACCGAAGTCTCGGCCTCTTCGGCACTGCCGAAAGGGACCTTACTTAGAAAACCGATGACGGAAGCCTTGACGGCTCCAGAGGTAACCCTGGATGTGGACGATGACGTCCTGTCGAAGGAGGCTTCTAAAAGGTCTGTTTTGACGGCTCGGGAGGAAAGGAAGCGCCGAAGGCACGCAGCAAGGGAGCGTAGTGCTGCTTTAGCTGCGGGAGCAGGTTCAAGCACCGCTACCCCCGCTGCTACTCCTTCAGAGGAGTCTCTGGTTGCCTTGTCTACAGCTTAGAGACGGGCGGCACGTGCGGCTCGGGAAGCAAACGGTAAATCAACTTCAGGTAATGTGCCTTGAGGATCCGCTGTCAAAGTTTTAAACTATCAGTTCTCATATATCTTGTCTTGCCGGGCCGAGCATTACCGAAGAAATGGCGGCGACCGCTGAGCCTGGGGGAGCGGTGGAGGAGGTAGCTGCTATTCCAGAACCCAGGGCGGCGGTAGGCGATGTGGCAGCAATTGCTGGGCCCGAGGTAGTGGCTGGCGAGACAGTCACGATTGCTATGCCCGAGATAGCTAACACTGCCGAGCCCGAGGTGGTGGCGGGTGAGACGGGTACAATTGCAGGGTCCGAGGTGGCCGCTCTTTCTCAAGAGTCGGGAACCGCTCCGATCATCGCTCTTCCCGCCTACGGTTCTCTGTCGTCTCCCGGCGTCGCAAGCGTGACGACGGCTCTCGTGGAGTCAGGGGACGAGGCGACGGGAGGTGAGACCACCCCGATGGAGGAGGGGTACGACGTTGTTGTATCAAGTGACGCCCTCGTCACGGCTCCGGCTGGAGACTCATCAGGTAGATTTTAGGTCACCGCCCTTCTTTTTATTCTGCAATCTTTCCTGACAGGGTTTATCTTGTTTCTAATGCAGGTGCGGCTAGTGCTAATGTCGTGCTACCCGAGGCAGCGCCATCAGCTACCGCTTTGACAGTGAAACCTCTTCTACCCTCTCTCATACCATCTCAGATGTTGGAATGTGCAGATTCGTGACTCATCAGTCTTATTTTTTTTAAGCTGTATAACTTACGTACTGACATTGCACTACTGCGTCCTTGCAGGAGTCCTTTTTGACCACCTATATCAGGTGCTGCAACCACACTTCTCCTTCTTGTCGGAGATTAGTCGGCCTGCTGGTGTCGGTGAGTATTTTCTCTAAACGACGTCCTCTTCTTTAACGGGTAGTCGCATTACTGCTAACTCTTCTTTATATTGCTTGTAGCCATACGAATTGAAGGAGGGGACGAGGCTGTCGTTGCGCCACCAGTACTCCCAGCCCTGCCCCCTGTTGCAGCTGGTATAGTAGACTCTACTTTTCACGTATTTTCTTTATTTCCTGAGCCGACATCTGATTATGATCTATTTTGTAGCAATCACATCGACTTTAGCCCCGTTCGAGTCTCGCATTATAATGCCGGCAGGGCCTTTTTCCAGGCAACCATCATCCAAAGGTGCTGTGACCAGTCTACGCATGCTGGGAAAATATATCGAGGAACTTGACGCGGCGACTCCCACATCTGCTGCGGATTTTGCCGCAGAGGTTAACCCTATGCTGGCGACGCTCATGAACTTTCATGGTGAGGGCGTCGTTGAGTCTTGGGTTAAGCGCTGCAGGGAATCGAGGCTTGCCTGCATGAGCTTGAGCTTAGGCGTTCTGCACCTGAGATTCTGGCTATGAGCGCTCAACAGGCTGCGTGGATCGAGCAGAGCATTTCTTACTTCCGCCATCTTGAACAAGAAATGGCTTTAAAGCAGAAGGAATGTAAAGAAACTTCAAGCGAATCTGCTCGACTGCATGTGAGGTTGGTGCGAATGCTGCCCAGTTGAAAGTTATCTTCGAAGGCCTTTTGCGATGTGTTTCTGATGGGTTAACATTGAGGCAGAAGCTCGACGTCGTCGAGCGGGATGCACAAGATCGTGAAGCAGCTCAGCGGGCCGTCGAGGAACAACTTTCGTCTTACTTGCAGCAACGAGCCCAGGTTGAAGCGGAGTTGGCCGCGGCAGCTGATCAAGAAGAGGGGCTGAGAGAAGTGTGCGAGCGGCTGATTGGATTATTGAAAGCGCTTTCCTCTCAATAATTTTTTTTGTACCATTTGTAATTTTGAATAAAATGTATTTGTTCTTTTATTCTTTCATATGATGTATTTTGTACCCAATGAATTTATGAATAAAATATAAACATTTTTGCAATGTCTTGTGTCATCTCTCTGCTTTCTTCTTTCTTGCTGTGTTGTTTGCCATGTGATTTTAGCAAATGCGGTCTATAGATAGTATCTAACTGTCAGCCTTGGGCTCTTTGTAGGACGGTGATGGCTTAGAAAATAGGGTTAGGATCTGTCACCTAAGACTTTTCAACTTTATGAGCCGTGAGGGTCTCATAAAGAATTTTCTCCCTACCGGTCGAGAGGATCCCGTAGGTGTAATTTCTCCTTAAGAATCGTGAGGATTCCTAAGTGTGTTTTCTCTTGAAAGTCGTAAGGATCTCACAAGAGAATTTGCTCCCTTACGAGTCGTGAGGACCCGCAAGTGATGGGTGAAATTGCCCTTATCCGTATTTCACGAAGTCAGGGGTTGCTCTGGATGCTTCCCACGGGTTCTCTGCCGTGTTCTGCGAGGACCAGGCTCCGCTCTGGACATTTCCCACGGGGTCAAGGTTGACATTATCCATGTTCCACGTGACCAGGAATTTTGCTCTGGATGCTTCCCACAGGTTCACTGTCGTGTTCTACGAGGACCAGGCTCCTCTCTGGATGCTTCACACGGGGTCATTGCCGTGCTCTGCGAGGACCAGGATCCGCTCTGGACGTTTCCCACGGGGTCAGGAGTGACATAATCCGCGTTCCACGTAACCAGGAATTTTGCTCTGGATGCTTCCCACGGGTTCACTGCCGTGTTCAGCGAGGACCAGGCTCCGCTTTGGACGTTTCCCATGGGGTCGGGGTTGACATTATCCGCGTTCCATGTAACCAGGAATTTTGCTCTGGATGCGTCCCACGGGTTCACTGCCGTGTTCTGCGAGGACCAGGCTCCGCTCTAGACGTTTTCTACGGGGTCAGGGTTGACATTATCCGCGTTCCACGTGACCAGGAATTTTGCTCTGGATGCTTCCCACGGGTTCACTGCCGTGTTCTGTGAGGAACAGGCTCCGCTCTGGACGTTTCCCACGGGGTCAAGAGTGATATAATCCGTGTTCCACGTAACCAGGAATTTTGCTCTGGATGTTTCCCACGGGTTCACTGCCTTGTTCTGCGAGGACCAGGCTCCACTCTGGATGCTTCACACAGGGTCATTGTCGTGCTCTGCGAGGACCAGGATCCACTCTGGACGTTTCCTACAGGGTCATTGCCGCGTTCCACGTAGCCAGGAATTTTGCTCTAGATGCTTCCCACGGGTTCACTGCCGTGTTCGGCGAGGACTAGGCTCCGCTCTGGATGCTTCACACGGGATCATTGTCGTGCTCTGCAAAGACCAGGATCCGCTCTGGACGTTTCCCATGGGGTCAGGAGTGACATAATCCGCCTTCCACGTAGCCAGGAATTTTCTAATTATATCCGCATTTCACGGAGTTGGGGTTTGACTTTCGGTCGTTTGTGCACTACCGAGTCATGGAACTAGGAGTTGCCGCTGTTCCGCTTTGCTTGATGTTGTGTCTGTTATAATGAGACGAATGTTGAGATGATCTCCAGGCTATCTGTGAACCGTTGAGATTTGGCTTCTTCTTCTGATGAAAGCCTGGGGAGAAAAGGTGTGATCCCTTCTTTGTTTGCGCCCCCGGATTGTATACAGGGATTGATGTAATATCACCTGTAGGGCATACATTTCTCATTTTTTTTATTTCATTTCTTTCCGCGATGTTCTTTCATTTCAGCTTTTATATCGCGAAGGTCGCGATTGCCCGATCATTTCGGCTATTTTTCGCGGTGCCCAATCGTTTCGGCTATTTATTTTGTTTTTACTCGCTGCTTTTTATTGCGAGTTGCCCAATCATTTCGGCTATTTTGCATGCATATATTTTTACTTGCTGATTTTGTTTCCAAGTTTCCGCATCATTTCGGCTATTCCGTATGCATGTGTGGCTTGCTGGCTTTTGCTGCAAGCTTGGATTTGGACACCGATTTTGGTATCAGCACCGCTACAACTGGAATATTGCCAGGAGCGAATCATCATTTGCCTCTGTCGATGTCGAACAAAGGTGGCTTAGTAGACAGGGTTAGGATTCTATCGATTAAGGCTTTTGACTTCATGAGCCGTAAGGGTCTCATAAAGGTATTTCCTCCTACAAGTCGTGAGGATCTCGTAGGTGCATTTTCTCCCTAGGAATCGTGAGGATTCCTAAGTGCATGTTCTCCTATAAGTCGTAAGGATCTTACAAGAGGGTTTTCACCTTATAAGCCGAGAGGACTTACAAGGGCAGTTCACCGTGCAGACATATTCCTAGTCATGGATGGGACCTTGTTAGGGAAATGTTTATTCGCGCCCGTGGATTGTATACAAGGGTCAGCATTGAGCCGCTTGTAAGGCAGTATTGAAGGTTGTGGGGGGCGCTTAAGAACAGGTTCAGATCCCTGTAGCTTAAGACTTTTGAATCTTATGAGCCGTGAGGGTCTCACAAGAGGGTTCTCCTTACGAGTCGTGAGGATCTCGCAAGTGTAATTTCTCCTTAGGAATCGTGGGGATCCCTAAGTGTGTTGCTCCCTTATGAGTCGTAATGATCTCACGCAGGTGGTTTCTCCTCACAAGGTCGAGAGGACCTTGCAAGTGCCTTTTAACGAGGTTGCGCCCTTTCGGGTTTTCACAAACACTCGCCGGTAGCCCTGCTGTTCTTACTCACGGAGCCCTTTCAGGTTTTCATCCGTGCCCTTTTTGCTTATGGACATACCGATTTTTCTTTTTTTTCGTTTTTTTAATATTACTTTTTTGTATCAGCCTTGGGATGCTGCAGTCCAAAGTAGTTTATCGACGTCTCGGTCAACAGCCAGTTTTAGGACATAGTGGTCCATCGTTAGTTTAGGGATGTTTCAGTCCATCGTTAGTTTAAGGACGTTTCGGTCCGCTGTTAGTTTAAGGACGTTTCGGTCCGCTGTTAGTTTAAGGATGTTTCGGTCCACTGTAAAGGAAGCCGGTCACTACTTATAGAGTTTGGGCTTAGGAAGATAGCGAGCGGACATAGTCATCGTCATCTATCATTGACCTAGAACATGACTTTTTGGGCATAGTACTTCTTCAGGAAGCGACTGTTTATTGGCCTGAAAGGTCTTTCACCATGCATGTCCATGAGTAGATAGGCTCCACCCTGGTAGACCTTGTTTATGATATACGGGCCTTCATGGTTTAGCTCGAATTTCCCTCGTTTAGCACGATTGGGGATCATAGGTCTTTTAACCACTAGCATGAGTTCGCCTTGGCGGAATGTTCTTGGCCTAGTCAATCTATCGTATGAGTGCGTCATCTTTGCTTTATAAGCTTCCAGATTTTGTTGCGCTATGAGACGGATTTCATCAAGGGCATCGAGCTCCTCAAACCGAAGGTGAGCGTTCTCTTCATCCGTTAGCTCGTAATGAACTGCCACTCGTAGAGAGGGTAGCTCTATCTCGAGGGGGAGTACCGCCTCTGTGCCGAATACCAACGCGTACAGTATTGTATTCATGGCTGTTTTGAACGTCATTCGATACGCCCAGAGAGCTTCGTGCAGTCTCTCATACCAGTCCTTCTTATTTCGGGACACCGTCTTTTTCACGATCTTCGTCAAGGTCTTGTTGAAAGCCTCAGCTAGACCGTTAGCTCGGGGATTATAGACTGAAGAGTATCTCCAGTCTATGTTATGCTGTTGTGTGAAGCGGCTGATCTTGTGGCTTCTATAGGCTGGCCCGTTATCGGAGATGATCCGTCTCGGAGTTCCAAACCGATAAATGACGTACGTCTTGAAGAAGTGGAGGATATTCTCCGCCTTTACTTCTCTCAGCGGTACTGCTTTTGCCCATTTGGAGAAGTAATCAGTTGTCGCCAAAATGAACTGATGTCCTCTGAACGATGCTGGTTCGATGGGGCCGATTATGTCAGTCCCCCACATTTCGAACGACCAGCTAGCCACCGTTGGATGTAGTGGATTTGGATGCTGGTGAATAAAGTCGCCATGGATCTGGCACGAATGGCATTGCTTCGCATACTCGAGGCAGTCCTGGATCATCGTGGGCCAATAATAACCCATCCTTTTGATTTTTAGTTTCATCTTCGGCCCGGCTTGGTGAGAACCGCAGAGTCCGTCGTGAGTTTCTTGGACGACCCTTTTTGCCTCTTCAGGTCTCAGGCATCTTAACCACAGAGAATCAAATGACCTCTTGTATAGAGCATCACTGACAAAGGCAAAAGACAGAGCTCGTTTCATAAGCTGATGTCTTGAGGACGCATCTTCGGTCTTTCGGCGGGATTTGAAGTAGTCTATAAAGACTTCTCTCCAGTCCTCAACCGTTTCTTGGTCTTTTACTTGTAGAGCCGCTGTCTTGGTTGTTCCTTTTTCCTTGGACGTTTCTGGAGATATTTCTGCCGGTGCAAGAACCCGGCGTCTTTGTATCACGATTCTCACATCATCGAGGTTCTCGTCAGACAATTCTTTAGCGAGCTTGGCTAATGCATCCGCCTTGCTATTTTCCGCACGCGGTATGCTTTCCAGGGTGTAAGAAGGAATTTGGGTCAACAGTTGCCGCACCCTTTCGCCGTACTTTACCAACTTTGGTTTGCACGTCTGGTAGTCGCCGTTTACTTGACTAACGACCAGCTGGGAGTCTCCGTATATGAGAAGGTCTTCAATCCCCATGTCGATGGCGATTTCGAGACCTGCTATCGAAGCTTCATACTCGGTTTCATTGTTTGTTCTCGGCTCTGTTAAGGAGAAGGCAAAGTGCATTATCCCTCCTTGTGGAGTTACGAAGATGAGGCCTACCCCTGATTTGATTATGGGGGTGCTTTGTTTGCGCTTCTTCATGGAAGATGCTCCATCAAAATAAAGTTCCTATCGGGTATCACTCCCATTAATCGTGTCAAACGCATGTTCGTCTGGCAATTCGCAGTTCAAGGGAGAATCGGCAGGTATCGGATGCTCAGCGAGGAAGTCGGCGATGGCCTGTCCTTTCACTGCCTTTAGAGGCTGATAAGTTATCGAGAACTCCATCAAGAGCAGAGCCCATTTAGCGAGTCGCCCCGTCAATATGGCCTTTGACATCAAATACTTAAGAGGATCTACCTTCGATATGAGACGGACTTCATGCGCCAACGCATAGTGCCTGAGCTTCGTTATCGCGAAGATCAATGCCAGGCAGTGTTTTTCAATGGAAGAGTAATTGCTTTCTGCCCCCAGTAGAACTCGACTCAAATAGTAGAGGGCTCTCTCCTTTCCTTGGTCGTTCTCTTGTGCCCATAATGCACCTAAGGAACCTGCAAGGGCGGTTGTATACAGAATGAGAGGTTTTCCTTTGACCGGAGCAGCCAGTACTGGCGGATTTTGAGGTACTGCTTGATTTCGTCCAGCGCGCTTTGGCATTTGTGATCCCAGACGAACGGGGTTCCTTTCTTCATCAGGTGACTGTAAGGACGACACTTGCCCGAGAGATTGGCTATAAATCGCCGGATATACGCGAGCTTCCCTTGGAGAGACCGCAATTGCTTGAGAGTCCTTGGCGAAGGCATTTCCATGATTGCCTTGATCTTTGACGGATCTATCTCGATGCCTCGGTGTCTGACGACGAATCCCAGGAATTTTCCCAAGGAAACTCCGAACACGCATTTGAGAGGGTTCATCTTCAAGTTGTATTGCCAGAGGCGTTGTAACACGATCTTCAGATTCTCAAAATGCTCCTCGTATGATTTGCTCTTAACCACGAGGTCGTCGATATAGCATTCGACGATTTCATGTATGAGATCATCGAAGATCTTCGTCATGGCCCTCTGATAGGTGGCACCGTCATTCTTTAGACCGAAAGGCATCACCTTGTAGCAGAATATGCCCAAGGGGGTCCGGAAAGCGGTGTACTTCTGGTCCTCGGGATGAATTTTTATCTGATTGTATCCTGATGAGCCGTCCATGAAGGAGAAAACCTCGTGGGTGGACATATTGTCTATCATCAGCTCGGTGATCGGTACTGGGATATCGTCCTTTGGGCAAGATTTATTGAGATCCCGAAAATCCACACATATGCGCACTGTCCCATTTTTCTTCATCATCGGGACGATGTTGGCGATCCAATCAGGATACTGAACCTCTTGGATAAATTCAGAGTCGATCATCTTCTTGATCTCGGCGTTGATGCTCATCTCAAGCTCGAGCAGCATTCTTCTTGGTGCTTGTTTGATTGGCTTGACGTCCGGGGATATTGCCAGTTTATGGACAACAATCTATGGATCTAGTCCTGGCATTTCGGAATAATACCATGCGAAGCAATCTTTATGCTGCATAAGCACGTCTTTTAGTGCAGCCACCTTTTCTTCAGACAGCAGCTCACTGACGAATGTCGGTCGCGGGTCACTTGCCGTCCCCAAATCAATTTTCTTGAGATCATCTGCAGTAGTATGTGTTCCATCTTCCAGCTCTTTTGGTGCCGGCGGAAACTCTAAGATCACCTCGTTATCATTATTTTCGAAGCACTGGGGGAGGTCATCTATATTCTCGGGCTCTTCTTCTGATAGCGTTATCATATGACAAGTACGAGCTCGTTTCCAAGACCGATGTTGATCTGGTTCTACTCTCGCTGTATGCGTGGCTTTTGGTTTGTTCTTCTGCGGTGGGGTTACCCTCCAGCTGCTGGATAGAGGGAACCTTCCTTGCTGATATTGATCTTTGACCCAGTTCTTGAAGGTGAAGCAGTCTTCAATAGGATATCCTATTGCCCTATGATAGGAGCAATAGTCCGGACGAGAGACTTCGCCGGCTTGCTCGGGGTGCTTGGACTCCAGGAGTGTAATCAGTTGATGTTTTATAACAAGATCAAGTATCTTCTTTGTCTTGTCTTGGGCGAAAGAGTACGCTCGACCCATCTTCTTTATAAGAGATGAATCCTGGCCGTTCGACTCCTGATCGCGTGGCTTCTTGGACCCACTTTGTCGCTCTCGAATGCATTTCCCATTCTTTGGTTTGTTTCTTCCTCTGCGTCGGTCCTTTTGTATAATGGGTTGACAGGGAGGAGCATTTTCATCTTTCGCAGCCTGTTGAAGAAGGCGTTGCGTCCTGGCTTTCTCATAGATGGCCATTTCACGATTGTGATTGTCTCGAACCTTTTGACTCGCTTCACTTATAAGCTTGTCCATTTGTTCTTTGAACGACGGACTGGGCATTTTCACGTCGGGGGCTCTTTTTGGTTCAGGGTTAGCATCTTCCCAAAAAGCATCTCCCTCTTCATCAAAGTCATGTATGACGTAACAGTCGCGGAGTAGCTCCTGTTTCATGGATTGAACATACCCAAGCCTGGTCGTTTCCATTTTCCCATTGGGCAATTTCCGCTGAGTTCCAGGAACGTTCCAGATCCTGTTATAGAACCGTGCTTGTCGAGCCGTTTGCTTAAGAGGTACACATTGGCGTCTCAAGAGTCTCTTTAGTCCGTCCGTATAATATCTGGTCAAATGGATAGGCTAGAGCCTGTCAAGTGTAGAATTCGCGCCGTGCCAGATTTCTTTCTCCACTTTGGTTTCCCCGGATCAGTAGAATAGGATTGCCTTTTCACCTGCTCGCCTGGGAGGGACATAGAATGTCTGCAGATCTTCCACACTGTAGGTATCAAGCGCGTCCAGTTCTGTATGATGTTTGGGTGGAACCATGGTAATTTGCAAACTTTGCTCTTCATCAGCGAATGTTTGTATTGAAGGTCGAGCAAGAATATTGCATGAACCTCATCTTCCGAGTCGCTGCCGAAGATAAGTATAGGAGCGGATGGTCCCGGCTTGTTGTACTGGGGTGGCCCTGAATAAACTATCTCTTCCTCTTCCTTGGTATCACTCCCGAAGACCGGAATGGTGGTGATAGATTTGTTCTCCGGTTTATGACATCTCTTTGTGTCTTCAAAGTCTGGCAAGAGGTATTTTTCATCTTCGTATTTCCGAACTTCGTTTACGGAGAATTGGTTCAGCTCTCCCGTCACAGTGTACTCGAGACCATCCTTGAAGTATTTCATATACTGATGTTGTGTAGAAGGGATGATGTTGTACTCGTGTAACCAAGGCCGGCCGAGCAAAGCATTATAGCAGGTCTTGGCATCAATGAAGTGAAATTTAATATCCGTGACAAGTAGTCTGAATCGTAACGTCAGTATCACAGACCCGAGAGTCCGTGATGACTGAGAGTCAAAACCGGAGATGGTGATTTTATCACGAGCGAGGTGCTGGACGCTCATGTAGATTTCCTTCAACACTCGCACGATGAGGAAATTGACGGAGGACCCATTGTCGACCAGGATCTTACCTATCTTGACATCATAACAGTATCCGGAGACATATAGTGGACGGTTGTGCTCGCACGTCCCAAGGAGGAGATCTTCATCACCGAAGGTGATATCAGCTGTGTGTACTTCTTCAAGCTCGTCTTTCATCCTTTTATCGACGAGGAAAGCTTGGAATTGCTCTGGCTCTTGTAGCGCCTTGATAAACGAATCTCTTGCTTCTTTTGATAGTAAAAGGGCGTCGAGGATGCTGAGCTGCGATGGTAACTTTCTCAAGTGCGCCAGAATGTTGCAGTCCACTTTACTTTTCTTTGGCGGGTCCTTGGAGGTCAGCTCTTTTATGACTTGGTCATCTAGGGCGATATCCTCAGAGACCTTTTCATTTCCCTTATCTTTTCTGTTTGACCCACTGTTCGAGGGCCCAAGATTCTTTTCGGGCAGCGTATGATTGCGTAGCTGAATGTTTTCACAGGTCTTTGGTTCCTCCACTTTTCCCAAGGTGGACTCTTTAAAGAGAGGACCGAGAGCCATTTCTTCATCAGAGTCGCTCTCGAATGTAAGAACTTGTGATCCCTTGGCGTTGAGCATGCGACAGTTGCTGGTAGTTCTTTTATACTCCTCTGTTGCACTTCTCTGCTCCCGACGAGTTTTGCGTTTCATCTGCTTAAAATGTTGTCGGTGAGTAACATATCCCTGCCACCATCTTTTAAAAGCATTGCACTCTCCGGTGGGGTGTGCGATCTTTCGATGGTATAGGCAGTAGCTAGGATGCATCTCTGCTTCACCGAGAGTGTTTCCTTCGGCGGGGACCAGTCGAAGTTTCATTTCATCCAACCGGTAGGTGGTAGCTTCATTCCCATTGATATGGTTTTAGCAAACCTTTTCCTCTTCTTAAACTTGTTTTTATTCACGACAAATGTCCCTTGATTCGGCGGGAGTGTCTCGACTCTTTCGTCCAGTCGCCGGCGTTTGGCCTTTTCAAATATGGCCATCCCACGCTCCTGATCGGCTTTACTTTTCAGTAGAGCTTCGTTTAGGAATGCGTCGATCATTTCGTCTGATAGACCTGGAAGTTCCGGTTCAGGCTCTGCCCCCAGTTTTTCTGTGTGAGGAGCTTCTTCATCGTTTGTCGACGAGTGAGAGATCACATGGCAACTTGCAACGTAATCCTCAGATTCATCCGACGAGTCTTCTTCCTCATCTCCATCTTCAAGGACGTGGCCGAGAAATTCCTGGAGCGTGATTGGAGTCCGCGCTTTCTGGTTATACTCTTCCAGCGCGTCGATCTGTTTCTGCAGGTCCGTGCGCTTGTCACTAGGCTTCACGGACTTCTTGGATTTCTTTTTCTTCTTCGAGGATTTCGACGGCCGGGTGTGCGAGCTTTGGCTATCGCCACTGATCTTTGGAGTTGGGCGCGGCTTTAGCATCCCTTCGACGATCTGGGGTTCCAGCGGATTCTTCCACCTGATCGCCGGACATGTCTGGAGATCATTCAGCATCCTGTTAGTTTTGGCCGAAAGGGCCACCTCCCATGGAGCTTCTTCTATAAAAGAGCACGATGCCTCCGGTGTATCCGTCTTCTTAGGAGTGTGCGGTTGTGGTGGGTTTACTTTCCACTTCTCAGACAGCGTGAACTTGCCTTGTAGGTACTGATCCTCGATCCACCCTTTAAAGACGAAGCAATCTTCGATTGGATGGCTCACCGTTTGGTGGTATGGGCAATAATTAGGATTATTCGTTTCGCCGGGTTGCAATGGTCACCTTGGATTCGGCAGATTGATAAGCCTGTTGCGCATTGTCAACTCGAATAGTCTCTTCGTTTTATCCCGTGGGAATGAGTAAGGACGCATCATTTTCTCATTATAATAGCGCCGTCTCTCTTCCAGTTGATCCGCTAGCTTCGGGGCACTGGGCTGTTGTTGGGTATTTGCAACGAAGGTCGCCTACCCTTTACCCTTTTCATTCAGCGGCTCCGGCTTCGAGGGAGACGGTCTGTGACCCATTTGATCCATCTGGGCTAGCTTGTCGATTAAAGCCTGTAATATGGTCGGTTTGAAGAACATCATGAACTGTGAAATAGTTGCATGAGGGTCTAGGGTGCCCACGAACATGCCCACCGCTGGTGCTTCTTCAATGCGCTGTTCGAACTTAGACCACAGATTCCGCCATCGGATTGCGTACTGAACCCATGTCTCGCCCGGCTTCACCCTGGCATTGATCAATGCCGTTATTGGGGTGCGTTCACCAGCACTGGCGAATTGCTTGGTGAACAACAACTCCATTTCTGCGAAAGTTTTGACGGAATCATTTGGAAGTTCGGAGTACCACTCAAACGCCGTCTCTGATAAGCTGCCGACAAATTGGCGGAGTAAAAGTTTATCATCACCACCGGTGTTGCCACAAAGAGCCCTGAACTGAGCGACATGTCGATGGGGATTGCCTGTCCCCTTATACACATGGAATTTGGGGATAATGTAGCCCGGCGGGTACTTTATTTGATCATACCAGCCTGGATACGGTCGCCCAGTTCTAACAATTTGCCCAGCCACTTCATTTTCCTGGTGAACTCGTTTCTGCTGAGCGATGTAATCATCCAGGGCTGATTTGGAAATAGTTTCCTCCATGGCTGCTGAAAGAACCGGAGGTGGATTTGATGTTTCTCCTCTATCATCTTCAACTATCACTGGAGGATCTTCGGCTGGGGGATCCGGCTGGATCATCATGCCCACCATAACTTGGAATAGAAGGGCCATTTTCTTTATATTGGCCGCTTGTTCCGCAGCCTCTTTGTCCTTCTTCTCGAGCATTCTTCGAAGGAATTCGGCATCAGTTTCCTGCTCATGGCGTTGCTCCGAAGATGCCTCTGGGCTTGCTATCGGCCTGGTGAGTGCGGCCATCGCAGTCATCATCTCCTGAAGCTTCTGCTGCTGCTCTTGGTCTTTTGTCACGGATCGCGTAAGCGGTCGATGACCTGTGAAGATACGGCTATCCTTTTTTCCGGATGCCATGTAGACGGTATGCACCACCATGCCCCCAGACTTGGGGCGTTTAGGCTCAGTGCCCTTGACATTTGTCGCAGATATGGGGATTTTCTCCGGCCTTCTCCTCTTATGGGCGGTCGAAGTTGAGGGGGCCGTTGTAGTGAGCACCCAAGTAGCAGTCGCCTTCTGTGGCTTAACAGGACGGTTTTCTTCCTGTCGGACCTTCAGCTTCTTCTGCCGGCAGGGATAGTCTTGATCAACCACCGACTCTCGGACTTGTTGCCAGATTTTGTAAACTTTGGAAGACAGTCGTTGAGGGGACTGCTCCGGATTTATTTCTGTGACAGTCTCCACTGGTGGCGGAGATCTTTTCAGTACGGCGGTAGGTGAGTTCCTGCGCACCTTATTTAGCAACTCAAAGCTGTTCCCGGTTGGAACAGCAGCATTAATTTCCACCGTTGGAGCTGGTGGAGTTAGCCCAGAGGGGGAGTTGCCCCCAGCCTTCCTTACTCGGCGCCAGTGGCGACGTCGAGCGTGTCGAGCTGTTGGGGTTGGTTCGGCGATGGGGATGGCTTTGTCTTTCCCCCTGTCCAGATGAGGCGCCGCTGGTGCCAGCCTCTTGAAGACTAACATCTTTTGAGTAGCAGTATCTAATATGTCAAAAACAGACCTTTGAGCAGGAACGGGAGCCGGAATAGTCAGTCTTGTAAAGACCGACATTTTGGCAGGAGAAGTCGCCTTGACGATTTCAGGAGCAGGGATGGCTATCTTCCTTGGGATGTCCACTTCAGGTGTCATGGGCTTCTTGGCAGGCACATCGGAGTTTTGGCCCAGTCAAGCGAAGACCGAGGAGCTGGAGCTGGACGACCCGTTGAGAGGGGCCGCAGTAGTAGCAAGCCGATCAAAGACCGACTTCTTGGGGGCTTCCGGCGTTGGCACGGGAGTGGTGAAGCTTGTTGGTGGGAGCATGGTCCCGAAAAACAATCCAGTAGTAGCCTGGGTGACCTGTTCCACCGGCATCGTGAATAGGGAAGCCGCCTGGGGCCCGTAAGGTATGCCTCCAGTTGAGGCAGAACTTGGGTTGCAGTTGCATTTGGAACACTTCGAGCAGGTGAACGTCATTGATCCTTTGCTTTCTGCACTAAGCAAAACGCCAAATCTTAGTATCTCGAAACCCAAGGGCAACCATTAGCAAACCGCGTTTCCTTCGCGAACACGACACACGAAGTGTGGAGTGGAAAGAGGAAAAGGTCCCACCGGGTGTGCCAGAATCTGTTCCTCTCCGAAAAACGCGGCGGAGACTCGGCGGACGTCTTGCCAGAATTTTGGGGCAGATGCTAATTGGTGCTATCCGTCCACCTCTCTGAAGATGCCAAGTTGATTTATGGCACCATGTATCGAAGGTTTAAACGGATGCGGCCGATATTGCAGACTTCGTCAGATTCCCCCTCGTTGGAGGGGTTTTTGATTGTGGGGACGCTTTTCCCTGCAGGCGCAAGCCCCTGCAGTTAATTACGCTACCGCATCGCGGTAACAACTTTCTCCTTCTCCAGATGGTCACTTCGTGTCATGGGTGTTTGTTTTGTGTTTGGTTGCCCGTGGATTGTATACGGAGACTAAGTAATGTTGTCGCCCGTAGGGCGTGGATTAGTCCAAATCCGTATTTTCTTAGATTTGGGTTTGGGGGTTGGTTTAAGGATACGTTAGTCTCATTTGAGGCTAAGATCAATTTAAACGTTTGTTAAGGATACGTTAGTCTAATTTTAGATTAAGATCAACTTAACGGGATCGTTTAGATCCAACAAAAGAGTATTTGGACTCTATTGTTTAGTTTAGGGACTCTGCGGTCGATTATCAGTTTAAGGACATGGTGGTCCATTGTTAGTTTAGGGATATCTCGGTCCACAGCTTGTTTAAAGACGTCACGGTGGAGGTTAAGGACATCATAGTCCATGGGTTTAAGGACCCCACTGTCAAATGTTAGTTTTAAGACATCATGGTCGAGCTTAAGGACATCATAGTCCATGAGTTTAAGGACCCCACAGTCCGTTGTTAGTTTTAAGACATCACGGTCGAGGTTAAGGACATCATAGTCCATGAGTTTAAGGACCCCACAGTCCGTTGTAATGTGTGGTTGTCGGGACCCGTCACCTCTCTGACGATGTTGAAGGATTACAACGACAGATATCAAAGGAGTAAAGATATGTACTCTCGAACCGATGTGAATTGGTTGAAAGAGCATATATGCTCAGTTCAATATAAGTTAAGGACTTATGGCCAGAATTGGGCTAAGTCCAATTAAAAATATTTAACATTTTTAGTTGCTCTGGCTATTAAGCCTTTATTTGGGCTCAGCCCTTTTTAATAATGCTAGGCATTGAGCTCTGACATTTTTGTCTTGTATTGAATGCATAGCATTCATCAGAAACAAAGCTTGTTCTGACAGTGCGCCACATGGCGCGCCGGCGCTTTGCGCCAGTCAAATAGCGCATTGCTCTTCTGTCAGGTAGCGTACATGAAGAGGACACGTGTCGCGCTTAGCGCTAAGCGCTAGTTCATTAGCGCATTGCACTTTTAATTTATGAGCGCTTTGCGCTTGTCTATTGGCGCGCCAGTGAGTGACATGTGGCGCACTTGGCGCTGAGCGCCAGCTCATGAGCGCAGTGCGCTGTTTTAAAAGCGCAAAGCGCAAGTGGTGTCTATGGTTGACACGTGACATGTTTTGGCGCTAAGCGCCGATCCATGGAGCGCAAGAGAGCAGTTCATGAGTGCAAGGCACTTTCTAATAGCGCAAAACGCATTTTGATCAAATTTAAGATCAAAGAACAAATTTATGTTCCTCTTAAAGGAGGCTTTGCCACAAGATTCAAGAACAAAAGTTCTTGTTTTATAAAAGGGCTTTTCCTTTATAGATCAAAGATCTATGAATGAAGTAAAATACTTCTTTTAGTTTTATCTTTTTATGATTAGATCTTTTGAACGTTTCTTTTTATCAAAGACCTTGGTCTTTTTTCAGATCTATGATCTTTTTACGAGATGGTTTCATCTCTGTTGTTCAAGAACATAGTTCTTTACCTTGAATATGAAGAAATGACCTTCTTTTTCCTAAGAGCTTGCTCTTCTTTCTCAAAGTTTGTAGAGGGTTTTTCTCTCTCTTTTCTGTCTATTAGACTTGAAGTCTAGGGGCCTTTATATAGGGCCAATCGATTTGTTGAATCAGTTTAAGAAATCTTTCTCTGTTTGATTTGGGAATATTCCCCACCGTTGGATATTTGATCCTAAGTCTTCTGTTTTACAGAAGATAATCTTCTTGTTTTAATAAGATTGGAAAACTCTTTCCATAACAGAATTTTAGTTCTGATTAATTAATAATTTATTATTAGTAGACCTTTTGATCTAATCGGTGGGGAATGTTTAATTCCAGCGCTGGCGCACCTACGTTTGATACGTGGCGTGCAGCGCAGAGCGCAGCGCAACTGCGCTAGCGCACCCATGTTTGACACGTAGCACGCAGCGCAGCGCAACTGCACTAACACGTGGCACGCAGCGCAGAGCGCAGCGCAACTGCGCTAGCACACCTGTGTTTGACACGTGGCGCGCAGCGCAGAGCGCTGGATCTGAAGCGTTGCTTCAACTTTTATATTTAGAATTTTAACACAGAGCTTTGCTCTGATTGGGGTGCGCTGCCTAGGGTGTAGCGCTCCTGGCGCTGGCGCGTCTGCTTTTGACACGTGGCACGCAGCACAGAGCGCAGCGCAACTGCGCTAGCGCACCTGTGTTTGATACGTGGCGCGTAGCGCAGAGCGCAGAGCGCTTGATCTGAAGCGTTGCTTCAACTTTTAAATTTCAAATTTTAAAACAGAGTTTTGCTCTGATTAGGGATGCGCTGCCTAGGGCGCAGCACTCCTGGCGCTGGCGCGTCTGCTTTTGACACGTGGCGCGCAGCGCGCAGAATCTGAAGCGTTGCTTCAATTTTTGAATTTTGAAATTCAAAACAGAGCTTTACTCTGATTGGGGGAAACAGATGGTAGTCTGGATTTTCAACACGCTTGGTATTGTCGTTGACGTCGGCGATAGTCCTCATAGGATGGAATTTAGATCCGTCAATGCGACTAAGAAGATCGTTACCAATTGGTCGATTGGATTTAGGATCTCCACACAGTGAAATTTGTGTGGGAAAGTTTTGTTGGAGAAGGGAATTTGGTGATGATGAGAATTGAGTTTTGAGAGAAAGCCGTAGATAAAAAATTGATCTTTTAATCGTAATGCTCTGATACCATATAAGAATCTTGAAGAAGATGGAGTTTAGGGTTTTGAACTTGGTTGTTTGTATTGAATATCAATTGTGTTTTTATATTACACTTTACATGATAAAGAATAGATTAAAAATAAAATCTTCCCTAAACAATAATATCACAAGATTATAGAAAGATTTTTATGATTGAATGCCGCATCAGCCAGTTTATGAAGGGCAGACGTCTGATGAGTAGTTTGGCAGACGTCTGCATCTAATATGGCGTTTCTAGAATTTGATTGCCAGTCGTCTGTGACTCCTTGAGCAGAAGTCTATCTTCTCTTTATAGTTTTGCCAGACGCCTGAACGAAATTCTTCAGACGTCTGTTGTTGTTTTCTTTTCTTTTCGATAATAGGTGAGACAGCTGAAAAGACCGTTATAGAAGGCCTGATCAGTCGAAAATATTGCATTTTTAACACGTCAATTTCCCTACCATTTGCACTCATCTAGAGGTGTTCGGTATTAATATAGCACATATTAGCAAAACATACATAAAATACCAAATAACTTGTGTTGTATACTAAAACCAGCATTTTTGAGGGAAATTGAGTGCTTATCATTGCATCGCATAATCTTTGTATAGCGCAACACTTGTCTCGAAAATCTGTGCAGGAAATTCTAGGTAAAAGAGACGAATCTGTCAAAAGTGCTGATAAAAATACGCCAAGTCCAAAACTTGTGATCTGGTAGTGATATAGAAAGAGATATGAGATTCCACACATCAGAAAGATGCCACAAAGTCAGCCCAAATGTACCCCAGAATTTCCATGCAATGAAGCCTTCAAAGGGCCGCGGATCCGCGGCCAGAAGGGCATTCCCGCGGCGGATCCTCGACCGCGTCATCATGACGTCTGCATTTGACTTCTCCAGAATTCTCTATTCAAGGTCCAAACTCATTTCAGCCACTCCAATTTCCAGATCTCTAGAAGTTTCTGTCAGAACAGCAAGGCTTATGGTTCAAGCTAAACATCTTCAAGCTTCCAAAGCAAGTTACTTAACTACCTAAGCCTAGAAACTTCTCCCTAACCTCCAAGCTTATGAAGGAAGCTAACCCTAACTAACTACCTCTAGAACCTTCTACCTAACTACCAAGCTTACAAGGGAAGCTAAACTAAACCTAGCTTCTAAAGGAAGCTAATCCTAATCAAGGTTATAAAAGAGACCCTAAGGCTTCACTTCTAAGGTTGTTCTCCAATTCCCAACACAAGTTGAGTGACACAACTTGTGCATTCAAACCTAACCCTAATCCAATCACCAAAGCTAAATTCAAGATCCCCGAGTACAATTCAATCAAGAAGCCTTCAACCTTTTAGGAGCGAAGCCGATCTTCATCCGAGCAAGTGATCCAAGACGATCCGCGACTCACGAAGACGAGCAAAGCCAAATCGACGATCGAGTTCTTTCCTCATTGTAGATCTTGAGAGAATTGTAGCAAAATTGTTGATAAATAAAAGGTGAAATTCTTTAGCTTGCTTTCTTTACATTCTTGCATCATGATTAGATCTCGATTCTTGATTGTGTTCTTTGATATAATGCTTGAGTAAGAACTCCGCTTGTGTAGGAGTCGAGAGAATCAATAGATGATGATATTACAAATCTTGAAACGATTCTTAATTCCTATAAGTTTTGTAAACTCTTGTAAATTGAAACATCGACAACCTAGTTTCGAGCGATGCTTTCTTGAATGTTTTCGCTCTTAATTAGCGATCCACGATCGACGCTTGAATTTACTAGAGGCTAGCTTTTTGAATGAGATTCATCGAAAGGACAAAGGATGAGATGAAGAAACCCTAGTTCCTTCAAGAGATCCTTAAATCTCGATTGATCGTCATCGATCTAGTATCAAATCATTAATGGATAAGAAAACGTAATCACTAGTTTTCATCACGTCTATAGATTCAATCGATTCCTACGAGCCTCACTTCGATTCTTAAAACCTAATTCGATTGGATATCATCAATTCTTGATTCTTGATTTTTAATGTTTTCTTGTTATTAGATTTAGTTCTTTACAATTCTTGAAATTCACTTTTAAATCTTGAATTGAATTGTTTTTTCTTTTCTCTTTAATTTTTGACTCATCTAATTCAATTACAAGCAAATCTCACTTTCCCTGTGGACGATCCGCACTCGCTAACGCGCTACAATCGACACCGTTATTGATTGCGGTCAAAAAAAAATTTTGGTTGTGATTTCTATACATTTTCTACCTACACACCGAGATTTTATTCAATCAAATGGTGCCGTTGCCGGGGATAGTGTGCTAATTTGTTCGTTTTTGAAATTTGAGTTGAAAATTTTATTCCAACAGAATTTTTTGATCAAAATTCGCGCAAACACTAAACGATTTGTTGTGATTTGTTGCGAGGAAATCTGGAATCTGTGGAGCAAGAAAAAAAAATTTCAGTGCATTCCAGAGAGTTGAGTAAGTGATCAGGAGCGGTCTGTGAAAATTTTGTGCAGCAAACTTACCACAAGACCGTGTTTCCGTGGCCATAGGGCGTTTCCCGCGGCGTTTCCGCGGCGTGTGTAGCTGTTCATTGTTCCAAATTTTTCAGGTGAAATTCTTACTTTCTTATCTTCTCCTTCATCTGCTCCAATAACAATTTTCTGCAGGTTTCTTTGCAAAAATTCCCAGCGCCGCAAAAAGCAAAAATTGTGCGTGTTTGATCTTGGTTGTTTGCATTTTTAATATGGGAATTAAGGGGCAAAGACCAAATTCAGATTAGGTAGGGAGTTCATTACCCTTCCTAACCCCCGAAAATCGCAAAACTGCATCCGCATTACCCTCATTAACTAAAAAATATCTAGACATGACTCTAAGGACCGTCGCGCTCACTTAGGACAGGAGAAGGTCGTGGGTAATCTATTGCTTATCCGCGTTTCTTTTGTGGTGTCTAAGGCAAGTGTGTCTAAGGCAAGTGGTTACTTAATTAGGCCCACTACTTACGTAGTGGAGAACCTCCCACTTACCTGGCACTTACCTGGCTACAGGAGGGACAAAGAGGTAGCAGACGATCTATCATGCGATTTGTCTTCTGGCAGTTAGGAGCGGTCTAGAGACTTGACCTAGGTGACCACTAGACTTAGGGTTGTGTATGCATTTGTTGTGATTTGCATCATTTTTTTCAAAAATCCGTATCTTTTTCAAAACAAACACCAATCATCATTTTCCTTAATTATCTTAACGCTGCCATTTGTGCTAAACCCTTTAGTGCAAGCTCGGCTGGACACGGGATTCTAGTGCCCGTCTTTTCCGCGTTCCCTCTATCGACTCCGAAGTCGGTAATTCTACATTTACTTTTTCTTTACCCACCACCATACCCACATCGATGGACGCTTCTCCATCGAACTTCTTTACCACTACTCTGCCGCCGTTCGCAGGTGCGCAGAATCTACACCGCATCTCTCTCCAGGAGAGATGTTACCCTATGCGAGGTCCTCTTTCGACCTGTCTCACCATTCCACCAGCCAACGGGGATAATTTTGAAATAAAACCCCAATACATCAATCTTCTACCGAAATATCACGGTCTCGAGTCTGCAGACGCATATGTCTTTATTACCAAATTTGAAAATGTATGCGCAATGATGGGTACTTCACAGCTTTCTGTGGATGCTATACGTCTTCGTCTTCTCCCATTCACCTTGTGCGATATAGCCAAGAAGTGGCTTTATAATACAACCGCACATTCCATTTCAAACTGGGAAAAATTCGTAAAAGCATTCCTAAAGAAATTCTACCCAAATCATAAGACGGCTCGAGTCCGTAGCGAAATAAATCAATTCACCCAGCTTCCAAATGAAACATTCTCGAAGTGTTTTGAACGCTTCAAGGATCTGTTAGTTCAATGTCCACATCACGGAATTCCTAGATGGGATCTGTGCAGAATCATATATGAGGGCATTAATCCTACCACAAAACAGACCCTTGAATCCATGTGTCAAGGCACTTTCATGACCAAAGATGACGGGGAAGCTTGGAAATTCTTAGAAGATTTGGCTGAAAAATCTTTACAGTGGGAGGGTGTGAGTCAATCGTCTAGAGGGGGCAATAACCAATCTGATGTTTCCATATGAGTTAGAGCTGAAATGTCGGCAATGCAAAAGAAACTCGAGACTATGGAAAATAAATTTTTAGCCGCCGCCCTAAATCAAATGTCACTCTCCAAAACTGTATGTGGATGCTGTTCTGATCCTTCTCATTTGACGGAAGAATGTCCATTGAATTCTCCGTTTCAAGGTCATGAGCATATCAATTCTGCTTTCCAACAACGACCTAGAAATGATCCATTTTCTTCCACATATAATCAGAGTTGGAGGAATCACCTTAATTTTGCTTGGAACCAATCATAAAATCAAAACACGGTTCCAACCCAGAACAATTTCCAAAGGGCTCTTCCACCACAACATCAACCACTTCAATTGAGTCAGCACCCCTTCTAAGCACAAAATTTCCAAAATCCGGCCAACACTTTTGCACCACATGAAAATTCTTTGCAATTGACTGGTACAGATAATACCTCTGCACTAACACAAACCATGGATACTTTCATGAAACAATCCATCCAAGGGACGGAAAAAATGCAATCTTCTTTCGATAATGTGATGAAGATCATTGTCTCTCAAAATGAAAATATTAAATCGATGGAAGAACAAATTGCACGATTAAAAGCCGAAATGAGTGCAAGAGAAAAAGGGAAACTTCCAGCTCAACCTTTGCCCAATCCTGGCTATTCACATCATGTGAATGCAATCTCCACATTGAGATCTGGAAGAGTGCTTAACAATCATGTTGGTGAGGAGATTGATAATAATGAAAAATCAATCGATGATACCCCGGCTGAGACTTTTCCTTCCACTTCTTCTTCTAATTCTGACCCTAGTTCGTCTACCCCACTATTTTCTTCCGAGCCTATTCTCCGTTTTCCCCAAGGCTCGACACCTCAGCCCACACAGAAAACGATCCCCACTCCTATTCTTAGATCGTTCCCACCCACACGATCTTCTCCAATGTTGGACCCCGACCTCATTGCTCAAGCTCCTTATTCGAATCGGTTAAGGGGAAACAGACCAAGTCCACAAATGGAGAAGATCACTGAAATCCTGAAACAGGTTAACATCAACATCCCTCTTCCAGATGCAACACAAAAAGTCCCCGCTTATGCGAAAACTCTTAAGGACTTGTGCACTAGAAAGAGGACGACTCAAGTGCCCAAGAATATATTCATGGCAAAAACTGTAGACACGGCCTTTCCCCAATAATTACCGAGGAAACGTGAGGATCCTGGCTATCCTACTATTTCCATTTCTATCGGGGAAAAACACATTAACCGTGCTCTACTCAACCTTGGCGCTAGTGTTAACCTGCTTCCTTTCTCGGTTTACGAGCAGTTAGGGATCAGAGATTTGAAACCAGACCACTGCACTCTCCAGATGGCTGACCGATCAAGCACCAAACCTAGAGGTGAACTGGAGGATGTGTTAATAAAAATCGGGGAATTTGTATTCCCTGTGGACTTTATCGTACTTGATACACAGCCTATAGCGAACCCACAGAACCAAATTCCAGTGATTCTTGGTCGTCCCTTTTTGGCCACTTCCAATGCTATAATCAACTGTCGTAATGGTTCTATGACCCTATCCTTCGGGAATAGGTCAATAGAGCTGAACATTTACAAGTTGGGAAGTGTACCCTCTGAACCTACTGCTCAGGTCTTTTCTGTCGACTTAATGGACGTCGACAGCGGCGAATTTGACGATCCTCATGATACTGATCTAGACTCTTTTCATATGTTGTTGTTTGATCCAACTATGTATCATACACATACGGACTCTTCCACCGAGCTGTCCGGGTCAACAACTAACACTGATTATGAACCGTTTTTGGAGTCTGAAGATCACCCCACACTTTATGATGACATTATTCTTCGGGGTATTGATGAGACTTTTGAGGAAATCTTCGCTGATGAACTCGCATTTTTAGCAAACACGGGTGTTGAGATGAGTCATCTCCCAAACAATGAAATTGAACCTCTACCCCTACTTCTGAACCGTAAAAAGAATGCGAGTAATCCATCGCATAAACTGAGTCGTCTCTCCAAAACGAGACGCAAACACATTCTATTCCACCACTTACTTTTTCCCCACTTCTTTCTGGCTCCATTCAACTTGTTCTTCCACCAACCTGAGCACTACATTGATAAAATTTTCGAATGGTTGGTGTTGACCTTCGGTCTTTGCAAAGTTTGGTATCGACCAATAATTTTTGACCCCCTCATGTGATTTTCAAAGATTAACATTGCTTAACTCAAGTTTGGGGGGGTATATTTTCTGGCTCTTAAAAATAAAATTTTCACACAAAATGGTGAGCCAAAGAATAAGTTTGGGGGAGGATTTCCACGATCATATATTTTGCCCCCGTTAATAAATGTCCTCCCAGGCTTACAGGTTTTTGATGATATAGCGGATGGCAACAGTGAGGACACTGTTGAAAACAAGTTTGGGGGAGGTTTGTGCTTATTTTCGCATCATTTGCATCATATTTTGCATTAGCACAAAACATTTGAAAATCTATAAAAATTTAAAAAATTTCAAAAAAATAAAAAAAATTGTACATAAATAAGATAATAAAAGATAAGATAGTGAAAAATTACATCCAAAAGATTGGAAAAATTTAAGAAAACCTAGAAAATTAGAAGTTTTCTTAAACGAACTAGTAATAAGTAGTTATGAGCCGTTGTCCCAAGGGTTAGTAAGATGAAGGAAGTCACTAATCTGAGAATAAAAATAAATCTGAAAAATAGTTCCTATTCTGGAAGCCAAACATTTTGAACGTTGATACCCTGCTATTCGCACTTACACACGTCTTGAAGCTCGGGATAGTAGAGGATACCTTGAAATGCTCTTGTCTAAAAGCCAAAGTATGAAGGAAATAAAAAAAAATTAATAAAATATAAAATGGTGAAGGAAAAAAATGGACACTGGTTTTGTTATCGCCAAGGCAGCAATAAAAAATATAGCGAGGGTGCCTCTTCACCTAGTGCCTTAGACCAACTGGTCTGGGAGTCACTGCTAAGCCTTAGGTGGTGCAAGACGAGGAAAAATACCGTATAAGCAAGCACATGAGTAATCGGTCGGTTAGTACCTCAAGAAGTATTAACGGTCGCATGAAAATGTGTGAGCAATCTCATCTAAATATTCATTAATTAAAAAGTACTGAGGCAGATGGACAAGAGTATGATAGCTTGAATTGAATTCTCTGAGTGTAGGGATGTCTTTTACACACACGTAGGGTTATATGATCGATGTTTGGAAGAAAGTTAGGAATGAAGAATAAAGACGATGTTTTATTAAGGGATGATGTGATTTCTAACATTTTTTCATGACTATTAAGATAGGGCTCATGACAACCGAAAATCTAGCATAGTTGGAAACTCTGATTTTCAAAGTCTTTCTTTTACAATTCTTATCTTTATATGTAACTTTCACGGTCTTCCTTTTATTATTGGATTTTGTGGGTGCAATCCGCTGAAAACCCTCAGGAGACAACACTCCTCCTACTAGGGACACCTAGAGGTTTAAAGGCTTGTTGCACGTGCTCAGTGCAATCGTGTTGCCTACGAAAGTGTGCTAGTTAGTTTTTCTTTTTCTTTATTTTCTCCTTCTCTTTTTAATAAAACAGTTCGCTCGAGACAATCGAAAATAAGTCTGGGGGAATTTGATCAGTCGAAAATATTGCATTTTTAACACGTCAATTTCCCTACCATTTGCACTCATCTAGAGGTGATCGGTATTAATATAGCACATATTAGCTAAACATCCGTAAAATACCAAATAACTTGTGTTGTATACTAAAACCGGCATTTTTGAGGGAAATTGAGTGTTTATCATTACATCGCATAATCTTTGTATAGCCCAACATTTGTCTCAAGAATCTGTGTAGGAAATTCCAGGTAAAATAGCAGAATCTGTCAAAAGTGCTGATAAAAATACGCCAAGTCCAAGACTTGTGATCTGGTAGTGATATAGAAAGAGATATGAGATTCCACACATTAGAAAGATGCCACAAAGTCAGCCCAAATGTACCCCAGAATTTCCATGCAATGAAACCTTCAAAAGGCCGTAGATCCGCGGCCAGAAGGGCATTCCCGCGACAGATCCGCGGCCGCGTCATCATGACATCAGCAGTTGACTTCTCCAGAATTCTCTATTCAAGGTCCAAACTCATTTCAGCAACTCCAATTTCCAGAGATCTCTAGAAGTTTCTGTCAGAACAGCAAGGCTTATGGTTCAAGCTAAATATCTTCAAGCTTCCAAAGCAAGCTACTTAACTACCTAAGCCTAGAAGCTTCTCCCTAACCTCCAAGCTTATGAAGGAAGCTAACTCTAACTAACTACATCTAGAACCTTCTACATAACTACCAATCTTACAAGGGAAGCTAAACTAAACCTAGTTTCTAAAGGAAGCTAATCCAAATCAAGGCAATAAAAGGGACCCTAAGGCTTCACTTCTAAGGTTTTTCTCCAATTCCCAACACAAGTTGAGTGACACAACTTGTGCATTCAAACCCTAACCCTAATCCAATCACCAAAGCTAAATTCAAGATCCCCGAGTACAATTCAAGCAAGAAGCCTTCAACCTTTTAGGAGCGAAGCCGATCTTCATCCGAGCAAGTGATCCAAGACGATCCGCGACTCACGAAGACGAGCGAAGCCAAATCGACGATCGAGTTCTTTCCTCATTGTAGATCTTCAGAGAATTGTAACAAAATTGTTGATAAATAAAAGGTGAAATTCTTTAGCTTGCTTTCTTTACATTCTTGTATCATGATTAGATCTCGATTCTTGATTGTGTTCTTTGATATGATACTTGAGTAAAAACTCCGCTCGTGTAGGAGTCGAGAGAATCAATAGATGATAATGTTACAAATATTGAAACGATTTTTAATTTCTATAAGTTTTGTAAACTCTTGTAAATTGAAATATCGACAACCTAGTTTCGAGCAATACTTTCTTGATTGTTTTCGCTCTTAATTAGCGATCCACGATCGATGCTTGAATTTACTAGAGGCTAGCTTTTTGAATGAGATTCATCGAAAGGACAAAGGATGAGATGAAGAAACCCTAGTTCCTTCAAGAGATCCTTAAACCTCGATTGATCGTCATCGATCTAGTATCAAATCATTAATGGATAAGAAAACGTAATCACTAGTTTTCATCACGTCTATAGATTCAATCGATTCCTACGAGCCTCACTTCGATTCTTGAAACCTAATTCGATTGGATATCATCAATTCTTGATTCTTGATTTTTAATGTTTTCTTGTTATTAGATTTAGTTCTTTACAATTCTTGAAATTCACTTTTAAATCTTGAATTCAATCGTCTTTTCTTTTCTTTTTAATTTTCGAATCATCTAATTCAATTACAAGCAAATCTCACTTTCCCTGTGGACGATCCGCACTCGCTAACGCGCTACAATCGACACCGTTATTGATTGCGGTCAAAAAATTTCTTTGGTTGTGATTTCTATACATTTTCTACCTACACACCGAGATTTCATTCAATCAAGGCCTAATCATCCAAATTAATGATTAAAATGTTATATAAGGCGGCTTATGCAAGACTTTCATTGTTGAGAAAACTTCCTCTGAGAGCTTATGAAAACTTCTTGAAAATGAAGAGATTGTCAAAATATGTGTCGACAACACCATTGAAAATGCAATTTTATTTGCTCCTATTTGTTTCAACAAAGTTGAATGCCAATGTACCAAGAAAGATGAAGTCTTTTACTGTCATAAAATGATTGCGATACAACCTAGGTCCACAAGAGTTGCCATAACATATGGGATAACAGAAAACCCACTACTACGAATAAAGGCTTGCCCCTACAGTTTTTCTGTATATAGATGCGTATGTATCCGTTCTATTGGTAATATATTACTAAAATAAATAAAAGGCAAGCCACTAATAGAAACAAAAACAAGCATGACTTTGGTTAGATCGGTTAACATGCAGTGGTTGCAAGTTTGATTCTCTCAATTTGCAATTTATTTTTTAATTTTTTTAAGAAATCTTTCTAGAAGACAATGAATTCCTTGTATTTGCAACTTTCTTTTTCCAAAAATCCTTTGCACTTTTGTAATGTAATGTAAAAATTCATTCTAGGTATAAAAGAATACTACCAACATAATGCAAATTGAGTTTAGATTTTTGCAATTACAATATGCTTTGTCAAGACAAAAGCAATTACCATATGCTAGTAAAAGCTAGCCATGAAAAAGATGTGAACATTGACTCGATATATTATATTTTGTGGTCATGATATAAATTAATTAACTAAATACACATATAAAAGAGTAACAATGTCTAAACCAAACCCAACACGCCTAATAGTCGTCATAGGAGTTAGCTGTGAGTATAGAAATATTTTGTCCTACGGGACTTACAATCCTAGTTCCGCCATTTCATATGATGGATAATTAAGAAGAAGATCATAAATATGGAAATCTTCACTCACAAAATATGTAAGATATTGAAGTATTTAGTAAGCAAGAGGTCATTAGATAAACCTTTAATGTGGTAGTATTTTGTAGGTTAGCAGAAAATATCTCAAATTTTATGTGGTCAAGTAAAATTTAGTGCTAATTTAAGAATCAGCTGAAGTTCGTTAGAACTATCTCATTGCAAACCACTTCAGAGCCTAGATGATTGTTCGTAAGCATGCATGTGGCAGTGTCGTAATCTTATTGATAGAGGTCCTTTTCGGGTCTCCGTCAGATATTGTCTTCCGTCGATCTCCCGGTGGATTTGGAAGGTGGTCTCCTATTACGTATGGGTCTCAATGGGTTTTAAGGAGATTGGTGATTTAAGGAGTTTCCGCCGAGTACCTGCAAAGAAGTCCCGGGGTGGTTTGGTACCACCGAGGACCCTCCGACGATCAAGTTAGTACTAGATCCGAGCAGAGTAACGGCTAAGTGGAATAAAATTGGCTTACTTGACCCCTCTGTGATGGGGGTTTATATAGTGGCGGCAGCACGCAGTAGCTGGCGCGAGAATCTCGCCGGCAGTTACGCTCCCGACGTCACGCCCGCGTAATAAGCGGATCTCCCGTTAATGGGGATCGTGATGGCATGGACCGTGGGATGTTGTCGACGGAGAATCCGCGCATGGCGAGATTTGCGGAGCGGCGGTTACGCCTGTGAGTGGTGGAGTTGGTCGGTCGGAGGGACCGAGGAAGATGGCCTCGGCGAGAGAGCTCGGGAACGAGCGGGAGGGTCGAGGCATCTTGGTTCTGTGGTAGCTCGGGGCGAGCTGAGAGGCCGAGGAGGCCAATTTGCAGGGGCTCTGAGGAGAGCCAGCTTGTGCTTGCAGGTCGGGTACAGGGGTGGCCTGGTCGGCCCCTGTGGGCCCTTTCTTCTGAGTTCTGGGACACGTCAGTTGCCACGTGTCGCGATCCTGGAGATCACCGATGTTGAGTATCATCATTAGCCCCCCACTCTTGTCCCGACCAGCTGGCAGGTCGGGTCAGGAGTGGACTGTCGGGCCGCCCGATGTGAGCTCTCTCTTAAGGCTTTATCGGGACGAGTTCCCGGGCCGTCAGTTGCCCTTTCTGCCAGCGAATCAGGGCGAGATCTTCTGCATTTAAGGAAGGTGCGCCGGTTCGAGCATTCTGCTACTGAAGCGACGGTCCACGTGTCCAGTGTCGGTTGGCCGACACGACGTATGCAGGCCTGCGGTGTCCGATGGGATGCGGCCTAGTGCGAGAATGACACGTGGAGCGATCGGAGCCGCTGGACGCGAGGAGTCGTTTCGGCGGGAGATGACGGGCACCGTTGGATGAGGCCACTTGCAGTAATAAACAGGGGTGGGGTCCACCCTTGGGCCCTTACTCCTTCATAGTTCCCTCTCTAAAGTCTTGGTTGCTCGGCGCTCGTCTCCTTTCTCCCGCTTTCGGCCCCTGAAGATTCCTTTCTCCAAGGTTAGATGTCTTCCTTTGTAGAGTCAGTAGATGATGTAGGAGTAGGTTCTAGGGTTCCTTTAGTTGCGTCCGAGCCCCCTCGGGGAGCCGAGGTTGGATCCTCTCCCCGGGATCGTGAGGCAGGGGCTGCCCCCAGGGAGGAGGCTGCAGATGCGGCCCCTGGCTCCTCGTGCTGGGTGAGGCATGAGAACGAGCTTGTCAATGCTCGGGCTCGTTTCTTCATTCCTCCGCGCTATACGCTCCGACTGGCCAAGGAGGGGGAGAGGGCGGATCAAGTACGGGGTAGGGAAATCGCCCTGTACTTACAATCTTTTTGGGGCGGAATGCGCCTGCCCTTCTCTCCCAAGATCGTCGCCGTGCTGAATTTTTTCGGTTTGGCCCCCGGCCAGTTAGTTCCGAACTCGTGGAGGATCCTCCTCGGGTTCTTGATCCGCCTGAAGTTACAGGCGGTTCCCTTCAGCCTTTCCCTTCTCGATTCTTCTCTCGTCTTCAAGAGTCACCCTGGTAGTCGAGCGGGCGACCCGAGATGGGTTTATCTCTCTTTCCGGAAGCGGCCGGGGGGCGCCGCTGGGACCGGGGTTGTGGCATAGCCCTCTTCTATTCATAATTAGAAAATGAAATTTTTCTTCGTCTCCCTTCCCGAGGGCGAGGACTGGACCGTGCCTACCAAGTGGTCGAGAGAGAAATGTTTGCTGAGGAACCAGTCCGATGACCCCTCCGCGGTGAGTGTGGCGTCGTAGGAGCCCATCCCCCGACCTGACGTGCTGCTGTCTGAGAGGGTCCTGAGCTGGGCTGGGCTTAGCCCCGTCGAGTTCGTCGGGAAGTTAGGCTTGCTTTCTTTGGCTTGTGTTTTGCTCGTGTCACTGATTCGCTGGGTATTTGTTTTGTGCAGGATCCATGGACTTTGACTCGCTAAAAAGCTCCATGCGCCAGCCGAGGAAGGCTACGAAGGCTGTGGGCGCCAGCTCTTCTCGCTCGAAGCCCGCCCCGGCACCTACTGCCCCGGCGGTGGTGCCCCGCGAGCACTCGGGAGCAGATCCCACCCCGGGCCCCACCAGAGTGTCAGGCCGGAAGCAGGCCCTGATTCTGGAGGACCCGGCCTCGGAGGAGGAGATCGGTTCTCCCTCGGAACCGCTCAAGAGGAGCTCCCGGGGACCTTCCCGGGGCCGGTCATCGCCGACCGTAGTGGAGAAAGGGGGCTTACGGTTTGCAGTGCCATCGGGGCTGTCCATTGCGGACAGCCTTCTGCATGAGATAGAAGCCTCGGCAGGGGGTAGAGTCCCCGGGAGGACCTTCAGGGCTCAGCTAGCGTCCATCGTCCAGGAGTCCGTGCAGGTAAGTTTTCTGGCCCATTTGCGAGATTCAATGCCTCTTTCATCTTTCTGATCTTTTCCTTGTCTCCCAGGTTCTCCAGCACGTAGCCCTCGCCCTGCGTATGGAAGCCGAGGTGGTAGCCCCGGCGCTGGAGGCTGCAGGTCGGCTCACCTCGCTGCAAGAGAGCTCCAGGCGGGAGATGGAGGCGATGACGGCAAGGGTCGCCGCCTTGGAAGGAGAGGTGGAGGTCGGGAAACGGAAGGTAGTCCGGCACCGCGAGGCCGCCGTGATTGCCGAGGTCAAGCTCGAGGATGCCCAGGTGCTCGCCGGCAACCTGAAGAGGACGGTGAAGACCCTCCGAAAGGAGCTGGGGGCGGCGGCCAAGTCGGCTGAATCGAGGGCGGTGGAGGGCTATAAGAAGTCGAGGGACTTCTATAAAGACTTGGCCGTGGCTACGACCCGCATGTGGCACGACGCCCTCGATGCCATTAAGGCCCGGATGCCGGAGTTTGCCGACGGAGATCTCCGGGCCGAGTTCCCCCTCGTGGACGCCGATGAGCAGGGGGAAGAGGTTCCTGGCGAGGAAGCCACCGAGGACCCCATGCGTCACATGGTGGAGGTCGAGGACCTCGAGGTCGTACCTGGCCCCGAGGTGTAGAGTCCCCTTCTTCCTCCTTTTATTTTGTTTTTTGAATTTTGTAAGGACGGGGAGCCCCAAAAAAATACCTTTTGTAAAGCTTTGTCTTTGCTAGTAATAAAATTTTTCTTTGGCTTCATCGAACCGTGCTCTACCATCTGTCTGTGAAGAACGCTCGTAGGATATTTCTTCTAGCACCGTTATGGTTTTACGTCAGGTTTTACCGCTTGTCTAGCAATCGCTCGTCGGGTTGGCTTCGACCACTCGCCGAAGAGCATGCCAAGCGCTGCCGAGGAGAGGAGGTATCCCCATGGGCCCTGAAGTCAAGGAGGGATTTCTTAGACCTGGATAGATCTGACGCCCCTCACTGGGGTCCCAGATCCTCTGCGGGTGACGGGCAGAGCGCTGTTCACCGCACTCGAGCCGAGCGTGAGGGGGCGTCTGCGCGGTGGCTCTATGGGGGTGCCATCTTTTGACCTTGGTCAACGCGAGCATTGCCCACTGGTCGGGGGTGACGGAGCAGGGTAGCCGCTCGGTTGCCTCTCGCGAGGGCTTTTCTGATCCCTGGCGTTGCGGCAAGGGAGCTACCCGCAAGGGACGACCGAGCAGGGCAGCTGCTCGGTTGCCTCTTGTGAGGGCTTCAGACCTTAGCGTTGGAGAGGCTATAAGAAGCCCACTAAGGATGACCGGGCAATGAAGCTGCGCGGTCTCCTCTTCGCAACGGCTTCGACCTCTGGCGTCGCGAGTAGGCAACTACCGGCCTGGGATGACCGAGCGGGGCAGCCACTTGGATGCCTCTTGCGAGGGCTTCGGTCCCTGGCGTCACGGGTAAGGAGCCAGCAGCCTGAGATGACCGAGCAGGGTAGCTGCTAGGTTGCCTCTTGTGAGGGCTTTGATCCTTCAAGACGGGGACCGAGCAGGGTTACTGCCCAATGCCTCTTGGCGAGGACTTTGATCCCTGTCGGTTTTGGTAGGAAGCTACCAGCCGGGGATAGCCGAGCAAGGACTCGACTGCCTCTGGGAGGACTTTGGTCCTTAGCGCGGGAGGGGCTGTGAAAGCCTACCAAGGACCCTTGGCCGGGCAGGGTTACTGCCCGGTGCCTCTTGGCGAGGGCTTTTGTCCTGAAGGATAGCCGAGCAAGGGAACCTCGGGCTCGACTGCCTCTGGGAGGGCATTTTGATCCCCGGCGTTGTGGCAGGGAAGCTGCCCACTGGGGATAGTCGAGCGAGGGATCCTCGGGCTCGACTGCCTCTGGGAGGGCTTTTTGATCCCCGGCGTTGTGGCAGGGAAGCTGCCCGCTGGGGATAGCCGAGCGAGGGATCCTCGGGCTCGACTGCCTCTGGGAGGGCTTTCTGATCCCTGGCGTTGTTGTGGGGAAGCCACCCTCCATGGGTGACCGAGCAGGGTAGCTGCTGGGTCGAATCTCGGTGAGGTGTAGCCCGACCGTCCAGCTGTAGGCATGGGGAATGTGAACGGTCGGGGCAACAGTGCGTAGCATGCACATTGAATGCGGGGGGAGGCGAAGCGCTAGGGGCGCGTCGCTTTGATTCCATAAGAGGGGGCTTGACGACCGCCGCATGGCAGCGACCTTCTGGGTGAAAGCGGGCGACTGTTGAGCTGTGCAGCGGGCTATATAAGGCTGAAGGAGTACTGGTCCTTCCATCCTTCATAAACAGGTCGTTGAAAATGCAAGACTTTCCGTTTATCATCCCCGACATCATCCACTTCGAAGACGTGTACCTTTACGACCAGTACTGCACCGAGGACATGGTGCAGCTGGTCTATGGGAGCATTGATGACCATTTCGGTCGGCTGCTCCCCCGACGCTCCCCCCTGCTGCAGCTGCTGATGTACTCCATCTGGAGGGCGTCGCCGGGGCTTTACAACCCCTTGTCCGAGCAGCTCTATGACGAGGCCGTGGGCAAGCTGCGGTCTCTGAGGCGCTTCGGCCTGATCTCCACGAACCGGTTGGCCCGCTCAGAGGCGCTCGTCCGCGAATGCTACGAGCTGAGGCTTAGTATTGACGCGCGCGGGGGGAACCGAGGGCAGAGGTTGGACCTCGCTTGGCCCCGGCTGGCGGAGATTTTTACCGAGTACCACGAGCAGTGCTCGCTACACCCCCTTCCCCCACTGTTGTAATTTCTTTTTCTTTTTGCGTGTATGGCTGAGGAACCCATAATACCTTTCGAATAAACAAGGTTTTTTTTTCTTTTTCGCACTGTTCCATTGATCTTTATTAAATTAACAATAGATCCTAGGAAGGGTTTACATTGCCCTAAAGAAAAGATACAGGCTAGTAGATGATCTTATAGGCTTGGCCCGAGCTCCCCGGAGGACTATGGGCCTCCGCGCTTGGCGCAGAGTGCGGGGCTCCCTGAGTTCCGTGTTGGTCATCTGCTGAAACGAACATGATCTGACCTATGGTCAGGTCAGCGGGAGGGCGATGCTGCTCCTGCTCGCGGTCGGCCTGCCGTTTGTCCCTCAAGTATGTGGCGAGGTGTCCCGATCGGATGAGCTCTTCGATGTAGTCCCTGAGTTGTTTGCAATCCTCCTTGGCGTGGCCCAATGTCCGGTGGAAAGCGCAGTAAGGACCCCGGGTTCGCTTCGCAGCCTGACACGGGATCGGAGGGAACTTGAAGAACCCCTAATTCTGGGCCTCCTCTAGCAATACTGCGAGGGAGACGTTGAGGGGGGTATACTCCTGGAACTTCGGGTGGTAGGGTTGCTGACGCTCCGGCCATTCTTCCCGAGCCCTCTTCTTCTGGGCGGATCGTTCTGCTCGGGGGAGGTTGGTGTTCACCTCGGATTCCAGCTGAATCTCGGGCTCGGTCCACGCCTTGATCTCGGCCATGGTCTTGGGTTGCGCTAGCGCGAAGGAGCATAACCACTCCTGATTGATGTGGAAGAATTGAGAGTGTTTGTAGTGTAACCGCAATCAGAACGGTGTCGCGTGTAGCTAGACCGAGGTGAGTACGGGTCATCCTCTGGGAAACGTGGAACCTTTTATTCTTACTTTAGATGTGTTGAAAAAGAGAGGGGGAATAAAGAATATTGAGGAATGGTTTCTAGATCTACGTTAAGCACTAATGCAAAATATAGATCTAGATTATTTATGGATGTAGTTAATATAAAAAGGGGCTTGTAGGGTTCGTTAGGATTTAGTAGTTATGGACGATTAATTAAAAATTACTCTTTCTATCCTTTAATAGATTTAAAACTAGAATGACAGTGATGCATGTAGATTAGGGTTTCTGGAGCGAAAAAGAATCCCACTCTTAACCCCTATCTCGACACGGAACTCCGTTCATATCTAGCCTTTACCAAAACAATCATTAATCTAATCTCTAATCGCGGTCGAGACTAACAATGAATTGTTAGCGCGCCCAATTAGGATGTTAATGATTGTCTTGATAAAGTTTATAAACTTTCTAGGACATAAAAAGAGTTTAGGTATTTTCATCATCCATTAACCTACCATAATCCTACGAACCCTAACAAGCGGAGAATTACTCGCGCATGTTGGGAGAAAAAGAGATGGGGAGAGAATGCATAATTAAACTACAAAGAAATAGAATAGGAAAAAGAGCTAGCTTTATTAATCAACAATATTCATTACACTTTGATTCCTTAGAAAATGATTACAAATACTAGTTTGCTTCTCGATCTCTTCTAAGGAGGTAGATGAACCATTGATGATCAGCCTGGATGCATGAGCCGTCTTGGACTTCGTGATCTCGTCGGCTTGATGATTTTTCCAAGAGGCTCTCGGTCTTTATTTATAGTCCCAAACCCAGAACCTTTGCTTCCAAATATGGAAGTTAACTGTAAAGATTCACCCTAGAAAATTGCATCCTCTAACTCCTCGATATTGCCGCGGATCCGCGGCCCAAGGAGGGTTATGGCCGCGGATCCGCGGCCATTTCATCTGGACCCTTGATCAAATTTTTGGGGCTTCGTGTGTGTGACATTTGGCGATCCTTGGAACTTTTGGAACTTGGAAATCTTCTCATAGTTGCTGCCAGACTTGATTTCTAAATTTAGGTTTCTTAATTAGGCAGGTTTGCTTTAACAACGTGATTTCCTTAATTTTAGACCTGAAAATTCTACACAACAACTCAAATAATATTTAGTAGAGTTAAGATTTGGTCAATGATATTATTTGCATACATTTTCCTACCAAATACTAATTATAATATATCAACACATGGAAAATGTTATTTTTACAGATAAGCCCTCATATGTATGATATATTATAATAAAGAACTTTTTTAATATGGAATTAGTAGGGAAAATGTAATAACAAATATGCAGTTTTATCAACTGAACAAATACCCCCAAACTTATCTTTGATCGTCCCGAGCAAACTAGTTTATTCAAGAGAAGGAGAAAAAGAAAGGAGAAAACTAAGCACACTTTCGTAGGCAAACACGATTGCACTGAGCACGTGCAACAAGCCGTTAAACCTCTAGGTGTCCCTAGTAGGAGTGTTGTCTCCTGAGGGTTTTCAGCGGATTACACCCACAAAATCCTAAAAAAGAGATGGTGAAATTTACATATAAAGATAAGAACCATAAAAGAAAGACTTTGAAAATAAGAGTTTCCAACTACACTAGCTTTTCAGTTGTTATGAGCCCTATCTTAATAGTCATGAAAAGATATTAGAAATCACACCATCCCTCAATAAAACATCCTCTTTATTCTTCATTCCTACCTTTCATCCAAACATCGATCATATACCCCTACGTGTGTGAATAGAACATCCCTACACTCGGAGAATTCAATTCAAGCTATCATACTCTTGTCCATCTAACTCAGTACTTTTTAATTTGATGAATATTTAGATTTGCTCACACATTTTCATGCGACCGTTAATACTTCTTGAGGTACTAACCGACCGATTACTTATGTGCTTGCTGATTAGGTGATATTATTTTCCTCGTCTTGCACCACCTAAGGCTTAGCAGTGACTCCCAAACCAGTTGGTCTAAGGCACTAGGTGATGAAGCACTCTCGCTATATTTTTTTATTGATGCCTTGGTGATAACAAAACCAGTGTTCATTTTTCTTTTCACTACTTTATATTTTATTCATTTTTTATTTCTTTCATACTTCGGCTTTTAGACAAGAGCATTTCAAGGTATTCTCTACTATCCCGAGTTTCAAGACGTGTGTAAGTGCATATAGTAGGGTATCAACATTCAAATGTTTGGCTTCCAGAATAGAAACTATTTTTCAAATTTATTTTTATCCTCAGATTAGTGACTTCCTTCATCTTACTAACCCTTGGGATAACAGCTCATAACTACTTATTACTAGTTCGTTTAAGAAAACTTCTAATTTTCTTGGTTTTCTTAAACTATTCCTATCTTTTGGATGTAATTTTTCACTTTCTACTCTTTTGTTATAAAAAATTTGAATGCCCAGTGTCAAAGATAATTCAGTGAATACAAACCTCCCCCCCAAACCTGTTTTCAGCAGTGTCCTCACTGATGTAGCCTTTTGAGAGCGTGGACCTGTATACTAGGGGAGAGATACAAGAGGTAAAATAATAGTTAAATGAAAACTACCCCCAAACTTGTTCTTTGTCACGCACGGATATTGAATTAAATCCATTTTTACTCACCTCCATTCTTAAAATGAGAAAATGTTACCAAAACATGGAGGTGAGGTGGAGGAAATTTAGTTTTGATAAAGCGGCTCCTGTAAAAACAGGAGCTCCTCCGCGGGGTCAGCAGAAAAATACGGTTTTAATCTATGCCCATTTACTTTAAAAATTGAACCGTTTTTCAAATTTTCAACTTCTACTGCCCGTGCAGGTGTAGATACCGCACCACAAAAGGTCCTTTCCAACGAGATTTATGCTTACCCGGATGAAGATGGAGACGGGAATCATAAAGAAGAACTTGTTGCCCCGATGTGAAGGTTTTTCTAAAAAGATTTTTATCGTGGAACACTTTAGTCCTGTTCTTTACTATCACCGCATTATCGTAAGCTTCATCGCGGAGTTCGCTTAGCTCATTCAATTGCAGCTTCCGATAGCTGCCTGCATGATCAAAATCAAAGTTAAGCTATTTAATAGCCCACATAGCTTTATGTTCGATCTCGACAGGAAGGTGGCATGCCTTCCCAAACACAAATCGGTATGGAGACATATCAATATCGGTCTTATAAGCGGTGCGGAATGCCCAAAGAGCATCCGTCAATTTGGTTGACCAATCCTTACGGTTCTTAGAAACCGTCTTCTCCAAGATTTGTTTGATCTGCCTATTTGAGATCTCAGCCTGCCCGCTTGTTTAGGGATGATAGGGTGTAGAAAGCTTGTGAGTGATTGAATATTTCCGCATCAAAGTCTCGAAAGACCGATTACAGAAATTTATCTCGTTGTCGCTAATTATAGCGCGAGGGTGTCCGAATCGCGAAAAGATATTTTCTTTAAGGAAATTAATGACAACTTTGTTGTCATTAGTGCGACACGGTATACCTTCCACCCACTTCGAGACATAATCAACCGCTAACAAGATATATAAATTCCCGAAGGAGTTGGGAAAAGGGCCCATAAAATCAATACCCCAAACATCGAATATTTCCACAACCAATATAGGTTGGAGCGACATCTCGTTTCTTCGTGAAATCCGACCCAAATGCTGACATCGCGGACAAGTTTTGCAATGTTCAAATGCATCTTTAAACAATGTTGGCCAATAAAATCCACATTGCAAAACTTTCTCCGCTGTTTTTCGAGGACCAAAATGACCGCCGCATGCCTGATCATGACAAAATGATAACACGCTCTTGAATTCATCGTTAGGGACACACCTGCGAATGATTTGATCGGAACAATACTTAAACAGATAAGGTTCATCCAAGTAAAAGTATTTTACTTAGGATAGAAATCGAAGTTTATCTTGTTTCGACCAATCGCTAGGAATAAGTCCCGTCGCAAGATAGTTCACGATATCCACGAACCAAGGTTCGTAGGATACAGTCAAGAGCTGTTCGTCAGGAAATGAGTCATTTATCGGCACGGTCAAAGTTGGCGAAGAAGTGATGCGTGAGAGATGGTCGGCTACAATGTTTTCACATCCACTCTTGTCTCGGATGACAAGATCAAATTCTTGTAACAATAGGATCCAACGTATTAGCTTGGCCTTTGCATCCTTCTTCGATAAAAGATGTCGTAGGGCGGAGTGATCTGTGTAAACCACAATTGGCGAGCCAATCAAGTAGGGCTTGAATTTCTCTAATGCAAATACAACTGCCAAGAGTTCTTTCTCGGTAGTTGTGTAATTTATTTGTGCATCATTCAAGGTCCTACTTGCATAGTAAATTACGTGTGGCATCTTATCAATGTGCTGTCCTAAGACAGGACCAATAACAAAATCTGATGCGTCACACATAAGCTCGAACGGGTGGTTCCAATCCAGAGATGATAGAACGGGGGCTGTAGTGAGCGATCCTTTAAGCGATTCAAAAGCAGCCTCACAATCTGAATCGAAGTGAAATGTAGTGTCCTTGGCCAATAGAAGGGTTAAGGGTCTAGCAATTTTGCTAAAGTCCTTAATAAATCTCCTATAAAATTCTGCATGGCCAAGGAAGGATCGTATATCTTTGACGCATTTGGGACGAGGGAGGTTATGAATGACATGTATTTTAGCTCTGTCAACCTCAATGCCTTTTCGTGAAATTATATGTCCAAGTACAATACCTTCTTGGACCATAAAATGGCATTTTTCCCAATTCAAAGTCAAGTTCTTATCCTTACAATGGGTAAGAACAGCGTCAAGATTACGAAGGCAATCCTCAATGGAGTCCCCAAAAATGGAGAAATCGTGCATAAAAATTTCTAGAAAATTCTCCACCATATCTGAGAATATCCCCATCATGCACCGCTGAAATGTAGCAGGAGCGTTGCATAACCCAAAGGGCATGCGTCTATAAGCAAAAGTACCGAAAGGACAAGTAAATGTGGTTTTATCTTGATCCTTTTCGGCGATGGGGACCTGGTTATAGCCAGAGTATCCGTCCAAGAAACAGTAGTATTCGTGTCCAGCTAATCGTTCTAACATCTGGTCAATGAAAGGTAGAGGGAAGTAATCTTTCCTCGTCGCGGCGTTGAGTTTCCTGTAATCAATACATACGCGCCACCCAGTTTGGGTGCGTGTTTGGATTAACTCATTAGCCTCATTAGTGATGACCGTGATGCCAGACTTTTTAGGGACCACATGAATTGGACTTACCCATTGGCTATCAGATATAGGGTAAATTATTCCACTATCAAGACACTTGACGATTTCTTTCTTTACCGCCTCCTTCATACCGGGATTTAACCGTCTTTGTGGGTCTCGGGTTGGTTTGTCTTCATCCATCGATGTATGTAATGTTCAACAATTAAGGGACTAATCCCTTTGATGTCGGCCATTGTCCAACCAAATGCTTGCCGATTCGATCTCAACACTGCTAAAAGTGCGTTCTCTTGCTCTAAGGCTAGAGAAGCGGATATAATCACCGGAAAAGTCTCATTCTCTCCTAAATATGCATATTTAAGATGAGAAGGTAGCGGTTTGAGATCAAGAATTGGCGGAGAGACAATAGAAGGTGGGGTAAGGGAATGATATTCGGACTCCCTAAAAGCTTCAAAACTTGCATAAGATATTGACTCGGAAAGTGCTGCTGACTTTTGCAACGAGTCAACTGGTTCAAACTCAAGGACGGACTCATTGAACATATCCTCACTATGAAGTGGTGCAAGATCAAACGATGTCTCATTAGTGTTGTCGAGATCATTAAAGCAAAGTTCCTCATCCATGCAGCTTTCGGGAGCTATCTCGTGGATGGAACAAACATCCAGCAAATGAGCAGAAGGTTCTAATGGCTGACTTCCTAGCTTGTAAATATTAAGCTCAATTGTCATTTTTCCGAAGGATAAGTTCATATAACCGTTACGACAATTAATTACAGCGCTAGAAGTTGCTAGGAAAGGTCGACCAAGTATCACCGGGATTTGATTGCGTGGATTTGCCACAGGTTGTGTATCTAAAACAATAAAGTCCACAGGAAATATGAATTCCCCAGCTTTAATTAACACATCCTCTAGTTCGCCCTGAGGTTTGGTGATCGATCGGTCTGCCATCTGAAGAGTACAATGGGCGGGTTTTAACTCCCCAATTCCTAACTGCTCGTATACTGAATAAGGAAGCAAGTTAACGCTAGCGCCAAGATCGAGTAAAGCACGATTAATATTTTTACCCCCAATAGAAATAGAGATTGTAGGACAGCCGGGGTCCTTATGTTTCTTTTGTATTTGTTGGGTAAAACCTGTGCTAACATTACTCGTCATGAAAACCTTCTTAGGCACTTGAGTTTTTCTCTTCCTAGTGCACAAGTCTTTAAGGATTCTTGCATAAGATGGGACTTGTTGAATAGAATCTAGGAGAGGAATATTCACGCTAACTTGCTTAAATATTTTCACAAACTTCTCCATTTGTGGGTTAGGTCGGTTGGCCCTTAATCTGTTTGGAAATGGAGCTTGATCAATAAGTTTTGGGTCCAACATTTGTGGAGAAGATTGTGAGGACGGATTCGATCCCAAAATTGGAGTGGGAATCGACTTAGATAGATCGGGCAAAGTGTTCGAGCCTTGGGGAAAACGGAGAATAGGCTCGGATGAAGGTGGGAGACTAGACGAATTAGGGGAAGAAGTAGAAGAAGAAGCTGGGGTATCATTGGTGTCACTAAGATCAAATTGCTCACCCACTCGGTTATTCAGCACTCTCCCCGATCTCAACGTAGTAACGGCATTCACATTATGATTTTGTGAATGGCCAGGATTCGATAGGGGTTGAAATGGGAGTTTCCCTTTTTCTCTCGCACTCATTGCGGCGTTCAACTGTGCAATTTGGTTTTCTATTGATTTAATACTCTCACCGTGGGAGGCAGAGTTTTTCTGTATGGTATCAATAGAAGATTTCATATCAGCCGACATTTGAATGGTATGTTTCATAATCATATCCAAAGTTTGTGCGAGTGAAGAGTTGTCAGTACCGGCCACTTGTGGTGTAGATGTGTTGGCCGGATTTTGAAAATTTTGTGACTGAAAGGGGAGCTGACTTTGTGGTTGTAGTTGCTGTGGAGGAGGTCTTTGATAATTGCTTTGTTGGTTTTGGTTCCAAGCAAAATTAGGATGATTCCTCCATCCTTGATTGTACGTGGAAGAATAAGGATCGTTTCTAGGTCGCTGCTGAAAAGCAGCATTAGTTTGAAACGATGCATTCATAGGACATTCTTCCGTTAAGTGTGAAGGATCTGAACAGCAACCACAGACGGTCTTGGGAAGCGTGACCTAATTTAGGGAGAATGATGAGAACTTGTTCTCAATAGCGTCGAGTTTCTTCTGTATCGCTGCCATTTCGGCTTTCACTGCGATGGAAATATCGAGCTGATGAATACTTCCCTTAGAAGAAGGTGGTCTTACGCTTTCCCACTGCAAAGTGTGTTCAGCAAGGTCTTCCAGATATTTCCAAGCTTCACCGTCGTCTTTAGACATGAAATTGCATTGACAATTTGTTTTAAGCATCTGCTTCGTCGCTGGATTAATGCCCTCATATATAATTCGGCATAAATCACATCTATTGATTCCATGATGAGGACATTGGACAAGCAGATCTTTGAAACGTTCAAAACACTTCCAAAATGGTTCATTAGGAAGCTGGGTGAACTGGTTGATCTCGCTCCTAACACGGGCGGTCTTATGGTTTGGGTAAAACTTCTTAAGAAATGCTATTACGAATTCATCCCAATTAGTGATAGAGTGTGTGGCAGTATTATAAAGCCATTTTTCTGCCAAGTCGCACAATGTGAATGGGAGAAGACGCAAGCGCATAGCATCCACAGTCAATTGTGAAGTACCCATCATTGCGCATACGTTTTCGAATTTGGTGATGAAAACGTACGCGTCTTCCGACTCAAGCCCGTAAAATTTGGGCAGCAGATTGATTTAGTAGGGTTTGATTTCGAAATTATCCCCGTTAGCTGGTGGAATAGATAGATAAGTGGAAAGAGGACCACGGATAGGATAGCATCTCTCTTGGAGAGAGATGCGCAGTGGATTCTGCGCACCTACGGGCGGTGGCAGCGTGGTGTTATAATCTTATGGAGTACCGTCCATCTCGGTCGTGGTGTGTGGTGGGGGAAAAGAAGATGAAGAAGTACCGACTTCGGAGTCGATAGCAGGAACGCGGACAAGACGGGCACTAGAATCCCGTGTCCAGCCGAGCATGCACTAAGCGGGTTTAGCGCAAGTGGCAGCGTGTGTGTGATTTAAAATTGGTTTGTTTTGTAAAAAATGGGACTCAAGACAAATCACTCTACAATTCACAAACAACCCTAGAACTAAGGTTACCTAGGTCCAGTCTCTAGACCGCTCCTAGACTTCCAAAAGACAAGCCGTAGGATCAATCCTCTACCACCTCTTTACTACTCTTGTGGCCAGGTAAGTGCCAGGTAAGTGGGAGATATCCGCTATACGAATCAGCGAAAATAGCGGGCCTAATTAAGTAAACCACATGCCTTAGACACACTTGTCTAGGCACCACAAAAGTAATGCGGATAAGCGATAGATTACCCACGACCTTGCTCTGTCCTTAATGAGCGCGACAGTCTTTAGAGTCTGTTTTAGATATTTTTTAAATTAATGTAGAATTGATGCAGATGCTCTGTTTGTGATTTGTGGGGCTTAGGAAGGGTGATGAAATCCCCACCTAATCTGGATTTGGTCTTTGCCCTTTAAAGTCCGTATTAAAATATGCAAAACAAAACCAATCATAAAACTTTTGCAAAAAGATTTTTGAGCGGCGCTATTTTGCAAAGAACCCTGCAGAAAATAGATTTTATTGGATTTCAGAGGAGAGAGAAAGAGGTTAGAATCTTACCAGAGAAATGTGGAAGCCTAGATCACCTAATGCGCCGTGCTTCGACCGCGAATGCACCTCCTTTGCCGCGGTTCCGCCGCAAGAGAGAGGGATCAGGTGGTGAAATTTTGCTCTGTGCCTCCTGTACTTCTCTGGATCTCTAAGAATGTCTCTGTCTCCTGTTTCCCCAAGTCTGTGACTCCAGATCTCCTTGCAAAAATTCACGCACAAATCGTTAAATATGCAATTTGCAGTTTTGTTTTAATTATGATATGGATCGTATAAGAATTCAACACAAATAATAAGAATAAAAAATTACGCACGTATCCCCGGCAACGGCGCCATTTGATTGATGTGGAAGAATTGAGAGTGTTTGTAGTGTAACCGCAATCAGAACGGTGTCCCGTGTAGCTAGACCGAGGTGAGTACGGGTCGTCCTCTGGGAAACGTGGAACCTTTTATTCTTACATTAAATGTATTTAAAAAGAGAGGGGGATAAAGAATATTGAGAAATGGTTTCTAGATCTACGTTAAGCACTAATGCAAAATATAGATCTAGATTATTTATGGATGTACTTAATATAAAAAGGGGCTTGTAGGGTTCGTTAGGATTTAGTAGTTATGGATGATTAATTAAAAATTACTCTTTCTATCCTTTAATAGATTTAAAACTAGAACGACAGTGATGCATGTAGATTAGGGTTTCTGGAGGGAAAAAGAATCCCACTCTTAACCCCTATCTCGACACGGAACTCCGTTCATATCTAGCCTTTACCAAAACAATCATTAATCTAATCTCTAATCGCGGTCGAGACTAACAATGAATTGTTAGCTCGCCCAATTAGGATATTAATGATTGTCTTGATAAAGTTTATAAACTTTATAAGACGTATAAAGAGTTTAGGTATTTTCATTATCCATTAACCTACCCTAATCCGACGAACCCTAACAAGCGGAGAATTACTCGCGCATGTTGGGAGAAAAAGAGATGGAGAGAGAATGCATAATTAAACTACAAAGAAATAGAATAGGAAAAAGAGCTACCTTTATTAATCAACAATATTCATTATACTTTGATTCCTTAGAAAATGATTACAAATACTAGTTTGCTTCTCGATCTCTTCTAAGGAGGTAGATGAACCGTTGATGATCAGCCTGGATGCATGAGCCGTCTTGGACTTCGTGATCTCGTCGGCTTGATGATTTTTCCAAGAGGCTCTCGGTCTTTATTTATAGTCCCAAAGCCAGAACTTTTGCTTCCAAATATGGAAGTTAGCTGTAAAGATTCACCCTAGAAAATTGCATCCTCTAACTCCTCAATATTGCCGCAGATCCGCGGACCAAGGGGGGTATGGCCACGGATCCGCGGCCATTTCATCTGGACCCTTGATCAAATTTTTGGGGCTTCGTGTGTGTAACATTTGGCGATCCTTGGAACCTTTGGAACTTGGAAATCTTCTCGTAGTTGCTGCCAGACTTGATTTCTAAGTTTTAGTTTCTTAATTAGGCAGGTTTGCTTTAACAACTTGATTTCCTTGATTTTGGACCTGAAAATTCTGCACAAAAACTCAAATAATATTTAGTAGAGTTAAGATTTGGTCAATGATATTATTTGCATACATTTTCCTACCAAATGCTAATTATAATATATCAACACATGGAAAATGTTATTTTTACAGATAAGCCCTCATATGTATGATATATTATAATAAAGACCTTTTTTAATATGGAATTAGTAGGAAAAATGTAATAACAAATGTGCAGTTTTATCAACTGAACAAATACCCCCAAACTTATCTTTGATCGTCCCGGGCAAACTACTTTATTCAAGAGAAAGAGAAAAAGAAAGGAGAAAACTAAGCACACTTTCGTAGGCAAACACGATTGCACTGAGCACGTGCAACAAGCCGTTAAACCTCTAGGTGTCCCTAATAGGAGTGTTGTCTCCTGAGGGTTTTCAGCGGATTACACCCACAAAATCCTAAAAAAGAGATGGTGAAATTTACATATAAAGATAAGAACCATAAAAGAAAGACTTTGAAAATAAGAGTTTCCAACTACACTAGCTTTTCAGTTGTTATGAGCCATATCTTAATAGTCATGAAAAGATATTAGAAATCACATCATCCCTCAATAAAACATCGTCTTTATTCTTCATTCCTACCTTTCATCCAAACATCGATCATATACCCCTACGTGTGTGAATAGAACATCCCTACACTCGGAGAATTCAATTCAAGCTATCATACTCTTGTCCATCTAACTCAGTACTTTTTAATTTGATGAATATTTAGATTTGCTCACACATTTTCATGCGACCGTTAATACTTCTTGAGGTACTAACCGACCGATTACTTATGTGCTTGCTGATTAGGTGATATTATTTTCCTCGTCTTGCACCACCTAAGGCTTAGCAGTGACTCCCAAACCAGTTGGTCTAAGGCACTAGGTGATGAAGCACCCTCGCTATATTTTTTTATTGATGCCCCCGTTGAGGGGGCTCGTCCGAGCCCCCGTTGAGGGTAAAGCGGCGGCTGGTGCTTGGATCTTCAAGGTGGTCGCTTGCCATGTGTGTGGAGATCGGAAAGCCAACTTTGTGTTTTGTGGAGTTAAGTTTCCCACAGACGGCGCCAACTGATGGAGGTCCTTTTCGGGTCTCCATCAGATGTTGTCTTCCGTCGATCTCCCGGTGGATTTGGAAGATGGTCTTCTGTTGCGTGTGGGTCTTAATGGGTTTTGAGGAGATTGGTGATTTGAGGAGTTTGCGCCGAGTATCTGCAAAGAAGTCCCGGGGTGGTTTGGTACCACCGAGGACCCTTCGACGATCAAGTTAGTACTAGATCCGAGCAGAGTAACGGCTAAGTGGAATAAAATTGGCTTACTTGACCCCTCTGTGATGGGGGTTTATATAGTGGCGACAGCATGCAGTAGCTGGCGCGAGAATCTCGCCGGCAGTTATGCTCCCGACGTCACGCCCGCGTAATAAGCGGATCGCCCGTTAATGGAGATCGTGATGGCATGGAACGTGGGATGTTGCCGGCGGAGAATCTGCGCATGGCGAGATTTGCGGAGCGGCGGCTACGCCTGTGAGTGGTGGAGTTGGTCGGTCGAAGGGACCGAGGAAGATGGCCTCGGCAGGAGAGCTCGGGAACGAGCGGGAGGGCCGAGGCATCTTGATCCTGTGGTAGCTCGGGTCGAGCTGAGAGGCCGAGGAGACCAATTTGCAGGGGCTCTGAGGAGAGCCAGCTTGTGCTTGCAGGTCGGGTACGGGGGTGGCCTGGTCGGCCCCTATGGGTCCTTTCTTCTGATTTCTGGGACACGTCACTTGCCACGTGTCGTGATCCTGGAGATCACCGATGTTGAGTATCATCACTTATGAAGATATGCATATAGCTACGAAGAGTGGATCCGTTAAGGGCGGGTTCACGTTTTTAAAATTCACGAACTTTTTTATATGACGTCTTTCCGACGATCCGTTCCGTTCAAGTTATACGTCTTTGATGGTGTATGGATAAAAAATCATATTGATCGAAAGTGTTTTACATATGCAAAATCAAGTTTTAAAATCTTGAAAACTGCACGGCTGAAATAAACTCATATTTTGCACATGCAAAATATCTTCGATCAACCATGTTGATCGAAAGTGTTTTGCACGTGCAAAACCAAGTTTTAAAATCTTGAAAACTGCACGGCTGAAATAAACTCATATTTTGCACCTGCAAAATATCTTCGATCAACCATGTTAATCGAAAGTGTTTTGCACGTGCAAAACCAAGTTTTAAAATCTTGAAAACTGCACGGATGAAATAAACTCATATTTTGCACATGCAAAATATCTTCGATCAACATGGTTTTTCATCCTTACACCAAATAAGACGTGTAGAACAAGTTGAACGGAACGGATCGTCGGAAAGACGTCACACGAAAAAGTTCGTGAACTTGAAAAAACGTGAACCCGGATCCGCACTCTGGCTACAGACCAATGTTTGCCACATGCATATTAGTGAATGGAGAAATCATTGTCATTGGGATTTGAGCTCATTTTGGACCACTTTAGAGAGACTGGGCATCATCATTCACTCTCATCTTACAAAAAGATGTTGGACAAACCCCATCGTGGATTCCTCCTCATTCTCATAACAAGAGGAAGGAAAGAGATTTTTTGTTTGTGTATATATAAAATGGGGTTTCAATCATTTGTTGTTTTTCCTGCATCTTCTTCAAATCTGAAATAATTGTATTTGACAAATTTATGAATTAATTTTAGTAGAATATGAGATAGGTTCAGTTACATGTTGGAAATGGGCTGATATGAAAGGACTTTAACGATATAATTTTTCAATTAAAAAGATCTATGAGTTGGATCGAGACCGTTATTTTCATTTTTTGGACAGGTTTGATTTTCTTGAGGGCTAGGAAAAGGATGAAATTACCTTTTCTCAGAATACTGCAATGGACGTAGATACTATAGTTGAGATGGATGGAAAAAGATAAAATGATGCGGAGAAATAAGATATTGTTGATGGTATCCTAGCCATAAGGGCATGATTCCCAATGGTTTGGGTCAATCGTGTGTAGGGCTAAATTTTGTACCAATTTGGGCTAGGGGATGTACCCTAATGTAATTTTCCTTCCGTGGAAGTGGAAGGGTTTGGTCCCCTATTTGTGTGTGTTTTGTCGTCCGTTTCGTTTTTCTTTCTTGTATTAATTTAGTTAAATCTTTTTTTAATGAGACACGGAGGTGTTAACCTATGTTTTGAGAAAAAAATTCAAAAATGGTTTTGCCTTCCTGGTTTAAGTTCTAGAGTTAATTGCCTTTATAGATATCCTTTCATCATCTTTCTTACATAACGAATTGATTTGCTGCAGAAAGAAATATTTTATATAAGAAATGTTGGGGTAAAACGTACACAATCCATTGAAGAAAAAGCATACACAGTCGGTAAAATGTAAACAATCCATCAACCTTTTAATGATCTGTACCGCTTATCCTGATAAACATATTCTAATCCATGTATGTGTAAAAATGTGATTTTGATGCTTCTTAGTTCTTACATTTGTGCCAAAAGGCGATAATAACCCTATGAAATATCCTTTTCTTTTGGACCGAAACCTGGGCTTTAGCGTATCGGTATTTTTAAGTTATTAAATCCGTATTTAATACATGGTAGATAAGAATCGAACCTGAGTTGCTCCGATACATTGTGAAATGTCTCTTCCACTGCAACAAAACTCCATAATTATGATGAGAGTTAAGATAATATATTTAATATTCTAACCGACACGGCATTTTTGCTAATCAAATCAATATTCAAGATATGTATCAAAATCACGAAAAAATTGTATATATATATATGCTTAGGTACATGGAAACCAAAATACTCCATGTGGACCATCCAAAGAAGTTGTGCAAAGTTGATATTTTGGGCAATATTAGGGGAGGACAATGATTTTGGTGCCCACATTTTCCTCCTATATTCGATTTTTTTCTCCTCTCAAGTCCTCTTGCATAATATTTTGGCCATATTATTTGGCCAATATTATGGGAGCAATTATGAGGATGCACTGCTGTATTGGAAAAAACTTCTATACAAGAGTTTGTATGGTACAAGACATCTGTAAGTCCTTAGATGACTTTTTTTAAATCTAAAGCCATCAAAGGACTTCCAGGTGGTTTGCACCATTCAAATCCATTCATACTAGTTTTTTCCGTCATATTCACCGAAACTCTTATTATACGAGCAAAATCGTAGAGATGCATTCATAAAATTACACAAACGCTTTACGTGCTCTCCTTTTATTTTTATAACAATTATAGTTTCTTATGATTTTATTTTCCTGAATATCATAAGATGCCAATATATTTAAATTGAGTCATATGCTTCTAGCACTGAAATTATTTCCTACGAAGAGTGGAGGAAAACAAATGGGCCCACTCGCATGTGGTGAGACTCGCCCTCCTTGTCCTTTTTTTTCATCAGGAGGATACATTCAAGTCATATATAAGTTGATTTTATTTTGGAGGTACCAGATTGGATCCATGTAGGATTCTTCTCTTCTAAATGGTAAAATCTGTTGTGAAAGTGTCTTGTTTATCGAGACTGCATAAGGTTGAGCCGACTCATACACCCAGAGAATAAAGATGATTCAAATCACTCTATGAGCTGTCTCAACAAGGGATGACCCGTCTCAACACAGGTTTGAGTCGTCTCATAGAGACAGAGAACTCAACATGTTTTGAGCCGGCTCAAGAAGAGTTTGAGCTGGCTCAATAAGTCCGTTGCAGTTTTGGTTGAGGAAATCGGTTTTTGAGTTTATCTCAGAAATAAGGTTTGGATGTCAGTTTTGTAATTAAGTGTATTCTTATTATATATCTGATTTGTAATTAATATAAATGGGAACCTAGGGTTAAAGCTAAAGTTAGGGTTGATCACAAAGTTAAAGGGAGATGAAACGACGGCTCTATAAGAGTTCAAGGCTTCATTAAGAAAAACTTGAGAGAGAAGAAGAAGATCAGGTTGGAGATCTATAAGAAGAGACTTTATTGTAACTCTTATAAGGGTTTTCTTTTTCTCTAAAAGTTCTAATAAAGTTATTCTTCCCGTTTTCCTGAATCGATTTCTTAGGTTATTTGATTTTGAATTATTTCTATTTGTTATTCGTCGAAAGGGATCTTTTAAGATCCACCAGGCTTCCGCGTGTGCAACAACAACTGGTATCAGAGTCTTATTCTTTAGTTTTGCGATTTAAGTTTACAGTAGTCGACGACGCTTGTGTCCATTCCCCATCTTCTTAAATTGTGATTCTGAAGATCTGGTTCATAAGAATCCAAGCGAAAGGTTTTTGCTTCAGAATTAAAAATGACGAATAACAAATTCAATAGCATCAAGTTCGAGATGGAACAATTCAATAGGAAAGGGAACTTCTCGATGTGACAGAGAAGGTTTAAGACACTTCTTATAAAAGAAGGTCTTTTTAAGCTTGTTGGCAGCAATAAACCTACCAACATGGCAGATGATGCATCGCAAGACATGGATCAGAAGACACAATCCACAATAGAGTTTTCTATGACGGAAAACATGATTTACAACGTCGTGTCAGAAACTTCTGCGGCAAGTTTATGGTTGATGCAAGAGAGCTTATATATGACAAAATCTTTTCCTCACAAGTTTTACTTAAAGAATCAACTCTACGGTCTACGCATGAAAGAAAGTACTTTAATTCACGATCATTTAAATAGTTTCAATAAGATGGTTAGTGATTTTCTATACTTTGAAGTAAAGTTAGAGGAGTAGGACCAAACGATATTGCTCCTATCTTCGCTTCCAAATTCTCATGAACACTTGGTGACAACAAATTTTATAAGAAGGAGACACTCAAGATGGAGGAGGTTACAACGACACTTCTCAACAATGAGATCATGAAGAAATCAAATTTATCATAGAAGTCATCATGGTTGTTTGCTGGTGAAAGGGGAAAATCGAAGACTAAAGACGGAGGCAAGAGCATAAAGGGGAAATCCAAATCATCCGAGCGAGAGGGCGAACCATGCTTCTTTTGTAAACAGTCAGGGTATATGAAGAAATAATGCCAAAAGTATAGACAGTGGTTGGATAAGAGGGGTAAAAGTGCCAGTACAAAGAGTTCGGATCAAGCTATCCATATGATGTACTCACTGTACATACCGGGAAGGATGAAAATTCTGATGCTTGGATACTAGACTCCGGACATTCTTATCATATATGTCACAAAAAGAAGTTGTTCGACACATATAAGGAGATCAATGGCAGCAGTGTTCTCATGGAGAACAATATAGCATGCAAGGCCATTGGTATAGGAAACATCAAAATCTGTATATTTGATGGTGTGGTGCGAACACTTGTGAACGTGCGACACGTTTCGGAATTAAAGAAAAATCTGATTTCTCTAGGAGCATTAGATACGGCAGGATGCAAGTTTGTAGGTCAAGATGGAGTGCTAAAGCTTATCAGGGGTGCTGTAGTGGTCATGAAGAGACAACAACTGAAGAACTTGCATCGTATGAACGGCAGTACAGTGACTGGTAGTGCAGCCGTAGCTACAGAGAAATAGGTGGAGGATACCGCAAAGCTGTGGCATATGGGTCTTGGCCACATGAGTGAGAGGGGTCTTCGTGAACTGCACAGAATGGAGTTTCTTAAAAGTATTACCACGTGCAAGTTAAATTTCTGCAAATATTGCACAATGGGGAAGCAACATAAGGTCGGCTTCAAGAAAGCCGTGCACAAGACAGAAGGACTTCTCGACTATATACACTCAGATGTATAGGAGGCATCACCGGTTGCATCAAAGGTAGGTGCCATATACTATGTCACTTTCATTGGCGACATCTCAAGGAAGGTATGGGTATATTTCCTCAAACACAAGTCCGATGTGTTTGCCAGTTTTATGGAATGGAAAGCGGACGTGGAGAAGCAATAGGGGCGATCGGTGAAGTATTTACGAACAGATAATGGAGGTGAATACACCTCGAAAGAGTTTACATATTACTGTAAAGAACAGGGTATACAGAGGCAATGGACAGTTCCGGGACGTCTAGAGCAAAATGGGAAAGCGGAGCGCATGAACAGAACACTACTAGAGAGAGCCAGAAGTATGCGGTTGCAATCCGACTTTTCGGATGACTTCTGGGCTGAGGCGGTGAATCATGCGTGCTATTTGGTTAACAGGTCTCCATTTACATTCATAGATCTTCAGATTTCAGAAGAAGTATGAGAGGAGAGCTAGTCAGTTATGATTCATTACAAGTATTTGGGTGCCTTGCTTACTCACTCGTGATCCAGAAGGATGGGACCAAGCTGGATTCAAAATCAAAAATGTGTGTTTTCTTGGGATTCAAACTTGGAGTTAAAGGTTAAAAGTTATAGGATCTTAAAAATAGAAGGGCGTTCACTTGCCGAGATGTGATCTCCGAAGAGAAATCCATGTTGAAAAATGTGGCTGAAGACAATAAGGCGGCAAGTGGAGCATTAGGTGACAATGATCTAGTGGAGATGGAGTTTTATAGCGCTCATAAAGATACGGACACTGAAGTATAATTTCAACCTATTGATGCGTAGGTGGATTGGCAGAATACGGACACGGACGGTTAGAACCAAGCCCCGCATAACCCACAGACAATAGCGTTAAGGAGATCAGCACATACACATAAGGCACCAGCTAAGTACGGTTTTAAAGATACGTTTGCATTTGCTTTAGTCGCCGAAAGCTAAGATCCCAGCTCTTATCAGGAGGCTATTAGGAAAAAGGATAGAGATCAATGTGTTCTTGCGATGATAGAGGAGATGGAATCACTTCGTAAGAAAGGCACGTGGAAGCTGATTGAGCCAGCCACATGGAAAATGGCTATTGACTGTAAGTGGGTATTCAGGAAAATGGAAAATGAGCAATAAAAAGCAAGCTTAGTTGTGAAGGGTTATGCTCAAAAGGAGGGGATTGACTACAACAAGAATTTCTCTCCTGTAGTCAAGCATGCATCTATTCGAATTTTATTGGCAAATGTAGCACTTCAGAATTTAGAGTTGGAGGATATAGACGTGAAAACGGCTTTTTTGTATGGCGGGTTGGAAGAGACAATCTTCATCAGGCAACTTAAAAGATTTGTGGAGCATGTCAAGGAGGATCATGTATGCGAACTCAAGCGGTCTCTATATGGGTGGAATTAGTCTCCCAGGTAGTGGTACAAACGCTTCGATTCTTTTATGAAGAAATCCAACCACTCTCAATATGAGTATGACAGATGCATGTACTCGAATCAGCTTATGGATGGTTCATCGATATATATACTCGTATATATCGATGACATGTTGATTACTGCTAAGAGTATGGCGGAAATAAAGACGCTCAAAACTTCATTGAGTGCAGAATTTGACATGAATGATTTAGATGAAGCAAAAAAGATTCTTGGGATGGAGATTTTTCAAGACTAGACGGCTGGAAATTTTTGACTATCCTAAAAAAGATATATTGAGAAGGTGTTGGAGAAATTTAGCATGAAAGACTCAAGACATTTGAGTACCACTATCGCCGGTCATTTTAAGCTATCCTTCAAGGAGTGTCCGAAATCAGCGAAGGAGAAGGAAAAGATGTCTCGAGTACCATATGCGAGCGCGGTGAGATCACTAATGTATACTATAATATGCACACATCCAGATATATCCTATACGGTAAGTATTGTTAGTCGGTGTTAGTCATATGTATGCCCTAAAGGCCATTATTGTAAATTATAGTGGATGCTTGGACACACACACACACACACACACACACACACAGATATATAAATGACTTTCTTGCTCGACATGATAGTAAGCTGTTAGTTATATGTATGTCCTAGAGGCCATTACTATACATAGGATGTATATTGTAGTGGATGCTTAGATATGTATAGGAAGGACTTTCTTGCTCAACATGATAGTATGCTATCTGGTTGCTCTTTACCTTAACGTGTACACTGATTGTCTCTCTGTTACATGTTGGTAAAGCCCTTAGGATGTGTACTTGACTACGTGGACTATGATGCAGATCATACTAGTGAGGACATGGTAGTCCATAAGTACATCCTTCAAGGTCCTTAGTCGTTGGTGTATCGAGACGGGGCATCGATATACCAGAGTAGACTAGCGTATACCTTCTCGAGCCATACAGATGGGCGATGGATGATCCCATATCCATTGGTGTTTGACATCAGAGATGATATACGGGTGCTCAGTGGAGACTGGGTACACTGTACGGACTCGCCGAGAACTCCCGGATGGTATTATACCTTACGTCAGATGGCAGTTCTCTGGTGACACTGGTATAGGTTAGTCTATAGACCCGAGATCGTCATAGAGTCTTGTGTGATTCCCACTGTGCTTTGATTTCCACCTTACCACGTCCAAGAGGGCGTGCAAAACGGTGGTTTTTGGGTACAGTCCCGAATCACATGGAGGCAATGAGCGATAGGAGGGGATTCGTCTCTCCTGGTATAGGGAGTTGATGTTGCGCTGTGTTCAATTGGCTATAACCGGAAATCCCTGGCCAGGGTTGCTGAGATTTACTGGTAAGTGTTACCAGTAGTTTCTCGAACTGTTATAGACCTCATATCGACACGACTTATCGAGCTACTGGGGTCTGACGTTTACCACCCCTAGGCGAGATATGCGACATATCAGACGAACAGACCGGACTGTACGGTAAGTGTTACTGGTTGGATTCACAGGAGTGTGAGCGAGCTTGCTCGTCGATCTTTTGATCGCTCAATACCCGGGTGGCCGTTACGTTTAGCAGACCGCTTGCAGCTTGTGGGTGTTTGATATGATCATCACCTACTGCCGGCGTATTGATAAGTCTTTAGAGTCCTACACAGAGGTTTCCTGGCTCAAGCGAAACGAAATAGGAGCGCATATGAGATATGTGTGGGATCGAGAATAATGCGTGTATGTGATACCGTATTCTATTCTCGCGATAAATGTATCGATTGGTTGTATGCGATATAACCTAGTTATCGAATCGAGGATTGATTCGATAAGTCGATACATTGGATATTAGTCGGTCATATGCGATATGACCGGATCGTTAAATCAAGTGTTGATTTAATGATTTAATGTATAATTATATATGTGATATATTATTTTGCATTAACTAGTATTGGTTCACTTAAGATGGATTTTCTCACTTGATGTGCACATTGTATATATGATATAGTTTTGTGCACTAGTTTGTATCATGTTTGATGATACATGCAAACTTGGGTATATGTTTATGTTAAACCATGTTTAGGTTAATGGTTAGGTTTTATATTTGTTTTCTTTGTTTTCCTTAATTCATTTTTGGAAAGATAAAAGAAATGGTTGCTTGCTTTGTTCTTTTCTTGAAGCTTCATGAAGCTTTGACCAATTTTGTTTTTTTCCTAAACCTAACCATTCACCTAACCCTAGTTTATTCTCTACACTTAACCATGATTGCAACATGATAACCATCACTTGATTTTATTTTAATAATTGATTCTTTTTCATCCTTCTTCTTCTTCTTCTTCAAGAGAGAGAAAGAAAATCTTTGCTTGAAAATGATCAAGTGATGATTCCAAGTGAGAAAGCAAAATTCAAAGTGAACCCACTTCCTATTTCTTCATCCTCTACCACTTGCCATGTAGTATAGGGTGTTTTCTTCATAAGTTTCATGACTTGGTGAAGGTGGAGCTTGATCTTGAGTTGTCTCGACGTAGATCATCTTCGGCATCGAAGTCGACGACCTAGCCCGATCATTTCTCCGACGAAACCATCGCCAGAGTCCGGGATCCGATGATTGCAGCGGAGGGTCGTCAACACGGAGCTAAGGAAGTGGAGGACCGGATCTACAAAGGTTGTAGTCTCTTTCACTTTAGAGTAAAGTTGTTTATTCGCATTTGTTTTCGCCTAAACTCTAGTTAACGATCGCATTAGGGTTTCTCGGCACCGGAAAAATTTGAATTTGGCATGGTTGATGCCTTGTGAGACCTTTAGAGTGTGCCTAGGAACCCTACAGTGGTATCAGAGCCTAGCTAGAGCCTTAGGCGATGAGTAGACGATGTTAGAAGTCCGATCGAACCCGAAACCCTAATCCGAGACCCTTCTCTGTACATTTTTCCAAAACTGTGAATTTTGTGAATTAAAAATATGCAGAAAAATCAGCAGGGTTTTATAAGGGTTACTGTGCAAAACGAGCGCCTGATTCCACTAAACCGCCGCGGAACCGCGGCAAGAGCATGGCTCATGTGGAGGTTCCGCGGCCATACAGTCACATCTTTCATTGATTTTTGCACAGTAATGTCTATCTGAAAGTGCTGTATTTTCTGGGAATTTTTAATATTTACTCAAGAGTTGAGTTTTCTGGGTTGTATTGGGGACTCGGTGTTTCGATCGGGAAGTCTAATTTCATCTATGTGTTTTTTTTTCCGGATAATTTAGAGTATGTTAAAAAGTTCGACCGGATATAAATACCCACTTTTTCCCCTGCCGGGAAATTTCCAATTGTTTGATTTTTCCGTAGTTTGAGAACGTTCTGAGTAGTGCAAGTAACACGATGGACCTTCTAGAAGACAACAAACCTTAACTCGATTATGTGACCGTCTTGAACTGCCCTTTGAACCTTAGGGTTTGGGGCAGGACGGCGTGCCACATGTGAGGCGTTGGCTTGACCCTTCTACGGCTGGACCGTTGCTACTGTGACATGAAGTGGATGTTTTTGAACTTGTTTCAAGTGTTGAGCTGTTTCGGGAAAAATTGGGTGTTTGACTGTTCGATCGGAAAGTTTAACATTTTCTATTTATCTGGAATGTGATACAATATTTGGAATCCATAAGAAGTTATGAGATAACTGATTTGAATGTTATAAACATAGCAGTTTAGTCTCACTTGATCGGTTGCCACGGAATTTTGATGTGATCAAAAGTCCGTCGCAATCACGTAGCGTACGCGGATACTCGCCGGGTAAACTTAATAGACAGCTACACCCCATAGCCCCGACCAAGTGACTGTAGGAGAACCCCGTCGCCGAAAGCATCCGTTCTGGTGCTCGCGGCAGCGGTGTTCCGCCTTGGTGCACTTCGTCGACGGCATCGGGGGTGCGGCCGCCTAATAAAGTTTGCGACGAGCATTCGATCAAAATGTCGGGAATCTTGTTGAATTGCCCGACTTGACATTGAAAAGAGTTTTCGATAATGAGACTAAAATGCGGGGTTTATAATTGTTGGGCATGTGATGTCTAAGGAATTTATTTGATTAGGCATGCGATGTCTAAAGGGTTTACGGATTCCAACTGTTGTAGTTTTACACTTTCTTTTCTGCGACCGTAAGTGTAATATGTGATATCGCCGGTTTCGTTGCTATATGTCAACGACAATTGGGATGGGAATATTTACTTACGTTGATGACATGTGATGTTATGTGTTGCTGGATATGTTATATTGGATCGTCGTGTTTGAATAGCCGGGGGGTTTTATGTGAGATGAGTGTTTTTCATTTTCATTCAAGTAAAAAAACTTGTATGTAATATTCTTTTATTGGGGCACTTCCAGGTTGCGAAAGATGTCACCTTTTGTATATTATTTACTTTTCCGCACTAGGATAGACCCAAAGAGGAGGGCACAAGTAACCGGGTTCTAGGGTCCAGTGGGAAACCATCTCGAGGAGTCGAGTCCGGGTCCCATAAACCTAGAATTGGTAGGGTTGCTTGCCGCTCTCGTAGGGGTCTAGGGGTGTGGGTTTGGCTATTCATCGCGACCGTGGAATCCGTGTTTTATACTGGCTCGTATTGAAAACACGGACGTCCTAGTATATCCAATGTTTCATATGTTTCTTCTGCTGCGATATCTGTGATGTGATCATTTGATGTTCTGTGATAGATACTATATATAGTATATACGATATATTATATAGACGTTACTTACGTTTTACACCCACGCTAGCCCTGCCCTGCTCTGTCGTTAGTTACCTAACCTAACGGTGCACGAGGGGACATCGAGGCGAATGCAGATGGCATAAGTGTGCGTCGTATTTATCTGTGATGTTTAGGTGCTTAAATGATGGGACTTCATTAATGTGATTAATGAAAGAAAAGAAACCTAAAAGATGTTGTGGAATCGAATTTCAAAATAAAAACAGGTAGCTACAGTTCTTGCTTTGCATCGCGGTGTTCCTTGTAGAACATCCTGCACCTTATTCGATAAGGAAAGGACCGAGATCCCTTCACCGGGAGTGACTCCTTTAGCAATAACTGGAAGATGCTACAACCCTCGGTTTGTCTTTTTGATTGCTTCTATAGTTTTTGCTTTGCACAGTGATATATATGATATATCCCGCACCTCATTCGACGAGGAAAGGGCCGACGGTCCCTTCACCGGGAGTGACCCCTTTAGCAAAACTAGAAAATCCTCAAAAACACTCCATTTTAAAATCATTTGATTCTACAACGATATCAAGTTCATTATGCAATAGGTTTTCAGAAAAACCTGTCGTAGCCCTCCGTCATTTCAGATAAGTAGTAGTTAGTATTCGTGCTGCGTTCGTTGGCCTTTGTCAAGGCATAGTGTGCGGTAGCTGACTGGTGCTTATCTGCTTATGCATATGATGCAGATTGGGTTAGGGTAGTCGTGCGACCTTATTGGCCTTTGTCAAGGGTCTTGCGGGTGGGTTTAATTCAATCAGGAAATGACGGGTTGAACTTGACTAGCATCCTATGCTTTGTTGGCCTTTGTCAAGGTCATAGGAGGTTCGGGGCAAAATTATCGGGAATTTTAAGTGTTGAAATTTGCAATGAGATTGCATACCTTCTATGAGATAGTGTAAGTGCACGGCGGCGCCCCGGCCGTCGATCCGACGCCGGAAACGCGGAAACGAAAAACTTTGCGAAACTTGCAAACCGGCACCACCGCGCACAATCAACCCGGATCGGGCCATTAACCTAGCTACTAGCAATCTAGAGAAGGGGGTAGAGAGATATACCGAGTGATCCGTGTCCTCCGGTCTTCTCGTCGTCGTCCCGATCTCCCGCGGAATCTCCGGTCTCCATCACGTCGCCGGAAGGGCACCACATCGCCGGTTTCTTTTACGGGCTCCCACCTCTGGTCCGAGGCAACTCGGGCAAGAAGTTGGCGAGCCGACGTGCCCAAGGTTAGCTGTAGGTTGACTGTAGAACTCTTTTGTCTCTAGGGGTTGTAGTTGCCATGCATATGGTGGAGGAAAATGAAGTGTAAACTTTGGAGGTGAACCAAAAGAATTTTGCAAGCAAATATGAGATGAAAATGGCACCCCAAAAATTGTGTCAACCCCCACAAGGGAAATGGCCGGCCACTTTTCATCAAGGGAGAGGAGGAGTGAGCCAAGTGAGGGATAATAATGCAAGGGAATAATGATAATCATGAAGTCAAATGATCACAACCATAATCCAACACTCCAAGAACAAATCAACTCGCATCACCAAAAAGTCATGCCATCATGATACTACAAGACTAGCCATGATGACTAAAGAAAGTCAAGTGATGGTGCACCATCATGATACAAGAATATGCAAAGACCACCCTCCAAAAAGCCAATTTGCACAAATGCAAATAAGCCCTCCTCCACCAATCTTCGGCCAATTAAAGATACAAAGAAAATTGGCCGAAACGGGAAAACAAACTGGCAACTCCAAAAAACTGATCCCGTAATAAATTACAGGAAAACCCCGCTACTGTGTATACACACCCGCATTTGTATTTCGACCGAATACAAATGCAATGAGACAAAATCTACACTGTACTATACTAGGATCCGGCTTAAACCAAAGCCGGCTAGTATTAACCGTCTGATCCTGATCCGTGCAATACCGCACGTATCTGATCGAACCCTGCCATATCTCCATACGGCCTCTACAGTGTTTCGCCCGAAACTTGAGTAACTGTGTGAGGTGGACTCTAAAGACTCGTCAATACTATGGCTGTGGATTTAACTACTAGCACGTCAGAGGTATTAGCCATACGTGACGGGCCACCAGCTATTGACCAAAAAGGACGTCGATGAGCGAACTCATCCTGACACCCTACTGAGCCTGTCAGTGACAATATCCGTACAGTCCGGTCCGTTCGTCTATGAGTATCGCATGGCGGGCCTAGGGGGTTGGTAAAAGTCAGACCCCCAAAAGCGGTACAAGTCGTGTCGGAGTGTACCCCAGAACACCCTGAGATACTACTGGAATACCTACCAGTAAATCTCCTGCCTTGGCCAAGGACTTCGTGTAAGGGCTCTCCTAGACACAGCGCGACCTCACTCCCAATACCGGGAGAGACGTACCCCTGAAGATCCACTCACTGCCTCCTTGTGGCTCGGGACTGTACCCAACTAAAACCTGTTTGCACGTCTCCTTTAAGCGTGGTAGGGTAGTAATCAAAGTAAAGTGGGAACTCACACGAGATAAATGACGATCCTCAGGTCGATGAACTAACCTGTACACATGTCACCAGGGAACTGCTATCTGACGTCAGGTATAATACCAACTAGCAGGTTCCCGGCGAGTCCTGTCCGTTGTACTCATAACCCAATGAGCACCTGTATACATCTTAGGTGAACCAACTGACACCAGTGGCTTGTGAGACCGGCCACCGCCCCTCGTCGGGGTCTCGACTGTATACACTAGTCTACTCTGGAGTATCGATACCCTGTCTCGAAACTCCCACGACTAGGGACCTTTTAAGGATGTGCTTATAGACTACCAGCTCCCTCGTATATGATCGCCATCATACTGCTGGCAGTCAAGAAAGAATTCTAGAGGCTCTATCAACGTGTAATAGCGACCTATCAGGTCACCTAAAGCAGTACACGATGATAAAGATAAACCAGATAGCATACTATCATCTTGAGTAAGACTGTCCTACCGGAATAGGTCCTCCCTCAATCATTGCAATCATATGCCTGTGATCCAATAATTGACTCTGAGGGCACTATCTCCAACAATCTCCCACTTGCACTCAAGGCTAATTATTGCAATGTCGCATACTCACAGCCCGTGTGATACCGAACACCCAACTCCCCTACTAGTCAGTCTCACAAAGCTCGTTTGCGAAACTATTGCGTTCGAGGAATAGCCTCAGTGAGTGGATCCGCTGTGATGTTTCTTTTTATGTCTCTCTATATCTCAAGTTCGCGGAGAAAGCCATCTCCCGAAATGAGCAATACCTGTCTTAGAATGTGTCTGGATGTCTGATGGGACCTAGCTCATAAATGAACTCCAAATCCAAACTTCTTAGACTGTATCGTCAACTGAACTCAATCAGTATCCTGCGCCATGCCTCCCTCAGTATTGCCTTGGACCACCTGTCCAAAATACTGTCCCGCGTCAGAAGGAAAACTATAACTCTGACAACCTCCTTGTCGTCTAGGTCACCTTGGAAGCCTGGAATGATAACTGTCTCCTGAATGAGGCTGTCGTTATCATATCCGTAGAACATCCACTTATGTTCTAAAACTGCTTCCGACTGTTTCTCTAGGATAGGATCAATGTCAACTTATTGCATCTAGTGCAAGAACAATATCTGGTGTGGTACTTGACATCTCATGATTGACTCAATTGCCTGAGCAAGTGATCTGCCAATTATGCACATCCCTCTCCCCTTTAGTCTGTAAGACCCCTTTAGAGAGGGTGACTCCATCACCTGCAGGTACACCACCGTACCAGGAGTCGTCCATTCTAAATACTCTTAGAATGCTGTCTAAGTACCCTTAATTGGGAAACCACCCAAATCTAGATCTAATACCATAGATCTAGTAACCAGAATGTCTGATATAATGTCCAAGTCCCATGTGGAGAAACCACTGTGTGACGACCAAAGTATAACCGATAATAGTATAGGAATATCACTTCCTACTCTGTGTATGCCATCCAAATACCAGGACATCACACCCTACTACCTTCTTAACAGATCCATCCCCTATTCTGATGAAGTCAAACCTATGACTGTCACATCAGAAATAGATGATCTATCTCCGCTATATCTGCTTTAGTCTATAAATAGACATAAGCCACTTGTCCACCAATGCTACCGCTGCTCCCACTGACCACGACAACCCTCTGGCAGAGTCATATACACGTACACTTCTAAAACTAGTTTAGAACGACGCTATACTCATCCTCCTGCCGGGTCTCACAGTCTGGAACAACAGCAATGGCAAATCAGGGTAAACAAGAACCTCCCTGCCATCGTCCTTGAGGCTACCGGAGTACCTCTCGGGTGCCTGAGGTTACCCACCATATCTGCGGAGTGGCCAATGGAATGTCAAACCAGATTGAATCTTTAGGTTCCTATCATATCTTCAGTAATCGTTTGTGGTTCTGGAATCACTTCCAGTTCTACCATACTCCCACTACTGTTTTCTGAAAAAATCCATTTTATTAAAACTGTGGCGAGTCTAGAACAATATCGCTATTGTTCTTCCAGATGGTAGAAGGTTAACCCTCGTCATAGCCTGGGTCAACCCACAAACAGCCATTACAGAAACGTGCCTTGAGTTATCCAGAGTCTGGTTTTAAGCATAAGCCGGACAACTCCTCGTACCTAAACAACGTTAAGATATGATCTGTTCTATATCCAATATAGAACCAGAGGCACTGATTTAATTGAACCAGATTCAAATCATGCAACTGTCTCCAGTGCATGTCGACTAAATGGAAAGAGGCCGATCAGCGTTACTCAACTTAGGAATGCTTCCAATTATGAGTAATCTGAAAGAGAAGCTAGTTCTCTTAATCACTACTATCAACTGAATACCATACTCAAGTATCTACATCTTCGATCAACTCGAAGAATACCGATACTTGCAACACCTGGTTCTCTACTTTATTCATATACCTATAACTTCTCAAAATTCGGACCCTGTGTTTCCACGAAACACTTTTCTAAAAACTAGAGAAGTCATAAGTAAATCGAATATAGTACGAGGACCAACCCCTCTGTCCTAATAGACACTGGACAACATATAATACTCTATATAAGTCCCTTGAGTCTAATAACTCACTCCATGTGTGTCGCAGGTTGAAAACTGTACATATGGTTAAGAAGAATTACACCGCTGTTTAATGCTTCTTACCTAACCATCAACTGATATAGGTAAATGTCATAGACATAATTTCAAAAAGGTATATCTCACTCTATAAAAATAGACGTACAGATATATCAATTTGAAATTGGTGCATAACAGCGGATATTCAAAACCAAATATTTGCCGACCGGCAAACAGCCCAGGCGATTTTCTCAAATATCACCAATTACAACGAATTCCGATATAATGAGGATGATCACCTAATTCCCAATAACTTACTCCCACTCATCATTTGTAAAACCATACAGATGTGAGAATCAAACCTGGTAAATACATACCCTGGAGCAAGTGTCTAATTGGGAAATCAGTTTTCTTTTAACAGTACACAGTGAAACTGAAACATTGAAATGTTTCGATGGGGTATCCTGGTATTCCTAGTAATGCCTCTTCCAGTATCCAGATTCATAACTGTAACCGTATATTTCTTTGCCACCTTTCCAAATCCCTTTATCTGTCTTTAGTCATTACCTTCTGTACACCGCTTTAGGCCAAATGGTTTTCTTCCTTCCCTACCGTTCGTCACCAGCCTATGGTTTGGAAGAAGACTATCTAATAAGCATAATGGGTGTACTGTCCTAATCCTAAGAACACTCGCAATGTGAGAGAAGGTGAGGATAAAAGACAACCGAATAAACCTTATTCCTATTTCTCCTGAACCAGAATCCATCCCCGAACTGGAACAAGTTCCTTTCGAGTTCGTACATAACCATACGATAGATATCCAATAAACTGTGGATCTTCGTAGTGATACGGAGTGTCCTGGAGAAATACAAAGGTGAAGTGGGAGTGGTAATGAAATACCTGGTTTGGTCGTGAATATCAGTCGCAATTTAATTTGCCCTCTTTCTAATCCCTTTCTTTGTCTTTACATAATACCTTCTGTACACCATCGTTATGCTAATTGGTTTTCTTCATTCCCTACCGGTCGGCACCTGCCTATGGTTTGGAAGAAGACTATCCAATTTCCGTAATAGGTGTACTATCTCCTAAACCAAGGAGTACTCGCAACCTGAGAGAAGGTAAAAGGAAAAGACAACTGAATTGTCCTATCCGTTTTCTCCAGAACCGGAAACCATCCTCGAATAAATCCCTTCGAGTTTGTATATAACCATACGATGGTTTCGTCCAATGGAAGTGGACGTTCGTAGTAATACGGGGTGTCCTGGAGAAAAGGGTAAAAGTAGGAGTGGCAATGAGGTTTGCAACTCTGACAATCCAAAAGCCAATGTTTAAGAAGGTTCGGTCAACTTGGTCACTGAGTCATAGTCTAGGGTCGGGTCTATGGTCGCTGCCAAAGAGGGAGAGAAAAGAAACACTCAGCGTGCACTCTAACCTAGATCAGAATGGTTACCAATTTATCTAATCTGGAAACCTCCCACTGTACCGTCAAATTCTCCTCCAAACCTGAAAGAAGAATTAGTCGGGATCACCCGAGGAGTAAACCAACTCATCAGTGGGAATCGGGATCCAACTATCATCGCATGATAACATGACGGAATCCGCTCACGCTATCACACTCCAGAAGGTATGCGCATATCTGGCAAGTTTCAGTTTCTTTAGAAACTCCCGATGTGATTTTTGCCCCATGCTCTTATGACCTTGACGAAGGTCAATAAATCATAAGTCACATGTCAAGTTCCATCCGTCATTGTCCAGGTTAATTTGAACCCACCCGTACAAGCCCTTGACGAAGGTCAACAAGGCTATACGACTGTCCCAAACCAACGCATCTATCTATGCAACAGAAAGGCAACAAGCAGCTACCATACACTATGCCTTGACGAAGGTCAACAAACATAGCATGAATACTACGTGCTACCCGTCTGAAACGATGGAGGGCTACGAATGGTTTCTGGCGAAAACCTTTAACGTAATGAACTTGATATCGTTGAAGGAACATGATAGCTTTATAAAAATATAGTGATGAAAACCTTTGCCAAAGAGGTCACTCCCGGTGAAGGGATCTCGGCTCTTTCCCCGTAGAATGAGGTGCAGGATATTCCAACTGAATACCATGATGCAAAGCAAAAGCAATCGGCTATAGTGAAGTTATTGCCCTGACGCAAACTTCTGTCCAAGGGGTCACTCCCAGTGAAGGGATCTCGGCCCTTGCCTCGTCGACTGAGGAGGAGGATATTCCAACTGAATACCACGATGCAAAACAAAAGAGAACGTCTTTGCAATAACAGCTTTTTGAAAAGTGTTCCAACAACATCAGAATAGGTTTGTTTTTAACTTGCATTGATCGAAATCAATGCAGTCCCATCAATTGATCACACCAATAAAGAACGAAAATAATGACGTACGTATATGCCATCCGCATTCGCCACTGGGTCCCGTCATTACCCGTTAGGTTAGTTAACTAACGACAGAGCGGGGACTAGATTAGCGCGGATGCAAAACATATACAACATCTACTAGTATATATATCAATATATAATATTTCGCTCAAGGCGTGATAAAATGCAACATCACAGAAATGTACAGTATCACAGAACAATACAGATATCTGGGATCCTCGGGTTTCACAGAGCCGCTACTGAAACCCGACGTTCCCCTGGTCGTATGGATAGCCTGTGCAATGAAATCCTAGACCCTTACGGATGCGGCAAGTTACCCGCCAAAACCTGAAGCGAGGCAGCCCCCTTCAGCAACGTGAATGGACCACCCAACACTTCACGGAATCCGGTAACATGGACACCCCTCCTGGGTCAACCTGTACCCCCTACGAGTGCGACGAATAGCCCGCCAATTCTAAAGTAAAGCCTCCTCTGTCTCAATGCCATGAGATGCGGGCTTGTTGCCCTCTAGAATCCGGCAATCCGTGCACCCCTCCGCGGGGCAATTCTAGTACAGAAAGTAAAATATACATACAACAGGTACATCGACCGCAACCTGGTCGTGCCCCAAAAGAATAATATACAAACGGGCAGTGACGGCAGTCCACATGTCGGACGCTCGCTCCGCAATATCAAATGTACATAATACAACAAAAAATGTACTAGCATTGCATCCAGGCTATCCCCCACGACCAATCCGCAACATCACAGCACAATCACAGAACATCAACGTGAATGTCACGTTCGCAAATCCGTCTAACCGAGCTATAGCAGTTAGACAGGATTTACCGATCGAGTGACATTCACGGTCGCAGATATAATGTAAATACTGTGAACTAATGTGTTTAAAATATCCGATCGATCAAATTTTACCAAGTGGGCCCCAAGGATTACTGTAGCACTTAAAGAAATTCTGGGCCCAAAAATAATATTCCAAAACCCCTATTTTTAACCCAGAAGCCCACTGAAGAGATTTGATGCATTGATCACTCCTTACTGCCGTGGAACCGCGGCCCCAAGTGGGGTTTGACCGCGGTTCCGCGCTCCCCTTAAGGAATCAATGCATCGAATTTCTCCAGAATTCTTAGATATGCCTGCACATCATTCTGCAACATACTGAAAAATTTTTGGAACCCAAAAATTTTTAACAGAGAACTGATGCATAAGAAAAATGCGGTTTTGGAATTTTTGTTCGATCGGAAATGTAAACACGTTAGACTAGGTTAATGGCGAGGCTCTGATACCAATGTAAGTGCACGGTGGCGCCCCGGCCGTTGATCCGACGCCGGAAACGCGGAAACGAAAAACTTTGCAAAACTTGCAAACCGGCACCACCGCGCACAATCAACCTGGATCGGGCCATTAACCTAGCTACTAGCAATCTAGAGAAGGGGTAGAGAGATATACCGAGTGATCCGTGTCCTCCGGTCTTCTCGTCGTCGTCCCGATCTCCCGCGGAATCTCCGGTCTCCATCACGTCGCCGGAAGGGCACCACATCGCCGGCTTCTTTTACGGGCTCCCACCTCTGGTCCGAGGCAACTCGGGCACGAAGTTGGCAAGCCGACGTGCCCAAGGTTTGCTGTAGGTTGACTGTAGAACTCTTTTGTCTCTAGGGGTTGTAGTTGCCATGTATATGGTGGAGGAAAATGAAGTGCAAACTTTGGAGGTGAACCAAAAGAATTTTGCGAGCAAATATGATATGAAAATGGCACCCCAAAAATTGTGTCAACCCCCATAAGGGAAATGGCCGGCCACTTTTCATCAAAGGAGAGGGGGAGTGAGACAAGTGAGGGATAATAATGCAAGGGAATAATGATAATCATGAAGTCAAATGATCACAACCATAATCCAACACTCCAAGAACAAATCAACTCCCATCACTAAAAAGTCATGCCATCATGATACTACAAGACTAGCCATGATGACTAAAGAAAGTCAAGTGATGGTGCACCATCATGATACAAGAATATGCAAAGACCACCCTCCAAAAAGCCAATTTGCATAAATGCAAATAAGCTCTCCTCCACCAATCTTCGGCCAATGAAAGATACAAAGAAAATTGGCCGAAACGGGAAAACAAACTGGCAACTCCAAAAAACTGATCCCGTAATAAATTACAGGAAAACCCCGCTTCTGTGTATACACACCCACATTTGTGTTTCGACCGAATACAAATGCAATGAGACAAAATCTACACTGTACTATACTAGGATCCGGCTTAAACCAAAGCCGGCTAGTATTAACCGTCCGATCCTGATCCGTGCAATACCGCACGTATCTGATCGAACCCTGCCATATCTCCATACGGCCTCTACAGCGTTTCGCCCGAAACTTGAGTAACTGTGTGAGGTGGACTCTAAAGACTCGTCAATACTATGGCTGTGGATTTAACCACTAGCACGTCAGAGGTATTAGCCATACGTGACGGGCCACCAGCTATTGACCAAAAGGGACGTCGATGAGCGAACTCATCCTGACACCCTACTGAGCCTGTCAATGACAATATCCGTACAGTCCGGTCCGTTCGTCTATGAGTATCGCATAGCGGGCCTAGGGGGTTGGTAAAAGTCAGACCCCCAAAAGCGGTACAAGTCGTGTCGGAGTGTAGCCCAGAACACCCTGAGATACTACTGGAATACCTACCAGTAAATCTCCTGCCTTGGCCAAGGACTTCGTGTAAGGGCTCTCCTAGACACAGCGCGACCTCACTCCCAATACCGGGAGAGACGAACCCCTGAAGATCCGCTCAATGCCTCCATGTGGCTCGGGACTGTACCCAACTAAAACCTGTTTGCACGTCTCCTTTATGGTAGGGTAGTAATCAAAGTACAGTGGGAACTCACACGAGACAAATGACAATCCTCAGGTCGATGAACTAACCTGTACACATGTCACCAGGGAACTGCTATCTGACGTCAGGTATAATACCAACTAGCAGGTTCCCGGCGAGTCCTGTCCGGTGTACTCATAACCCAATGAGCACCTGTATACATCTTAGGTGAACCAACTGACACCAGTGGCTTGTGAGACCGGCCACCACCCCTCGTCGGGGTCTCGACTGTATACACTAGTCTACTCTGGAGTATCAATGCCCTGTCTCGAAACTCCCACGACTAGGGACCTTTTAAGGATGTGATTATAGACTACCAGCTCCCACGTATATAATCGCCCTCATACTGCTGGCAGTCAAGCAAGAATCCCAGGGGCTCTATCAACGTGTAATAGCGACCAATCAGGTCACCTAAAGCAGTACACGATGATAAAGATAAACCAGATAGCTTACTATCATCTTGAGTAAGACTGTCCTACCGGAATAGGTCCTCTCTCAATCATTGCAATCACGTGCCTGTGATCCAATAATTGACTCTGAGGGCACTATCTCCAACAGATAGTTGGATCCCGATACCCGCTGCGAGTAATTGTTACTCCTGGGAGAGTTTTACACATTACAATTAGCCGATCTAGTAGGTGTCTAGAAAGGTGTCAACGGGGTTACGTCTCTGAGAAAACGAGGTTTACTGTAATTTGGTCCGTGCGAAAGCACGGGGAACCTCCCTCAAAATACCGACACTGGCCTGGCTGAAAGATTGGCGAACCTGTAGCGTGTAATTAATCCCGGCTAGTCTTTCCTTTTAGGGTTTGAAGGAAGATTTGATAAAAACAGTGGGAGCCATCCTGATTAGATAAAATAATAACCAATCTGATCTTGCAAGAGCATACGCTGAGTGTTTTCTTCTCTCTCTCTCCAGGTAGCAACCATATCACGCCTTAATCAAGATAATAATACGGATGTTTTGACCGAACCCGCTTGTTATACTGAGCTGGGGAACGTTGGTCCCGCTCCAACTTATAATTGTTATAAGACAGAGCAGGAAATAGGGGATTACCAGAATTCCCGTGCCGCACAAATGAAGAGAGTGCATGCTGATGCATCATCTTCGGGTGTGTTCATTACAGAGAACCGTTTCTCAGTATCCTCTACGTCCTGGATATTTGATACCGGATCAGGATCCCGCATATGTAATTTGTTACATGGGCTACAGATAGGTAGAGAACTGAGAACGGGTGATAAGTTTCATGAGGCAGAAAACGGGGCAAGTGTTGCAGCCAAGTCTGTTGGTCACTGTCATCCTGTATTACCATAATACATTGATTCTGAACGAATGTTATTAGATACCGAACCTGATATACAAAATCATATCAGTCTCTTTATTAGTAAAGAAAGGATATAATTTTGTATTGTTGGATAATGTTTTGAACATTTCCTATATCAAGAGTTGATCGGTTCAGGCACGTTATCTAAAAGCATTAATGTTCTAAATCAAACTGCAGTTCTTAGTATATAAAATACACACAAGAGGAAGAGTTCAGAAATGAACAAATCCTTCTTGAGGTATTGTAGACTAGGTCATATCAATGTGACCCGACTAGCTTAAGTTACATTGTAGATGCATATTTAAATCAGTTTAAATTTACATCTTGTGAAACTTGCCAGTCATGTCACAAAGAGTAGATGACCATAGCTCTGGAAACAGAGAAAGAGTTAGTTAACTCTTTGGACTGATACATGATGATGTATGGTAGGTCCCCTGTCTACACATGCCAAGACCGGTTCTTTGTATTTCATTACATTCTCTGATAATCTCTCAAGATTCAGACATATGTTCCTGTTGAAACACAAGTCCGAACCTTTTGAGATATTCACAGAATATAAGTTAGAAGTAGAGAACCAAAACGGGTATAAGTATTATGTCCTTTGATGTGATCAAGGAGGAGAATACTTGAGCATGGAATTCTTGGACTTTTCTAAAGGAGAATGAGATTCCCTCTCAGCCTTACTCCTCCGTATACACCATAGCACGATGGTATATTGGGGCGGAGCAATCACACCCTATATGATAAGGTGTGCTCTATAATGAGTACTACTGAGTCAGCTATTTCCTTTTGGGAGTTATGCACTTGAGAAGCTGCATACCTATTGAATAGGGTTCAAATCAAATCAGTTGCCTACCACTTCATATATGATATGGAAAGGGAAGAGCCCATATCTTAAGTTAGTTAAGATTTGGGGTTGCCCGGCCTATGTCTAAAATCAAAATCCGGACAAGCTCGAGGCAAGATCTGTTATGTAGAACTGGAATGGTTCCAGCTATACGAACTGCAGCTGATGATTTGGTAGAACCAAAGGATTCAATAGTAACCGACGAACCTCTGCCTCTCCGCCGATCTAGTAGGGTTCCTCACCCATCCGAGAGATACTTCGGTTTCTCAATGACAGTGGGAGTGAGGATTGCATCATGAGATGATGACCCAACTAGTTTCGAGCTGGCCATCAGGAGTGGGCTCTGTAAGAATGGCTGGATGCTTAGCGATCTGAGATGGAATCCTTATACACTAACAAAGTATGGACTTTGGTTGCTTTATCTGAAGGGTTAAATCCCCATCAGGAGCAAGTATATCTTGAGAAGATTACTTGGTGTACATGGAAAAGTTGAGACTTTCAAAGCTAGACTTGTTAAAGGTTTGCATCATTGACCGGTATGGATTATGTTGAAACCTTTTCTAAGGATCTATTCTTAAGTCCATCCAGATCCTACTTGCCACGGCTACATACCATGACTATGATATCTGGCAGTTGGGTGTCATGACTGCTCTTCTAAATGATATTTTAGAAGAGAGAGTCTATAAGTACACAGTCAGAGGGCTTCGTAGAAAGTGGGAGCAGCGGAAACGTGTACAAGATGCTTTATAGGATAAAGCAGGCATCGCGGAGTTGGAACGTCTGTTTTGATGTGTTGGTCAAAGAGTTTGACATCATCAAAATGGTAGATGAACCTTGTATAAACAAAAGGGTAGTAGGGAGTATGGTGGTGATCCTCGTAGAGTACGTGGATGACATACTCTTGATAAGAAAAGAGTTTCCTATGCAACGCTCGGTCAATCTCCGCTTGTCACAATGATTCTCCATATAGGATCAAAGTGATACCTCCTAAATCCTGGGTTTTGGATCTATGAGATGGATCTAATTGGATATTAGGATACTCACTAGTTGTAGTGAGATGGTATCAGTTGATCCTGGGGAGAATCACTGGAAAGGTTCCAGAGTGATAAGGACGACTGAAAGTCAGTCACAGGCATTGTCTTTACCCTCAGTAAAGGGACGGTATGTTGGAAGAGTTCCAAGCTAGATACCGTGGCAAACTAGACGATAAAGGCTGGATACATCGCTACTTAAGATGCTACCAAACAGGCAGTTTAAGTGTATATTGGTTCATGAGATGAACTAAGTTCCTACCATTGTGTGACAATGGAAGTGTGGCTTTGGCTCAGGAACCCTGGTCCCATCAGTGACCCAGACATATTCTGAGGCAGCATCACCTGATCATGGAGATGGTTGATCTCCAAGGAGATCAAGGTTAGGAGAGTAGACTCAGAGGACAACACGGCGGATCCACTCACAAAGGCCTTTTCCCAGAGAGAGACTTTTATGGGATGGTTGAGTATGAGATACTACAACCACTGCTATTAGATGGCCCTAGTGCAAGTGGGAGATTGTTAGTTATATGTATGCCGTAGAGGCCATTACTATACATAGGATGTATATTGTAGTGGATGCTTGGACATGTATAGGGAGGACTTTCTTGCTCGACATGATAGTATGCTATCTGGTTGCTCTTTACCTTAACGTGTACACTGATTGTCTCTCTGTTACATGTTGGTAAAGCCCTTAGGATGTGTACTTGACTACCTGGACTATGATGCAGATCATACTAGTAGGGACAAGGTAGTCCATAAGTACATCCTTCAAGGTCCGTAGTCGTGGGTGTATCGAGACGGGGCATCGATATACCAGAGTAGACTAGCGTATACCTTCTCGACCCATACAGATGAGCGATGGATGATCCCATATCCATTGGTGTTTGACATCAGAGATGATATACGGGTGCTCAGTGGAGACTGGGTACACTGGAAGGACTTGCCGAGAACTCCCAGATGGTATTATACCTTACGTCAGATGGCAGTTCTCTGGTGACACTGGTACAGGTTAGTCTATAGACCCGAGATCGTCATAGAGTCTTGTGTGATTCCCACTGTGCTTTGATTTCCACCTTACCACGTCCAAGAGGGCGTGCAAAACGGTGGTTTTTGGGTACAGTCCCGAATCACATGGAGGCAATGAGCGATAGGAGGGGATTCGTCTCTCCCGGTATAGGGAGTTGATGTTGCGCTGTGTTCAATTGGCTATAACCGGAAATCCCTGGCCAGGGTTGCTGAGATTTACTGGTAAGTGTTACCAATAGTTTCTCGAACTGTTATAGACCTCATATCGACACGACTTATCGAGCTACTGGGGTCTGACGTTTACCACCCCTAGGCGAGATATGCGACATATCAGACGAACAGACCGGACTGTACGGTAAGTGTTACTGGTTGGATTCACAGGAGTGTGAGCGGGCTTGCTCGTCGATCTTCTGATCGCTCAATACCCGGGTGGCCGTTACGTTTAGCAGACCGCTTGCGGCTTGTGGGTGTTTGATATGATCATCACCTACTGCCGGCGTATTGACAAGTCTTTAGAGTCCTACACAGAGGTTTCCTGGCTCAAGCGAAACGAAATAGGAGCGCATATGAGATATGTGCGGGACCGAGAATAATGCATGTATGTGATACCGTATTCTATTCTCGCGATAAATGTATCGATTGGTTGTATGCGATATAACCTAGTTATCGAATCGAGGATTGATTCTATAAGTCGATACATTGGATATTAGTCGGTCATATGCGATATGACCGGATCGTTAAATCAAGTGTTGATTTAATGATTTAATGTATAATTATATATGTGATATATTACTTTGCATTAATTAGTATTGGTTCACTTAAGATGGATTTTCTCACTTGATGTGCACATTGTATATATGATATAGTTTTGTGCACTAGTTTGTATCATGTTTGATGATACATGCAAACCTGGGTATATGTTTATGTTAAACCATGTTTAGGTTAATGGTTAGGTTTTATATTTATTTTATTTGTTTTCTTTAATTCATTTTTGGAAAGATAAAAGAAATGGTTGCTTGCTTTGTTCTTTTCTTGAATCTTCATGAAGCTTTGACCATTTTTGTTTCTTTCCTAAACCTAACCATTCACCTAACCCTAGTTTATTCTCTACACTTAACCATGGTTGCAACATGATAACCATCACTTGATTTTATTTTAATAATTGATTCTTTTTCATCCTTCTTCTTCTTCTTCTTCAAGAGAGAAAAAGAAAACCTTTGCTTGAAAATGATCAAGTGATGATTCCAAGTGAGAAAGCAAAATCCAAAGTGAACCCACTTCCTATTTCTTCATCCTCTACCACTTGTCTTGTAGTATAGGGTGTTTTCTTCATAAGTTTCATGACTTGGTGAAGGTGGAGCTTGATCTTGAGTTGCCTCGACGTAGATCATCTTCGGCATCGAAGTCGACGACCTAGCCCGATCATTTCTCCGACGAAACCATCGCCAGAGTCCGGGATCCAATGATTGCAGCAGAGGGTCGTCAACACGGAGCTAAAGAAGTGGAGGACCGGATCTACAAAGGTTGTAGTCTCTTTCACTTTAGAGTAAAGTTGTTTATTCGCATTTGTTTTCGCCTAAACTCTAGTTAACGATCGCATTAGGGTTTCTCGGCACCGGAAAAATTTGAATTTGGCATGGTTGATGCCTTTTGAGACCTCTAGAGTGTGCCTAGGAACCCTACATAAGCTATCTAGTTGCACTTTATCTTAACATGTACACTTATATTATTATACTGTCTCTCTGATACATATTGATAAAGCCCTTAGGATGTTAGCTTGACTATCATGACTATGATGCAGATCATACTAGTGGAGCTTGTGTAGTCCGCAAGTACATCCTTTAACAATTCCTAGTCGAGGGGATATCGAGACAGGGCATCGATATTCCAGAGTAGACTAGTGTGTACGTTTCTTGACCCTGTACGGGGCGATGGTTGATCCCATAAACATTGGTGTTTGACATCATAGATTGTACACATGTGCTTATTAGAGAATGGGTACACCGAACAGGACTCGCCGAGAACTCCTGGATAGTACCATACCTATCATCAGATAGCAATTCTCTGGTAACACTGGTACAGGTTAGTCTGTAGACCCGAGATCATCATAGAGTCTTATGTAGTTCCCACTGTGCTTTGATTTCCTCCCTACCACAGCTCAAAGAAATCGTGCAAATTGTTAGTGAATGTTGCACACTCTCACAACTCTTGTGAGGAGGCGGAAGAGGTAAACAAAAATTTTCTTGCATGCAACACACACATAAAACCAAGATCATATGCTTAAACCTTAACTAGCAAACCCTATCTAGAGTTCTTAACTACTATGAAAGGGTTATACCTAATGAACCGGTCTTTCGGGTCTTCTTTTTTATCCAACTCCTAGGCTTTTCCGGATGCTTGCGATGTCCTCGATCTCCGGCCACCTCAAGACGTAGATGATCCACCCGAGGGCTATGGAACAAGCTTCAAACTCTTCTTAAGAGTTAACTATGAGATCAAGTGTGCTAGAAATGATCACTTAGATGATGTAGAGATCATATAGTGGATTAATATGTCTCTTGAGCTTTTGATTCACATCATATGTGAAGGATAAAGCTAAGAGGAGGAAGAAGGAGAAAATGAGGAGATAAAAGACAAAAGTGATAAAATGAAAAAATCAAGCATGGAAAAAATGACATGGCTCAAATGAAAATAATTGAAGCATGCAATAAAATAATGCACCATGCTTCAATAGTAACTCCAAATGAATAAAAAATCATATAAGCCATTCCTTCATCCTTGCTTTGACATTTCTCCAAATTCCACCTCATTAATTTATTTTCACAAAATAAATATTTAATTATGAAGTGTCTCTTTCTAGAAAGTATTCTTGTATAATTACAAGAATACCCCTCCACCGTATAACGTATAAGTATACCCGTATCCGAATTCCGAAAAATACAAATACAAATAATCCAATAATATAATACCGGTATCCGGCATAAACCAAAGCCAACCAGTATTATCTTTCCGATCATTATTCCTGTAACCATTACACGAACATGATCGAAACCCTGCCGTAACAATTTACGGCCTCTACATCTTTTGCCTGAACCAGCGAACCCTCTGTGTGGGACTCTAAAAACTCGACAGTATGCTGACAGTGGGTTTAACCACAAGCACGTTAGTGGCACTAGCTGTGCGTAACGGCTACCCAGGTACATGACGAAAAGGTGGCCGACGAGCGAACTCATCACAACCATAACGAGCCTGTAAGCAACACTTACCGTACAGTCCGGTCTCTTCGTCTGATACGTCGCATATGAAGTCTAGGGATGGTAAATGTCAGACCCCGGTAACTTTATAAGTCATGCTGATTTACGGCACATAACGGTTCCAGAAACTACTGATAACTCTTATAAGTAAATCTTGAGAACCCTGGCCAGGGATTTGCTGTTATGGCCGATCAAGCATAGCGCGACATCAACTCTCTATACCGGGAGAGACGAAACCCCTCCTATCACTCACTGCCTCCATGTGAATCGGGATTGTACCCAAAATCCACCTATTTGCATGACTCAGTAGAGCCGTGGTAGGGAGGAAATCAAAGCACAGTGGGAATCACACAAGACACTATGACGATCTCGGGTCTACAGTCTAACCTATACAAGTGTCACCAGAGGACTGCTATCTGACAATAGGTATATATACCATCCAGGGAGTGGATCAGGGTTGAAGTTTAGAGGAGATTACGACCTTAACCGGGGATAGCAAAGATACCCAAAAATCTTGAGGCGTTTGTAGTTTGATGGACATTGAAATAGTTTTTCAAAAGGGGATTGGAAATTAAGAACTGATGTGGGAAGACGATTTATGAGAAAAACAGCAGTTTGAAAAGCTTGACTTCAATACTTGGAGGGAAGAGATGTCGTATGCAAGAATGTAAGACCGGTTTCAAAAACATGATGATGGCGACGTTCTGATATGCCATTGTGTTCACGGGTGTGTGGGGGAGTGGTGAGATGAGAGACATCATAGGTTGTAAGAATGGAGGCAAGAGATGTGTATTTTCCGCCATTAGTAGAGTATATTGATATGAGCGATAGTTGAAAATATGTTTTGCAAAGTTTTTTGAATTGAGGAAAATGGTGGCAATATCAGATTTACGTTTCATAGGGTACATCCAGATATATTTTGTGTAATAATCAATAAAAATTACATAATAACGAAAATTATCATACGACAATTCAGTGGGTAGCCAAATATCAGTGTAAATTAATTGCAAAGGTTTAGAAGTATGAAGGGAATTTTCAGAAAAGTGATGTTTATGACTTTTATTGCAATCACAAGAATTACATTGAAAATTATTAACGACTGAAACATTAGATAATGACTTATTTTTCCCAACAACCGACTGAATGATTCGGATGGAGTGATGACCAAGACAACGGTGTCACTCACTTATTTCTGATTTGGAAGTAGCATGAATTTGAGGTTGGATGGAGTGTGGGAGGTAGTAGACATCATTATGGCTATCCCCGCGAAGAAGAGGCACCCCAGTGTGAAGATCCTTCACCAAAAACTTAGAGGGAAAAAACTCAAGTGAGAATTTATTTGATTTGCAAAATTTAGCAACAGAAATTAAGTTTTGAGTAATAGATGATGCACAAAGGACATTATCTAAAAGAAAAGGGTTTTTGAGGTGAGTGCAGTGTTGTGTTATCGATTATTCCGCCAAAATTTGACGCTCGAAGCTTAAGCTTCACCAAGGAAAGAAAATGCTGAGGTGAAAGCGTCAAGCTGGCTGCACATGCGCAACACGTGCAAAGCACGTGGCGTGAGCCGCCAAGCCTATGTGCAAGCGCACCACGTGCAAACCATGTAGCGCAAGCTGCATGTTCGGCTGAAGTGCATGCTTCAATTAGAGCTTAAACTCTATTTGGGAAAATATTTTCTCTATCTTTCTTAAACAGAAAGATATTTTCTTGTTAATAAGAAATCTCTTAGTATCAATGATCTAACGATGCTTAAGCATTATATGTTGATTTTAAGATCAATTGGAGATCTCTCAATGAGAGATTCTCTGAACTTGATTAACAATCTCCACTCCTATAAATAGAAAATGGGGAGGTTAATCTCAAAGGAGAGAATACTCCCTATAAGATGAAGAAAGGAGACTTAAACCTCTATAAGTTCTTCTCATTCCTTAAACCCTAGGTGAGGAGATTAATCTCCATTAAAAAAAGAAGTTTAACCTTCATAAGAACTTGAACTTAAGTTCTTTCTCTAGATCGAATATCCTTGGGTCAAATCTCCTCCTTATCGAGAACTTAAGTTCTCATGGAGGGATTTTCGATCTCAAGATCTGAGATTTGGAGGAAAACTTACCCCTTCCTCCCCTAAGAAACATATGATCATCAAGATCTCCTTGAAACTGAAGCTTAATCTTTGTAAGACCCTTGTTTTGTCACTAAAGATATATACCATGACTAAAACAAAACCCAAGATCATAAAAATCTGATCTTGATGATTTTAATCGACAAAAACCCATTAAACAGAAGCTTAAACTTCATAAAACCAAATTCTTTTCTCTGAAAGGTTAATTTTCTTTGATAAAGATAGAGATTAATTTCTAAAACCCCTAACCGCGCCGCGTGATATACACGTGAGCATGCACCAAAGTCATGCGCAGCTTCGTGCACCAAAGTCGTGCACTTGCACCAAGAAAGTTGCGCCAGAGTTTAAGCTCTACGATTGGGCTGCGCCACGTGAAATACACATGCATGAGCCAAACGCCAAGAAAGATTGGCAGCGCCAGTACCACGTGATACGCATGTGCGCTCTAGCCACGCCAAGTCGATGCCACCGCGTGCTACGTGATATGCACGTAGGCATGCGTCTGAGCCTTGAGCCGATATTCGAGCCGTGAGCCATGCGCCAAGTTATATGCGTCAAGCATGTTTGGGTGTCAAACAGACCCAATTCTTAGCCCCAAATCCGCTAAGTCCTGAAGTTTATGCTTCATTGATCTTAAGATTAATTAAGCTCATATGCTCAAATATCTAAGTTGATATTATTCTCAAATAAGACTAACGACCCTTAGATAAAGACCAAGTTTCCTGTGAATGGATGGACCTCACAAATGTAAGAAATGCGTCCTAAGTTCATTTCTGTTGGCAAACCAAAATACCAATGTGGACCCCGTCAAGAAAATACTTGACCCAAAATCCTCTAAATTAGATCTTTGTTCTCAATAAGACTAATGATCTTTAGATAGAGTTTCTGCTCTCATCTGAACTGATGACCTCACAAATGTGAGAAATGCAACCTATGTTTAACCCCGTTGGCAAACCAAGATACCAACGTGGATCCAAACCATGTCAAATATAATGTACGGATTTGAACTAATCCACGCCCTACGAACGACGAAAAAATTAGTCTCCGTATACAATCTAAGGGCAACACAAATAAACAAAAATTAAAACACGACACATAAAGCTAAAAACCTGAAGTGCAGAAAGTTGTTGTCGTACGGGACAGCGTAATTAACTATACGGGCTTGCGCATGTAGGAAAAATGTGCTTTCACAATCAATAAATCTCTTACTCTGAGAAGGAATTTGAAAGTCAGCTATATCGGTCTCATCTATCCAAACCTCCGAGATATGGCGGTATAAATTAACATAGTATTTTCGGAGAGGTGGATGGATTAAATCTATGCATCTGCCCCAAATTCAAGCAAGATGTTCAAACCTAGTTCGTTTGACCCATTTTCGGAGGTAAATAGATTCTGACACGTCCGGTAGGATCTTTATATCTTTCCATTCCAAATTTCGTGTGTCATGTTTCGCGAAAAAATTTGCGGTATATTATGATTATGGTTGCTCTTGGATTCCAAGAAAGATTTAAGCTGGTGATTTCTCCTTTATGCAGACTTCAATGGCATTCTGCAATAACTCCAAGACCATCATGCCTCAGCTGATCATCTCTGGGCAGATTATGGCCCTACTGATTGGCATCCTGATAGCCCAACTCATGCAAGAATGGAATGGGCTCCAATTCGGGAAAATGCCTACATTCCTCCCTACTATTGGTACCACAACGCCAAAGGAGGAGGCTTCAAAGAAGTCAGTCTGCGATAGGCTGGCAACAAGCTCCGCAGGCCCCTCTGAGAAGCCTACAAAACCAAAAAGCTTAGTCTTCCACAGGATGAACACAAGCTCCGTGGGCCCATCAAAAAAGCCTGCAAAACTAGAAGGCTCGGTTTTTAGGAGGCTGGCATCAAGCTCTATAGGCATAACAAAGAAGCCTATGAATTCCAAGAGCTTGGTCGTTAAAATGATGACACAAGCTGCTCCCGAAACTCCAAAAGATGCTTCACCTCTAGGAAAGTCTGTCTTCTCCAGACTGGCACCTCAAGCTCTTGCTCTGCTAAAGACATCATTCTTCAAGCGACTGAAAACTACGGAAGCTCCAAAGCCATACATGGGGCATGTTTATGAAGCTCCCAAAACTGAAGAAGTTTCTGTTTCGAGATGAGCTTGACGTCGTTACTGGCGCCAAAAAAGGCAGGCTGGGGGCATCTCCCCATCAGGATTAACTCCAACCACACCGGCTATTGATGCAGTTGTCTCGACAAAAAACATCTTCGAGCCTCTGAGGAGGGTAAGGCGAAACTCGCCTACCGCCATGTTAAAGAAGTCCCCACCATCTATGGGGGTATCAAATGAGCAAAAACTAATACTCAAGCCAAAACTTTCCTCAACGATCTACAAAGTTCGGAAAGAAGTTCGTGTCTCTGTTATCAACATCGGCCCATCTCCAAAATCTGAGAAGCTCAAGAATCCGACAAAAGCCGACAACTCAGCTTCCAAGTCGAAAGTGGCCTTTCCTAAAAAGAAAAGGCCATAAAGATCCACATCACCTAAGGAAAATCCTAAAAGGCGAAAGCTCCAAAGCTCCGCACAGAAAGCCGAAGTAGTCCATACGGTGTGGATAATACACCTCAACGGAAGTGAGAACAACGCTTCCACCAGTCATCGACCCCAAACTTGGTCTTTGACTCAAGCTCAAAGACAACAGCTGCTGCAAGAAATGGTAGCTCAAATATCAGAACTCAAATATCAGAACTTGTCAGCCCACCGCCTAAGACTCGTCCGGAAGACGAACAAGAAGATCATGAGAGACAGGGGTCTGAAGTTGACTCTTAAATGTGAGTTCTCGATAAGAAAAGCAATGAAGCGATAGATATGGCCGCCAATACGAAAAAATGGCCCTCCTCATGCCGAAGATGTGTGGGATGATGATCCTGTCATAAGAACCACGGACCGAAGAACCGCCAGTGGTCCCTGATAACGAGAAAGGAGGTGCCATAAGCTCTCTATAGGCCCCTTCCACATCAAAAAAAGAAACGATCTCGAAAGCGCATCTCAACGAGTACATCACCAAGCAGGTCAAAATCCTCACCGCCAGTGAAGCGGCCCCCAAGTTGGTCAAGACCAGTCGTCCATATCAAGCATGGTACGAGTAAAAGCAATACTCTCCAGGATATACGAACCCGAAGTTCAATGTCTTCAAAAGAACGGGGAATCCCCACTAGCATATCGCACAGTTCAAACCAATGCGCGGTAATACTGGAGGCGATGATAAGCTACTCCGACAGTTCGTCAACAGCCTGGAGGATATTGCCTTCGAATGATACTAGGAGCTCCCAAATGACTTCGTAGAGACCTTCGCTGATATGGAACTGGTCTTCACAAAGTCGTTCGACACCTGTTCATCTGACCCATTTTCGGCGGTAAACAGATTCTGGTATGCCCGGTGGGACAATCCATGAGCAGATTCAGGCAAGACGTTTAATCCCAGTTCGTCTGACCCGTTTTCGGCGGTAAACACCGATGTAAGAAATTTTCAAACCAGAACCATCACCTATGTTGATCTCATCGGGACAACCGTAACCGGTGTAGCTATGAAGAGTCCCAACATCGGATGTAGCGTGATGAGAAGCACCGATGTCCAATATTCAGGAGGAGGGAGCGTGCCGCTTGGTATTTGTGTTGTTTGCCACAGGTTGAGGAAGCATTTGTGTCGGGTGTTGCGGTGAATTGGTTTGCAATGCATTCTCATTAAGAAAGAGAGCGAGTTGACGACAATTTATGGTGTTGTGACCGGAACGCTTGCAGAAGTTGCAGTAAGAGTTGGAGCAGGGAGAGTTGTTGTTGTGTGAGCCGGAGTACTGGTTGTTATTGTTGTTGCGAGCAAAATTTTTGTTGTTGGTATTGCGATTGTAGGAGATACTTCCACGTTTTTGCGGAGGGCGATATGAGGAGAGATTGGGTTGGTTGGCATAGTTGGTGCTTGCGAGAGAGAGAGACGCACATGTGTCTTCTTTCTTCAGATGACATTCATAATCTATGGGTTTTTCATAGAGCTCGTCGAAGGTGATAAAGTTGTTACAGACTCGAATAGCAGCTACGACTTCTTTAAATTCATGTCTGAAACCAGCAAGGATGTGGAGAAGCAGGTCTTCTTCAGGAAGAGTGTGATCAGCGAGAGCGTGATCGTCGGAGATAGATCACATCTCTTATAGGTACTCACTTATCGAGCGCAAGCCACGTTGATTATTGATGAGGCTTTCCTTGAGTGACATAACTCATGAACGGGATTTGTTCACAAGAAGAGTAACAATTCAATCACATGCTTCCTTGGATGTGAAAACAGAGGAGATATGGGGCTGGATCGTCTCGACACAGCTGCCGAGGATAGCGTTGAGGATGAGCTGATCTTGATAGTACCATTGATGGTAGTCTGGATTTTCAACACGCTTGGTATTGTCGTTGACGTCGGCGATAGTCCTCGTAGGATGGAATGTAGATCCGTCGATACGACTAAGAAGATCGTGACAAATTATGGTCGATTGGATATAGGATCTCCACATAGTCAAATTTGTGTGGGAAAGTTTTGCTGGAAAAAGGAATTTGGTGATGATGAGAATTGAGTTTTGAGAGAAAGCCGTGGATAAAAAATTAATCTTTTAATCATAATGCTCTGATACCATATAAGAATCTTGAAGAAGATGGAGTTTAGGGTTTTGAACTTGGTTGTTTGTATTGAATATCAATTGTGTTTCTATATTACACTTTACATGATAAAGAATAGAATAAAAATAAAATCTTTCCTAAACAATAATATCACAAGATTATAGAAAGATTTTTATGATTGAAAGCCGCATCAGCCAGTTTATGAAGGGCAGATGTCTGATGAGTAGTTTGGCAGACGTCTGCATCTAACATGGTATTTCTAGAATTTGATTGCCAGTCGTCTGTGACTCCTTTAGCAGAAGTCTATCTTCTCTTTATAGTTTTGCCATACGCCTGAACGAAATTCTTCAGACGTCTGTTGTTGTTTTGTTTGCTTTTTGATAATAGGTGAGACAGCTGAAAAGACCGTTATAGAAGGCCTAATCATCCAAATTAATGATTAAAATGTTATATAAGGCGGCTTATGCAAGACTTTCATTGTTGAGAAAACTTCCTCTGAGGGCTTATGACAACTTCTAGAAAATGAAGAGATTGTCAAAATATGTGTCGACAACACCATCGAAAATGCGTTTTTATTTGCTCCTTGTTTCAACAAAGTTGAATGCCAATGTACCAAGAAAGATGAAGTCTTTTACAAAACAGGTCGACAAGAGTTGCCATAACATATGAGACAACAAAAAACCCACTACTACGAATAAAGACTTGTTCCTACAGTTCTTATGTATATAGATGCGTATGTATCTGTTCTATTGGTAATATATTACTACGATAAATAAAAGGCAAGCCACTGATAGAAACAAAAACAAGCATGACTTTGGTTAGATTGGTTAACATGCAGTGGTTGCAAGTTTGATTCTCTCAATTTGTAATTTATTTTTTAATTTTTTTTAAGAAATCTTTCTAGAAGACAATGAATTCCTTGTATTTGCAACTTTCTTTTTCCAAAAATCCTTTTGCACTTTTGTAATGTAATGTAAAAATTCATTCTAGGTATAAAAGAATACTACCAACATAATGCAAATTGAGTTTAGATTTTTGCAATTACAATATGCTTTGTTATGACAAAAGCAATTATCGTATGCTAGTAAAAGCTTGACAATGAAATAGATGTGAACATTGACTCGATATATTATATTTTGTGGTCATGCTATAAATTAATTAATTAAATACATGTATAAAAGAATAACAATGTCTCTACCAAACCCAGCAAGTCTAATAGACGTCATAGGAGTTAGCCCTCCCTCCCTCCCCCCCTTTTGATAAGTTAGTATAGAAATATTTCGTCCCACGTGACCTACAATCCTAGTTCCGCAATTGCATATGATGGAAAATTAAGAAGAAGATCGTACATATGGAAATCTTCACTCACAAAATATGTAAGATATTGAAGTATTTAGTAGGCCAGAGGTCATTAGCTAAACCTTTAATGTGGTAGTAATTTGTAGGTTAGCTGAAAATATCTCAAATTTTATGTGGTCAAGTAAAATTTAGCGCTTATTTAAGAATCGGCTGAAGTTCGTTAGAACTATGTCATTGCAACCCATATCAAAGCACTCTGGCTACCGACCAATGTTTAAGAATCCGCTGAAGTTCGTGTACTTGGAAAAACGTGAACTCAGATCGGCACTCTGGCTACCGACCAATGTTTGAGCTCATTGTGGACCAATTTAGAGAGATGGGGCCATCATCATTCACTTTCATCATACTAAAAGATGTTGGACATACCCCATCATGGATTCCTTCTCATTCTCATAACAAGAGAAAGGAAAGAGATTTTTTTGTTTGTGTATATATAAAGATGTGGTTTCAATCATTTGTTGTTTTTCCTACATCTTCTTCAAATCTGAAATAACTGTATTTGACAAATTTATGTATTAATTTAGTAGAATATGAGATAGGTTCAGTTACATGTTGGAAATGGCTTATATGAAAGGCCTTTAACCATATAATTTTTCAATTAAAAAGATCTATGAGTTGGATCGAGACCGTTATTTTCATTTTATAGATAGATTTGATTTACTTGAGGGTTAGGAAAAGGATGAAATTACCTTTCCTAACAATACCGCAATGGACATAGATGATATAGTTGAGGTGGATGGAAAAAGATAAAATGATGCGGAGAAATAAGATATTGTTGATGGTATCCTAGCCATGAGGGCATGATTCCCAATGGTTTGGGTCAATTGTGTGTAGGGCTAAATTTTGTACCAATTTGGGCTAGGGGATGTACCCTAATGTAATTTTCCTTTCGTGGAAGGGTTTGGTCCCCTATTTGGGTATGTTTTGTCGTACGTTTCGTTTTTCTTTCTTCGTATTAATTTAGTTAAATCTTTTTTTTAATGAGACACGGAGGTGTTAACCTATGTTTTAAAAAAATAAATTTAAAGTTTTGCCTTCCTGGTTTAAGTTCTCGAGTTGATTGCCTTTATAGATATCGTTTCATTGTCTTTCTTAACTAACGAATTGATTGGCTGCAGGGAGCAATATTTTATATAAGAAATGTTGGGGTAAAACGTACACAATCCATTGAAGAAAAGGCATAAGCAGTCAGTAAAATGTAAACAATCCATCAACCTTTTAATGACATATTCTAATGCATGTATGTGTAAAAATATGATTTTGATGCTTCTTGGTTCTTACATTTGCACCGAAAGGCCAATAATAACACTATGAAATATCCCTTTTCTTTGGGCCGAAACCTGGGTTTTAGGGCATATGTATTTTTAATTTAATAAATCCGTATTTAATACATGGCAGGTAAGAATCGAACCTGAGTTGCTCCAATTCATTGTGAGATGTCTCTTCCACTGCACCAAAACTCCAAAATTATAATGAGAGTTAAGATGATATATTTAATATTCTAACCGACATCACATTTTTGCTAATCAAATCAATATTCAAGATCAGTATCAAAATCACTTAAAAATTATAATTATATATGGCCATGGAAACCAAAATACTCCATGTGGACCATCCAAACAAGTTGTGCATATTATGGGAGTACAATGATTTTGGTACCCACATTTTTGGCCAATATTATGGGAGTACAATGATTTTGGCCAATATTATGGGAGTACAATGATTTTGGTACCCACATTTTTCTCCTATATTCAATTTTTTTCTCCTCTCTCACCCTCTTGCATAATATTTTGGCCATCGTATTTGGCCAATATTACGGGAGCAATTATGAGGATGCACTATAATATTGGAAAAAACTTCTATACAAGAGTTTGTATGGTACAAACCACTTGTAAGTCCTCAGATGACTTTTTTTTGCACAAAATCTAAAGCTATCAAAGGGCTTCTAGATGGTTTGCACCATACAAACCCTTTCATACTAGTTTTTTCCGTCATGTTCACTGAAACTCTTATCGTACGAGCAAAATCTTCGAGATGCATGCATAAAATTACACAAACGCTTCTCTTCTCTTACGTGTATATCTCTCCTTTTTTTAATAACAACTATAGTTTCATAAGATTTTATTTTCATGAATATCATATGAAGATGCCAATATATTTAAATTGAGTCATATGCTTCTAGCACTGAAATTATTTCCTACCAAGAGAGGAGGAAAACAAATGGGCCCACTCGCATGTGGTGAGACTCGCCCTCCTAGTCCTTTTTTTTCATCAGGACGATACATTCAAGTCATATATAAGTTTCTTTTCCTTCTTGAAGAGCCATATTTTCTCTCGAGGGTTGATTTTATTTTGGAGGCACCAGATTGGATCCATGTAAGATTCCTCTCTTCTAAATGGTAAAACCTGTTGTGAAGGTGTCTTGTTTATCGAGACTGCATAAGGTTGAGCCGGCTCATACGTCCAGAGAATAAAAATGATTCAAATCACTCTATGAGCTGTCTCAACAAGGGATGGTCCGTCTCAACACAAGTTTGAGTCGTCTCATAGAGACAGAGAACTCAACATGTTTTGAGCCGGTTCAAGAAGAGTTTGAGCTGGCTCAATAAGTCCGTTGCAGTTTTGTTTGAAGAAATCGGTTTTTGAGTTTATCTCGGAAATAAGGTTTGGATGTCAGTTTTGTAATCAAGTGTATTCCTATTATATATCTGATTTGTAATTTGTATAAATGGGACCTAGGGTTAAAGCTAAAGTTAGGGTTGATCACAAAGTTAACGGGAGATGAAACGACAGTTCCATAAAAGATCAAGGCTTCATTAAGGAAAACTTGAGAGAGAAGAAGAAGTTCTCGTTGGAGATCTATAAGGAGAGGCTTTATTGCAACTCTTGTAAGGGTTTTTTTTCTCTAAAAGTTCTAATAAAGTTATTCTTCCCGTTTTCCTGAATTGATTTCTTATGTTATTTGATTTTGAATTATTTCTATTTGTTATTCGTCGAAAGGGATCTTTAAAGATCCATCAGGCTTCCGCGTATGCAACAACAATTGGTTTCAGAGTCTTATTCTTTAGTTTTGCGATTTAAATTTACGGTGAGCGACGACGCTTGTGTCTGCTTCCCATCTTCTTAAATTGTGATTCTAAAGATCTGGTTCATAAGGATCCAAGCGAAAGGTTTTTGCTTCGGAATTAAAAATGACGAATAACAAAGTCAATAGCATCAAGTTCGAGATAGAAAAATTCAATAGGAAAGGGAACTTCTCGATGTGGCAGAGAAGGTTTAAGACAATTCTTGTAAAAGAAGGTCTTTTTAAGCTTCTTGGCGGTAAAAAACCAACCAATATGGAAGATGATGCATGGCAAGACATGGATCAGAAGGCACAATGCACGATAGAGATTTCTCTGGCGGAAAACATGATTTATAACGTCATGTCAGAAACTTCTGCGGCAAGTTTATGGTTGAAGCAAGAGAGTTTATATATGACAAAATCTTTTTCTCACAAGTTTTACCTGAAGAATCAACTCTACGGTCTACGCATGAAGGAAAGTACTTTAATTCACGATCACTTAAATAGTTTCAATAAGATGGCTAGTGATCTTCTATACTTTGATGTAAAGTTAAAGGAGTAAGACCAAACGCTTTTGCTCCTATTTTCGCTTCCAAATTCTTATGAACACTTGGTGAAAACAAATTTTATGAGAAGGAGACTCTCGAGATGGAGGAGGTTACAACGACACTTCTCAGCAATGAGATTATGAAGAAATCAAATCTATCAGAGAAGTCATCATGGTTGTTTGCTGGTGAAAGGGGAAAATCGAAGACTAAAGACGGAGGCAAGAGCATAAGGGGGAAATCCAAATTATTCGAGCGAATGGGCGAACCATGCTCCTTTTGTAAACAGTCAGGGTATATGAAGAAATAATGCCAAAAGTATAGACAGTGGTCGGATAAGAGGGGTAAAGTTGCCAGTACAAAGAGTTCGGATCAAGCTATCCATATGATGTACTCACTGTACATACCGGGAAGGATGAAAATTCTGATGCTTGGATACTAGACTTCGGACATTCTTATCATATATGTCACAAAAAGAAGTTGATGGACACCTATAAGGAGTTCAATGACAACAGTGTTCTCATGGGGAACAATATAGCATGCAAGGCCATTAGTATAGGGAACATCAAAATCTGTATATTTGATGGTGTGGTGCGAACACTTGTGAACATGCGACACGTTTCGGAATTAAAGAAAAATCTGATTTCTCTAGGAGCATTAAATACGGCAGGATGCAAGTTTGTATGTCAAGATGGAGTGATGAAGCTTATCTGGGGTGCTCTAGTGGTCATGAAGGGACAACAACTGAAGAACTTGTATCGTATGAACGGCAGTACGGTGACTGGTAGTGCAGCCGTAGCTATAGAGAAATAGGTGGAGGATACCGCAAAGCTGTGGCATATGGGTCTTGGCCACATGAGTGAGAGGGGTCTTCATGAACTGCACAGAAGGGGGTTGCTTAAAAGTATTACCACGTGCAAGTTAAATTTCTGCAAATATTGCACAATGGGGAAGCAACATATGGTCGGCTTCAAGAAAGCCGTGCACAAGACCGAAGGACTTCTCAACTATATACACTCAGATGTAAAGGGGCCATCATCGGTTGCACCAAAGGTAGGTTCCATATACTATGTTACTTTCATTGGCGACTTCTCAAGGAAGGTATGGGTCTATTTCTTCAAACACAAGTCCGATATGTTTGCCAGTTTTAAAGAATGGAAAGCGGACATGGAGAAGCAATAGAGGCGATCGGTGAAGTATTTGCGAACAGATAATGGAGGTGAATACACCTCGAAAGAGTTTTACAGATTATTGTAAAGAATAGGGTATACAGAGGCAATGGACAGTTTCGGGACGTCTAGAGCAAAATGGGGAAGCGGAGCGCATGAATAGAACACTACTAGAGAGAGCCAGAATATGCGGTTGAAATCCGCCCTTTCGGAGGACTTCTGGGCTGAGGCGGTGAATCATGCGTACTATTTGGTTAACAGGTCTCCGTTTACATTCATAGATCTTCAGATTTCAGAAGAAGTATGAGAGGAGAGCTAGTCAGTTATAATTCATTACAAGTATTTGGATGCCCTGCTTACTCACTCATGAACCAGAAGGATAGGACCAAGCTGGATTCAAAGTCAAAAATGTGTGTTTTCTTGGGATTCAAACTTGGTGTTAAAGGTTAAAAGTTATGGGATCTTGAAAATAGAAGGGCGTTCACTTGCCGAGATGTGATCTCCGAAGAGAAATCCATGTTGAAAGATGTGGCTAAAGACAATAAGGCGGCAAGTGGAGCATTATGTGACAATAATCCAGTGGAGGTAGAGTTTTATGGCGCTGATAAACATATAGACACTGAAGTATAATTTCAGCCTATTGATGCGTATGTGGATGGGCAGAATACGGAGACGGACGGTGAGAACCAAGTCCCGCATGACCCACAGACAATAGCGTTAAGGAGATCAGCACGTACATATAAGGCACCAGCTATGTACGGTTTTACAGATATGGTTGCATTTGCTTTAGTCACCGAAAGCGGAAATCCCAACTCTTATCAGGAGGCTATTAGGAAAGAGGGTAGGGATCAATAGGTTGTTGCGATGACAGAGGAGAGGGAGCTACTTCGTAAGAACGGCACATGTAAGCTGATTGAGCCACCGACAGGGAAAATGGTTATTGACTGTAAGTGGGTATTCAGGAAAATGGAAAATGAGCAATACAAAGCACGCTTAGTTGTGAAGGGTTATGCTCAAAAGGAGAGGATTGACTACAACAAGATTTTCTCACATGTAGTCAAGCATGCATCTATTCGAATTTTGTTGGAAAATGCAGCACTTCAGAATTTAGAGTTGGAGGAAATAGTCATGAAAACGGCTTTTTTGTACGGCGAGTTGGAAGAGACAATCTTCATCAGGCAACTTGAAAGATTTGTGGAGCCTAGCAAGGAAGATCATGTATGTAAACTCAAGCGGTCTCTATATGGATTGAATTAGTCACGCAGGTAGTGGTACAAGCGCTTCAATTCTTTTATGAAGAAATCCAACCACTCTCAATATGAGTATGACAGATGCGTGTACTCGAATCAGCTTAAGGATGGTTTGTCGATATATATACTCATATATATCGATGAAATGTTGATTGCTGCTAAGAATATGGCGAAAACAAAGACGCTCAAAGGTTCATTGAGTGCAGAATTTGACATGAAGAATTTAGATGAAATAAAAAAGATTCTTGGGATGGAGATTTTTCAAGACTAGACGGCTGGAAATTTTTGACTATCCTAGAAAAGATATATTGAGAAGGTGTTGGAGAGATTCAGCATGAAAGACTCAAAACATGTGAGTACCACTATCGTCGGTCATTTTAAGCTATCCTCCAAGGAGTGTCCGAAATCTGCGAAGGAGAAGGAAAAAATATCTCGAGTACCATATGCGAACGCGGTGGGATCACTAATAAAAGCTATAATATGCACACATCCAGACATATCCTATACGGTAAGTCTTGTTAGTCGGCGTTAGTCATATGTATGCTCTAGAGGCCATTATTGTATATTATAGTGGATGCTTGGACACACACACACACACACACACACATATATATATATATGACTTTCTTGCTCGAAATGATAGTATGCTATCTGGTTGCACTTTATCTTAACATGTACACTTATATTATTATAATGTCTCTCTGATACATGTTGATAAAGCCCTTAAGATGTTAGCTTGACTACCATGACTATGATGCAGATCATACTAGTGGGGCTTGTGTAGTCTGCAAGCACATTCTTTAACAATTCCTAGTCAAGGGGATATCGAGACAGGGCATCGATATTCCAGAGTAGACTAGTGTGTACGTTTCTTGACCCTGTACGGGACGATAGTTGATCCCATAACCATTGGTGTTTGACATCATAGATTGTACACATGTGCTCATTAGAGAATGGGTACACCGAACAGGACTCGCCGAGAATTCTTAGATGGTACCATACCTATCGTCAGATAGCAATTCTCTAGTAACACTGGTACAGGTTATTCTGTAGACCCGAGATCGTCATAGAGTCTTATGTAGTTCCCACTGTGCTTTGATTTCCTCCCTACCACGGCTCAAAGAAGTCGTGCAAACATGTGGATTTTGGGTACAGTCTCGAGTCACATGAAGCCAATGAGCGATAGGAGGGGTTTCGTCTCTCCCGGTATAGAGAGTTGATGTTGTGCTATACTCGATTGTCAATAACAACAAGTCCCTGGCCAGTGCTGATGAGATTTACTAGTAAGAGTTATCAGTAGTTTCTCGAAAGGTTAAAGACCACACATCGGCATGACTTATCAAGTTACTGGGGTCTGACGATTCCATCCGTAGACCCGATATGCGACATATCATACGAAGAGAACGGACTGTACGGTAAGTGTTTCTTATAGGTTTTGCGGGAGTTTGGACAAGTTTGCTTGTTGATCTTCTATTCGCTCAATACCTGGGTTGTCGTTACATCCAGCTAATACCACTGACGGCTTGTGGGTGACTGATGTAATCATTACCTACTGCTGGCGTATTGACGAGTTTTTAGAGTCTCACACAAAGATTTCCTAGCTCAAGCGAAACGAAGTAGGGCACATATGGTGATATGTGTGGGAACTTGATTAAATACGAGTATGTGATACCGTATTCTAATCAGGCGTCATTTGATATCGGTTAGGTTATATGTGATATAACCGGGTTATTGAATCGAGTGTTGATTTGATAAATTGATATGCATATTAATAATATTAGTCGTTTATATATGATGTAACCAGATTATTGAATCAAGTGTTGATTTAATAATTTGATATATATATATATATTTATATATATTAACTAATATTATCTCACTAAAAAGAATTTCTTCTGTTGTATATATATATCTGTGTGTGTGTGTGTGTGTTATATATATGAGAATAATGGAGGAAAGATGCCATAGGAGGGAATTACCACCTATGGCGTCGAAAAAATACAATCTCCATCGTGTTTTCTGATGATCGGCACCCATCATCTCCATCGTTATCATCTAAGATGTGGGTATGCCAAATTTCTTGTGATTCTACAACTTTTTCACCGTTGAATTAGTGGGTTCAAAATTAACGGTTTACCGACAATAGAACTTTTTACATTACTAAATCAACGGTGAAAAAGTTGTAGAATCACATGAAATTTGGTGTATCCACATCTTAGATGATGACGATGAAGATAATGGATTCCGATCGTCGGAAAATATGATGGAGGGCGTATTTTTTCAACGCCATAGGAGGAAATTTCCTCCTGTGGCCTCTTTCCTCCATTATTCTCTCTCTCTCTCTCTCTCTCTGTATATATATATATATATATATATATATATTCACTTTTGTGTCATGGTGGATGATACATAGGACATGGATGTATGAGACTCACACCAAAACTAAACATTAATTGGGGATTTATTTTCAAATTAAAATCAAAATGAAGTGGAAATGAGCATGGCTTAAGATACTTGTAGAAGTATGTAGAAGCCATGACTCATTCCACTAATTTTGTTTTACTTTAAATATTTTTAAACCCAACCATTTATTTTTAGTCATGGTTAACTCTCTACAAATATCACTTGTGATATTTTATTCACTAAAAAAGTTCTTCACAAGCTTCATCTTCTTCCTCCTCTTGATATTTCCTTGAATGAAAAAGAAGAGGAGAAAAGAAATTCTAAAGTGAGTAAAATTCCTACTTCATCAACCTACTCTCAATTACCCATTAGTGTAGGTTGTTTGTGCAGGGTTGTCTAGTACGGCAGCAAGGTTTCGGGAGGCATCGTTCATGCCATTTTCAAAAATTTGCCATCCTAGCTAACCCTAACCCTAGAATCTTTACTAGAAAATCTGACGAAACAACATGTAAACAACTTTATATCTAAGTGAATGAGGAATACAACCTTTATAGACCGGTTCTTCACTTCTAAAACTCCATGTAGTAGTCCCTTCGCTCCAAGTAGTGAACTCCCGGACTCTAGAGAGGGTTCACATGAAGAAATGAATAAGCTTGCTCAATGTCTTCGAGGCCGAAGATGATCTACGTCGAGGAGACTCAAGCTCATGTTACCTCTTCACTAATGGTGAAATTAGTGAAGCAAACACTCTAAACTAAATGGCTAATAGTAGAGGATGATGAAGTAGGAAATGGGCTCAATTTAGTTTTCTTTTTCTCACAATATTTTCTCACCTTGAGAAAAGCTAGTAAGTTTTTTCTCATGAAGAACAAGATGAAGTGATGAAGATGAGAGAATGAACTAACTAGGTGAGAATAGCAACCATAGGTGAGTTAGTGTCATACACTAACTCATGTAGAGAATAAACCATGGGTTACAATAATGGTTAGATTAATAAATATGTACAAGTAAAACAAAACTAGTGGACTAAGTCAAAAATGCTACAAGCTTCTCCAAGCTTCCAAGCATGTGATTGTAAGGCTACGCCAGTACCCCAGCCGTCAATCCGAGACCAATTGTGGAACAAAAACTTTTATAAACCGGCGCTAACGTAATCATAAAATCCGGATCGTGCCATTAACCCTATACAAGTAAACTGTAAAGTGGTTAAAAAGATTATATCGATCGATCCGTGTCCTTCGGTCTTCAATCTCTTTCCCTAGCTTGTTGCGGCTGCCCCGACGAAGTCCACTCTCCGATCTCGCTCGTCGAAGAGGCTCAACGTCGAGGATTCTTTATACGGGCTCCCGCCTCAAAACCGAGGCAACTCGAGCATCTAGTTTGCTAACCTAGATACCCAAGATGAAGTAGAGATAGTGTGTGAATAGTTTGTCTCAAATCACCCAAGGATTTGGACGAAGGTAAATGAAGTTACCAAGTAGAGATAAAAATGTGAACACAAGAATTTTGCTAGTGAGGAAAAATGGGGCTCGGACAAAATTGGTGCTCTCTATGGAATTGTTCTTGTGAGTGTGGTGTTTTTAAATTAATCAAAACCAAAATAAAAGAAGCAGCCACCTTGCACAAAATATCAACACAAATACAAAAACAATTAATGTAAGAACAAGCCAAAGGACACCTCACCAAATAAGCCCATGCTCTGCCCACGAAATTGGTTCACTATGAAATGAAATTTTCAGTGCCAAAACATCAAAGAATTTGGCTAAAATTCGTAACTCATAAATTAATAAATTAAACATTAAACCAAATGTTTAACTCAAGAAAAGAAATGGTAAATTCAAAAGTAATCTCGTAACGAATTACAAGATTACCCCTCATCCGTATATACATACCTGCATCCGTATTCCGACTGAATACAAATGCAACAAGATGAAAATATTCCAGCAATCTAATACTAGGATCCGGCTTAAACCAGACCCCATTAGTATGATCCGTCCGATCATGATCCGTGCACGAGTGCACGTATATGATCGAACCCTGCTATAAAACCATACGGCCTCTATAACGTTTCACCCGAACTTAGGAAACTCTCTGTGGGGGCCTCTAAAGACTCGTCAATAAGCTGGCAGTGGGTTTAACCATAAACACGTCAGTGGCACTAGCTGTACATAACGGCTGCCCAGGTATTGAGAAAAAGGGAGGCCGATGAGCGAACTCATTCTGAAAACCTACTGAGCCTGTCAGTGACAATATTTGTACAGTCCGGTCCGTTCGTCTATGAGTATCACATATCGGGCCTAAGGGGATGGTATACGTCAGACCCCTAATAGCGGTATAAGTCATGTCGGAGTGTAGCCTAGAACACCCTGAGAAACTACTGAAATACCTACCAGTAAATCTCACTTGCCTTGGCCAAGAACTTTGTGTAATGGCTCTCCAAACACAGCGCGATATCACCCCCAATACCGGGAGAGACGAATCCCCTACCGATCCGCTCACTGCCTCCATGTGGCTCGAGACTGTACCTAACTAAAACCTATCTGCACGACTCCTTTGAGCCGTGGTAGGGTATTAATCAAAGCACAGTGGGAACTCACACGAAACAAATGACGATCTCAGGTCGATAGACTAACCAATACACATGTCACCGGGGAACTGCTATCCGACGAAAGGTATAATACCAACTAGCATGTTCCCGGCGAGTCTGTCCGGTGTACTCATAACCCAATGAGCACCTGTATACATCTTAGGTGAACCAACTGACACTAATGGCTTATGACACCGGCCACAGCCCCTCGTCGGGGTCTCGATCTGTATACACTACTCTACTCTGGAGTATCGATGTCGCATACTCACAGCCCATGTGATACCAAACACCCAACTCCTCTACTAATCAGTTTCACAAAGCTCGTTTGTAAAACTATTGCGTTCAAGAAATAGCCTCAGTGAGTGGATCCGCCCTGATGTTTCTTTTTATGTCTCTCTTAATCTCAAATTCATGGAGAAAGCCATCTCCCGAAATGTGCAATGCCTGTCTTAGAATATGTCTGGATATCTGATGGGACCCAGTTCAAAAATGAACTCCAAATCCAGTAAACTTCTTAGACTGTATCGTCAACTGAATTTAATCAGTATCCTGTGCCATGCCTCCTTCAGTATCCGCTTGGACCACCTGTCCAAACTACTGTCTCTCATCAGAGGGAAAACGACAGTCACTCTGTCATCCAGATCACCTTGGAAGCCTGAAATTATAACCGTCTCCCGAAGGAAGCTGTCGTTATCAAATCCATAGAACATCCATTTATGCTCATAAACTGCTTCTGAATGTTTCACCAGGATTGGATTAATATATATAAACTTATTGCATCTCGTGCAAAAACAACATCTGGTGTGGTACTTGACATCTCATGATCGACTCAATTTCCTAAGCAAGTGATATGTTAATCATACACATCCCTCTCCCCTTTAGTCTGTAAGACACCTTTAGAGAGGGTGACTCCATTACCTGCAGATATACTACCGTGCCAGGAGTCGTCCATTCTAAAGTACTTTTAGAATACTGTCTAAGTGCCCAGATTGGGACACTTCCCAAATCTAGATCTAAAAGCATAGATCTAGTAACCAGAATACTTGATATAACATCCATATCCTATGTGGAGAAACCACTGTGTGACAACCACAGTATAATCGATCGTGGTATAGGAATTTCACTTCCTACAACGTGTATGTCACCCAAATATCAGGAAATCACACCCTACTACCTTCTTAATAGATCCACCTCTTATTCTGATGAAGTCAAAGCCCATGACTGTCACAACAAAAATAGATGATCTATCTCCGCTATATCTGCTTTAGTCTATAAATAGACACAAGATACTTGTCCACTATGCTTCTGCTGCTCCCACTGACTATGACAACCCTCTGGCAGAGTCATATACACGTGCACTTTTAAAGCTAGTTTAGAACGACGCTATACTCATCCTCCTACCGGGTCTCCTAGTCTGGAACAACAGTAGTGTCAAGTCTTGGTAAACAAGAACCTCTCTGTCACCGTCTTTGAGGATACCGGAGTATCTCTCGGGCGCCTAAGGTTACCCACCATATCTGCGGAGTGGCTAATGGAATGTCAAACCTGATTGAATGTTTTGGTCCTATTAAATTTTCAGTAATCGTCAGTGGTTCCGATTCTACCATACTCGCGCTACTGTTTTCTGAAAAAAGTCCATTTTACTAAAACTGTGGCGAGCCAAGGACAATATCACTATTGATCTTCTAGATGGTAGAAAGTTAACTCTCGTCAAAACCCGGGTTAACCCACAAACTGCCTTTACAGAAACGTGTCTTGAGTTATCCAGAGTCTGGTTTTAAGCATAAGCCGGACAACTCCTCTTACCTTAACATCGTTAATATATGAACCATTCTATATACAATATTGAAACAGAGGCACTAATTTAATTGGAACCAGATTCAAATCATGCAGCTGTCTTCAGTGCATGTCAACTAAATGGAGAGGCTGATTAGCATTAGTCAACTTAGGAGTGCATCCAAATATGAGTAATCTGAAAGAGAAACAAGTTTCTCAAAACCATTACTATCAACTGAATACCAAACACAAGTATCTATATCTTCGACCACCTTGAAGAATCCTGATACTTGCAGCACGCGGTTCTCTACTTTATTCTTGTACCTATAACTTCTCAAAATTTGGACCTTGTATTTCTACGAAACACTTGTCTAAAACTAGAGAAGTCATAAGTAAACAAAATACAGTACGAGGACCAACCCCTTTGTCCTAACGGACACTGGACAACATACAATACTTTATATAAGTCCCCTGAGTTGAATAACTCAAATCCTGTGCGTCGTAGGTTGAAAACTGTACTATGGTTATGAAGAATTACACCGCTGTTTAATACTTCTTACCTAACCATCAACTGATATAGGTAAATGTCATGGACATAATTTCAAAAAGTTATATCTAAATTTATAAAATAAACGTACAGATATATTAGTTTGAAATTGGTTCATAACAACGGATATTCAAAACCAAATATTTGTCGTCCGGCAAAAACCCAGGCGATTTCCTCAAATATCACCAATTACAACGAATTCTGATATAATGAGGATGATCACCTAATTCCCAATAAGTTACTCTCACTCATCATCTGTAAAACCATACAGATGTGAAAATCAAATCTGATAAATGCATACCCTGGAGTAAGGATCTAATTGGGAAACCAGTTTTTAATTAACAACGCATAGTGAAACTGAAACATGAAAATGTTTCGAAGGGGTATCCAGGTATTCCTAGTAATTCCTCTTCCATTATCAGATTCACGACTGTAACCGTATATTTCCTTGCCATCTCTCCAAATCCCTTTATTTGCCTTTACTCATTACCTTCTGTACACCACACTTAGGTTAATTGATTTTCTTCCTTCCCTACCGTTCGACACCAGCCTATGCTTTGGAAGAAAACTATCCAATAAGCGTAATAGGTGTACTCTCCTAATCTTAGGAGTACCCGCAACTTGAGAGAAGGTAAAGATAAAAGACAACTGAATAAACCTATTCTATTTCTCCTGAACCGGAGAAATGCAAAGGTGATGTAGGAGTGGCGACGAAATACGTGATTTGGTCATGAATCATAGCAGTCACAATTTATTTTGCCCTTTTTCTAGTCCTTTTATTTGTCTTTACTTATTTCCTTCTGCACACCACACTTAGGCTAATTGGTTTTCTTCATTCCCTACCTTTCGGCACCTGCCTATGGTTTGGAAGAAGACTATCCAATAAGCGTAATAGGTGTACCCTCTCCTAATCCTAGGAGTACTCGCAATCTGAGAGAAGGTAAAAGGAAAAGACAAATGAATAGTCCTATTCATTTTCTCTAGATCTGGAGACCATCCCCGAATCTAGAACAAGTTATATAACCATACGATGGTCATATCCAAATAAAATGTGGATCTATATAGTGATACGGAATGTTCCGGAGAAAAGTAAAGGGAAAAAGAAAGAGTGGCAATGTTGTATGCAACTCAGACAATCCAAAAGCCAGTGTTTTAAGAAAGTTCGGTTAACTTGGTCACTGAGTCATAGTCTAGGGTCGGGCTATGGTCGCTGCCAAAGAGAGAGAGAAAAGAAACACTCTGTGTGCACTCTAACTTAGATCAGAATGGTTAATCATTTTATCTAATCAGGATGTCTCCCACTGTAATCTCAAATTCTCCTCCAAACCTGATAGAAGAATTAGTCGGGATCAACCGAGGAGTAAACCAACTCATGAGTGGAATCGGGATCCAACTATCATCGCATGATAACATGATAGAATCCACTCACTTTATCACACTCCAGAAGGTATGCGCATGCCTGGCAAGTTTCCTGTATATTTGAAACTCCCGATGTGATTTTTACCCCATGCTCTTATGACCTTGACGAAGGCCAACATATCATAAGTCACATGTCAAGTTCTACCCATCATCATCCAGGTTAATTTGAACCCATCTGTACATACCCTTGACGAAGGCCAAAATAGTAGTACGACTGTCCCAAACCAACGCATCTATCTATGCAACAGAAAAGTAATAAATATCTACCATACACTGTGCCTTGACGAAGGCCAACATACATAGCATGAATACTAAATGCTACCTGTCTGAAATGACGGAGGGCTACGAATGGTTTTTGGCGAAAAACTTTTAACGTAATGAACTTGATATCGTTGAAGCAACCGGATAGATTTTTATAAATATATAGTGGCGAAAACTTTTGTTAAAGAGGTCACTCCCGGTGAAGGGATCTCGGATCTTTCCTCGTGGAATGAGGTGCTGGATATTCCAAACTAAATACCGCGATGTAAAGCAAAAAGTAATCGACTATAGTGAAGTTATTACCCTGACGCAAACCTCCGTCCAAGGGGTCACTCCCGACGAAGGGATCTCGGCCCTTGCCTCGTCGAAAGAGGTGATGGATATTCATAACCGAATACCACTGTGCAAAACAAAAGAGAACGTCCTTGTAATAACAGCTTTTTGAAAATTGTTACAACAATATCGAATAGGTCTGTTTTCCTTGCATTGATCAGAAGCAATGCAGTCCCATCAATTAATCACACCATAAAGAACGAAAATATGATGTACGTATATGCCATCCGCATTCGCCACTAGGTTCCGTCATCACCCGTTAAGTTACTTAACTAACGACAGAGTGAGGACTGGACTAGCGCGGGTGTAAAAGATATACATCTACTAGTACATATATCAATATATAATAATCGCTCCAGGCGTGATAAATGCAACATCATAGAAAAGTAATAAGTATCACAGAACAATACAGATAATCTGGGAGCCCCGGGTTTCCTTTAAGCCGCAAGTGAAACCCGACTTTCCCCTGGTCGTGTGGATAGCCTGTGCAATAAAAACCTAGACCCCTACGAGTGCGGCAAGTTACCCACCAAAACCAGAAGCGAGGCAGCTCTCTTCAGCAAAGTGAATGGACCACCGAGCACTTTACGGAATCCGGTAACTTGAGCACCCCTCCTTGGGTCAACCTGTACCCCCTACGAGTGCGGCGAATAGCCCGCCAATTCTAGAGTGAAGCCCCCTCCGTCTTAAAGCCATGAGATGCGGGCCCGTTACCCTCTAGAACCTGGCTATCCGTGCACCCCACCGCGGGGTAATCCTAGTATAGAAAAGAATATATGTACAACGGGTACATCGACCTCAATCCGGTCGTGCCCCAAAAGAATAATATACAAACAGGCAGTGACGGTAGTCCATATGTCGGATGCTCACCCCGAGATATCAAATGTACAAATAAAACTAAACTGCACTACCATTGCATCCAAGATATCCACCACGACAAATCCGCAACAACACGGTACAACACAGAATATCAATTTGAATGTCACGTTCGCAAACCCATCTAAAAGAGCTATAGAAATTAGGCAAGTTGTACTGATCAAATGACATTCACGGTCGCAGATAGTAATGCATGTACTGTAAATTTTAAACAATGTTAGTAATATCGACTTCGAAATAACCCTAAATAGCCCCAAACAACTAAATAAATCCATATCAAAACTGGGCTAAACTAGCAATACCACTGAACCAATATTCCAGAGACTAAATGCTATTGGGGTGAAGAAAATGTGAGCACTAGAATTTTGGCTTGGAGGAAAAATGAGCTTGCTGGAAAAAAAACTGGGCTCGGCCAATATAAATTGTTCTCTGTGGATTTCTTCATGTGAGTGTGGTGGTGTTAATAAATTAATCAACACATAAAAACTTTTTACAAGAAATCCACAGCCTCAATTATCCCCCCACAGCCATGAAATTTCCCAGCAAAAGAAAAAAAACTTCACAAAAATATCCTCACCAAAAATATCACTGGTATTGTTTCGGGGATGTTTCGGTTTCGATATTTTAACATTGTCTAAACAAATAGTATACGGTTGATGGGTTGGCTCAGATACCATGTAAGGTTACGCCAGCGCCCCGGCCGTCAATCCGAGGCCAAATGCGAAACAAAAACTTTTATAAACCGGCGATAACGTAACCCTAAAACCCGGATCGTGCCATTAACCATATACTAGTAAACTGTAAAGTGGTTAAAGAGATTATACCGAGCGATCTGTGTCCTTCGGTCTTCAATCTTTTTCCCTAGCTTGTTGCGGCTGCCCCGACGAAATCCGCTCTCTGATCTCGCTCGTCGAAGAGGCTCCACGTCGAGGATTCTTTATACGGGCTCACGCCTCAAAACCGAGGCAACTCGGGCATCAAGTTTGCTAGCCTAGATATCCAAGGTGAAATAGAGATAGTGTGTGAATATTTTGTCTCAAAGCACCCAAGGATTTGGGCGGAGGTAAATGAAGTTGCCAAGTAGAGATAAAAATATGAACACAAGAATTTTGCTAGTGAGGAAAAATAAGGCTAGGCCAAAATTGGTGCTATCTGTGGAATTGTTCTTGTGAGTGTGGTGTTTTTAAATTAATCAACACCAAAATAAAAGAAGCAGCCACCTTGCACAAAATATCAACACAAATACAAAAACAATTAATGCAAGAACAAGCCAAAGGACACCTCACCAAATAAGCCCATGCTGCCCACGAAATTGGTTCACTATGAAATGAAATTTTCAGTGCCAAAACATCAAAGAATTTGGCCAAAATTCATAACTCTCAAATTAATAAGTTAAACATTAAACCAAATGTTTAACTCAAGAAAAGAAATGGCAACTTCAAAAATAATCTCGTAACGAATTACAAGATTACCCCTCATCCGTATATACATAACTGCATCCGTATTCCGACTGAATTCGAATGCAACGAGACGAAAATATTACAACAATCTAATACTAAGATCCGGCTTAAACCAAAGCCCACTAGTATGATCCGTCCGATCTTGATCCGTGCACGAGTGCACGTATATGATCGAACCCTGCCATAAAACCATACGGCCTCTACAACGTTTCGCCGGAACTTGGGAAACTCTCTGTGGGGACTCTAAAAACTTGTTAATACGCTGGTAGTGGGTTTAACCACAAGCACGTCAGTGGCACTAACTGTAAGTAACGGCTGTCCAGGTATTGAGCAAAAGGGATGCCAATGAGTGAACTCATCCTGAAACCCTACTGAGCCTGTCAATGACAATATCCAAACAGTCCGGTCCGTTTGTCTATGAGTATCGCATATCGGGCATAGGGAATGGTAAACGTCAAACCCCTAATAGTGGTATAAGTCGTGTCGGATTGTAGCCCAGAACACCCTGAAAAACTACTGGAATACCTACCGGTAAATCTCACTTGCCTTGGCCAAGGACTTTGTGTAATAGCTCTCCAAACACAGCGCGATATCACCCCGAATACCGGAAGAGATGAATCCCCTGCCGAGCTGCTCACTGCCTCTATGTGGCTCGGGACTGTACCCATCTAAAACCTATTTGCATGATTCCTTTGAGCCGTGGTAGAGTAGTAATTAAAGCACAGTGGGAACTCACACGAGATAAATGACGATCTCAGGTCGATAGACTAACCTGTACATATGTCACCGGGGAACTGCTATCTGACGACAGGTATAATACCAACTAGCTTGTTCTCGGGCGAGTCCGTCTGGTGTATTTGTAACCCAATGAGCACCTGTATACATCTTAGGTGAACCAACTGACACCAATGGCTTGTAAGACCGGCTGTAACAACTCTAATTTTAGTGTACCAAAATTTGTTTAAAAATTAATGTATACTTGGGGTATTTGCATTTACTGTGATTACTATAAGTAATTAATTTGCTTTTTAATAGCAAGGAGGAGCTTGTAGCTCATTGGTAAGACATTGCACTGCTGAACCAAAGCACCAGAGTTCAAATCTCATACCCTACATTATTTTTAATATTATTTTATTTTGAACTTTTAGAAGTTCAAGAGTCTACAGGTGCTAAACCAGTAAAACCCCACTACACTAATAAAACAAACTGGCCCAGGTGGTAAATGAAGAGACGAGGAACCCAACGAGCGCTGGACTCGGCCGAATCGGCCGGCGACTTGGCCGACTCTGGCCGCTGCCGCCGGCCGGACTCGGCCGGACCGCCGAGTCCCCAACATGAAAGTTGGGCCTCTTCACCTCCCCATCACTCCTGCATACTTTATTTTCTTGAATCGGTTCCAGAGACCCTTTAAAACCCTAATTACTCCATTTTAATATATTTTATTACAATTTAATACATTTTTTCTTTACACCCTTTCACCTACCCTAAACCCTAGCCTTACCCTATAAATACAACCCCTAAACACACACCCATCACTCCAAAACTCTAAAGAAATCCTTAGAAGTTTAGTGCACATTTGGAGTCAGCGAAGGGCGAAGCTCCGACGATTTTTCGACGATAATCCTAGGAGTTCCCGGCGACAAAACGACGCACTGGCGCCTCCAACCGTTCCCTCTTCCTCTAATCTTTAAACCCGTAAGTCCCATCTCCCTCTTCTCTATTCTTTTCTAAAACACGTATTTCTAAATACCGACGGAATCGGATTTAATCCGATGTCCGATTCGGTTCTTCCTAAAAATCTCACTTTTCTTAAATACAATCATACTAAACCCTTACATGTTGACTATTAAAGATTAACAAGTCATATTGAATAAGTTCCATATCAAAAGGATTTCTATTTCAATTGTTATCGTATTTTTAACTAAAATACCATGTAGTTTAATCCCGACATTTAAAACATCACAATCTTGCTATACCTTTAAGTAGATCACGACGTAATGACCTACCTCCTCACAACACTCATATACAATATAGCACAATACCTTTCGGGAACATAGAATACGGGAAAACGAAACTTTACATATAAATACCACTAACTATTAAAACCGTTTTCTATAAGAATTCATATTTTTTTTTATAAATCTTTGCAAAGTGCCGCTACAACCCATTTTGGGGAACACGACTGGGATGGTGCGGATTATCGCACAGCCCTCGGCTTAGTGATGCGGACCTCTGTAAAGAGTATTCGGTCTCGAGAGATTTAAAATACGAAAATCTTAAGAAAATGAGATTTCTAGAAATATAGTATATATTAAAATTATTTTTATATAAATATATATATATATATGTACCATTAAAATATATATTTTGTGATAATATAAATATTCCAATTTTTCCCTAAAATCACAAGAATCACTTTACATTAAAATACCATGAAATCCATACAAGTTCAATATTACAATTAAATACCATGTATCATGAAAAATAGGTTTATTCACTAGAAATGTCATAAATATAAAATCTACAACTATGAAAACTCTAAAAACGATAAATAAATACATGGGGTGTATTTTGAAAAGTATACAAATTATTTTTACATAAAAGCCTCTCAAGTTCTATAAATTACCCTAGGGACCTTAGTAAATATAGATTTAAGCGGGACCAATCTCTTGAGCCTCAGGAAGCCAGAGAAGTGGGTGCTTGCCTATTTAAGGTAGAAAACTTAACAACGGTGTTATCAACATGGTAATCGTTTTTGAAAAAGACACAAATCCTGTCGCCCATGTGCAGCGGTTACCGATAATATCAAAACAATCAGGACTTCAATTTTTTTTCTAATTGTTCTGACTCAGACTGAGTCTCTTCTTAATAATCTGACTTGAATATGATTCAAGTACAATCTATAATCTATAATCCAACATAAATCCTTGAATACTTATATTCAATCTATTTAATCTGTATTGACCGAACCGAACCATGGATATACTTTCATTTACATGATTCTCCAGTTACATCCATTTACTGATATCATGGTTTCGGTAAGTCATCCATATATACAAGACAATATAATTTACGATACTACACTAACAATACAATACAAGACATCGCGGGGTTTAAGGGGTAGATTGGTACGGAAGGTATTAGAAGTGGCACGAGACTGTAAGAATTAATACACCTAACCTATATTCCGTTTTTGTTGTACCGTGGCATAAACGGTTCCTTGTACTACACGTGCCTCTAGTCTCTGGAATATAGAGACTTCTCTCATATACACTGGCATTTTTCTGTACCAAGTTACAAAAAACAGCGTTAACACCAAATACTCATATAATACAACTTTAAAAGCTACCTTCTTTTTCTGTCTATTCTATTTCTCCCTTATCTTTGGGACTTACCGAGCGATTGCTCGCTGACAACATTCCTTCTCTTTCTTCTTTGGAATGTTGTCAGGTGATCTGAACACTCAGGAGATCGAGCCTACAAGTGAGGACTTGGACCAGCTTTCCTACGAACCAGAGCTCTAGCTTCATTGTACACACTTTTATTTCAGTAATTTTCATTTCTGTTACGCCACTGTTTAGGCATTGCTTTCATTCAGTTGTATTTACTTTTCCATGTATTGTAAAAAGAATGTGAATAAATAAAGTTGCTGTTTTATTGTATCTTGTCACTTATGCATTTATATTTATATTGCTTAAATACGCTTAGCGTATTTACTTCACAGTAAATACGTAGCGGCCTCGTCGTGCCCCCTTCACCGTACACCGGAAAGCGGGACGTGACAGGTTTTATTGGTGGCCCATGCAGGTCAGAGCTGTATAGAACCCTACCATGCAGTTCTGTTCTGCGTGAATAACCTAAGCAATATAACACAAGAAACAGCAACTAAAACATTCTTTACAATTCATATTCCTTGAATCTTATCATTCCATATACTTTGAATCTGTCATAACCTAAATTTTTCTTTCAAGGTTATAAATTCCCCAAACAACACCAGCACCAATGTCAACAACACACCTCCACCACTACCACTCACACCTGCCGTCACTACTCCCCTCAATGAACAAACGGTTTTTCTTGATGCAATCCGAAGCCTCCTCGAGGGACAGCAGCAACAGACTGCTCTTTTAATGAACTGTCCCGAGGCAGAAGCACCTGGGGTGAACAAATTCAGGGCTTTGCACCCCAAACAATTCTCAGGAAAGGAGAGCCCACTGGATGCTGAGGAATGGGCACAGAGTATTGAAGATGATCTGGCCGCAGCACAAGTGCCAGAAATAGCTTGGGTTCGTGTTGCAAAACTGCAGCTCACAGACAATGCATGGAACTGGTGGAAGGTGGAAGAAAGCCGTCTTGAACAACCCATCGAATGGAAGACTTTCCGCGACATGTTCGACGCTAAGTACTTCCCTGAAAATGACAGGTTCCACATGGAACAGCAGTTCATTCATCTGCAACAAGGTTCGATATGGACCAAGTCGGTAGATGAATATGACGCTGAATTCACCATGCTTAGTCGGTAAGATATGTCTCAATAATTTGAATTGTTCAATATATCATATACTACACAGCTAACACAATTCTTTAGCAGATTTTCGGCACACCTGATACCAACGGATGAGATCAGAGCCCGTCGATTTCAACAAGGTTTGGATTCGGAGATCCAGGCTGGACTAGCCACAGGAGATTTTCCGACTCATGAATCGGCTCTGAAAGCTGCCCGCCGTTATGAGGCAGTGGTAAAGGCGAGGGGTATATCTCAATCTGCAGGAGTTAAGCGTCCTATCAACCAGATGACAGGAGGAGCCTCGTCAAGGCCACCTTTTGTGCCAAGGCGACCCGGAGTACCGAACAACCATCCCAGCCCGCCTTTTGTACCTACTGCAAGAGAAATGGACATATGATGAAAGAATGCCAGTGAGCCAACCGTCTTTGCTTAGTCTGTGGCTCAGCTGTTCATGATATTGAGTCTTGTCCCCAAAGAAAAAACCCAGTTGCTGCACCCAGGCCAGTGATCAATTACCAGCAGCGACCAGCCCTTCAAGCATATGCTCCAAGATATGCACTACCTGCTCTACCACATAGAGGACCACAAGCTGCACCTCCTCCTCGTCAGTTCCATCAAGCTCAAAGGAACGTTCCGAGGAATGCTCCTCAGGCCAGGAGGAATGTACCATGGTGCCAGGCTTTCACGATGACCGTGGAAGAAGCCGAGACCACTGGCCAACTTATCACTAGTAACCTTTTCTTCTTAAACCTTTCTTTAAGTCTTGCTACTTATATACATACTTTTACCTATACCTAAAACATATCCCACATACCTTAGGCATAATCTTAGTAGCCTCACTTCCTGCACTAGTACTGTTCGATACTGGAGCATCTCACTGCTTTATGTCGCAACGGTTCGTTCGAACTCACGCGAATCCATTCACACCGCTTGTATCCAGCTGGAATGCCAGTTCAGGAAATGGCGTTCTAAAGGCAACAATGGGATACAGCCTGTGTCCAGTAGCCATCTGCAGTAGAGAATTCTATGCTGATTTCAAAGTGCTGGGCATACCGAACTTCGATATGGTTCTAGGTATGGATTGGCTCGGAACCTTTTACACTACCATCGACTGTCGTTAAAGGAGGGTAGTATTCGAGATTCCAGACCATTCGGTCTTCTATTTCAAAAGTGGAGATCGTACCCTGGAGCCAAGTACATACAAAGCAAAGCCAAGGGAAGCAATGATTGCAGCAACTCAAGCAGAGGAAGAATCAAGGCCAGAAGTGGTTCAAGAGTTCGACGACGTATTTCCTGACGATATATCAGGTTTGCCTCCCGATTGAGCTCTTGAATTCAACATTGATTTAGTACCAGGAGCACAACCGGTGATCAAAGCACCTTATCGATTAAGTCCGAAAGGTTTGAAGGAAGTCCGAACACAGTTAGACGAATTATTGGCAAAAGGATAAATTCGTCCTAGCACTTTAAGTTGGGGATCACCAGTACTGCTTGTGAAGAAGAAGAAAGGTTCATACAGAATGTGCATTGATTACAGAGCCTTGAACGAAGTCACGATAAAGAACAAGTATCCACTCCCGCGAATCGACGATTTATTCGATCGGATAAGTGGATCTTGTGTTTTCTCTAAATTAGATATTCGTTCAGGTTATCATCAGGTGAAGGTCAAGGAATCTGATATTCATAAAACGACTTTCAGAACTCGCTATGGACATTACGAATTTCTAGTGATGCCATTTGGAGTGACCAATGCACCAGCAATATTCATGAACCTGATGAATCAAGTTTTTCGGGAGTACTTAGACAGGTTTGTTGTCATTTTCATCGACGACATCCTGGTGTATTCCAAGAGTCGGAAAGAACATACCGAGCACCTACGAATTGTCCTGGAAACTCTATGACAACATCAATTATATGCCAAGTACAGCAAATGCGAGTTTTGGATAAATCAAGTTGGTTTTCTTTAACATATCGTATCAGGGGAAGGAATCTCTGTGGATCCAGGGAAAGTTTCAGCAGTAAGAGAATGGCCAACACCAAAGTCAGTGAAGGACATGTTCCCTTCCGAACATAGAGACGCGACCGCGCAGGTCCGTCTTGCCTGAAATTCGGGGCAGATGCTAATTGGTGCTATCCGTCCACCTCTTCGAAGATGCCAAGTTGATTTATGGCACCATGTATCAAAGGTTTAAACGGATGCAGCCGATGTAGCAGACTTCGCCAGATTCCCCCTCATCTGAGGGGTTTTTGATTGTGGGGACGCTCTTCCCTGCAGGCGCAAGCCCCTGCAGTTAATTACGCTACTGCATCGCGGTAACAACTTTCTCCTTCTCCAGATAGTCACTTCGTGTCATGGGTGTTTGTTTTGTTTGTGGTTGCCCATGGATTGTATACGGAGACTAAGTTATGTTGTCGCCCGTAGGGCGTGGACTAGTCCAAATCCGTTTCTTTCTTAGATTTGGGTTTGGGGGTTTGGGTTTAAGGATACGTTAGCCTCATTTGAAACTAAGATCAACTTAAACGTTTGTTAAGGATACGTTTGTCTAATTTTATACTAAGATCAACTTAACGGGATCGTTTAGATCCGACAAGAGAGCAATTGGGCTCTGTTGTTTAGTTTAGTGACATTGCGGTCGGTAATTAGTTTAAGAACATTACGGTCCATTGGTAGTTTAAGGACATCTCGGTCCAATGTTAGTTTAAAGAAATCGCGGTCGAGGTTAAGGACATCATAGTCCATGAGTTTAAGGACCTCACAGTCCGATGTTAGTTTTAAGACATTACGGTCGAGTTTAAGGACCCCACAGTCCGAGAGTTTAAGGACCCCACAGTCCGATGTTAGTTTTAAGACATTACGGTCGAGGTTAAGGACATCATAGTCCATGGGTTTAAAGACCCCCACAGTCCGTTGTTAGTTTTAAGACATCACGGTCGAGGTTAAGAACATCGTAGTCCATGGGTTTAAGGACCCCACAGTCCGTAGTAATGTGTGGTTGTCGGGACCCGTCACCTCTCTGACGACGTTGAAGGATTACAACGACAGATATCAGAGGAGTAAAGAGATGTACCCTCGAACCGATGTGAATTGGTTGAAAGAGCAGATGGGCTCAGTTCAATATGAATTGAGGACTTATGGCCAGAATTGGGCAAAGTCCAACTAAAAATGTTTAACATTTTATTTTTGTTCTGGCTATTAAGCCTTTATTTGGGCTCGACCCTTTTAATAATGCTAAGCATTGAATTCTGACATCTATTGTCTTCATCAGAACAGATTATGTTCTGACAATGCGCCACGTGGCGCGCCAGGCGCTTTGCGCCAGCTAAAGAGCGCATTGCGCTTCTGTCAGGTAGCGCACATGTGGATGACACGTGTCGCGCATAGCGCTAAGCGCTAGTTCATTAGCGCGTTGCGCTTTTAATTTATGAGCGCTTTGCGCTGATTTAGGGGTGCGCCAGTGAGTGACACGTGGCGCGCTTGGCGCTGAGCGCCAGTCCATGAGCGCGGTGCTCTGTTTTAAAAGCGCAAAGTGTAAGTGGTGTCTATGGTGACACGTGGCATGTTTTGGCGCTGAGCGCCGATCCAAGGAGCGCAAAAGCGCTATTCATGGGTGCAAGGCACTTTCTAATAGCGCAAAGCGCATTTGATCAATTTTAAGATCAAAGAACAAATTTATGTTCTTCTTAAAGGAGGCCTTGCCTCAAGATCCAAGAACAAAAGTTCTTGTTTATAAAAGGGCTCTTCCTTTATAGATCAAAAGATCTGTGAATGAAGTAAAATATTTCTTTTAGTCTTTTTATGATTAGATCTTTTTGATCTTTTCTTTATTAAAGACCTTGGTCTTTTTCTTAGATCTCTGATCTTTTTAGAAGATGGTTCTTCCTTTTACGAGATGGTTTTATCTCTATTATTCAAGAACATGGTTCTTTTTACCTCGAAGATGAAGAAAAATCTTCTTTTTTCTAAGGGCTTTCTCTTCTTTTGCAGAGGGTTTTTCTCTCTCTTTTCTGTCTATCTTAGACTTGAAGTCTAGGGGCCTTTATATAGGGCCAATTGATTTGTTAAATCAGTTAAAGAAATATTTCTCTGATTGATTTGGGAATATTTTCCACCGTTGGATCTTTGATCCTAGGGCTTCTGTTTTACAGAAGACAATCTTCTTGATTTTTTAACAAGATTGAGAAAATCTTTCTATAACAGAATTTATTCTGTCTTTTGGTAATTTTTATTTACCATTGGATTATTGATCCAATGGTGTTCTGATTTACGGAGCACAATCTTGTTATTTGGAAAGATTTTGAGCAATCTTTCCTTAACAGAATTTAATTCTGATTAATTAATGATTTATCATTATTATTAGATCTTTGATCTGACGGTTGGGGAGCTTTTAGGATCCAGCGCTGGCGCACCCGTACTTTGCACATGGTGCGCGGCTTAAAAGGCAGGGCACATTGCGCTAACGCACACGTGTATGACACGTGGTGCGCTACTTAGAGCGCAGCGCACCTAGCGCTAGCGCACACGTGCTTTGCACGTGGTGCGCTATGACAGAGCACACTGTATTAGCGCACACGTGTATGACACGTAGTGCGCTGTTTAGAGCGCAGCGCACCTAGCGCTAGCGCACACGTGCTTTGCACGTGGTGCGCTACGACAGAGTCTTTGACTCTCAGTACTAAGACATTTACATTCTTTGCATGTGGAGTTTTTCCCTTTATTTTTTTATATTTTTATATTTTATTAATATTTTTTTATTTTATTATTTTTTTTTATTATTATTATTATTATTATTATTATTTTATAAGGGAGCAAGTTGTGAGCCAAAATTTTGGCGGGAACAAATGCCCCCACTATTTTGCCCACGTAAGTACGTACGTGGGTGAAGTAGTGCAGAGTTATGCATGACCACAGAATTGAGGGCTTAGGAGACAAGTTTAGGGTCTTTGTAGCCTAAGACTTTCTTCGTCTTCATGAGCTGTAAGGGTCTCAAGAAGGTTTTTCTCCCTACGAGTCGAGAGGATCTCGTAGGTGCAAATTCTCCCTAGAAATCGTGAGGATTTCTAAGTGTTCACTACCTCCGTGTGTCGTAAGGATCTCACTCGGGTATTTTTCCTTACGAATTGTGAGGATCCGTAAGTAGCTTCTTCACTTCAGCGGCGAATGTGGCTTTGGCAAATGTGGCCCATAGATGGTAGATGACATTTCATCCTGAACTCTTTATAAGGTAGCGAAGGCTTAGGAGACAGGTTCAGATCTGCCGCCTAAGAGTTTTCAACTTTATGAGCCGTGAGGATCTCATAAAGATTTTTTTCTCGCTACGAGTCAAGAGGATCTCAAAGGTGTATTTTCTCCTTAGGGATCGTGAGGATTCCTAAGTGTGTTTTCACTTGAGAGTCGTAAGGATCTCACAAGAGAATTTTCTTCCTTACAAGTCGAGAGGACTCATAAGTGACTGATGAGTTGACCTACTCCCGAGTCAAAGCACTGTTTCAACAGGGAGGTCGAGGGTTGACTTTGGGTTGTCTGTGCACCGCCGAGTCATGGAACTGGGAACTTTGCCGCGGCTCCGCTTTGCTGACGTTGTATATTCCTGCAGAGACACTGATTTCTCTGCGGGTCGGGGCGAATCGAGATGTTCTCGTCAAGGACGCTAATTTCCTTGAATCGAGGTATTTGCCAAGGACACTGATTTCCTTGGGGTTGAGACGAATCGAGGTATTCCTGCAAAGACGCTCATTTCCTGCGGGTCGACGCAAATCGAAGTGCTCTCGTCAAGGATGCTGATTTCCCTGAATCGAGGAGGTTGCCAAGGATACTGATTTCCCTGGGGTTGAGACAAATCGAGATATTCTTGCAAAGACACTGATTTCCTTGCGGGTCGACGCGAATCGAAGTGCTCTCGTCAAGGATGCTGATTTCCCTGAATCGAGGAGGTTGCCAAGGACACTGATTTCCTCGGGTTGAGACGAATCGAGGTATTCCTGCAAAGTCACTGATTTCCTTGCGGGTCGACGCGAATCGAAGTGCTCTCGTCAAGGACGCTGATTTCCCTGAATCGAGGAGGATGCCAAGGACACTGATTTCCCTGGGGTTGAGACGAATCTAGGTATTCCTGAAAAGACACTGATTTCCTTACGGGTCGACGCTAATCGAAGTGCTCTCGTCAAAGACGCTGATTTCCCTGAATCGAGGAGGTTGCCAAGGAAACTGATTTCCTCGGGTTTGAGACGAATCGAGGTATTCCTGCAAAGACGCTGATTTCTTTACGGGTCTACGCGAATCGAAGTGCTCTCGTCAAGGACGCTGATTTTCCTAAATCGATGAGGTTTCCAAGCACACTGGTTTCCCTGGGGTTGAGACGAATCGAGATATTCCTGCAAAGACGCTGATTTCCTTACGGGTCGACGCGAATCGAAGTGTTCTCGTCAAGGACGCTGATTTTCCTGAATCGAGGAGGTTGCCAAGGACACTGATTTCCCTGGGGTTGAGACGAATCGAGATATTTCTGCAAAGACGCTGATTTCTCTGTGGGTCAATGCGAATCGAGATACTCTCTCTAAGGACGCTGATTTCCCTGAATCGAGGTTTTGCCAAGGACACTGATTTCCCTGGGTTGAGACGAATCGAGATATTCCTGCAAAGACACTGATTTCTCTGCGGGTCGACGCGAATCGAGATGCTCTCGTCAAGGATGCTGATTTCCCTGGATCGAGACGAATCGAGGTATTCCTGCAATGACGCCGATTTCTCTACGGGTCGACGCAAATCGAGATGTTCTCGTCAAGGACGCTGATTTCCCTGAATCGAGGTATTCGCTAAGGACATTGATTTCCCTGGAGTCTAAACGAATCGAGGTATTCCTGCAAAGACACTGATTTCTCTGCGGGTCGACGCGAATCGATGTGCTCTCGTCAAGGACGTTGATTTCCCTGAATCAAGGAAGTTTCCAAGGACGCTGATTTCCCTGGAGATCGGTTAACTTGTTTCCGAGACGGAGCGTTGATCCGGTGAGGAGGTCATTGGTTGACTCTAGGTTATCTGTGGACCGTAGTGTCTTAGAACTAGGGACTTTGCCATGACTCCGCTTTGTTAACGTTACGTCCAAATCCTGCTGGATTGAGGAGGAACGGCGTTGTTGGTCTCCAGGCTGTAGATATGGCCATCGAGATTTGGAACTAGGGACTTTGCCATGGCTCCGATTGGTGATGTCGCGTCCGAATCCTGCTGGAATGAGGAGGAATGCTGTCGTGATCTCTAGGCTGTAGATGTGGCCATCGAGACTTGGAACTAGGGACTCTGCCATGGCTCCGAGATTGATTGTCGCATTCGAATCCTGCCGGAATGAAGAAGAACGCTGTTGTGATCTCTAGGCTGTAGATGGTGCCGTCGATACTTGGAACTAGGGTCTCTGCCATGGCTCCGAGGTAGTCTCTAGGTTTTCTGTGAACCGTAGAGTCTTGGAACTGGGGACTTTGCCGTGGCTCCGATTGATGGTGTTGCGTCTGCATCCGATTGGAGGGAGGAAGAACGCCGATGTTGATCTCTAAGTTGTCGACATTGACGTCAAGACCCTGAAGCTACGGATCTTCCTTCACTTTGTTTGTTGACATTGTGTCTGCAATATTGCGACGAATATCGAGATTGTCTTTAAGTTGTCTATGAACCGTCAAGATTTGGCTTCGCTTCGACGAAGCCTGGTGGGAAGGTATGGTTCCCTCTTTGTTTGTGTCCCTGGATTGTATACAGGGATCGATGTGATCTCATCTGTAGGGCAAAAAGTTTCATTCTTTCATTTTTTATTTCCGCAATACTCTATCATTTCAGCTTTTATATCGCGAAGGTCGCGATTGCCCAATCATTTCGGCTATTTTTCGCGGTGCCCAATCATTTCGGCTATTTGTTTTATTTTTACTCGCTACTTTTTATTGCGAGTTGTCCAATCATTTCGGCTATTTTGCATGCATACATTTTTACTTGCTAATTTTGTTTGCAAGTTGCCCCATCATTTCGGCTATTTCGTATGCATGTGTGGCTTGCCAGCTTTTGTTGCAAGCTTGGATTTGGAAACCGATTTCGGTATCAGCACCGCTACAACTGGGATATTGCCAGGAGCGAATCATCATTTGCCTTCGTTGATGTCGAACAAAGGTGGCTTAGTACACAGGGTTAGGATTCTGTCGACTAAGGCTTTTGACTCCATGAACCGTAAGGGTCTCACAAAGGTATTTCTCCCTACAAGTTGTGAGGATCTCATAGGTGTATTTTCTCCCTAGGAATCGTGAGGATTCCTAAGTTCATGGTCTCTTATAAGCCGTAAGGATCTTACAAGAGGGTTTTCTCCTTACAAGTCGAGGGGACTTATAAGGGTTTTTCACCGTGCAGACATATCCCTAGTCACGGCTGGGACTTTTTTAGAGAAATGTTTATTCATGCCCATGGATTGTATACAAGGGTCAGCATTGAGCCGCTTGTAGGGCAGTATCGGAGGTTGTGAGGGCTGCTTAAGAACAGGTTCAGATCCCTGTAGCTTAAGACTTTTGAATCTTATGAGCCGTGAGGGTCCCATAAGAGGGTTCTCCTTACGAGTCGTGAGGATCTCGCAATGTAATTTCTCCTTAGGAATCGTAGGGATCTCTAAGTGTGTTGCTCCCTTGTGAGTCGTAAGGATCTCACGCGGGTGGTTTCTCCTTACAAAGTCGAAAGGACCTTGCAAGTGTCTTTTAACGAGATTGTGCTGTTCATAACGTAATATTGCATTTTGTATTCCCCATTCTTATGCACTTTTACAATAAAAATAAGTGCTTTTGACCCATGTCTGCTACATGTTACAGGTTACAAGTTCTTGGAGCAAAAACAGTGAAAACACAAAAGACGACACAAAAGAAGGATTTTTGACCAACAAATAGGAGGATCTTAGTCAAGCCTAGACAAAGAACAGTTCACAATCAACAAGGCAACGCAAGGTCCAAAATGTTAAGGAAAACGGTTAAAAGATCACTACAAGTTTTCACTGAAGATCTGGAACTAATGTAGAAGCCCAATTGATAAAAGAACCAAAGAACCAGAAGCCCCAAAAGACCCTGAAGAAGCCCAGAAAAAATAATCATCCAATCTTGTTAAAGGGCCGCGGAACCGCGGCCTAAGCCCACCAATGCCGCGGTTCCGCGGCCGTCTAGTGCCCGGACTCGTAGAAATTTTTAGTAAAATGTTATGTCGGCGCTGGAAAGTTAACGTAAGGGCATATTTGTAAATTTAGACATGCGGATCAAAATGTAACCTAGGGTTTCCTATTCTTTATAAATAGGAACTCTAAAGATTGTAATTTTTATACCTCCTTTAAAATAATAAATTCATATCTCTTTATGGAGAGCATCGGTGTTTCTTTTCGATTCAGAAATTCAGATCTGAAAAACCTGCTTTGATGATTGGAGAGATGCATCTGTAAGTAGATTAAATTCCTTGCTCTAGTTTAGATTTTAATTCTTTGCCCTAGGTAGATTTAATTCATTTCCGTAGATAAATTGCTTAGCGTTAGACTTGGGGAAGGCTTTTGAGAGATGAGATCTCCCATCCCTTTCTTACTCATCAAATATTTACAATAGGACTCCGTGCATACACGCACACCCCGCGCCCTACGGCACCCTACCCCTCGAGGTAGCGGTGACACCGTAGTATAAATGCCCGGTTGCGCGCGTTTTCCATGGAGATTAGGGTAAGGATCTCTAAAGGAAGGACAAGAACCTAGAGGAAGGAACACCTTCCCGAATGGATCTAATCCCCTTTATTGATAATTACCATAACTCCTCATAGATCTTCATTCTGGTATAGAAAGCGTTGAGATTTACCTGCATTTCCAAACCATCCCTAAACCTAACCCTAACAAGACTAGATCTAGATAATCGTAGATAAATAGATTTAATAAGAAATCCGAACACGCTTCGGAATTAACTCGTTAGCGCAACTAGGAGATTCACAAAATCCCTGTGGACCGACCCGTACTCACCGGCTACCTTCATGCGACGCCGTTCTTGATTGCGGTGAATAGATAGTTTTTGACATAAAAATCAAATGGCGCCGTTTCCGGGGATGGCGTAGATATTTCCTTTTTGCAATTTCGGGTTAATAAAAAAAATCATAAAAATCTAAAAAATCCAAAAATCTTAAAAATATATCAATTGTTATTTTTTGGAAAGGGTACTTTGTTGTTTGAATCTTGCAGGAACAATCGAGACGGATCTGGAAATTTCCAGAAAGCAAAACAGAAAACGGGATATCGGAACAGAAGAGAGTTTAAACAACAGAACATCACAAAAATTTTGGAGCAGTGAACCCCCCAAAGCGCCGCCTTTCCGCGGCCATAATCTGCTTTAGGCCGCGGAACCGCGGCCTACTTGTCGAGTCGTCGCTTGGAAAAAAATTTGGGGAACCGCGCCGCTTAGGCCGCCGCCATTCCGCCGTGGGAACCCACATAAGGCCGCGGAAACGCGGTTTTCTTGTGTCTTCAGCTCGTGAAAAAAAGTTCTGTAAGATTCTCTGTTCCTCCTCTGCAAAAATTTCCATATATTTTCTGAAAAAATTCCTGCAAGATTTTGTGTGCTTTAAAAATCTTTCTCTTTCTAAATAACAATCTTGTGCAGGATTTTTGGGCCCCGCTCAAAATAGAAATTGATTGCAAGTAATCTTTTTTTTTTGCATATCTTTTCTCGAATATCTTTTTGCAACATTTTTTTCCAAATAAAGATTCTTGTGATATGCTTAAAATAATAACTGATTGCAAGTAATATTTTTCGGTTACATATCTTTAATTAAAAATCTTTTTGCAACAATTTCCAAATAAAGAAAAAAAAGAAAAAGGACAAATCTTTTATAGAAACTTGCAAATTTTTGCTGCAAACAAATCCTTCCACCACAACAAACCTTCTTTCTTTTCCCCTTCTTCTAACATGGGTACCCCACATAATAAATCACTTGCCGAACGTTGGTATCCCGAACCTAATTTTGCGCTGTACGTCGGTTTGTTCGGTCAATTTAAAGACGATCCTTCCTTGCCTAAAATATCTTTGAAAGATCAAATAGAGGCGTCTAGGAAAAACAGTTTGACTTTTCAACCCACTTTGTGTCAACCAAGTCAACCTTTACCACCTCCATATGTTGATACCACTTTTTCAAGTCCTACCTCTCTCCTAAGCCAATGTCCATTGCTGAGCATATTGCTCAATCTCGCAGCCGATCTTTCACCCCTCTCCACTCATCTAGTTCTAGGGGTCCACACGACTATTCACCTTTTTATCCACATGTTGACCCTACCCCTGCCCAGCCACCCACTTCCTACCAGTCCTACCCGACCTTACCACCTTCACTAGACACTGTTTCTACACAGTCTGTTGGGAATTTTGCATATCCACACGATTTCGAATCTTTTACCGAAACCCCCTCACCACCTAAGTCTAGTTTGGAAGAGTTGTTGGAGGCGTATATTGCAGCAACAAATAAAATGACTAGGAATGTGGAAGCGTCTGTGGCCGCCCTTATGCAACCTAGTGAATCGGTAACTAGTTTCCCGCTAGCTTCAAATTTTTCAATGTATAAGTAGGCGGTTGGACAGAGTGAGAATGTGAGAGGATTTCCAAATCAAACCTACCCTTACCCAATTGAAGCCCACAACTCCAGTTTTCCATCGAATGTCCTAAATGATTCACAAATTCAAAATAAAAACGAGTTGTGTGATTTTGTAGTGTTTGATTTGCCAAATTGTGAGGAACCCCTTTCGAGTGAAACCACACCTAATCCTTTCGATCTTTACACCTCCCATCTAGAACCTAAATCGATAGATATCCATGCTTTTGATGAGGTGTCTAAGAAAATTGATTTTCACTTGATTGAGGATATAGACGCCGGGAATATTTTGGATGATGAACCTGTCGATTTAATTGAGATTTTATGTTCAAATCATCATCCCGGGTTATTAAATGTTTCTCCCGAATCTCATATGCGTCTTGACTTTGATGATAATGGCATGGATGAGTTGAATCTTGAGGAGAATTATAAGGATAGTATTGAGGAGAGTTTTGAGGATCATATTGAGGTTGAACTATTTTTGTTTGATATGTCTGATTTTCCAATTCAGCCTCCTGAACCTTTGACTGTTATATCACCCTCCCTCCTTTCCATCGTTCCGACCACGCTTGAAGACTGTGAGCTTGAAAAATTTTCCTTTGAATCTGACACAGTTCTCACAGACGATAACGCCTACGAGTGTTTCACTTTTTCGGACGATGTTGATGTCTCCCCGTCCGAGTTTGAGTCCTTTACATTTTCAGATGAGTTAGTTGAACCATCAGACTCGGTTGCTTACAGTAGTTTCGAACCATTGATGGAATCTTTTAAGTTCGAGACAGTTTACCACGGTGAGAATGAGACTATCCCTAATTCACTTCCTTTCGTCGTTCCTATCGTTCTGACCGAACAATTGACCGTTACGCTTTCATCTCCGATACCAAGTTCGGCGTACCCATGTTTTCTTGCGAATCTTGAGGGATTTAACCCCATTGCACGACGGGTTGATAGGTTAGCGCAATCGCTTTTAACACATCGGTCATCACAAATTGCGCTAATTTATTCCTTCAATTTACACCCTCAAGATCGTACTCCACTTCTTTTTCTTTTCCGCCCTTCTTCTCCCGCACCGAGACCATATTCTACCATTCTTCTTTCCACATGGTCTCGCGTGCTTCTCATTTCTTTCCTCTACACCCCATTATTTCACCAACTTGGCCATTACCACAATAAGATTTTTGAATGGTTGGTGCTAACCTTTGGCTTGTGTAAGGCCAAGTTTAAGTTTGGGAGGAACCTTGTTGTATATATGTATATATATATATATATATTTTTTTTTTCTTTTTCTATAAAAAAATAAAAAAATTTCAAAACAATAAAATAAAAAAAATTATAAATAAATAAACAAGGGAGTGCCGACATTTTGACCCTCTTGGTTTAGTATGACAGTGAGGACACTGTCAAGTTCAAGTTTGGGGGTATGCTCGGTACGTCTTTTTCCTTCGCATTCATTTGTACATATTTTTGCATTTGCATACATATTTGAAAACCCATAAAAATTGAAAATTTTTAAAAATTATAAAAATAAATGTATTCAATTTTGGCTAGTTGACTTGAGTTTGACAGATAGGTTAACTAGCTAGGAACAACTAAATCTTAGACTTAGTAAATTAAAAACCCTAAAAATAACCTTCCTTAAAGTTTAACGGTAGAAAGTATATGTCTTTGTAGTTTATTTAGAAATAGGCAAATTTTGGGTTCACTTCTTGTGCTAAGTCAAAGCAAAGGAAAAGTATTGATGTTCTTATTAGAGTATAAGTTTGAAAAATAATTCCTAGCTTAAGTCTAGATTCTGAAAATGTATACCCTACAATTTGCACAATCACGCACCTTGAAACTTGGAATAGTAGAAGAGACCTTGAAATGCTCTTGTCTAAAGTCCTTAGTACGAAGAAAATAAAAGAAAAAAGTGAATAAAGAAAAAAAAAATGAACACTGGTTTCTGTGATTACTTAAGGCTGCAAAAATAGAAAAATATTTAGCGAGGGTGCTTCATCACCTAGTGCCTTAGACCAACTGGTTTGGGAGTCACTACTAAAAGCCTTGGGTGTTGCAAAACTAGGAATTACACTTTAAAAGTGCAAACGCATTTTGTAATCGGTCGTTGGTAGCTCAAGAAGTATTAACGGTCGCATGAAGGATGTGTAAGCAAAATTCAATTAAAAATTCACCTATTAAGAAGTGCTTTGGACAACGGACAAGGGCATGATTGCTTGATTTGAATTTCCAAGTGTAGGGGTAATTTATACACACATGTGGGGATATGTGATTGGAGTTTAGATGAGAGAAAGGGATGAAGAATAGAACTTGTATCTTTAGTAGAATTGATAAAAATTCCTAAGTGGAGATGGAACCCTAGAAGGAAAACTTAAGAAATGCCGAAAGCGAAGTAGGTCTGCAGAACATATATAATCTTATGTTAGATAATGAGGAAGTGTGAAGAATAAGGGTGGATAATTTACGAGTCGACGATAATAGAATTCCTTGTTAGAAAACCTAATTGGAGAACAAAAGACGAAAAGCCGAATTGATAGGATTTTGTGGGTAGTATCCGCTGAAAACCCTCAGGAGACAGCACTCCTCCTACTAGGGACACCTAGAGGTTTAACGGCTTGTTGCACGAGCTCAGTGCAATCGCGTCTCTCTGCGAAAGTGCGGTTAGGATTTTTGTGAATAAAAATAAGTTTGCTCGAAGATGAGCAAAAGATAAGTTTGGAGGTATTTGTTCATAACATAATATTGCATTTTGTATTCCCCATTCTTATGCATTTTTACAATAAAAACAGGTGCTTTTGACCCATGTCTGCTACATGTTACAGGTTACAGGTTCTTGGAGCAAAAACAGTGAAAAACATAAAAGACGACACAAAAAAGGATTTTTGACCAACAAATAGGAGGATCTTAGTCAAGCCTAGACGAAGAACAGTTCACAATCAACAAGGCAACGCAAGGTCCAAAATGTTAAGGCAAACGGTTAAAAGATCACTATAAGTTTTCACTGAAGATCTGGAACTAATGTAGGAGCTCAATTGATAAAAGAACCAAAGAACCAGAAGCCCCAAAAGACCCTGAAGAAGCCCAGAAAAAATAATCATCCAATCTTGTTAAAGGGCCGTGGAACCGCGGCCCAAGCCCACCAATGCCGCGGTTCCGCGGCCGTCTAGTGCCCGGACTCGTAGAAATTTTTAGTAAAATGTTGTGTCGGCGCTGGAAAGTTAACCTAAGGGCATATTTGTAAATTTAGACATGCGGATCAAAATGTAACCTAGGGTTTCCTATTCTTTATAAATAGGAACTCTAAAGATTGTAATTTTTATGCCTCCTTTTAAATAATAAATTCAGATCTTTTTGTGGAGAGCATCGGTGTTTCTTTTCGATTCAGAAATTCAGATCTGACAAACCTGCTTTGATGATTGGAGAGATGCATCTGTAAGTATATTAAATTCCTTGCTCTAGTTTAGATTTTAATTCTTTGCCCTAGGTAGATTTAATTCATTGCCATAGATAAATTGCTTAGCGTTAGCCTTGGGGAAGTCTTTTGAGAGATGAGATCTCTTATCCCTTTCTTACCCATCAAATATTTACAATAGGACTCCATGCATACATGCACACACCGCGCCCTACGGCACCCTACCCCTCGAGGTAGCGGTGACACCGTAGTATAAAGGCCCGGTTGCGCCCGTTTTCCATGGAGGTTAGGGTAAGGATCTCTAAAGGAAGGACAAGAACCTAGAGGAAGGAACACCTTTCCGAATGGATCTAATCCCCTTTATTGATAATTGCCATAACTCCTCATAGATCTTCATTCGGGTATAGAAAGGGTTGAGATTTACCTGCATTTCCAAACCATCCCTAAACCAACCCTAACAAGACTAAATCTAGATAATCGTAGATAAATAGATTTAGATTTTAGATTTAATAAGAAATCCGAACACCCTTCGGAATTAACTCGTTAGCGCAACTAGGAGACTCACAAAATCCCTGTGGACCGACCCGTACTCACCGGCTAGCTTCATGCGACGCCGTTCTTGATTGCGGTAAATAGATTTTGACATAAAAATCATGTGCCCTTTCGGGTTTTCACAAAACTCGCCGATAGCCCTGCTGTTTTTACTCACGGAGCCCTTTCGGGTTTTCATCCGTGCCCTTTTTGCTTATGGACATATCGTTTTCTTTTTTCTTTCTTTTTTTTTATTCTCCTTTTTTTTTATCAGCTTTGGGATGCTGCAATCCACCGTAGTTTATCGACATCTCGGTCAACGGCTAGTTTTAGGACATAATGGTCCGTTGTTAGTTTAAAGATGTTTCGGTCCGTTGTTAGTTTAAGGACGTTTCGGTCAGTTGTTAGTTTTAGGACATTTCGGTCCATTGTAGCTTTGAGGCGAAGTTTCACCAGATGCTTTATAAATAAGTAGATTTCTCCTTGATAGACCTTGTCACATAATCCAAAGGTTTTGGCACTGCTCCTGCCCCCAGCCCCACTACATTATCTCCTAACGCCGAGTGAGCTGCTTTGTTACTTAACGACAAATGAGCGATCATGTGGCAACTTGCTATATAATCTTCGGATTCTTCCGATAAGTCGTCTCCCTCATCATTGTCGTTATATTCATTCTCAAGGATGTGACTGAGGAACTCTTGAAGTGTGACTGGGGTTCGCGCCCTCTGGTTGTTTTCTTTCAGCGCGTCAATATGCTTTTGCAGATCCGTGTGCTTGTCGTTAGACAGCGCGGGCTTTTTGGTCTTCTTCTTTTTCTTCGAAGACTGTGACGGCTGGGCCCGAATGTTTTTTCCACCATCACTATTAATTCCCAATGTTGGGCATGGTTTCAGCATCTCCTTGATGATCTCCGGCTCTAGCGGGCTTTTCCACCTGGTTGCTGGACATGTTTGAAGATCTTTCGGCATTCTTTAGTTTTTGCCGAAAGAACAACTTCCCATAGAGCTTCCTCTATGAATGAGCACGATGCCCCCGGCATGTCCCTCTTTTTCAGAGCATGTGGTTGTGGCGGGTTCACTTTCCAATTTTCGGACAACGCGAACTTGCTTTACTGGTATTGGTCTTCAACCCAATTTTTGAAGACGTAGCAATCTTCGAGTGGATGGCCCAATACTCGATGGTAAGGGCAGTAATTGGGATCGTTGACGTCACTCGGTTGTGTTGGGTGCCTCGACTCTGGTAGATTGATGAGCCCATTGCGCACTGCCAGTTCAAATAGTTTCCTTGTTTTTTCCCGGGGAAACGAGTAAGGACGTCTCAACTTCTCATCGAGGGATTGCCGCTTATTGCTTTGGCGAACAATCGGTCTCGGGCCACTCGATTGTTGTTGAGTGTTGGCGACGAAGGTTGCTTTCCCTTTGCCCTTTTCATTCCAAGGCTCCGTTTTTTAAGAGGAAGGCCTATGGCCCATCTGGTCCATTTGGGCTAGCTTGTCAATCAAGGCCTGTAAAGTGGTCGTCTTGAAGAACATCATGAATTGGGATATGGTCGCTTGGGGGTCAAGAGTACCCACGAACATGCCTACCCCAGGCGCTTCTTCGATGCGCTGCTCGCACTTCGACCATAGATTCCGCCATCGTATTGCATACTGGACCCATGTTTCTCCAGGCTTCACTCTGGCATTGATCAATGCCATGATTGGGGTGCGTTCACTAGCGCTCGCAAAACGTTGGGTGAATCGCAGCTCCATCTCTGCAAATGTCTTGATAGTCATTTGGGAGTTCGGAATACCACTCAAATGCTGTCTCTGACAAGCTGCCGACGAACTGACGAAGTAACAATTTGTCGTCGCCTCCAGTGTTGCCACACAGAGCCCTGAATTGAGCAACGTGCTGATGTGGATTTCCCGTCCCCTTATATACGTGGAATTTGGGGATCGTGTATCCTGGCGGGTATTTTATTTGATCATACCAACCCGGATAGGGTCGTCCAGTTTTAACAATTTGCCCAGCCGCTTCATTTGCCTGATGAACTCGTATCTGATGAGCGATGTAATCATCCAGGGCGGCGTTTGAGATGGTCTCCTCTTTGGCTGCTGCATAAGCCGGAAGGGGGTTTGACGTCTCCGCTCGGTCATCTTCAATTATTACGGGAGGGACTTCGGCTGGAGGGTCTGGCTGGATCATCATGCCCACCATATCTTGGAATAGAAGGGCCATTTGTTTTATATTGGCCGCTTGTTCCGCGGCCTCTTTGTCCTTCTTCCCAAGCATTCTCCGAAGGAATTCAGTATCAGTTTCTTGCTCACGGCGCTGTTCCGAGGATGTCTCTGGGCTTGCTTTCGGTCCCGTAAGTGCAGCCATGGCTGTTAGCATTTCTTGGAGCTTTTGTTGTTGCTGCTCCTGAGCCTTAGTCACTGATCGCGTAAGCGGTCGATGACCTGTGGAGATACAACTATCCTCTTTCCCGGATGCCATATAGACGGTATGCACCACCATGCCCCCGGCCTTGGGGCGTTTAGATTCAGTGTCTTTGCGATTTGCCAAAGACGTAGGGATCTTCTCCGACCTCCTTCTTTTGTGGGTGGTCGAAGCTGAGAGGACCGTTGCAACGAGCACCCAGGTAGACGACACCTTTTGTGGCTTGACAGGATTATTCTCTTCTCGCCGCGCTTTCATCTTTTTCTGTTGGCGGGAATAGTCTTGATCAATCACGGTGTTTTGGACCTGTCGCCAAACTTTATAAATTTTATAGGACAGCCGCTGAGGGGGCTGCTCCAGCTTCACCTTGGTGATCTTTTCAATGGGCGGAGGAAACTTTTTTAGCACGGCAGTTGGCGAATTCCTGCACACCCTGTTAAGTAGTTCAAAGCTGTTCTTGGTTGGAACAGCAGCATCAACTTCCACCATTGGAGCCGGCGGAGTCAGTCCAAAAGGGGAATTGCCCCCAGCTTTCCTTACTCCGCGCCAGTGGTGATGTCGAGCATGTCGTGCGGCCGGGATCACCTCCGCTGTTGGATCAGCTTTTCTATGCCCTCTGTTCTGATGAGAGTCTGCTGTTGGCGCCGGCCTGTCAAAGAAAGATACTCGCTGAGAGGGAATGGCCAATCTCGAAAAGGCCGATTTTCATGTAGGGGAAACGGCCTTGGTTACTTCACTCGGAGTGGGAGCTGAGATGGCCAGTCTTGTGAAGACCGACCCCTTAGCCGGAGAAGTCACCTTGGTGACTTCAGGAGTAGGAATGGCTATCCCCTTCAGGATAACCCCTTCTGGAATTGTAAGCTTCTTCACAGGCCCGTTGGAGCTTCGGCCCAGTCTGTTGAAAACTGAGGCAGTGGACTTGGGCGACCCGTTGAGAGGGGCCGCGGTAGTTGTAAGCCGATCAAAGACCGACTTCTTCGGAGCTTCTTGCGATGGTAATGGGGCTTTGAAGCTCATTGGTGGGATCATGGTCCCGAAGAATAACCCAGTGGTGGCCTGAGTCACATGTTCCACCGGCATAGCGAAGATGGAGTCCACTTGGGGCCCGTAAGTCACTCTTCCGGACGGGACGGAGCAAGAGTTGCAGTTGCAGTTAGTGCAGTTTGAAACCATTGATCTTTTATTTTCTGCACGGAGCAAGACACCAAATCTTAGTACCTTGAATCCGCAGGCAACCATAGCAAACCGTGATTCGTTCGCGAACACGATACACGAAGTGTGGAGTAGAAAGAGGAAAAGGTCCCACCGGGCGTGACAGAATCTGTTCCCCTCTGAAAGACAGAGACACGACCGCGCAGGTCCGTCTTGCCTGAAATTCGGGGCAGTTGCTAATTGGTGCTATCCGTCCACCTCTCCGAAGATGCCAAGTTTATTTATGGAACCATGTATCGAAGGTTTAAACGGATGCGGCTGATATAACAGACTTCGTCAGATTCCCCCTCATCTGAGGGGTTTTTGATTGTGGGGATGCTCGTCCCTGCAGGCGTAAGCCTCTACAGTTAATTACGCTACCGCATCGCGGTAACAACTTTCTCCTTCTCCAGATAGTCACTTCGTGTCGTGGGTGTTTGTTTTATTTGTGGTTACCCGTGGATTGTATACGGAGACTAAGTTATGTTGTCGCCCGTAGGGCGTGGACTAGTCAAAATCCGTATCTTTCTTAGATTTGGGTTTGGGGGTTTGGGTTTAAGGATACGTTAGCCTCATTTGAGAATAAAATCAACTTAAATGTTTGTTAAGGATACGTTAGTCTAATTTTAGACTAAGATCAACTTAACGGGATCGTTTAGATCCGACAAGAGAGCAATTAGGCTCTGTTGTTTAGTTTAGTGACATTGCGGTTGGTAATTAGTTTAAGAACATTACGGTCCATTGGTAGTTTAAGGACATCTTGGTCCAATGTTAGTTTAAAGACATCACGGTCGAGGTTAAGGACATCATAGTACGTGAGTTTAAGGACCTCACGGTCCGATGTTAGTTTTAAGACATTACGGTCAAGGTTAAGGACATCATAGTCCATGAGTTTAAGGACCCCACAGTCCGATGTTAGTTTTAAGACATTACGGTCGAGGTAAAGGACATCACAGTCCATGGGTTTAAAGACCCCACAGTCCGTTGTTAGTTTTAAGACATCACGGTCGAGGTTAAGGACATCATAGTCCATGGGTTTAAGGACCCCACAGTCCGTAGTAATGTGTGGTTGTCGGGACCCGTCACCTCTCTGACGACGTTGAAGGATTACAATGACAGATATCAGAGGAGTAAAGAGATGTACCCTCAAATCGATGTGAACTGGTTGAAAGAACAGATGGGCTCAGTTCAATATGAATTGAGGACTTATAGACAGAATTGGGCTAAGTCCAACTAAAAATGTTTAACATTTATTTTTGTTCTGTCTATTAAACCTTTATTTAGGCTCGGCCCTTTTAATAATGCTAAGCATTGAATTCTGACATCTGTTGTCTTCATCAGAACAGATTGTGTTCTGACAATGCGCCACGTGGTGCGCCAGGCGCTTTGCGCCAGCTAAAGAGCGCATTGCGCTTCTGTCACGTAGCGCATATAAGGATGACAAGTGTCGCGCTTAGCGCTAAACGCTAGCTCATTAGCGCGTCAGGCTTTTAATTTATGAGCGCTTTGCGCTTATTTAGGGGTGCGTTAGTGAGTGACACGTGGAGCGCTTGGCGCTGAGCGCCAGTCCATAAGCGCAGTGCTCTGTTTTAAAAGCGCAAAGCGCAAGTGGTGTCTATGGTTGACACGTGGCATGTTTTGGCGCTGAGCGCCGATCCAAGGAGCGCAAAAGCGCTGTTCATGAGTGCAAGGCACTTTCTAATAGCGCAAAACGCATTTGATCAATTTTAAGGTCAAAGAACAAATTTATGTTCTTCTTAAAGGAGGCCTTGCCTCAAGATCCAAGAACAAAAGTTCTTGTTTATAAAAAGGCTCTGCCTTTATAGATCAAGAGATCTGTGAATGAAGTAATATACTTCTTTTAGTCTTTTTATGATTAGATCTTTTTGATCTTTTCTTTATTAAAGACCTTGGTCTTTTTCTTAGATCTCTGATCTTTTTATAAGATGGTTCTTCCTTTTACGAAATGGTTTTATCTCTATTATTCAAGAACATGGTTCTTTTTATCTCGAAGATGAAGAAAAATCTTCTGTTTTCTAAGAGGTTTCTCTTCTTTTGCAGAGGGTTTTTCTCTCTCTTTTCCGTCTATCTTAGACTTGAAGTCTAGGGGCCTTTATATAGGGCCAATTGATTTGTTAAATCAGTTAAAGAGATCTTTCTCTGATTGATTTGGGAATATTTCCCACCGTTGGATCTTTGATCCTAGGGTTTCTGTTTTACAGAAGACAATCTTCTTGTTTTTTTAACAAGATTGAGAAAATCTTTCCATAACAGAATTTATTCTGTCTTTTGGTAATTTTTATTTACCATTGGATCATTAATCCAATGGTGTTCTGATTTACGGAGCACAATCTTGTCATTTGGAAAGATTTTGAGCAATCTTTCCTTAACAGAATTTAATTCTGATTAATTAATGATTTATCATTATTATTAGATCTTTGATCTGACGGTTGGGAAGCTTTTAGGTTCCAGCGCTGGCGCACCCGTGCTTTGCACGTGGTGCGCTGCTTAAAAGGCAGCGCACATTGCGCTTGAGCACACTTGTATGACACGTGGTGCGCTGCTTAGAGCACAGCGCACCTTGCGCTAGCGCACACGTGCTTTGCACGTGGTGCGCTACGACATAGCACATTACGCTAGTGCACACGTGTATGACACGTAGTGCGCTGCTTAGAGCGCAGCGCACCTAGCGCTAGCGCACACGTGCTTTGCACGTGGTGCGCTACGACAGAGTCTTTGACTCTGAGCACTGAGACATTTACATTCTTTGCATGTGGAGTTTTTCCCTTTATTTTTTTTATACTTTTTTTATTTTTTTTTATTTTTTTATTTTTTATTATTATTTATTATTATTATTATTATTATTATTATTATTTATTTTTTTTATTAGGGAGCTGGTTGTGAGCCAAAATTTTGGCGGGAACAGGACATTCGGATTTTCTTGGGTTTAGCTGGATATTACAGAAGGTTCATTAAAGGCTTTTCAAAGATAGCAACACCCCTGACCAAGCTCACACGTAAAGATGAAGAGTTTGTGTGGTCAGAAGCATGCGAACAAGCTTTCATAGAACTCAAGTCAAGGTTGACATCAGTGCCTATTCTCGTTATACCGGACCAATCTGGAGGTTTCGAAGTGCATTGCGATGCATCCGGTAAGGGATTAGGATGTGTTCTAAATCAGCACAGTAAGGTTGTGGCTTATGCTTCAAGACAGCTGAAGACTCATGAGCGCAATTATCCGACGCATGATTTGGAATTGGCAGCCGTAATCTTTGCTCTCAAGATTTGGCACCATTATCTTCTTGGCGAACGAGTGAACATGTACACAGATCATAAGAGCCTGAAATATGTGTTTACTCAGAAGAAGTTGAATATGCGGCAGAGACGATGGTTAGAACTCATAGCGGACTTTGACATCAACCTGCAATATCACCCAGGAAAGGTGAATGTAGTTCCAGATGCTCTTATTCGCCAACCATTAGCAATACATCTCACCGCTCAGTGGAAGTTTCAACAAGTCTTGCATCAGATGGAGATTGCAGTAGTCATGTCAGGTAATGCTTCAAGTTTGATGAATTTACAAGTTCAATCAACAATTGTCAATCAGATCAAAACAGCTCAAGCAAGTGATGCAAAGTTGCAAAAGATTAGAGAACAACTGGAGAATGGACTCAGAACAGACTTCATCATCCATGAAGACGGATCTTTGAGATACGGTAGCAGATTATGTGTAACAAAAGGTCCTGTTCAGGAAGAGTTAATGAAAGAAGCTCACAGCTCTTCCTATTCAGTACACTCTGGAGGTACAAAGATGTACAAAGATCTACGTGAGAATTACCGGTGGCATGGAATGAATCGTGAAGTAGCCAGAAGCGTCGCTAAATAGTTGGTGTGTCAGCAAGTAAAGGCTGAATATCACAGGACTGCTGGATTACTTCAACCGTTACAAATCCCAGAATGGAAGTGGCAACACATCACGATGGATTTTGTGACTGCACTTCCTCGCAGCACAAAGGGTAACGATGCGGTACGGGTCATTATGGATCGACTCATAAAATTAGCTCACTTCATCCCATTCCGAGTTGGCCAATCAACTGAGGCATTAGCAAAGAAGTATATGGAGGGAAGAATCCACTTAAGATTTAAACTCTTTATATATGTACTATCTTTGATACCCATGAACTCATACAGGAAATTGTGAGACTTCATGGAGTACCGGTCTGCATTGTCTCCGATGGTGACACCAGGTTCAGATCGCAATTTTGGCAGAGTCTGCAAGCAAGCTTGGAAACAAGTCTGAATTTCAGCACAGCTTACCATCCACAAACAGATGGTCAGTCTGAGCGAACTATTCATATCTTGGAGGATATGCTTGTTAGTGTATATGCCCTAGAGGCCATTACTGTATCATACTAGCTTGTATATTACTTAATAGAAGCTTGGGATATTCACAGTTGTATTGACAATCTTGCTCAAAATGGTAGTATGGTACTTGGTTTGTCTCTACTTCAATATGTGCATGTGTTTCTTTTAGCATATCGCTTATATACATATTAGTGGAGCCCTTAGGATCTTTGCTTGATTACCAGCGTTGTGATGGCAGTCACACTTGTAGGGGCTGGGTAATTTATAAGCACATCCTTATACAGGTCCCTAGTCGTTGGACTATCTAGACAGGGCATCGATACTCCAGAGTAGACTAGCGTATGCGCTTCTCACCCCAGCAGGAGAGATGGTCTGTCCCACAGCCATCAGTACATCGTACTGGAGACAGTATGCGGGTGCTCGTTAGGTTACGAGTACACTGGACAGGACTCGTCGGGAACTGTTGGTTGGTATTATACCTATCGTCAATTATCAGTTCCCAGGTGACATGAGTACAGCTTAGTCCGCTGACTTGACACTGTCACTTCGCCTCGAGTGTGTTCCCACTGTACTTAGATTACTACCCTACCACGGCTCAAAGGAGTCATGCAAACAGGTAGTAGTTGGGTGCAGTCCCGAAGCACTTAGAGGCAGTGACGGTTAGACAGGATTCATCTCTCCCGGTATTGGGGGTTGACATCGCGCTGTGTCTAAGAGAGCCATTACACGAGTAGTCCCTGGCCAGGGCAAGTGAGATATACTGGTAGGTTTCCAGTGTTATCTCAGGGTGTTCTGGGCTTCACTCCGACACGACTTGTACCGCTATTAAGGGACTGACGTTTACCGCCCCCCTAGGCCCGCCATGCGATGTATCAGACGAACAGACCGGACTGTACAGCGATAGTCACATACAGGCTCAGTAGGAGTTCGGATGGGTTTACCTCGTCGGCCTTCTTATCGACATCTACCTGGGGATCGTTACGTACAGCTAGTGCCGCTTGCGGTCTGTAGTTAAACCCACTGCCAGCGTAGTGTCGAGTCTTTAGAGTCCCACACAGAGAGTTTCCCTGCACTGAGCGAAACGTGTAGAGGCCGTATAGTTTTACGGCAGGGCTGCGATCACTTACGTGCACTTGTGTGCGTATGCTGTTCGGGCAGGCAATACTAGTGGGCTTTGGTTTAAGCCGGATCCTAGTATTGCACAGATGGATTTGTTTTGTCTTCTGTGCATCCGCATTCTACGGAATGCGGATGCGGGTGTGTATGCACAGTTTTGAGGAGCGATGAAGGAGGAGGTGCCTCATTAGGGTTTTGGCAGTTAGTTCGGCCAAAACCTTTATGTGGCAGGCTCATTAGGCTTTTGACAATTCGTTCGGTCGAAACCATTATGAGCCGGAGACATTATTTTACTAATGCTGTTTGCTATAATTTTGTGATGGCTAATTGCATTGACCATTTGACCACTCTTGACTTTTTTGACCCGTTGACCAAAGTTGACCATTGACCTTCATGAGAGGTCTACACTCTTCTTTGGATTTCTTTTTCTTTTATGGATTATGAAAATGGTCAATTCAATTAGTAGCCATCAACTTTATCATGAAAGGATTGGTAATGATGATAGTTTTGCATTATTGCAACCATGGTTCATTGTTTTAGCTCATAATTCATTTCTCATTCTCTCTCTTGTTCTTGTGAGAAGAAAAGAAAAGCTCTCATGGTTGCTAGCTCCTCCTTCTTCCTCCTCTTGATTTCTTCTTTTGATCTCATATGTTGAGAGAAAAAGATCCCACAAAGACAAACACTTCCATATATCTCTACTACACAACCTAGGGCATCTAGACTAGCGATCTCGTTGCCCTAGTTGCCTCGGCTCGAGGTGGAGCTCGGTGTACAACTCTCGGGTGGATCGTCTTCGACTCAAGAAGGCCGCGGAGGTGACCAAGATCCAGATCGTTCCTTAGAGCTTGGATGGACGAGCGGGACAGCGGTATAAAGACCCGAAGGACCGGTTTCGTGAGGTATAATTTCTACGGCATAGTAGTTAACACCTCTAGTAGTTTGCTAGTTTCTAGTTTAGCAAAGATCCGGCTTTTAGTCCATGTTGCCTTTGCGCTAAATTATTGTTTTTCGCCGTTTCCGCCTCCCCGTAAGAACCGGGGTGAGCAACGTAGACTTACAGTGGTATCAGAGCCTAGCTAAACATAAACTAGCAAGTTAGCAAAGTATTTAGAATATCGATCGGAAAAAAGTCGCAAAACAAGTCCGGAAAAAACCATGTTTCTGTCGAATTTTTATACTGCTCTAAAAATGATTTAACATACATGAAAATTCGACTCAGGGTTTTGTAAAAACACAGCACAAAAACAGTCCACTGAATCGATCAAACCACCGCGGTTCCGCGGCAAGAACATGCTTCTTGCCGCGGTTCCGCGGCCGATTTGACTCGGTCATGGATCGGGTTTTGTGCAGTTTTTTTATTTGGATGTTTTGGGATTTTTAGTACATGTTGTTTCTACCCAGATTTTCCAGAGAACAAATTGATTTTTGGGGTGATTACAAATCCGTATTTTGATCGATATTCCGTAGACTTTGGCTAATGGATATTATCTGTGATGTGATATATGTATTGAACGTCTACTAATCGCTATACGTCGATTAGTGGGGGTTATACATATCCGTGATCTGTAATGTTGATGGTTTGTGGATATGAACTCGGTAGATTATCGCGGATGAATAGCCGGGGTGGATGTGAGATGAGAGTTTCTTTTTCTTTCATTCATGTAAAATTTGTAAATTGATGTAATATTATTTATTTGGCCGCACAACCAGGGTGAGGTTGTAGCCGTCATTGTATAATTTCTTTTTACGGTTTTTGCTCCTAGGATAGACCCAAGGTGGGGTGCACAAACTACCGGGTATCTCGAAGTGTCGAGTGGCCTACTCACGGGTTGAGGGAGGTTGCTTCGCTTCGGGTACTTGGCGGGTAGTTTGCCGCACCCGTAGGGGTATAGGGTGGGGTATTGGCTATTCATCGCGACCGTGTAATCCGCTTTTCGTTGCAGGCTCGAATGAATCGCGAATTCCTAGTATATCCAAAGTGTTCATCTGTGATCTGGAATGGCTATCATTGCTATATATCTATATATGATATCTATTTAGGTGTTGCTTATATTTTGCATCCGCGCTAGTCCAGCCCCCGCTCTGTCGTTAGTTAAGTAACCTAACGGGTGATGACGGGACCCCGTGGCGAATGCGGATGGCATAAGCGTACGCCATATTTTGGTTGTTTTCTGCAATGGTAGGATTAAATGATGGGACGCATTAAAAATTAATGCAAGAAAATAAACCAAGTAAAAGTCGTTGGAACACTTTCAAAATCAATCGGTTCTTTTCAAAAACCAGCTTTTTAAATGCGGAGCTTGATCCACTCCTTTTAAAAGCTATCTTGTTCCATCGATTATATCAAGTTCACTACGTTCACGGTTTTTCCAAAACCATTCGTAGCCCTCCGTCGCTTCATATGAATATTCAACAGTATTCAAGCTGTGTTTGTTGGCCTTAGTCAAGGCACAGTGTTTGGTAGCTGGTGGGTATTCATATGTTGCATAGATAAATGCGTTGGTTTGGGACAGTCGTATTACTTTGTTGGCCATAGTCAAGGGTATATACGGGTGGGTTCAAATTAACCTGGACAACGACGGATAGAACTTGACATGTGACTTATGATTTGTTGGCCTTAGTCAAGGTCATAAGAGCATGGGGCAAAAATCCACATCGGGAGTTTCAAAAGAACTGAAACTTGCTAGCGCTGCATACCATTTGGAGTGTGATGATTCTGGTAGGATTCATTCAGTTTTGTCACACGATGATATTTGGATCCCGATCCTACTGTGAGTATATGCTACTCCTCGGGAAATTTCTCACTTAACGATCAATACTATAAACCAAGTAGGTGTCTAGAAAGGTGTTAGCGGGGCTACGCCCACAGGGAAAAGAGGTTACTTAATTAAGGAACTTCGCGAAAGCGTTGGAAAACCTCCCTCGAAGTACCGACACTGGCCTGGCTGAACGGTTAAGCAAGTATTGTACGGTGAGAATGATCCCGACTAATTCTTCCTTTATGGTTTGAGGAGGGATTCGAGAGACAGTGGGAGCCATCCTGTTTAGATAAATTAAAAACCAATCTAAATTTGCAAGAGCATCATGCTAAAGTATTTTCTTCTCTCTCACTTAATTGCAGCGACCCAGTGACCGCACCTAGGTTACATCTAGATAATAAAATGACTGAATCTGACTGTTATGACTGGCAAAGGTCTGTCCAGATGTCCATTGCCCATGACAAGCTGGGACACCTCTTGACTGATCCAACCCCTGCCGTCTCAGGTCCAGTTTCCCCTGTCACGGATATTCATATCCGTAAGACATCGGAAAAAGACTGTGCGAAAGCCAAGTGCCTCGTGTTAGCCTCAGTTGATGGTGCATACCAGAGACAGCACGAGAAGATGGACTTAGTTTCTATCTTCCTCCATAACAAAGATTTATATGGAGAGCAATCTCGTATCGCTAGATATGAGACCTCGAACGAATTGCTTCCAGCGAGGTTGGCTATCAGGTCTTCTGTAGGGGGCAACGTCCTTACAGAGACCAGCTATTTTGAGCTCACGGACCTGAAGACCATGTTGAAGAACGGGTCAGATGCTGACTTGATTCTACAGTCTTTACCATCTACTCTGAAGGAAACCAGAGAAGTAGAAGGAAAGGGAAGGGCAGAAGTTTTTGGGCTGGATGTAGTAAAAGAGGGGCGTTCCTATTGTTACGGGAATGAACATTGGCAGAAAGATTGTAGGGCTAGCATAGCAAGTAACAAGAATTCGAAGCATGTTGTGGCTTCGGCTTCGGGTGTGTTTGTAATATAGAACTGTATGTCAGTTAACCCTACTTCCTGGGTATTGGATACCGGATCAGGATCTCATATCTGTAATTCGTTACAGGCTCTGAGAAACCGTAGGGTTATCAGGAAAGGTGATATGACTCTCAGGGTTGCTAACGGAATGAGCATGTATGCTGAATCCGTAGGGGAATATCATCTTGGACTGACAACTGGGCAGATATTGATTCTGCGTGACTGTTTTTATGTACCAGGTGCGACTTGTAATATCATATCTGTATCCTTACTTTCTAAGGAAGGATATGATTTTACTTTTGTAAGCGATGTAGTAAACATCCACCTAAATCAAGTTCTGATTGGGTCAGGTACATTGAAAAACGGTATATACGTACTGAATCAAGCTCAGGTTTTCAGTGTCCAGAACACACCTAAAAGAAAGTCTCCGGAATTAAATCAGGCTTTCTTATGGCATTGTAGACTGGGTCACATTAATGAGACACGATTGACTAAGTTACATAAAGAAGGATACTTGGATCCGTTCGAGTACCAGTCTTATGCCACTTGTGAATCTTGTCTCATGGGAAAGATGACAAAGACTCCGTTCATTGGACACGGAGAAAAAGCGGGCGAGCTCTTGGGACTCATACACAGTGATGTGTGTGGTCCAATGTCTACACATGCGCGAAGTGGTTATTCATACTTCATTACTTTCACAGATGATTTCTCTAGGTATGGACATGTCTTCTTGATGAAGCACAAATACGAGGCCTTTGAGAAATTTCGGGAATACAAGAATGAAGTTGAAAAACAAACAGGCAAAAGTATCAAGTCACTGAGATCTGATCGAGGTGGTGAATACTTGAGTGCCGAGTTTCTGGGCTTCTTAAAAGAGAATGGAATTCTCTCTCAACTTACACCTCCATACACACCACAACACAACGGTGTATTGGAAAGACGGAATCGAACCCTATTGGATATGGTTCGATCCATGATGAGTAAGGCTGAGTTACCGCGATCCTTCTGGAGTTTTGCACTAGAAACAGCTGCATATCTTTTGAACCAAGTTCCTACTAAGTCAGTGCCTACCACACCATATCAGATGTGGAGTGGGAAGAAACCCAGTCTTAAACACTTTAAGGCATGGGGATGTCCAGCTTTTGTCAAAAAGCAGCATGCGGACAAGCTCGAGGCACGTTCAGTGTAAGTTTGTGGGATACCCAAAGAACTCCAAGGGGTATCTTTTCTATTACGCAGAGGAACAAAAGGTTTTTGTTTCTCGTTATGCCCGCTTCTTGGAAACTGAGTTTTCGGAAAACCAGATAAGTGGGAGCGCAATAGAACTGGAAGAAATTCCAGAACCGCAAGCTATTACTGAAAGCTTAGTAGAACCAGAGGGTTCGAAAGAACAGGACATTCCAACGCCACTCCGTAGGAGTAGTAGGCAGTCCCATCCGCCCGAGAGATACTACGGTTTTCTCATAGACGGGGATAGAGAGGATTGCACCATGGATTATGGTGAGCCTACTAGCTTCCAGCAAGCCATTCAGAGCGGTGACTCGGTAAAATGGCTGGATGCAATGCGGACCGAAATGGAGTCCATGTACACCAACAAAGTTTGGACTTTGGACTTTGCTCCAGAAAGGGTAAAACCCGTAGGCTGCAAATGGATCTTCAGAAAGAAGATTGGTGTAGATGGGCAGGTTGAAACCTATAAAGCTAGACTTGTTGCAAAGGGTTTTCGTCAAAGACCTGGTTAGGACTATGACGAGACCTTTTCTCCAGTGGCTATGCTGAAATCCATTCGAATCCTTCTTGCCGTTGCTGCCTTCCACGATTATGAAATCTGGCAGATTGACGTAAAGACAGCTTTCCTAAATGGAAATTTGGAAGAGTGCGTCTATATGGATCAGCCGGAGGGATTCATTCAGAGTTGGAGCAGCGGTAGAGTGTGCAAGTTGCTAAAGTCCATTTATGGACTGAAGCAGGCATCGCGGAGTTGGAGCATCTGCTTCGATGATACTGTCAAAGAATTCGACTTTATCAAAAACCCAGATGAACAATGCATTTACAGTAAGATTGTAGGGAGAATTGTGGTATTCCTCGTCTTGTACGTGGATGACATTCTCCTAATAGGAAATGATATTCCTATGCTACAGTCAGTCAAAGGATTCTTGTCGCAGAGGTTCTCCATGAAGGACCTGGGCGATGCCAACTACATTCTGGGGATCCAGATCTATCGTGATAGATCTAAGAGGATGTTGGGACTTTCACAATCCAGGTACATTGACACCATACTGAAAAGATTCGGTATGGAAGATTCAAAGCGCGGTAATTTACCGGCTTGTCACGGGATCATCCTCTCCAAAGAGATGTCTCCCAAGACTGATATGGAAAGGGATCGCATATCTATTATACCCTACGCTTCTGCGGTAGGCTCTATAATGTATGCGATGTTATGTACCAGACCAGATGTAGCATACGCATTGAGCGTTGTAAGCCGGTATCAGTCGGACCCAGGGGAGAAACACTGGATAGCGGTAAAGAACATTCTCAAGTACCTGAGAAGGACTAAGGAGATGTTCTTGGTGTATGGCGGTAAAGACCTCCAGATCGAGGCCTTTGCTGACTCCAGCTTCCAGAGTGACAAGGATGACTCCAAGTCCATGTCGGGTTATGTCTTTACCTTCAATGGAGGGGCGGTTTGCTGGAAGAGTTCCAAGCAGGAGACAGTTGCTGACTCAACTATGGAAGCGGAGTACATAGCTGCTTGCGATGCCGCAAAGGAAGCTGTCTGGATGAAGAAGTTCCTCACGGAGCTTCAGGTGGTTCCTACCATTGTTGATCCAATACTGCTGTATTGCGACAACAACGGAGCTATAGCTTTAGCGAAGGAACCCAGGTCCCATCAGAAGTCCAGGCACATTTTGAGGCGGTACCACTTGATCAGGGAGATCGTAGATCGCCGGGAGATCGAGGTGAAGAGAGTAAATTCGGAGGATAACACTGCAGATCCACTCACGAAGGCCTTACCCCAGACTCAGTTCGAGCGGCTGATCGAGATGATAGGTCTTCGAAACGCCAGTACATGGCCTTAGTGCAAGTGGGAGATTGTTAGTGTATATGCCCTAGAGGCCATTACTGTATCATACTAGCTTGTATATTACTTAATGGAAGCTTGGGATATTCACAGTTGTATTGACAGTCTTGCTCAAAATGGTAGTATGGTACTTGGTTTGTCTCTACTTCAATATGTGCATGTGTTTCTTTTAGCATATCGCTTATATACATATTAGTGGGGCCCTTAGGATCTTTGCTTGATTACCAGCGTTGTGATGGCAGTCACACTTATGGGGGCTGGGTAATCTATAAGCACATCCTTATACAGGTCCCTAGTCGTTGGACTATCGAGACAGGGCATCGATACTCCGGAGTAGACTAGCGTATGCGCTTCTCACCCCAGCAGGGGAGATAGTCTGTCCCACAGCCATCAGTACATCGTACTGGAGATAGTATGCGGGTGCTCGTTAGGTTACGAGTATACTGGACAGGACTCGTCGGGAACTGTTGGTTGGTATTATACCTATCGTCAGTTATCAGTTCCCAGGTGACATGAGTACAGCTTAGTCCGCTGACTTGATACTGTCACTTCGCCTCGAGTGTGTTCCCACTGTACTTAGATTACTACCCTACCACGGCTCAAAGGAGTCGTGCAAACAGGTAGTAGTTGTGTGCAGTCCCGAAGCACTTGGAGGCAGTGACGGTTAGACAGGATTCGTCTCTCCCGGTATTGGGGGTTGACATCACGCTGTGTCTAGGAGAGCCATTACACGAGTAGTCCCAGGCCAGGGCAAGCGAGATATACTGGTAGGTTTCCAGTGTTATCTCAGGGTGTTCTGGGCTTCACTCCGACACGACTTGTACCGCTATCAGGGGACTGACGTTTACCGCCCCCTAGGCCCGCCATGCGATGTATCAGACGAACAGACCGGACTGTACGGAGATTGTCACATACAGGCTCAGTAGGAGTTCGGATGGGTTTACCTCATCGGCCTTCTTATCGACATCTACCTGGGGACCGTTACGTACAGCTAGTGCCGCTTGCGGTCTGTGGTTAAACCCACTGCCAGCGTAGTGTCGAGTCTTTAGAGTCCCGCACAGAGAGTTTCCCTGCACTGAGCGAAACGTGTAGAGGCCGTATGGTTTTACAGCAGGGCTGCGATCACTTACGTGCACTTGTGTGCGTATGCTGTTCGGGCAGGCAATACTAGTGGGCTTTGGTTTAAGCCGAATCCTAGTATTGTACAGATGAATTTGTTTTGTCTTCTGTGCATTCGCATTCTACGGAATGCGGATGCGGGTGTGTATGCATAGTTTTGAGGAGCGATGAAGGAGGAGGTGCCTCATTAGGGTTTTGGCAGTTGGTTCGGCCAAAACCGTTATGTGGCAGGCTCTTTAGGGTTTTGACAATTCTTTCGGTCAAAACCATTATGAGCCGGAGACATTATTTTACTAATCGTTTTTGCGATAATTTTGTGATGGCTAATTGCATTGACCATTTGACCACCTTGACCACTCTTGACTTTGTTGACCCGTTGACCAAACTTGACCATTGACCTTCATGAGAGGTCTACACTCTTCTTTGGATTTCTTTTTCTTTTATGGATTATGAAAATGGTCAATTCAATTAGTAGCCATCAACTTTATCATGAAAGGATTGGTAATGATGATAGTTTTGCATTATTACAACCATGGTTCATTTCTTTAGCTCATAATTCATTTCTCATTCTCTCTCTTGTTCTTGTGAGAAGAAAAGAAAAGCTCTCATGGTTGCTAGCTCCTCCTTCTTCCTCCTCTTGATTTCTTTTTTCGATCTCATGTGTTGAGAGAAAAAGATCCCACAAAGACAAACACTTCCATATATCTCTACTACACAACCTAGGGCATCTAGACTAGTGATCTCGTTGCCCTAGTTGCCTCGGCTCGAGGTGGAGCTCGGTGTACAACTCTCGGGTGGATCGTCTTCGACTCAAGAAGGCCGCGGAGGTGACCAAGATCCGGATCGTTCCTTAGAGCTTGGATGGACGAGCGGGACAGCGGAATGAAGACCCGAAGGACCGATTTCGTGAGGTATAATTTCTACGGCATAGTAGTTAACACCTATAGTAGTTTGCTAGTTTCTAGTTTAGCAAAGATCCGGCTTTTAGTCCATGTTGCCTTTGCGCTAAATTATTGTTTTTCGCCGTTTCCGCCTTCCCGTAAGAACCGGGGTGACCAACGTGGACTTACAATGCTCAGAGCATGTGTGTTAGGCTTCAAAGGATAGTGGGAAGATCACTTACATATTGTTGAGTTTTCATACAACAACAGCTACCAAGCAAGCATAAGAATGGCACCTTTTGCAGCACTATATGGAAGGAAGTGTCGATCGCCATTAAGTTGGGACAACATCGGAGATAGGGAACTTCTTGGACCTGAGATGATAGTAGCGACTATTGATGTGGTTCGTACTATCAGAGAAAAGATGCACATAGCCCAAGATCGACAGAAGCACTGGACTGATGCAAAGAGACGACACATGGAGTTCCAGCCAGGAGATCATGTATTCTTAAAGATATCTCCGTACCGCGGAGTGATCCGATTTGAAAGACGGGGAAAGCTAAGTCCGAGATACAATGGACCGTTCGACATATTGGAACGAGTCGGTGAAGTGGCATACCGCTTAGAACTTCTACCTTCATTGGAAGGAGTGCATAATGTGCTCTACATATCCCAACTCAGAAGTTATGTGAATTACCCCAGCCATATTCTCGATCATTTAGAGCTCACTGTACAGCCCGACTTATCCTGTGAGCAACAACCTGTGGACATCCTGGATAGAAAAATGAAGTCACTTCGGAACAAGGAAGTCAACTTGGTTCGAGTGATGTGGAGAAAAGACACTCCAGGAGAATCAACTTGGGAAAGGGAAGATAAGATGCATGCAAGATATTCTCACCTCTTTGTAAACTAGTCCTTAAAATAAAAGTTGTAAATTTCGATGACGAAATTTTTGTAAGGAGGGTAGACTGTAACAACTCCAATTTTAATGTACAAAAATTTGTTTAAAAATTAATGTATACTTGGGGTATTTGCATTTACTATGATTACTATAAGTAATTAATTTGCTTTTTAATAGGAAGAAGGAGCTTGTAGCTCATTAGTAAGACCTTGCACTGCTGAACCAAAACACCAGAGTTCAAATCCCATACTCCACATTATTTTTAATATTGTTTTATTTTGAACTTTTAGAAGTTCAAGAGTATACACGTGTTAAACCTGTAAAACCCCACTACACTAATAAAACAAACAGGCCCATGGGGTAAATGAAGAGACGAGGAACCCAACGAGCGCCGGACTCGGCCGGACTCAGCAGGACCGCCGAGTCCCCAACGTGAAAGTTGGGCCTCTTCACCTCCCTATCACTCCTGCATACTTTATTTCCTTGAATCGGTTCCATAGACCCTTTAAAACCCTAATTACTCCATTTTAATACATTTTATTACAATTTAATACATTTTTTATTTACACCATTTTACCTCTTACCCTATAAATATAACCCCTAAACACACCCTCCTCACTCCAAAATTCTGATAACTCTCAAGAAATCCCTAGAAGTTTAGTGTACATTTGGAGTTAGCGAAGGGCGAAACTCCGGCAATATTTCGACGACAACCTAAGAGTTTCCGGCGACGAAATGACGCACCGGCACCTCCGACCGTTCCCTCTTCCTCTCCTCTAATCTCTAAACCCGTAAGTCCCACCTCCCTCTTCTCTATTCTTTTCTAAAAACACGTATTTCTAAATACCGACGGAATCGGAGTTAATCCAATGTCCGATTCGGTTCTTCCTAAAAATCTCACTTTTTCTTAAATACAATCATATTAAACCCTTACATGTTGACTATTAAACATTAACAAGTCATATTGAACAAGTTCCATATCAAAAGAATTTCTATTTCAATTGTTATCTTATTTTTTACTTAAATACCATGTAGTTTAATTCCGGCATTTAAAACATCACAATCTTGCTATACCTTTAAGTAGATCATGAGGTAATGACCTACCTCCTCACAAAACTCATATGCAACATAGCACAATACCTTTCGGGAACATAGAATACGGGAAAACAAAACTTTACATATAAATACCACTAACTATTAAAACCGTTTTCTATAAGAATTCGTATTTTTTTATAAATCTTTGCAAAGTGCCGCTACAACCCATTTTGAAGAACCCGACTGGGATGGTGCGAATTATCGCAAATCACTGGGCTTAGTAGTGCGAGATGCAGACCTCCGCAAGGAGTATTCGGTCTCGAGAGATTTAAAATACGAAAATCTTAAGAAAATGAGATTTCTAGAAATATAATATATATTAAAATTATTTATATATATGTGTGTATGTGTGTGTGTCATTAAAATATCTATTTTGTGATAATATAAATATTCTAACTTTTCCCTAAAATCACAAGAATCACTTTACATTAAAATACCATGAAATCCATATAAGTTCAATATTACAATTAAATACCATGTATTATGAAAAATAGGTTTATTCACTAGAAATGTCATAAATATAAAATCTACAACTATGAAAACTCTAAAGAAAATAAATAAATATTTGGAGTGTATTTTGAAAAGTATACAAATTATTTTTACATAAAACCCCCTCAAGTTCTATAAATTACCCTAAGGACCCTAGTAAATATAGGTTTAAGCGGGACCAATCTCTTGAGCCTCAGCGAGCCGGAGAAGTGGGTGCTAGCCTATTTAAGGTATATAATTTAACAATGGTGTTATCAACACGGTAATCGTCTTTGAAAAAGACATAACTCCTGCTGCCCATGTGCAGCGGTTACCGATAACATCAAAACAATCAGGACTTCAATTTCTTTTCTAATTGTTCTGACTCAGACTGAGTCTCTTCTTAATAATCTGACTTGAATACGATTCAAGTACAATTTACAATCTACAATCCAACATGAATCCTTGAATACTTATATTCAATCTATTTAATCTGTATTGACTGAACCGAACCATGGATATACTTCCATTTACATGATTCTCCAGTTACATCCATTTACTGATATCATGGTTTCGGCAAGTCATCTATGTATACAAAACAATACAATTTACAATACAACACAAACAATACAATACAAGATATCTCGGGGTTTAAGGGGTAGATTGGTACGGAAGGTGTTAGAAATGGCACTAGACTGTAAGATTTAATACACCTAACCTATATTCCGTTGCCGTTGTACCATGGCATAAACGGTTCCTTGTACTACATGTGCCTCTAGTCTCAGACATAAAGAGACTTCTCTCGTATACACTGGCATCTTTCTGTACCAAGCTACAAACAACAGCATTAACACCAAATACTCATATAATACAACTTTAAAAGCTACATTTTTTCTATCTATTCTATTTCTTCCTTATATTTGGGACTTACCGAGCGATTGTTCGCTGATGACATTCCTTCTCTTTCTTCTTTGGAATGTTGTCACGGGATCTGGACACTCAGGAGATCGAGCCTACTAGTGAGAACTTGGACCAGCGTTCCTACGAACCAGAGCTCTAGCTTCATTGTACACACTTTTATTTCAGTACTTTTCATTTCTGTTATCCCACTGTTTAGGCGTTGCTTCCATTCAGTTGTATTTACTTTTCCATGTATTGTAAAAAGAATGTGAATAAATAAAGTTGATGTTTTATTATATCTTGTCTCTTGTGCATTTATATTTATATTGCTTAGATAGGCTTAGCGTATTTACTTCACAGTAAATACGTAGCGGCCTCATCACGTCCCCTTCACCGTACACCGGGAAGCGGGGCGTGACACCGGCCACCGGCACTCGTCAGGGTCTCGATCTGTATACACTAGTCTACTCTGGAATATCGATACCCTGTCTCGAAACTCCCTCGACTAAAGACCTTTAAAGGATGTGCTTATAGAATACCCAACTCTCACGTATATGATCGCCATTATACTGCTGGTAGTCAAGCAAGAATCCTATGGGCTCTATCAATGTGTAATAGTGATCTGTAATGCCACCTAAAGTATGTACACGATGATAAAGACAAACAGATAGCATACTATCATCTCGAGTAAGACTGTCCTACCGGTATAGGTCCTCCCTCAATCATTGCAATCATGTGCCTGCGATCCAATAATTGACTTTGAGGGCACTATAGCCAACATTAAATTCATACTAATTTTGATTAACTTTAAATAAATAAAACCATAAATTATCATAAGCTTGGTGTGAGTCTCATACACCCATGTCACAAGTGGCATCAAGCATGACACAAAATAATGTACATTAATATATATCACATATATATTATATGCACACAAGTAAGAAAAGAAATCTTAAGTGAGCTAATATTAGTTAATGTAGGTTAATATATCAAATATATAATTATACATTAAATTATTAAATCAACACTTGATTTAAAAATCCGGCTATATCACATACAACCGACTAATATCAAATGTAACAATCTATCGAATCAACACTTAATCTGATAACCCGGCTATATCACATATAACCGACCAATATCACATGTCGTGAGAATTGAATGCGGTATCACATACGCACATTAATCTCGGTCCCGCACATATCACATATGTGCTCTTACTTTGTTTCGCATGAAGCAGGAAACCTCTGTATAAGACTCTAAAGACTCGTCAATACACCGGCAGTAGATGATGATCATATCAAACACCCACAAACCGCAAGCGGTCTGCTAAATGTAATGGCCACCCGGGTATTGAGCGATCAGAAAATCAACAAGCAAGCATGCTCATACTCCTGCGAATCCAATCAGTAACACTACCGTATAGTCCGGTCTCTTCATCTGATATCGCTTGAGGGTGGTAAACGTCAGACCCCAATAGCTTATAAGTCATGCCGATGTGAGGCTCATAACGGGTCGAGAAACTACTAATAACACTTACCAGTAAATCTCATAAACAGCCCTGGTTAGGGACTTCCTGTTATGGCCAATCGAGCACAACGCAACATCAACCCCCAATACCGGGAGAGACGAAATTCCCTCCTATCGCTCATTGCCTCCATGTGACTCGGGACTGTACCCAAAAATCACCGTTTGTACGTTCTCTTGAATGTGGTATGGTGGAAATCAAAGAACAATGGGAATCACACAAGACTCTATGACAATCTCGGGTCAACAGACTAACCTGTACCAGTGTCACCAAAGAACTGCTATCTGACGTGGGGTATAATACCATCTAAGAGTTCTCGGCGAGTCCATCCAGTGTACCCAGTCTCCACTGAGCACCCGTATATCATCTTTGATGTCAAACACCAGTGGATATGGGATCATCCATCGCCCATCTACATGGGCCGAGAAGGTATACGTTAGTCTACTCTGGTAGATCGATGCCCCGTCTTGATACACCCATGACTAGGGACATTAAAAGATGTACTCACGGACTGCCTTTGTCCACTAGTATGATCTGCATCACAATCCAGGTAGTCAAGTAAACATCCTAAGGGCTTTATCAACATGTAACAGAGAGACAATCAGTGTACATGTTAAGATAAAGAGTAACCAGATAGCATACTATCATGTCGAGCAAGAAAGTCCTCCTAATGTATGTCCAAGCATCCACTATAATACATATCATATGTACAATAATGGCCTCTAGGGCATACATATAACTAAAAATCTCCCACTTGCACTAGGGCTATATATTGTAGTATCCAATACCCAACAATCAGCAGTGGTTGTAGTATCTCATACTCAACTATCCCATAAAAATCTCTCCTGAGAAAAGGCCTTTGTGAGTGGATCCGCTGTGTTGTCCTCTAAGTCTACTCTCCTAAACTCGATATTCCTGGAGATCAACCATCTCCATGATCATGTGATACTGCCTTAAAATATGTTTGGGTCACTGATGGGACAGGGGTTCCTAGGCATAAGCCACAACGCCATTGTCACATAATGGTAGGAACGAAATTCATCTCATGAACTTATATACACCCAGACTGCCTCTTTGGCAGCATCGTTGGTAGCGATGTATCCAGCCTTTATTGTCTAGTTTGCCATGGTATCTGGCTTAGAACTCTTCCAACATACCGTCCCACAACTGAGGATAAAGACAATGCCTGTGACTGGCATTCATTCGACCTTACCACCCTGGAAGCTATCCAGTGATTCTCTCCCGGATCTATTGATACCATCTCACTACACCTAGTTAACATCCATTTAGATCTATTACATAGATCCAAAACCAAGGATTTAGGAGGTATCACCTTGATTCTATAGGGAGAATCAATGTGATAAGAGGAGATTGACTGAGTGTAGCATAGGAAACTCCTTTCCTATCTAGAGTATGTCATCCACGTACAATACGAGGATGACCACCTTACTCTCTACTTCCTTTTTGTATATACAAGGTTCATCTACCATTTTGATAAAGTCAAACGCTTTGACTACCACATCAAAACAGATGTTCTAACTCCACGATGCCTGCTTTAACCCGTAAAGCAATTTGCACACGTTTCCGCTGCTCCCACTATCTACGAAGCCCTCTGGATGTATACTTACAGACGCTCTCTTCTAAATCACTATTTAGAAAAGCAGTCATGACACCCAACTGCCAGATATCGTAGTCATGGTATGTAGCAATGGCAAGTAGGATCCGGATGGACTTAAGTATAGCCACTGGAGAAAAGGTTTCATCATAATCCACACCTGGTCGATGACGAAAACCATTTACAACAAGTCTAGTTTTGAAAGTCTCAACTTTTCCATCTACACCAAGTAATCTTCTCAAGATATACTTGCTCCTGATGGGGGTTTAACCCTTCAGATATAGCAACCAAAGTCCATACTTTGTTAGTGTGTATAGATTCCATCTCAGATCGCTTAGCATCCAGCCATTCTTACAGAGCCCCCACTCTTGATGACCTGCTCGAAACTTAGTTGGGTCATCATCTCATGACACAATCCTCGCTCCCACTGTCATTGAGAAAACCGAAGTATCTCTCAGGCGGATGAGAAACCCTACTATATCGGCGGAGAGCCTGAGGTTCGTCGGGAGCTATTGAATCCTCCGGTTCTACCAAATCATTAGCTGTAGTTTGTATAGCTGGAACTTATTCCAGTTCTGCCTCATGACCACTAATTTCATCCATAAAAAATTCCTTTTCTAAAAAGGTGGCATGCCGAGAAATAAAACACCTTTTGTTTCTCAGTGCGGTAGAAGATATTACCTTGCAAATGCTTAGGATATCCAACAAACTTCCACAGAACTGACTTTCCTCAAGCTTGTCCGGATTTTGCTTTTAGACATAGGCCGGACAACCCCAAATCTTAACTTACTTAAGGCATGGGCTCTTCCCATACTATATCTCATATGGAGGGGTAGGCACCTGATTTGGTTGGAACCCTATTCAATAAGTATGCAACTTCTCAAGTGCATAATTCCCAAAAAAGGAAATAGGCAACTCGGTAGTACTCATCATAGAGCACACCATATCTAATAGGGTGTGATTGCTCCGCTCCGATACACCGTTGTGCTGTTGTGTATGCGGAGGAGTAATGCCGAGAGAGAATCTCATTCTCCTTTTGAATTGTCTAGGAGCTCCATGCTCAAGTATTCTCTTCCCTGTTCACATCAAAGGACATAATACTTACATCCATTTTGGTTCTCTACTTCAGACTTATATTCTTTGAATTTCTCAAAATCTTCAGACTTGTGTTTCAACAGGAACATATGTCCGAATCTTGAGAGATCATCAGTGAATGTAATGAAGTACAAAGAACCAGTCCTGGCATGTATAGACAGGGACCTACATATATCATCATGTATCAATCCTAAAAGTTCACTAACTCTTTTTCTGTTTCCAGAAAACGGAGCTGTGGTCATTTTATCTTTGTAACATAACTGGCAAGTTTCACAAGATTTAAATTCAAACTGATTTAAATATGCATCTTAATGTAACTTAGCTAGTCGGGTCGCATTGATATGACCTAGTCTACAATGCCTCAAGAAAGATTCATTCATTTCTGAACTCTTCCACTTGTGTGTGTTGTGTACGTTAAGAACTGTGGTTTGATTTAGAACGTATATACTTTTAGATAATGTGCCTGAACTGATCAACTCTTGATATAGGAATGTTCAAAACATTATCCAACAATACAAAATTATATCCTTCTTTAGTAAATAAAGAGACTGATATAATGTTGCATATCAGGTCGGTATCTAATAACATTTATTCAAAATCAATGTATTACCGTTTGGTAATACAAGGTAATAATTGCCAACATCTTGGCTGCAATAATTGCACTGTTCCCAACTCTTAAAATTTATCATCCATTCTCAGTTCTCTATCTATCTGTAGCCCATATAACAGATTACATATGTGGGTTCCTGATCCGGTATCTCATACCCAGTACGTAGAGGATACTGAGAAACAGTTCTCGGTAATGAACAAACCGAAGAAGATGCATCATGATGCACTTTCTTCATTTGGGCGGCATGGGAATCCTGGTAATCCCCTATTTCCTGCTCGGTCTTATAACAATTATAAGTTGGAGCGGGACCAACATTCCCCAGCTCGGTATAATAAGCGGGTTCGGTCAATACATCCATATTATTATCTTAATTAAGGCATGACATGGTCGCTACCTGGAGAGAGAGAAAAAACACTCTGCGTGCGCTCTTGCAAGATCAGATTAGTTATTATTTTATCTAATCAGGATTGCTCCCATTGTTTTTATCAAATCTTCCTTCAAACCCTAAAACGAAAGAATAGCCGGGATTAATTATACTCTACAAGTTCGCCAATCTTTCCACCAGGCCAGTGTCGGTATTTTGAGAGAGATTCCCCGTACTTTCGCACGGACCTAATTAAAATAAACCTCGTTTTCACAGGGGCGTAACCCCGTTAACACCTTTCTAGACACCTACTTGATCGACTAATTGTAATGTGTAAAACTCTCGCAGGAGTAACAATTACTCATAGTGGGTATCGGGATCCAACTATCTCATTGAATGTATGCAATCTCATTGCAAATTTCAACACTTGAAATTCTGACAATATTTTGCCCCTAGCAACTTATGACCTTAACATAGTTAACAAATCATAAGCGCTTGCGGAGTTCAACCCGTCATTTTTTGATTGAATTAAACCCACCCGCACGACCCTTAATATAGTCAACAAAGTCGTACGACTACCATAATCCAATCGCATCTTATGTTTTAGCAGATAAACACTAGTTAGCTACCGCACACTACGCCTTAACATAGTCAACAAAGGTAGCACGAATACTAAGTAGTACTTATCTGAAATGACAGAGAGTTACGACAGGTTTTTAAGAAAACCTTTTGCGTAATGAACTTGATATCATTGTAGAAACAAGTGATTTTGAAAAGGAGTGTTTTTTAGGCTTTCACTAGTTTTGCTAAAGAGGTCACTCCCGGTGAAGGGATCTCGGCTCTTTCCTTATCGAATAAGGTGCAGGATATTTCATAAATACCACTATGCAAAGCAAAAACTATAGAAGCAATCAAAAGACAAACCGAATGGGTTGTAGCATCTGCTAGTTTCGCTAAAGAGGTCACTCCCGGTGAAGGGATCACGGCTCTTTCTTTATCGAATAAGGTGTTAGATATTCTACAAGGAATACCGCTATACAAAGCAAGAACTAGAGCTACCAGTTTTTAAAACAAGTTTCTTCAACATCTTTAGGTTTCTTTTATTTCATTAATCTCATTAATGAAATCCCATCATTTATGCTTTGTAAGCATCACAGAAGAAACGAAAGCAGAAATAGTTATTATATATCATATATAATATAGGCATTCATCTCAGAACATATAAAGTGATCACATCACAGGATATCGCAGCAGAAATAAACATATGAAATATTGGATATACTTGGATTTCCGGGTTTTATATTAAGCCTGTATAAAACACGGATTCCACGGTCGTGATGAATAGCCAAACCCACATCCCTGACCCTTATGAGAGCGGCAAGCAACCCTACCAATTCTAGAGTTAGGAGACCCGGACTCGACTCCTCGAGATGGTCTCCCACTGGACTCTAGAACCTGGTTACTTGTGCTTCCCTCCTTGGGTCTATCCTAATGCGGAAAAGTAAATAATATATATCAACGGTGACATCTTCCTCAACCCGGAAGTGACCCAATAATAGAATATTACATACAAGTTTTTACATGAATGAAAATAAAAAACTCTCATCTCACATAAAAACCCCGGCTATTCAAACACGACGATCCAATATAATATATCCCAGCAACACATAACATCGCATGTCATTAACGTAAGTAAATATGCGTATCCCAATTGTCGTTGACATATAGCAACGAAACCGGCGATACACCACATATTACACTTACGGTCGGAGAAAAGAAAGTGAAAAACTACAACAATTGGAATCCGCAACCACCATAGACATCATAAACCCAAATATCTCATATTCCGGATTTCATACCTAACCAAATGAATTCCTTATACATCGCATGCCTAACAATTATAAATCCCACATTTTAGTCTCGTTATTGAAAACACTTTCCAATAACCAGTCGAGTAATTCAACAAGATTCCCGACATCCTGATCGAATGCTCGTAGGAAACTTTAGTAGACGGTCGCACCCCCGATACCGTCGACAAAGTGCACTTAGGCGGAACACCGCGGCCGCGAGCACCCGGACGAATGCTTTTGGCAACGGGGTTCTCCTACAGCCACTTGGTCGGGGTTATGGGACGTGGCTATTTAATAAGGTTATCCGGCGAGTATCCGCGTACACTACGTGATTGCAACGGAGTTTTGATCACATCAAAATCCCGTGGCAACCAATCAAATGAGACTAAATTGCTAGATTTATAAAGTTCAAATTAGTTTTCTTGTGCATTCCAAGCATTGTATCCCATCACATGAAATCCAAACGATGTTAAAATTTTCGATCGATTCATCAAAGTCCCACAATTCGCCGAGAGCTCAACACTTGAGCACAGTTTAATAAAACCCAGAACATGCCTCAGTACCTATGAACCAGCCGTAGAATGGCAGACCCAAGCCTCATAAATAGCACCGCGGAACTGCCGCAAACCCTAAGGTTCGAAAGCGATTCCATGGTCATCATGTCGAGTTAGGGTTTCATTCTTCTAGAGGGTTCACGGAATTACTTGCATGATTTTCCGAATACGTTAAAATTGGAAAAATAGGTTTTTGACATTCGTTCGAACTTTTTAACTTCGCCTAGACAACATGTGAATACCCGAAACAAGTTTAAAACTACGAATACGAAACACTCCGAATTGCCTATACTGTAAGATCACATCATATGCAAACTTAGAAAAAATAAACAACACCTGAAACACCAAAACTTAGAGAGTGGAACACAGTAGAAATTTCAACCCAAAATTCCCTTACTTGGCCGATCAGGACGGATTGTTTAGCAAAGTGGCCGGCCCAAATCCGAGGAGAAGGCTTGAAATTTTCACAGTGTTCATATCTCATATAACATTCTGCAGTTGTTTAAAAAAAATTTTTGAAGACTTTTTAAAATCGACAGAAACTAAGTTCAAGTGTTTCAAGTTTCGGAGTCGTTTCGGTTTCGTAATCTAACAAATATCGTCTAATTTTCTAGCATGTCTCTGATACCACTGCAGGGTTGTTTAGCATGGCAGCAAGGTTTCGGGAGGCATCATCCATTCCATTTTCAAAAATTTGCCGTCCTAGCTAACCCTAACACTAGAATCTTTACTAGAAAATCCGACGAAACAACATGTAAACAATTTTACATCTGAGTGAATGATGAATACAACCTTTGTAGACTTGTCCATCACTTCTAAACCTTCGTGTAGTAGTCCCTTCGCTCCAAGTAGTGAACTCCCGGACTCTAGAGAAGGGTCACATGAAGAAATGAACAAGCTTGCTCAATGCCTTCGAGGCCGAAGATGATCTACGTCGAGGAGACTCAAGCTCATGCTACCTCTTCACTAATGGTGAAATTAGTGAAGCAAACACCCTAAACTAAATGGTTAATAGTAGAGCATGATGAAGTAGAAAATGGGTTCACTTTAGTTTTCTTTTTCTCACAATATTTTCTCACTTTGAGAAAAGATAGTAAGTTTTTTCTCATGAAGAAAAAGATGAAGTGATAAAGATGAGAGAATGAACTAACTAGGTGATAATAGCAACCATAGGTAAGTTAGTGTTATACACTAACTCATGTAGAGAATAAACCATGGGTTACAATAATGATTAGGTTAATAAATATCTACAAATAAAACAAAACTAGTGGACTAACTCAAAGATGCTACAAGCTTCCAAGCATGTGACAAATTTCCTACCAATTTTGATTAATTTTAAATAAATAAAACCATACATTATCATAAGCTTGGTGTGAGTCTCGTACACCCATGTCACAAGTAGCATCAAACATGACACAAAATAATGTACATTAATATATATCACATATATACTCTATGCACACAAGTGAGAAAAGAAATCTTAAGTGAGCTAATAATAGTTAATGTATGTTAATATATCAAATATATAATAATACATTAAATTATTAAATCAACATTTGATTTAATAATCCGGCTATATCACATACAACCAACTAATATCAAATGTAACAATATATCGAATCAACACTTGATCCAATAACCCTGTTATATCACATATAACCGACCGATGTCATATATCGCGAGAATAGAATGCGGTATCACATACGCGCATTAATCTCGGTCCCGCACATATCACATATGTGCTCCTACTTCATTTCGCATGAAGCTGGAAACCTCTGTGTGGAATTCTAAAGACTCGTCAATAGGCCGGCAGTAGGTGATGATCATATCAAACACCCATAAGCCGCAAGCGGTCTGCTAAACGTAACGGCCACCCGGGTATTGAGCGATCAGAAGATCATTAAGCAAGTCTGCTCATACTCCTGCGAATCCAATCAGTAATATTACCGTACAGTCCGGTCTCTTCGTCTGATATGTCGTATATCTTACCTTGGGGTGGTAAATGTCAGACCCTATTAGCTTGATAAGTCATGCAGATGTGAGGCTCATAACGGGTCGAGAAACTACTAATAACACTTACCAGTAAATCTTATAAACAGCCCTGGCCAGGGACTTCCTGTTATGGCCATTCGAGCACAGCGCGATATCAACCCCCAATACCGGGAGAGACGAAATCCCCTCCTATCGCTCATTGCCTCCATATGACTCGGGACTGTACCCAAAAACCACCGTTTTGCACGTTCTCTTGAACATGGTAAGGTGGAAATCAAAGCACAATGGGAATCACACAAGACTCTATGACGATCTCGGGTCGACAGACTAACCTGTACCAGTGTCATCAGAGAACTGCCATCTGACGTGAGGTATAATACCATCTAGGAGTTCTCGGCGAGTCCGTCCAGTGTACCCAGTCTCCACTGAGCACCCGTATATCATCTCTGATGTCAAACACCAATGGATATGGGATCATCCATCGCCCATCCACATGGGTCAAGAAGGTATACGCTGGTCTAATCTGGTATATCGATGCCCCGTCTCGATACACCCACAACTAGGGATATTAAAAGATGTACTCACAGACTACCATTGTCCCACTAGTATGATCTGCATCACAATCTAGGTAGTCAAGTAAACATCCTAAGGGATTTATCAATATGTAACAGAAAGACAATCAGTATACATGTTAAGATAAAGAGTAACCAGATAGCATACTATCATGTCGAGCAAGAAATTCCCCCCTATGTATGTCCAAACATCCACTATAATATACATCATATGTACAATAATGGCCTCTAGGGCATACATATAACTAACAGTTTTCTTTACTAATTCCTTAATTAGTGAAGAGATAGCTTGAGTTAGAGTAACTTCAAGGTGGATCATCTTCGGCCTCGAAGACGACGAAGCAAGCTCGTTCCTTTCACTAAGTGGAACCTAAGAAGAGTTCCAGGGACCACTACTTAGAGCTAAGGGGCTGCTACTTGGAGCTTTAGAAGTGAAGGACTGGTCTACAAAGGTTGTATTCTCTATTCACTTAGTGTAAAGCTTGTTTACATGTTTACAAATCTTAATTCTCTAGTTCGATTCTAGGTTAGTGTTGCTTAGACCTCTATTTTTTTTTAAATTGCATACTTGATACATGTGAAAACCTAGTAGAGGTTCTAAGACACACTTTCATGGTATCAGAGCCAAGTTAAATATTAGACGATGTTAGTAGAACTACGAAAACGAAACAACCCCGAAAATGCAAACCATACGACCAAGTTTCTGTAAATTTTGAAACGTTCTCTGAAATTTTTTTAAACAAGTGCAGAATTTTACATGTGATGTATCTAGAAGACTAGAGAAATTCGAGACTAACTCCTAAATCTCACCGGCCACAATGTCATTTTGACCGGCCTGGCCAACCTCCCTTGCTCTGTATTGTGTCGAATTTCTTTGGTGTTCTGTTGGCTTGGTTTTAGGGTTTCAGGTTTTGTTTGTTTTGCCCAGTTTGCATGTGATGTTAACTTTTCTAATGGGCAATTCGGAGTGTTTCGTAGTCGTGTTTTAACATCATTTCGGGTTTAAGTTTGATATGTGTTACAATTTTTAGAATCCAAATAATTAGTTTTGTGAAAACTAGTTTGTAATTGTAAATCTAGCAATTTAGTCTCTATTGATCGATTGCCACGGAGTTTTGATTCGGATCAAAACTCCGTCGCAATCGCGTATAGTACGCGAACACTCGCCAGAAAACACTACTAGATAGCCATGCCCCATAGCCCCGACCAAGTGACTGTAGGAGAACCCCGTTGCCAAAAGCATCCACTCGGGTGCTTGCGGCCATGATGTTCCGTCTAAGTGCACTTCGTCGACGGCATCGGGGGTGCGGCCATCTACTAAAGTTCTCGACGAGCATTCGATCAGGTAGTCGGGAATCTTGTTGAATTACCCGACTTGTTATTGAAAAGTGTTTTCAATATCGAGACTAAAATGCATGATTTATAGGGTTAGGCATGAAATTCGAAATATGAGATATTCCGGGTTTATGATGTCTAAGGTTTTTGTGAATTCTAATTATTGTAGTTTTCATTTCCTTTCTGCGACCGTAAGTGTAATATGTGGTGTATCCCCGATCTCATTGCTATATGTCAACGACATCGGGATACGCATATTTACTTACGTTGATGACATGAGATGTTATATGTTGCTGTGATATGTTATATTAGATCGTCGTGATTGAATAGCCGAGGGTTTTTACGTGAGATAAGATTTTTTCTATTTTCATTGATGTAAAAAGTTGTATATAATATTCTTTTATTGGACACTTCCGGATTGAGGATGATGTCACCATTGATGTATATTATTTACTTTTCCGCATTAGGATAGACCCAAGGCGTGGAGCACAAGTAACCGGGTTCTAGAGTCCAGTGGGAGACCATCTTGAGGAGTCGAGACCGGGTCTCCTAACTCTAGAATTAGCAGGGTTACTTGCCGCTCTCATAGGGGTCTAGGGATGTAGGTTTGGCTATTCATCATGACCGTGGAATCCATGTTTTTCATTACTGACTGAATTTCAAACACGGAGCGCCTAGTATATCCAATATTTCATATGTTGACTTCTGCTGCCTGAGTTTCTGTGATGTGATCATATCACTGCGTGACACGAATGCTATATATATATGATATCTATAATAAATGTTACTTATGTTTTGCACCCGCGCTAGTCCAATCCCCGCTCTGCCGTTAGTTAAGTAACCTAACGGTGCATGACGGGGCCCCATAGCGAATGCGAATGTTATAAGCGTACGTTCTATCTTCGTTTCTTCTGTGATGTTTAGGAAACATAAATGATAGGACGTCATTAATGGGATTAATGAAAAGAAAGAAACCTAAAAGATGTTGTAAAATCAATTTTTTCAAAAAGATAGCTCTAGTTATTGCTTTGCATAGTGGTATTCCTTGATGGATATCCAGCACCTCATTCGATGAGGAAAGAGCTGAGATCCCTTCACCGGGAATGAACTCTTTAGCAAATGCTACAACCTACTCGGTTTATTTTGAAAACTACTCGATTTTAAAAGCGGAGCTTAAACCACTCCTTTTCAAATCACTCGATTGTACAATGATATCAAGTTCATTACGCTAAAGGTTTTCTTAAAAACCTGTCGTAACCATCCGTCATTACAGATAAGGATTATTTTAGTATTCGTGCTACGTTTTTTAGCCTCTGTCAAGGCGTAGTGTGCGATAGCTAATTAGTGCTTATCTGCATCATATGATGCGATTGGATTAGGGTAGTCGTGCGACGTTGTTGGCCTCCGTCAAGGGTCGTGCGGGTGGGTTTAATTCAATCATGAAATGAACAGGTTGAACTTGATTAACGGCCTATGGTTTATTGTCCTCCGTCAAGGTCATAGGATGTTAGGGGTAAAAACAGTTATTAGGAATTTCAAGTGTTGAAATTTGCAATGAGATTGCATACATTCTATGAGATAGTTGGATCCTGATACCCACTGTGAGTAAGTGTTACTCCTGAGAGAGTTTTGCATTTTACAATTAGCTAATCTAGTAGGTGTCAAAGAAAAGTGTTAACAGGGTCATGTCCCTGCAGAAACGAGGTTATTTAATTAGTTCCATGCGAAAGTATAGGAAGACTTTCTCGGAGTACCAATACCTGTCTGGCTGACCGATTGGCGAACTTGTAAAGTGTAATTAATCCCGGCTAGTATTACCTTTTAGGGTTTGAAGGAAGATTTGATAAAAACAGTGGGAGCCATCCTGATTATATAAGATAATAACCAATCTAATCTTGCAAGAGCATACGCTAAAGTGTTTTTCTTCTCTCTCTTCACGTAGTGACCATGACACGCCTTATTCAAGACAATAATATGGATGTATTAACCGAACCCGCTTATTATACTTGGCTGGGGAACGTTGGTTCCGCTCTATCTAATGATTGTCATAAGTTTGAGTAAGGAATAAGCGAATATCAGGATTCCCACGCAACCTGAACGAAAAAAGTGTATGATGATGCATCTTCTTCGGATGTGTTCATTACCAAGAACTGTTTCTCAATATGCTCTACGTCCTGGGTATTGGATACCAGATCAGGATCCCACATTTGTAATATATTACATGGGTTATGAAGAAGTAGAGAACTGAAAAAGGGTGATAAGTCTCTCGTAGTAGGGAATGGTGCAATTGTTGCAGCCAAAATAGTTGGCGAATATCACCTTGTATTACCAAATGGTAATACATTGATTCTGAACGACTGTTATTTCGTACCAAATATGATGTGCAATATAATATCAATTTCTTCATTAGATAAAGAAGGATATAATTTTGTACTAGAGAATACTGTTATGAATATTTTCTTAAATCAAGTGTTGATTAGGTTTGGTACGTTGTATAATGGTATATACGTTCTAAATCAAACCATGGTTCTAAATATACAGAACACACACAAGAGGAAAAGTTCAGAAATGAACGAAACCTTCTTGTGGCATTGTAGACTAGGTCATATCAATGCAACAAGACTAGCTAAGTTGCATAAAGATGGATATTTAAATCGGTTTGAATGTACATCTTATGAAACATGCGAGTCATGTCTCAAAGGTAAGATGACCAAAACTCTGTTTACTGGGTACGAAGAAAGAGCTACTGAACTCTTGGGACTGATATATAGTGATGTATGTGATCCTATGTCTACGCATTCCAGGAATGGCTCCTCGTACTTTATTACATTCACCGATGATCTCTCAAGATACGGCATATGGTCCTAATGAAACATAAATTTGAATCTTTTAAGAAATTCAAGGAATATAAGTGTGAAGTTAAGAACTAAACGGGTAAAAGTATTAAAATATTTCGACCAGATCGAGGAGGAGAATACATAAGCACGGAATTCCGTGACTATTTAAAAGAGAATGGGATTCTCTCTCAGCTTACTCCTCCGTATACACCACAGCACAATGGAGTATCGGACTGGAGGAATCGCACCCTATTAGATATGATGCGCTCTATGATGAGTATTGCTGAGTTACCTATTTCCTTAGGGGTTATGCACTGGAGACAGCTGTATACCTATTGAATAAGATTCCAACCAAATCAGTGCTTACCACTCTATATAAGATATGGGAGGGGAAGAGACCATGTCTTAATTTTATTAAGATATGGGGTTGTCCGTCTTATCTTAAAAAGCAAAATCCGGACAAGCTCGAGGCAAAGTCAGTTTTGTGCAAGTTTGTTGGATATCCCAAATATTCGCGAGGGTATATCTTATACCACACCGAGGAACAAAAGGTGTTTGTTTCTCGCAATGCCACCTTTTTATAAAAGGAATTTCTTGTGAAGAAATTAGTGGTAATGAGGTAGAACTGGAAGAAGTTCCAGCTACACAAACTACAACTGATGATTTGGCAGAACCAGAGGATTCAATAGTCCCCGACGAACCTCAGCCACTCCGCAGATTTAGTAGGGTTTCTCATCCACCTGAGAGATACTATGGTTTTCTTCTAGCCGGTGGGAGCGAAGATTGCATCATGGAAGATAATGACCCAACTAGTTTCAAGCAGGCCATCACAAGTGGAGACTCCGTGAAATGGCTCGATGGAATGCGATCAGAGATGGAATCCATGTACACAACAAAGTATGGACTTTAGAAGTTGCTCCTAAAGGGGTAAAACCCATCGGGAGCAAGTGGATCTTTAAGAAGAAACCTATTGTAGATGGAAAGGTTGAGGCCTTCAAAGAAAGACTTGTAGCAAAAGGTTTTTGTCAACGACCATATGTCGACTATGATGAAACCTTTTCTTCAGTGGCTATACTTAAGTCCATCAGGATCCTACTTGCCATTGCTACATACCATGACTATGAAATCTGGAAGATGGACGTCAAGACGGCTTTTCTAAATAGTGATTTAGAAGAGAGCGTGTACATGACACAGCCAGAGGGCTTTGTAGAAAGTAGAAGCAGCGGAAAGGTGTGCAAGCTGCGTAAATCAATCTACGGATTAAAGCAGGTATCGCGGAACTGGAACATCTGTTTTGATGTAGCGGTCAAAGAGTTTGACTTCATAAAAAACGTAGATGAACCTTGTATATACAAGAAGGTAGTAGAGAGTAAGGTTATCTTCCTCGTATTGTACGTGGATGGTATACTCGTGATAGGAAATGATGTTCCTATGCTACACTCAGTCAAGCTCTTCTTATCATATCGGTTCTCCATGAAAGATCTAGGTAATGCCTCCTACATCCTACGGATTAAGATCTATAGAGATAGATCTAAGCGGATGTTGGGATTGTCCCAATCCAGGTACATTGACACCATACTAAAGAGGTTTAGTATGGAAGATTCTAAGTGTAGTAATTTATCCGCTTGCTCACTCTCTCTAAAGAGATGTCTCCCAGGACTGATTTGGAGAGGGCTCGTATGCAAGGGATGTTAGTTATGTGTATGCCCTAGAGACCATGATTATACATATGATGTATATTATAGTGGATGCTTGGACATATATAGAGAGGACTTTCTTGCTTGACATGATAGTATGCTATCTGGTTACTCTTTGTCTTAATATGTAGACTTGTATTGTGATACTGTCTTTCTCTCACATGTTGATAAAGCCCTTAGGATGTGTACTTGACTATCAGTACTATGATGGAGAACATACTAGTGGGGCCAGGGTGGTCCACAAGTACATCCTTTAATTGTTCCTAGTTGAGGGTGTATCGAGACAGGGCATCGATATTCCAGAGTAAACTACCGTATACGCTTCTTGACCCATATGATGAGCGATAGATGATCCCACATCCATTGGTGTTTGACATCAAAGATGGTATACGGGTGCTCAGTGGAGCTGGGTACCCTGAACGGACTCGCCTAACTCCTAGTTGGTATTATACCTATCGTCATATAGCAGTTCTTTGGTAACACCGGTACAGGTTAGTCTGTAGACCCGAGATCGTCATAGAGTCTTGTGTAATTCCCACTGTGCTTTGATTTCCACCTTACCACGTTCAAGAGAACGTGCAAAATGGTGGTTTTTAAGCACATTCCCGAATCACATAGAGGCAAAGAGCGATAGGAAGGGATTTGTCTCTCCCAGTATTGGGGTTGATATTGCGCTGTGCTCGATTGGCTATAACTGAAAGTCCATGGCCAGAGCTGATACGGAGATCTACTGGTAAGTATTATCAGTAGTTTCTTGACCCGTTATGAGCCTCATATCGGCACGACTTATCGGTTACTGGGGTCTGACGTTTACCATACCTAGACTGGATATGCGACATATCAGATGAAGAGACCGGACTGTACGGTAGTGTTACTGACAGGCTTTACAGGAGTATGAGCAGGCTTTCTTGTTGATTTTCTGATCGCTCAATACCCGGTAGCCGTTACGTCCAGCTAGTACCGCTGACGGCTTATGGGTGACTGATATGATCATCACCTACTGCCGGCATATTGACGAGTCTTTAGAGTCCTACACAGAGATTTCCTGGCTCACACGAAACGGAATAGGAGCACATATATGATATGCGCGGGACCGAGATTAATACGTCTATGTGATATCGTATTCTATTCTCGCGATTTGTGGTATCGGACGGTTATATGTGATATAGCCGGGTTATCGAATCAAATGTTGATTCGATAAGTTGATACATATGATATTAGTCGGTTATATGTGATATAGCTGGATTATTGAATCAAGTGTTGATTTAATAATTTAATGTATAATTATATATTTGATATATTAATTTACATTAACTAATATTAGCTTACTTATGCATTTCTTTTTTCACAAGCGCACACTTAATATATATGTGATATATATTAATTGTGTACACTTAATATATATGTGATATATATTATTGTGTCATGCTTAATTATACATGCAATATGGGTGTATGAGACTCACACCATGCTCATTATAATGTAGGGTTTATTTATTTAAAGTAAATCAAAAATTAGATGGAAATTTGTTCATGGTTGAAGCTTGTAGAAGCTTATGGAACTATTGACTTAGTCCACTAATTTTGTTTTACTTAAGATATTTATTAACCCAACCATTCTAATTAGCCATGGTTAAGTCTCTACAAGGGTTAATATGAGATATTATCTCACCCATGGTTGCTATTCTCACACACAAGATAATCTCTTTTCATCAAGAAAGAGAGCTTCCTAGGTTTTGGAGAGGTGGGGAAAATTAGTGAGAAAAAGATTTCTAAAGTGAGCAAAAATCCTACTTCATCATCCTCTACTAGATTAGTCATTTAGTTTAGGGTGTTAGGTTCACTAATCCCTAATTAGTGAAGAGATAGCTTGGGTGGGTGTCTCCTCGACGTAGATCATTTTCGGCCTCGAAGACTTCGTGCAATCTTGTTCCTTTCATCTTGTGGAGCCATTCTAGAGTCCGGAAGATCACTACCTAGAGTGAAGGGACTACTACAAGGAGCTATTGAAGTGAAGGACCGATCTACAAAGGTTGTCTTCCATATTCACTTAAATGTAAATTTGTTTACATGTTGTATTGTCTAATTCTCAAGTTAAGATTCTAGGGTTAGGGTTATGTAGCATGCCAATTCATTGAAAATGACATGTACGATACCTCCCGAAACCTTGCTGTCGTACTAGGTAACCCAACACAGGTATCAGAGCCAGGCTAGAGAATTAGACGATATTTGAAGAATTACGAAACCGAAACTACTCCGAAACACTTGAAATCATAACCTAGTTTCTGTCGAAATTTTTAAGCCGTTTAAAAACTTTTTAAGAAACTGCAGAATGTTATATGAGATGTAACATAAACACTGGACAAACACGAACCCAATTGACCGGATTTCACCCGGAGACATACACCAAAAATCCGTCCTGGCCGGCCCCCTCTTGTCTTCTTGGGTTCATTTTCGTTCGGTGTTCTGGTCTCTGGGTTTTGGTGTTTCAGGTGTTGCTTGTTTTTGCTGAAATTACATTAGATGTTAACTTTCTCTAAAGGCAATTTGGAGTGTTTCGTAGTCGTAATTCTAACATTATTTCGGGTTATTTAGACGGCATAAAAATATTCGAACGGATATCAATAACCCATTTTCTCCCTCGTTGGAAATTTTCCAAAAGTTGGATTTTTTCCAAGTTTAAAACATTCAAAAATCATGCAAGTAATTCGATGAACCCTCTAGAAGAACGACACCCTAACTCGATTCTAGGACCGTCAGAACCGCAGCCAAACTCTAGAGTTTGCGGTAGTTCCGCGGCCCCATGGGTGAGGTAAGAGTTGGCCCTTCTATGGTTGGTCTATAGGTACTGTGGTATGTTCTGAGTATTTTTAAACTGTGCTCAAGTGTTGAGCTCTTTGGGAAATTTTGGGTGTTTGTTGATTTGATCGGAACGTTTAACATCGCCTAGCTAATTTATGGAATGTGATACAATTTTTGGAATTCATATTGTTAGGTATGAAATACGAAGTATGTGATATTTTGGGTTTATGATGTCTAAGGTGATTGTAGATTCCAAATGTTGTAGTTTGACATTTTCTTTTCTGCGACCGTAAGTGTAATATGTGGTGTATCGTCGGTTTCTTTGCTATATATCAACGACAATTGGGATACGTATATTTACTTACGTTGATGACATGTGATATTATGTGTTGCTGTGATATGTTATATTGGATCGTCGTGTTTTGAATAGCCGGGGGTTTTTATGTGAGATGAGAGTTTTTTGACTAGGGAGATTAGGCAAGTGATAACTCTAATTGTCTCCGACTCGCCGAGACTCAAAAGAGAATAGGTCACTTAAATCCAGCTGTTATCTAAATTTCTTGAGGAATAGTTGTTTTATAGATTCTAGATATTTATGTGAAAATATATTATTTAGTAACTTAAGGTATTTATGTAAAATAGTCTATTAAAAACTTGAGGGGTTTTTATATAACTATTTTATTTTAAAACTAAACCTCGAGAGTGTTTTTGGTAAAAATGTGTTAATTATAATTTTGAGGATTTTTAATATAAATATATTTTAGATTTCGTGGTATTTTTGTGACAAAACCTATCTTTTAAGAGTTTCTAATATTTTAATGAAAATTTTATATTTTGGAAAACTTAAGGTATTTTAAAAGGAAATTAAATATTTTCAATTTAGGGGTATTTTATTTAAAATCTAATTTGCAAATGTGTTTTCTTTTAGGTTACATATTAAACTATTTCATTATTTAAAAATGGTTCTAGTTTTGTGTTAAAAACCGTATTTTCTTTTCCTTCAAGAACGCACTCGGTGAAGAGCTTGGATCTCACCCACTAAACCTAAAATGTATGATAATACGCACCATCTTGAAGAGGGCTCTCCAAAAGAAGGTTGTGAGGCGAAAATACGTAAGGGAAAAGAATTATAGATTAAATTCTATTTTAATATCGTAGGGTATTTTAGTGTAAAACGATTCTATTATAAAAAATGCTACAAACATATGATCATGGTATGTGTTGGATATAGTGTCGTCAAGATAATTATTGTAATTGCAAGTAGGCGATTATGATAATTAAAGGAGAACCTATACATGTAGAACAGTCTTACTCGAGATAATAGTATGCTATCTGGTTTGTCTTTATTATTGATGTGTATACGTTTTATTTGTTATTATGTGTCGCTAATACATAATGATAAAGCCCGTAGGATTCTTACTTGACTACCAGTATTATGATGGAGATCATTTACGTGAGTGCTGGGTAGTCCATAAGCACATTCTTAAATGTCCTTAGTCGTGAGAGTATCGAGACTAAGCATCGATATTCCGGAGTAGACTGGTGTATACGTTTCAAAACCCCGACGAGAGGCGGTGGCCGGTCTCATAAGCAATTGGTGCTGTGTCACCTAAGATAGTATACAGGTGCCCACTGGAGGTGAGTACACTGGACGGACTTGCCGAGAACTTCTAGATGGTATTATATCTAACATCATATAGCAGTTCTCTAGTGGCATGAGTATAGGTTAGTATTTTGACCTAAGATCGTCATTTATCTTGTGTGAGTTCCCACTATACTTAGATTACTACCCTACCAAGGCTCAATAGAGTCGCGAAAATAGGTTTTAGTTGGGTACAGTCTCAAGCCACATGGAGGCAGTAAGCGATTGTCAGGGATTCGTCTCTCCTGGTATTAGGAGTCGATATCACGCTGTGTCGGTTGGCAATCACCCTAATTCCGTGGCCACGGTGGATGAGATTTACTAATAAGAGTTTAGTAGTTTCTCGGTTGGTTATGAGCTTGACTCCGTCATGACTTATCGGGTTATCAGGGGTCTGACGTTATCCACCCTTAGACCCTGTCACACCCCGCTTCCCGGTGTACGGGTAATGAGGCGCGATGATGCCCGCTACGTATTTACTTAGAAATAAACATGCTAAGTGTAACTAATAAATATAATATAAATATACACAAGAAGACATGAAGTGTAAAAGAACAGCAACTTTTATTTATTAAACATTTGTTTACAAGTACAACTGAAAATGTAAATACAGGAATGAAAAACAATGCCTAAACAATAGCATGAACTAAAAGAAAAGTGAGTACAAGTAAAGCCTAAAGGTTGTACTGCTCAGTGGTCTGCTCCAAGTGCTCCTGGCTGGTCTCGAACTCCTCAGAGTCGGGTCCTCCTGACAACATTCTAAAGAAAGAAGAAAAATAGAAATGTCGTCAGCGAACAATCGCTCGGTAAGTCGCAAAGAGAGATAGAAATAGAATAGATAGAAAGACTATAACTGGTATATTATAATTTTTGTTATATTAACGTAATTGTTTGTAGCTTGGTACAGAATATGCCAGTGTATACGAGAGGAGTCCAACTTACACCGTGGACTATGATAACCCATGGTACAAGGCTTCGTTGATAAAACCACGGAACAACGGCAATGGATATATAGTTACATCTTTTAATGGCCATCTCGTGCCACTTTTAACACATTCTGTACCAGTCTACTCCTTTAAAACCCCGTAATGTATTATGTATTGATGTATATTGTTTTCTTTATAAATGGAAGACTTGCCGAAACCATGATATCATGTAAACGGAATGGATATAAATGGATAGTCATGTAATCAGAGTATATCCATGGTTCGGTTCGGTCGAGTCATGTTGATATAGATTGAATTTTGGTATAAATGGATTCATGTTGAAATGGAGTTATACTTGAATCATATTCAATGATAGATTGGTTTCATATTAGACTGAGACTCAGATTGAATCAGACACTTTAAAACAAATTGAAGTACTGAATTAGTTTTGATGTAATCGGTAACTGCTGCACATGAACGGCAAGATTTGTGTCTTTTTCCAAGACAATTACCGTATTGATAACACCGTTTTTAGGTTGTCTATCGTAGATAGGCAAGCACCCATATTCTCCGACTCCCTGAGGCTTAAGAGAACTCGTCCCGCTTAAACCTATTTTTATTAGGGTCCTTATTGTAAATTAATATAACTTGAAAGGGTTTTATGAAAAATAGTTTTGATATATTTTCAAAATAAACCTCAAGTATTTATTTATCGTCTTTAGCGTTTTTATAGATGTAGTTTTTTATAAAATGAGGTTTTCTAGTGAATAGAACCTAGATTTCATTTTATATGGTATTTTAGTGTAATATTGGAATTGTATTGATTTGTAATGGTAGTTTCATGAAATTTGGGATTCTTTTGATTTAGAAAAACATGAAATATATATAATATATTTTTATTAGGTATTTTGATAATATTCATATATATATATATATATATATATATATATATATATATATATATAATAAAAATAAAGTTTATTTATTAAGTAGAAATATCATTTTTCTTAAAAATTGCATTAAAAATTCCATGGAGATCGGATGCTTCGTGAGGAGGTCTACATCTCGCTCTACTAGGCCCGATGATGTGCGATAACTCGCACCATCCCAATTGGGGTTCCCCAAAATGGGTTGTAGAGGCGCATTTGCAAGGAATTAAATAATACACTTTTTAAAGAAAAAGGTTTTTGAATGTTTATGGTATTTAAATATAAACTCGTATTTATCCCACAAACTAATGTTCTAAAAGTCATCGTGCTATGTCAAGAATGAGTGTTGTGATGAGGTAGGTCATTACCTCGTGAGTTTTCTAAAGGTATTATGATCAAAATGAATAAGCAATGTCGTATGTAAATATGATGGTATTTTACCGTAAAACTGAAATAGAACTTGCAATACATATTATTTTGAGATAGAACTTATTCTAATTTATTTTTTTATGATTGCTAAACTATATACAAAAAGATTGTAAATTTATTATTAAGATAAATAGTGTTTTTAGTTAAATTAGAAACAGAAGTCGGATTAACTCCGTTTTCGACTAGTTTTGAAAATGGAATTCGTTTTAATAGAAAGAGAAGAGGGAAAGTGGGACTTACATATTAGAAAGAAAGAAGAGAGATAGAGGAAGCTTATGGAAGCTTCGGGGAGTCATTTCGTTGCCGGATTTATCCCGAAACGTCGCCGGAACTTGGCCTTAAGCTAACTCCACTTGTACAACTTTTTGGACTTGAAAATTTTAAAGAGTTTTGATACTAGATTTCAGAATGAGGAAGGCCAAAGTGTTGGGTTGTATTTATAGGGTAGGATTAGGGTTTTGTGAGTGAAGAGAGAATTAAAAATGCATTAAAATTTGTTTTAATGGTGATTTTTAATTCTCTGGATAATTGCAGAGAAAACAAACAGATTGGGATTAAGGGGGTAGGCCAACACGTGTTAAGGAAACAAAAAAATTTGCATTTTTCCTTGCCCAAACTGGCGGCGCCGGCCCCAGGAGGAATCTCGCCGGTCCATTGAATTGGGTTGGGGTCTGGATCTTGGCCACGTGTCCTAGTCGTCTCATATATCTTAGTGCACATATTTGATTTTGTTGTGACTTTTTATTTTATGTGTTTTGCACGTGTAAGCTTTTGAGCTTCTCAAAGTTTAAAAGAAAAATCAATAAAAATAATATGTGGCTGGGGGATTTGAACACAGGGGCTATGTCACAGCAGTGCAAGGCTTTACCAATGAGCTACAAGTGCTTTATTACTGTTCAAAAACAATTTAAATTTATAACTTGTGCTCAGGCTAAGATATTCCTTTCTGTATTTTGAAATAATTCTGTATAGAAAGTTCATGGTTGTTACATTCTACCCTTCTTATAAAAATTTCGTCCTCGAAATTTTTATAAGGAAAGTGTAACAGATTCAAGAAAAGTTTGATGATAGTGATGGCGATAGAACTATTGATAGTGCATGAAAAATATTTGGAAGAACAAAAGAATGCAAAAGTTTTGGAAAGATTGAAAAAGATGTAAGGGAATTACCAGGGTTACCTTGGTTTACAGTCTGGGCTTCTACAGCCGCTAAAGTGAAAGCTTGTCGTCGGGATACATTCCGCCTAGCTTGAGGCACATTCTTCTGTCCTTGGGGCATGTTTCTCTGCCCTCGAGGCATGTTCCTCGGTCCTTGATGGAATTGGTGAGGAGGCTGTGCAGGAGGTCCATGTGGAGGTGAAGCTGGGAGAGCAAGACGAGGTGCAGGAGCCAGGATAGCTGGTCGCTGCGGATAAGTGTTGTGAGTTGGAACTGGGTTGCGTCTATAAGAACATGTTCCAATTCCATGAGTGGATGCGCCACAAACTAAGCACAGGCCTTTTGCTCACCTACAGTCCTTCCACAGGTGTCCATCCCTTTTGCAGTAGAAACAAAAATCTGGACTTTGCCGGTTATTTGTTACTTCCGATCTCCTGGGTTCAAAATTTGGTATTGAAGAAGCTCCTCCTGCCATCTGGGTGGCAGAGCGCTTCACACCGGCAGATTGAGGTTTGCCTTTCTTCTTCACTACTGCCTAATATCGGCGGGCAGCTTTCAGAGCTAGGTCGTGGGTTGGGAAATCCCCTATAGCTAAGGCAGCTTGGATCTCCACGTCGAACTCTTGCTGAAATCGTCTAGACCTGATCTCGGCTGTCGGTATCCAGTGTGCCGCAAACCTGCTTAACATAGTAAACTCTGCATCATACTCATCCATAGATTTGGTCCACATTGAACCTTGTTGCAGGTGGAAGAATTGCTGCTCCATGTCGAATCGGGCAGTCTCGGGAAAATATTTCGCGTCGAACATCTCGTAAAAAGTCCTCCAGTTGATCGGCTGGTCAAGACGGCTTTCTTCCGCCTTCCACCAAACTCTGGCGTTATCTGTGAGTTGCAGCTTTGCAACTCTAACCCAGGAAATCTCTGGCACTTGTGCTGCTGCCAGATCGTCTTCAATACTCTGAGCCCATTCTTCAGCTTCCAAATGGCTCTCTTTCCCAGAAAATTGCTTCGAGTGCAAAGCCCGGAATTGCTTCACTCCGGGTGCTTCCGCTTCTGTACGGTTCAATAAGATAGTAATCTGCTGCTGCTGTCCTTCTAGGAGGCTCTTAATTGCCTCGAGCGGTACCGTCTACTCGTTGATCGGAGCTACGACGGTAAGCGTAAGTGGAAGATGTGGTGGTGTGTGTTGAAATTTGTGCTAGTATTGTTTGGAGAATCCCTAGCCTTGAAAGAAAAATAGGGTTAGGATAGATTCAAAGAATATGAAATTATAAGATTTAAGGAATATGAAATGTAAAGACTGTTTTTAGTTGCTGATTCTTGTGTTATATTGCTTAGGACTTCATGCAGAATTGACCCGCATATCCATACAGAACAGAGCTGCATGGTAGGGTTCCATACAGCAATGATCTACACGGGCCACCAACAAAACCTGTCACGCCCCGCTTCCCGGTGTACGGGCAAGGAGGCGCGATGAGGCCCGCTACGTATTTACTCAGAAGTAAACAAGCTAAGCGTAACTAACCAATATAATGTAAATATACACAAGAAGACATAAAGTGTAAAAGAACAACAACTTTTATTTATTAAACATTTCTTTACAAGTACAACTAAAAATGTGAATACAGGAATGGAAAACAATGCCTAAACAATGGCATGAACTGAAAAGAAAAGTGAGTACAAGTATAGCCTAAAGGTCGTACTGCTCAGTAGTCTGCTCCAAGTGCTCCTGGCTGATCTCGAACTCCTCAATGCCGGGTCCTCCTGACAACATTCCAAAGAAAGAAGAGAAATAGGAATGTCGTCAGCGAACAATTGCTCGGTAAGTTCCAAAGAGAGATAGAAATAAAATAGACGGAAAGAATATAACTGGTATATTGTAATTTTTGTTATGTTAACGCAGTTGTTTATAACTTGGTACAGAATATGCCAGCGTATACGAGAGGAGTCCAACTTACACCGTAGATTATGGTAATCTGTAGTACAAGGCTCCATCGATAAAACCACGGAACAACGGCAATGGATGTATAGTTATGTCTTTTAATGGACATCTCGTGCTACTTTTAAGACATTCCGTACCAGTCTACTCCTTTAAAGCCGCATAATGTATTATGTATTGATGTATATTGTTTTTTTATAAATGTAAGACTTGCCGAAACCATGATATCATATAAACGGAATGGATATAAATGGATAGCCATGTAATCAGAGTATATCCATGGTTCGGTTCGGTCGAGTCATGTTGATATAGATTGAATTCTAGTATAAATGGATTCATGTTGAAATGGAGTTATACTTGAATCATATTCAAGGATAGATTGGTTTCATATTAGACTGAGACTCAGATTGAGTCAGACACTTTAAAACGAATTGAAGTCCTGAATTAGTTTTGATATTATCGGTAACTGCTGCACATGGTGTTAGTTATATCTATGCCCTAGAGGCCATTATTATACATGTGATGTATATTATAGTGGATGCTTGGACATATATAAGGAGGACTTTCTTGTTCGACATGATAGTATGTTATCTGGTTGCTCTTTATCTTAACATGTACACTTATTCTCTCTCTATTATATGTTGATAAAGCCCTTAGGATGAGTACTTGATTACCAGGATTATGATGCAGATCATATTAGTGGGGCAGAGGTAGTCGGTAAGTACATCCTTCAATTATTCCTAGTCATAGGAGTATCGAGACGGGGCATCAATATCCCAGAGTAGCTAGCGTATACGCTTCACGACCCATATGATAGACGATGGATGATCCCATATCCATTGGTGTTTGACATTAGAAATGGTATATGGGTGCTTAGTGGAGACTGGGTACACTAAACGGATCTGCCGAAAACTCCTAGATGATACTATACCTATCGTCAGATAGCAGTTCTCTGGTGACACTGGTACAGGTTAGTCTGTCGACCTGATATCGTCATAGAGTCTTGTGTGATTCCTACTGTGCTTTGATTTCCACCTTACCACGTTCAAGAGATCGTGCAAAACGGTGGTTTTTGGGTACAGTCCCGAGTCACATGGAGGCAATGAGCGATAGGAGGGGTTTTCGTCTCTCCCGGCATTGGGCGTTGATGTTGCGCTATGCTCGATTGGCCATAACAGGAAATCCCTGGCCAGGGTTGCTGAGATCTACTGGTAAGTGTTATCAGTAGTTTCTCGAACCGTTATGAGCCTCACATCGGCATAACTTATCAGGCTATTGGGGTCTGACGTTTACCACCCCCAGGCTGTAATATGCAACATATCAGACGAAAAGATCGGACTGTACAGTAGTGTTACTTATTGGATTCGCAGGAGTATGAGCAGGCTTTCTTGTTGATCTTCTGATCGCTCAATACCCGGAAGGCCGTTACGTTTAGCAGACCACTTGCGGCTTGTGGTTGACTGATATGATCACCACCTACTGCCGGCGTATTAACAAGTCTTTAGAGTCCTACACAGATGTTTCCTAGCTCAAGCGAAACAAAGTAGGAGCACATATGTAATATGTACGGGACCGAGATTAATGTGCGTATGTGATACCGTATTCTATTCTCACGATTTGTAATATCGGTCGGTTATATATGATATAGCCGTGTTATCGGATCAAGTGTTGATTCGATAAATTGATACATTTGATATTAGTCGGTTGTATGTGATATAGTCGGATTATTAAATCAAGTGTTATTTAATAATTTAATGTATAATTATACATTTGATATATTATCTTACATTAACTAATATTAGCTCACTTAAGATTTCTTTGTCTCACCAGTGTGCATTTAGTATATATGTGATATATATTAATGTACATCTTTTGTGTCATGCTAGATGTCGCATGCTATATAGGTGTATGAGACTCACACCATGCTTATAATAATGTGAGGGTTTTGTTTATTTAAAGTAAATCAAATTAGTTGGAAATTGTCGCATGGTTGAAGCTTGTGGAACTATTGACCAAGTCCACTAATTTTGTTTTACTTGAAGATACTTATTAACCCCAACCATTATTGTTTACCCATGGTTTAGTCTCTACATGAGTTAGTATATGATACTAACTCACCCATGGTTGCTATTCTCACCACTTGATTCATTCTTCACTTGCTTCATTCCATGAGAGGTTTCTTCATCTCCTTCCTCAAGCTTTCTAGCTTCATGGGAGGTGAAGAAAATTAGTGAGAAAATTATTTCTAAAGTGAGCAAATATCCTACTTCATCATCCTCTACTAGATTAGCCATTTAGTTTAGGATGTTTGGTTCACTAATTCTACATTAGTGAAGAGATAGTTTGAGTTGGTGTCTCCTCGACGTAGATCATCTTCGGCCTCGAAGACTTCAAGCAAGCTTGTTCCGTTCATCTTGTGGAGCCTTTCAAGAGTCCGGGAGTTCACTATTTGGAGCGAAGGGACTACTACACGGAGCTATTGAAGTGAAGGACCGATCTACAAAGGTTGTATTCCTTATTCACTTAGATGTAAAGATATTTATATGCTTGTTCGTCTAATTCTCTAGTTTAGATTTTAGTGCGCCATTTTTTTAAAAATGGCATGGTTGATGCCTCCCGAAACCCAGCGGCGACCTAGGAAACCCAGCAAATGGACGGCAGGATTTGTATCTTTTTCCAAGACAATTATCGTATTGATAACACCGTTTTTAGGTTGTCTACCTTAGATAGATAAGCACCTATATTCTCCGGCTCCCTGAGGCTCAAGAGAACTGGTCCCGTTTAAACCTATATTTACTAGAATCCTTATTGTAAATCAATATAACTTGAGGGGGTTTTATGAAAAATAATTTTGATATATTTTCAAAATAAAGCTCAAGTATTTATTTATCGTCTTTAGGGTTTTCATAGATGTAGGTTTTATAAAATGAGGTTTTCTAGTGAATAGAACCTACATTTCATTATATATGGTATTTTAATTTAATATTAGAATTGTATTGATTTGTAATGGTAGTTTCATGAAATTTTGGATTCTTTTGATTTAGAAAAACATGAAATATATATAATATATTTTTATTAGGTATTTTGATAATATTCATATATATATATATATATATATATAATAAAAATAATTTTATTTATTAAGTAGAAATCTCATTTTTCTTAAAAATTGCATCAAAAATTTCATCGAGATCGGATGCTCCATGAGGAGGTCTGCATCTCGCACTACTAGGCCCAAGGATGTGTGATAACCCGCACCATCCCGATCGGGGTTCCCCAAAATGAGTTGTAGAGGCGCATTTACAAGGAATTAAATAATACACCTTTTAAAGAAAACAATTTTTGAATGTTTATGGTATTTAAATGTAAACTCGTATTTATCCCACAAACTAATGTTCCGAAAGTCATCGTGCTATGTCAAGAATGAGTGTTGTGATGAGGTAAGTCATTACCTCATGAGTTTTCTTAAGGTATTATAATCAAAATGAATAAGCAATGTCGTATGTAAATATGATGATATTTTACCGTAAAACTGAAATAGAAATTGCAATACATATTATTTTGAGATGAAACTTGTTCTAATATGTTTGTTTATGATTGCTAAACAATATACAAAAAGATTGTAAATTTGTTATTAAGATAAATGGTGTTTTTAGTTAAATTAGAAACGGAAATCGGATTAACTCCACTTCCGACTAGTTTTGAAAATGGAATTCATTTTAATAGAATGAGAAGAGGGAAAGTGGGACTTACATATTAGAAAGAAAGATGAGAGGTAGAGGAAGCTTATCGAATCTTCGGGGAGTCGTTTCGTCGCCGGATTTGTCCCGAAACGTCACCGGAACTTGGCCTTAAGCTAACTTCACTTGTACAACTTTTTGGACTTGAAAATTTTAGAGAGTTTTGATACTAGATTTTAGAATAAGGAGGGCCAAAATGTTGGGTCGTATTTATAGGGTAGGATTAGGGTTTTGTGAGTGAAGAGAGAATTAAAAATAAATTAAAATTTGGTTTAATGGTGATTTTTAATTCTCTGGATAATTGCAGGGAAAACAAACAGACTAGGGTTAATGGGGTAGGCTAACAGGTGTTAGGGCAACAAAAAAAATTGCATTTTGCCTTGCCCAAACCGGCGGCGCCGGCCCCAGGAGGAATCTCGCTGATCAATTGAATTGGGTTGGGGTCTGGATCTTGGCCACGTATCCTAGTCGTCTCTTATGCTTCAGTTCACATGTTTGATTTTGTTGTGACTTTTCATTTTACGTGTTTTGCATGTGTAAACTTTTGAGCTTCTAAAAGTTTAAAAGAAAAATCAATAAAAATAATATGTAGCTGGGGGATTCGAACACAGGGGTTATATCACAGCAGTGCAAGGCTTTACCAATAAGCTACAAGTTCTTTCTTGCTGTTCAAAAGCAATTTAAATTTATAACTTGTGCTCAGGATAAGGTATCCCTTTCTGTATTAAATTCTGTACAGAAAGTTCAGGGTTGTTACAACCCGGTATGCGATATTCTGAGACGAAAAGACCGGACTATATGGTGATTGTTACATTCAGGCTCAGTAGGGTACGGACGGACTTGATTGCCGACCTCCTTTTCGACATATACCTGGGTAGTCGTTATGTACAGCTAGTGCCGCTGACGTGCTTGTGGTTATAGATTTATCCATTGACTCACTGCCAGGGTATTGTCGAGTCTTTAGAGTCCCACACAGAGGATTTTCCCGACTCAGACGATTGATGTAGATGATGTATGTTGGTTGGTACATATAGGGGTCCGATTAAATACTTGTAAAAGCTACACGGACTTTAATCGGACGGTTGATAATACTTGCCGGCTTAAGATCAAGCCGGATTATTAAATCAAGTTTTCATTTAATAATTTATATATATATATATATATATATTCTAGTATTATTGTTTACTATTCATTTTCTCTCTCTTGGCTATTTGTATTTTTATACGGATATGCGTATATATATTTCGATACGTATACTGGGTTGTATTCTGTATTTATACGGGAATATTTTTAGAAGGAGGACACCTCATTTGTGAATATTCATGAAATGAGGTGGAGGGTGAAGTGGCTTTAGTTATGGTTGAAGGCATGTTGAAAGGCATGGCTTTATTTTGTTTATTTTAAAACGATAAGATATTTTATTTTTTATGGTTGTTAAAAACTTGATATGAAGACATTCTCTCTCTCTCTCATTCTTTGAACACTTGACCCATTTTTTACGGTTACCTCTTCTTCACCTCCTCCTCCTTCTTCTTGATTTTTCTTTTGAACCTAAAGATTTGAGGGAAAATGATAGTGGAAAATTCCTATATCCCCACTTTCCATTCCTAACAAGCTTATAGCGATGGTTACTTCACTAGATGAAACTGGAGCTTGGATCGATTCTCTTGGGTGGATCATCTTTGGTAAGGGCAGCCGCCTATCATGCTTGTTCCCGACGGCCTATGAGAAGCTTGGAGGGGTCTTCCACGAAGGGGTGGACACGCATCAAAGGTTGTAATCTCTAAAACTTGCATGCTTGTATTCTAGTTTAGTATTTGGATCGATCGCTAGGGATTAGTTTCTAGTGGTTCTATAAATTTTTTGTTTTTTCGATTCTGCATTGGCCACAGTTGTAGCGGCAAGAGTATTAGGAACCAACAATGGTATCAAAGCTATTATGCAGGGATGCCGATCCATGGGAGTTCTCACTGTGTGACAGTAGTGGTGAAGCGCAGGCTCTTACCCCCAGGGTGCCCCATGCGGACTGGTCTGGTGGGTTGTTGTCCGTCGCGAAGGGACAACGTAAAAGCAGATGCTGAGGGACCTTTGGACGCCACGGCGAGCTTCCGCTGCGCTGACCGACCTTTTCAATAGTATCAGAGCCAAACTAAACACTGGAACTAGATTAGACGATATTTTAGTTTCGAGAATGAAAATTTACCCGTATTTAGCTTCAAATTCTATGTTTCTGTCCATCTCAAAACGGAACCTGAAATTTTTTTTGTTTATGTCAGTGGACTAATTTTTAAGAAAGAAAACTTGGCATAAAATTCGAGGAGAAAAAGACAAATTGTGGCCGAGGTTTAGCCAAAGTTAGCGGCCCAATTTTCATTGTTTATCCCCAAATTTTGTCAATTGCTTGGACTTGTAAAAACTAGAATTTTGGTATAAAACTTTTTGCCCCAGATTTTGTTTTGTACTGTTTGTGCATACGGGCAATTCGGGAATGTTTTTGGTTGAAATTTTAACATCGTTTATGTTTGTGTCTTGGTATATATGTTGTTGAACGTCGTCTAATTGTTATATGTTCGATTAGACGGAGTTGCACACTAGCTTGTGTTGCTTGTTCTGTGATATATATATATATCTCTGTAATGGTTTAGCCAGATTGTTGTGTTGGATAGCCCCCCGTGCATTTGCTTGTACAGTTTTGATTTATTTTGTTGTATACATTTGAACTTGTGCCCGTCATTTCTGTTTTATGTATATTCTTTTATTGTGGCTCGACCAGGATGCGGTTGTTGTCAACCCCATATATATTTCATTTCTGTATTAATTACCCCGCAGAAGAGCACACGAGTCACCGGATTCTAGAATTCAGAGGGTGGCCATCTCATGGAGTTTAGATCGTGCTGCCTATTTTTAGGATTGGCGGGTGGCTCGCCGCGCTCGTAGAGGGTTAGGATCGATGTTGTACGAGATAATCCACACGACCGGAGAATGTCGCGTTTTATTTGCGACTCAAACGAAACATTGGGCTCCTAGTTTATCCACTGTTCTATAATGTTGTTCGCATATCTGTGATGGTTATTACTTGCCTGCGATGTTTATTACTTGCCTGTGATGATATATATATATAAGTAGATACTTCTATGTTTTGCATTCACGCTAGCCCTGTCCCCGCCCTTCCGTAAGTTAAGTAACCTTACAGTGAAAACCCGGACCCCGTGGCGAATGCGAATGGCATATAAAAGCATGTTATTTTGGTTGTTTCTGGTGTGGCTTAGAAACTTGTTTGATGGGACTGCGTTATATGTTTAATGCAAGAAAAATAAACTTATTTGATGTTGTCGGAACCAATTTTTAAAACTACTCGGTTTTCTTCAAAACTATAATTGTATTCTTTTGCTTTGCATAGAGGTATTCGATTAGGAATATCCTGCTCCTCATTCTATGAGGAAAGAGCCTTGATCCCTTCACGGGGAGTTCGCTCTTAAACAAAAGTTTATGTTACTAGTTTTAAAAGCGGGGCCTAAACCACTCCATTTCAAGAGCCACTCGAGTTCCTTCAACGATATAAAGTTAATCACATTAAAAGTTTTTCGTCAAAAACCAGCCGTAGCCCTCCGTCATTTCAGATTAGTATTGCTTAGTATTCGTACAGCGTTTGTTGACCTCATCAAGGAGTAGTGTTCGGTAGCTATGTAGTGATTTTCTGTTGCATAGTAATGCGATTAGTTAAGGCAGTCGTACAACCTTGTTGATCTCGTCAAGGGCTCGTACGGGTGTATTTAGATTAATCCAAGATAATGACGGGTTGAACTTGACTAGCGACTTATGCTTTGTTGACCTCGTCAATGTCATAAGACGCTAAGGGTAAAAACCATATTAGGAGTTTCAAATATTAGGGAAATTTGCCAAGTTTGTACTTACCTTCTGGAGTGTAGTAATTTTGGTCGGATTCAGTCAAAGTTATCACATGATGATAGTTGGGTTCCGATTCCCACTGGTGAGTATGTATTACTCCTCAGGAGATTTTTACTTCACAATTAGCTAACCTATTAGGTGTCTAGAAAGTGTTAATGAGGTTACGCCTCTGCAGAAACGGGGTTATTTAATTGTGTCCGTACGAAAGCATGAGGGAACTCACTCGGAGTACCAACACCAACCTGGCTGAATGATTAGCGAACATGTAAGGTGTAAATGATCTCGACTAGTTTTCCTTTTAGGGTTTGAAGGAAAATTCAACGAAATAGTGGAAGCCATCCTGATTAGATAAAATGATTAACCAATCTAATGTTGAAAGAGTGCACGCTGAGTATTTCTTTTCACTCTCTGGTTACAACGAACCATGACTTACATTAAACTAAAACTCATTAACCAAGTTGACCGAACCCTTTTACAAACTTTGGTTTTGGGTTGTCAAGATTCACGACAAAGTCGCATATATCCCTGCTACTACTACTTTCCCATTGCAGTTCTTCAGAACACTCTGTATCACTACGATGATCTATATTGCTTGGAAAGACCATCGTATAGTGTTCATACCATAATTTTGCAATATTATATTCCCCATTCTTATTCATTTTACAAATAAACAGGTGCTTTTGACCCATGTCTGCTACATAGTTGCAGGTTACAGGTTCTCGGAACAAAAACAGTGAAATTGACGAAAAGACGATACAAAAGTGAGACTACGACCATCAAATGGAAGAATCTTGATCAAGCCTACATTTTGGAGAATAAACGAAGGTCAAAAAACAAGTTCACAAGTACAAAGGCAGTGCTAGGTTCAAGATTTCGACACGAAGCAAACGGTAAAGTCCACGACATTATTCACTGTGGAAATCTGGAAGAGAACTAGAAAACATTCTGAAGAACCAAGTGAAGAAACGAGAAGAAACATGCAACCAGAATCAACCCAAGAAAAACCAGCCAGCAAGCTCCATACTTGGCCGCGGGAAGCGCGTGTCGGTGGAAAAATTCTCTAGCGGCGCGTCAGTGCGTTGACTAGGTTTCTTAGAGGGTAAAATTGTAAAAACAGATATGACGCGATTGTAACCCTAGGGTTTCTATGTTCTATAAATAGAAACCCTAAAACCTTTTTTAGGTTATGCCTCTTCTTATGCCTCTTTTTGTTTCATCTATTCAGATCTGTAAATTCCTGTGTAAATGTTTGGAGAAAGCCATCAATAAAGTAAGTAATTTTATTTCATTGCCTTAGTTTAAATTTATTATCTGCCCTAGTTAGATAGTTAGAAATGATTTTTCAATTCCCTAATGAGTGAGTAGTCTCCTCGCTTGTTAGGGTTAGGATTTGGGGAAGGCTTGAGAGATGAAAATCTCTCACCCCTTTCTTGCCCATCACACGTTTTTATAGAACTCCATCCATACATACACACACCGTTCCCTACGGCACCCTACCCCACGAGGTAACGGTGATACCGTAGTATAAACGACCGATTTCGTATGTTTTCCATGGAGGTTAGGGTAAGAATTAAGAAAGGAAGGACTAGAACCTAGAGGAAGAAACATAGTTTCTTCCCGATGGTGCTAATCCCCTTTATTAATTATTACCATCACACATAAAGAGATCTAAATTAGGGCATTGAAAGCGGTGAGGAAATCTTCAATTTCCAAACTTAACATAATCCTAACCCTAACAAGATTCTAGTCTTAGTATAAATCAGTTTAGTTTTTAGCGATAATCCATTCACACCATTTGGAATTAACTCGTTAGACCAAATTAGGAAATACACAACATCCCTGTAGACCGACCCGTACTCACCGGCTAGCTACCAAGCGACGCCGTTCTTGATTGCGGTTAACAAATATTTTTAATTCATCTTTTAAAAACGCATAAGCACTAACTCTATCAATCAAATGGCGCCATTGCCAGGGATGGCGTGTTATTTTCTTTTTGTAATTTCGGGTTAATAAAAAAAATTGAAAAAATCATAAAAACTGGAAAATAAAAAATACAAATTTTTTTTTATCATTTTGTTACTTTGTGAAGGGTATTTCGTTTAAATTTTGCAGGACCGACGAACGAATTCAGATCTGGAAAAATCCAGAGAGCGAAACAGAAAACAGCAGATCTGAACAACCGAGGAGTACCATAACAGAGCAACAGAAAAGATTTGGAAATCTGAATAGAGCAACTGACCGTGAAACCGCCGCCGGAGGCCTCCTTCTGCCGCGGAACCGCCGCGCCTTGATGACGTCATCATTCCAAAACCCCTCTGTAAGCTTCTTCTCTTCTTCTCTGTAACCCTATTATCTCCTCTGTAAAAAAAATTTCTGCAGGATTCTTTGCGCTAAAAATTCTTCCCTTCTCAATAACTTGATCTTGTGCAGGATTCTTTGCACCGCGCTAAAAAAAAATTTGTTTGCAAGTGTTTGATTGTGTTTACTGCTTTGCATATTTAAATTGACTTTAAGGGGCTTGAACACCAATCAGATTGGGTGGGGATTTCATCACCCTTCCCAGGACTCCAGAAATCACATAAAGCATATTGTATTGACCATCATTTAATTAAAAAATATTAGACTCAGCCCTAAGGACTTCGCGCTCAATAAGACAAAGGAATGGTTGTAGGCATCGACCGTTGATCCTAACCTGATTTTGTGGTGTCTAGGCAAGTGTGTCTAAGGCAAGTGGTTACTTAATTAGGCCCACTACCTACGTAGTGGAGAACCTCATACTTATCTGGCACTTACCTGGCCACAATTGGCGGTGAAGAGGCGGTTTGAGGTCCTACTTCTTGCCCTTTGGAACAGTTAGGAGCTGTCTAGCTGACCTAGGTGACCCTAGATCTAGGCCTGATTGTGCATTTGTGGTTGATTGAACGTATGTCTAAGCTTTTTATCGAAAATCTTTTTTGCAAAAAGCACCACATAAAAAAAACACAAAAAGAAAAGAAAAAAAGGAAAAAAATTTTACAAAAAAATACTTGCAACTTGTCGCTAAGAAATTCGTGCTCCCCACATTCTTTTTCTTCTCCTTTCTTACATCATGGGTACCCCACCTCCCAAAACTCTTGCTGAACTTTGGTACCCTCATCCAAACATTGCTTCATACGCGAATTGTTTTGATCGAATTACGGACGACCCCTCCATGCCCAAAATTTCTTTGAAAGATCGAATAGAAGCGTCTAGGAGAAACAGTTCGACTCCACAATCCACTTTGTATCAACCATTTCAACCTTCACCACCTTCTTACGTTGATACTACTTTTTCGAGTCCTTTTGTAACTCCGAAACCCATGTCTATAGCTGAACATATTGAACAATCTCATAACCGATCTTTCACTCCTTTCAACACTTCCAGTTCTTAGGATCAACAAGTCCATTCACCTTTTTATCCAAATGTTGATCCTACTCCTGTCCAACCATTCAATTCCTACTAGCCCTACCCGACTTTCACACATTCCCTAGACATTGATTCCACACAACCATTTGGGAGTTTCACGTATCCAAACAATTTTGAATCTTTTACTAAAACCCCTTCACAACCCATGTCTAGTCTAGAACAGTCATTGGAAGCTTATATGGTAGCGACAAACCAAATGATGAGGAATGTGGATGCATCCATGGCCGCCCTTATACAACCTAGTGACTCGGTAGTTAGTTTCCAACTAGCTCCAAAAATTCCAATATATGATGAGGCGGTTGGATAGAGTAAGAATTTGAGTGGTGAGAGTGAGTTCTACACACTTCCTAATCAAACCTACCCATCTTCAATTGAATCCCACAACTTCGGTTTTCAAACAAGTGTCCCAAATGATTCACCAGTTAAAAATAAAACGTGTAATGAGTTGTGCGACTTTGTAGTGTTTGATTTACCTGATTGTGAAGAGCCCTTTTCGAGTGAACCCAAAGCTAATTCTTTCGACCTCTACACCTCCAATCTAAAACCTGAATTGATAAATATCCATACCTTTGATGAGGTGTCTAAAAAAATTGATTTTCACTTGATTGAGGATATTGACGCCGGGAATATTTTGGATGATGAACCCGTAGATTTGACTGAAATTTTATCTCCAATTCATCATCCCGAGTCATTAAATGTTTCTCCCGAACTTCATATCCGTCTTGATTTTGATGATAATTGCATGGATGGGATAACTTTTGAGGGGAATTATGAAGATAGTATTGAGGAGAGTATTGAGGATGAACCATTTTTGTTTGACGAGTCGAATTTTCCAATTTATCCTCCTGAACCTTTAACTGTTATACTTCCAAAATCACCCCACCCCCTCATCCTTCCAATCGTTCCAATTACGCAAGAGATCACGGTTGAGGACTATGAGCTCGAAAAATTTCTGTTCGATCACAGCAGTTTGGACGCCACTAGTGCGTACCTCTTTGAATCTGACATAGTTCTCACAGCCGATAATGATTACGAGTGTTTCACTTTTTCGGACGATTTTGAAGACTCACCGCCCGAGTTTGAGTCCTTTGAGTTTTCAGATGAGTTGGTTGAACCATCAGACTCGGTTGCTTACAGTCATTTCGAACCATTGATGGAATCTTTCAAGTTCGAGACAGATTACTTAGGTGAGAATAAGACTATCCCTAAATCACTCCCCTTCGTCCTTTCCATCGTTTCGACCGCGCAAGAATCCGTCGCGTTTCCGCTTCCAACGGATGGTTTACCAAGTTCAACGTAACCATGTTTTCTTGCGAATCTTGAGGGATTTGACCCCATTTCTCGACGGGTTGATAGATTAGCACAATCGCTTTTAACATATCGGTCATCACAATTTGCACTAATTTATTCACTCGATTTACGCCCTCAAGTTCGTACTACACTTCTTTCTCTCTTCCGCCATTCTTCTCCGAATATACCGAGACCATATTCCACCCTTCTTTCCATACGGTCTCGTGTGTTTCGCAACTCCTTTCTCTACACTCCATTCTTTCACCAACCCTACCATTATCACGATAGAATTTTTGAATGGTTGGTGCTAACTTTTGGTCTGTGTAAGGCCTTGTATAGTTTGATTTTTCTCCTCCCTAACTCTGAACTTTAACGTTTAAAACAGTGGAAACACTGTTTCACTTAAGTTTGGGGGGGACCTTGTTGTATATATTTTTTTTGTTTTTCTTTCAACAATAAAATAAAAAAAATTAGTATAAATAAATAAACAGGGGAGTGCCGACATTTTGACCCTCTTGGTATAGCATGACAGTGAGGACACTCTCAAGTTTAAATTTGGGGGTGTGCTCGCTAAGCTTTTTTCCTTCGCATTCATATGTACATTTTTGCATTTGCATATTTATTTTAAAACCCATAAAAATTGAAAAATTTTAAAAATTATAAAAATTGAAAAGTTTAATTTTGGATATATTTGACTTAAGTTTGACAAAAAGGTTAACTAGTTAGGAACAACTAGACCTTAGACTTAGGAAATTAAAAACCCTAAAAATAAGCTTTCTTAAAATTTAACGGTAGAAAGTATATGTCTTTATAGTTTATTTAGAAATAGGCAAATTTCGAGTTGACTTCTTGGGATAAGTTAAAACAAAGGAAAAATATTGATATTTTTATTAAAGTATAAGTCTGAAAAATAATTCCTAAGCTTAAGTCTAAATTCTGAAAATATATACCCTAAAAATTACACAAACACGAACCTTGAAACTTGGAATATTATAAGAGGCCTTGAAATGCTCTTGTCTAGAGTCCTTAGTATGAAAGAAATAAAATAAAAATACAAGTGTGAATAAAGAGATAAAAAAATGAACACTGGTTTTTGTAATTATTTAAGGCTGCATAAATAGAAAAATATTTAGCGATGGTGCTTTATCACCTAGTGCCTTAGACCAACTGGTTTGGGAGTCACTGATAAAGTCTTAGGTGTTATAAGACTAGGAATTACGCCTTAATATGCAAACACATTTTGTAATCAGTCATTGATACCTCAAGAAGTATTAACGGTCGCATGAAGGATGTGTGAGCAATTTCATCTAAAAATTCACCAATTGAAAAGTACTTTGGACGATGGACAAGAGTATAATAGCTTGATTTGAATTTTCAAGTGTAGGGATGATATATACACACACGTAGGGGTATGTGATTGGGGTTTAGATAAGAGATGGGAATGAAAAATAGGACTTATATTTTTAATAGAGATGATAAAAATTCCTAAGTTGAGATAGAACCCTAGAAGGAAAACTTAAAAGATGCCAAAGCTAAGTAAATTCACAAGAATATATATAATCTTAAGTTAAATAATAAGAAAATGTGAAAAATACGGGTGGATAATTTTTAAGTCGACGATAATAGAGTTCTTGTTAGAAGACCTAATTGGAGAATAAAAGTCGATAAGCCAAATTGATAGGATTTTGTGGGTAGTATCCGCTGAAAACCCTCAGGAGACAACACTCCTCCTATTAGGGACACCTAGAGGTTTAACGGCTTGTTGCACGAGCTCAGTGCAATCGCGTTTCCCTGCGAAAGTAAGGTTAGGTCTTTTTCGAGAATAAAACTAGGTTTGCTCGAGAACGAGCAAAAGATAAGTTTTGGGGTATTTGTTCATACCATAATTTTGCATTATTATATTCCCCATTCTTATTCATTTTATAAATAAACAGGTGCTTTTGACCCATGTCTGCTACATAGTTGCAGGTTACAGGTTTTCGGAACAAAAACAGTGAAATTGACGAAAAGACGATACAAAAGTAAGACTACGACCATCAAATGGAAGAATCTTGATCAAGCCTACAGTTTGGAGAATAAACGAAGGTCAACAAACAAGTTCACAAGTACAAAGGTAGTGCAAGGTTCAAGACTTCGACACGAAGCAAACGGTAAAGTCCACGACATTATTCACTGTGGAAATCTGGAAGAGAACTAGAAAACATTCTGAAGAACCAAGTGAAGAAACGAGAAGAAACATGCAACCATAATCAACCTAAGAAAAACCAGCCAACAAGCTCCTTACTTGGCCGCGGAACCGCGGCCAAACCTTGCTATTGGCCGCTGATCCGCGGCCGCGGGAAGCACGTGTCGGTGGAAAAATTCTCTAGCGCCGCGTCGATGCGTTGACTAGGTTTCTTAGGGGGTAAAATTGTAAAAACGGATATGTCGCGATTGTAACCCTAGGGTTTCTATGTTCTATAAATAGAAACCCTAAAACCTTTTTTAAGTTATGCATCTTCTTATGCCTCTTTTTATTTCATCTATTCAGATCTGTAAATTCCTGTGTAAATGTTTGGAGAGAGCCATCAATAAAGTAAGTAATTTTATTTCATTGCCTTAGTTTAAATTTTATTATCTGCCCTAGTTAGATAGTTAGAAATGTTTTTTCAATTCCTTAATGAGTGAGTAGTCTCCTCGCTTGTTAGGGTTAGGATTTAGGGAAGGCTTGAGAGATGAAAATCTCTCACCCCTTTCTTGCCCATCACACGTTTTTATAGGACTCCATGCATACATACACACACCGTTCCCTACGGCACCCTACCCCACGAGGTAACGGTGATACCGTAGTATAAACGACCGGTTGCGTATGTTTTTCATGGAGGTTAGGGTAAGAATTAAGAAAAGAAGGACTAGAACCTAGAGGAAGAAACATCGTTTCTTCCCGATGGTACTAATCCCCTTTATTAATTGTTACCATAACACATAAAGAGATCTAAATTAGGGCATTGAAAGCGGTGAGGAAATCTTCAATTTCCAAACTTAACCTAATCCTAACCCTAGCAAGATTCTAGTCTTTAGTATAAATCAGTTTAGTTTTTAGCGATAATCCATTCACACCATTTGGAATTAACTCGTTAGACCAAATTAGGAAATACACAACATCCCTGTGGACCGACCCGTACTCACCGGCTAGCTACTAAGCGACGCCGTTCTTGATTGTAGTTAACAAATATTTTTGATTCATCTTTTAAAAACGCATAAGCACTAACTCTATCAATCATATAGTTACATACGAACTCGAAGAAATTATTTCGGTCAAGGATGGCCAATGGTTCTAAAGAATTTGGATTGTATTATTCGGTTGTCTCTTCACTTTATCTTCTCTCAGAGAGAACTCCTTGTATTAGGAGAGTACACCTATTACGCTTATTGGATAGTTTTCGTCCAAACCTTAAGCTGGTGCCGAATGATAATACAAGAAGAAAACCAATTAGCCTAAGTGTGGTATACAAAAAGTAAGATGTAGAGACATATAAAGAGGTTGAAGTGAGGGTAAAGGAAATTGCAACTAGTGTCATGAATCTGGATACTGGAGAAGGAATTATTCGGAATACCCGGGCACCCTCTAGAAACATTTTCATGTTTCAGTTTTTCTGTGTATTTGTTACTGAGAACTGTTTTCCCAATTATTTTTAACTCCAGGGTATGTATGTACCGGATTTGGTTCTCACATTTGTACGGGGTTACAGATGCTGAGTAGAAGTAGAATATTGGAAAATGGGTGATTTGATCCTCAATATCAGAATTTGTAGCAATTAATAATATTGGATTAAATCACCCGGTTTTACCTAACGACAAATATTTGGTTTTGAATAACCGTTTTTATGCATCAATTTTTAAAATGAAATATCTGTATCTTTATTTTATAAAGTGAGATATAAATTTTGAAAATTATGTTCCAAACATTTTCCTTTATCAGTTGAGGATAAGGTAAGGTGCATTAAATAACGGTATAAGACATTCTTAACCAAAATACAGTTTTCAACCTACAACACATGAAGTTCAAGTTATTGTACTTTTGGGATTTATACATGGTAATGTATGTTGTTCAGTGTCTTTCGGGATAAGGGGTTGGTACTCATACTTTATTCAGATTTACCTATGAGTTCTATGGTTTTTGGACACGCATTCGTTGAAATGCAAGTTCTAAAGATTTTGAGAAGTTTATAGATATAAGAATAAAGTAGAGAACCATATGTTGGAAGTATCAGAATTGTTCGAAGTGATCGAAGATATATATACTTATGCTCGGTATTCCATCGTAATAATATTGAAAACTTGATTCTCTCATAGGTTATTCATCTGTGTGTGCTCTCCTTGATGAGTAATGTTATGTTGGACTTTTTTCATTTGGGATATACATAGAAAATAGCTGTATGGCATTTAAATCCGGTTCCATCTAAATTAGTGTCTTTGATTCTATATGAACATAGATTGCTTGCATATCTTGAGATTGTTAAGATATGGAATTATCCGGTTTTTGTTCAAAAGCATAATCCGAACAAACTCAAGGCACGCTTGGATAATGGCAGTTTGCGGATTATCCCAAGCAATTGCTAGGGTTTTGATCCTACCATTTTCAAGATGAATAGTTACATTGTTTTTGACTCGTCACCTTTTTAGAAAATGAATCTTATTGCAAAAGAAACTAGTGGGAGTATGGTAGAACTGGAAGTGATTCCAGAACCACAAACGGTTACTGAAAATTTAGTAGAATCTGGAGATTTAATTGAACTTGACAAATCTTACCCACTCCGCAGATTTAGTAGGTGACCTGTTCAGTCGAAATTATTGCAATTTTTAACATAACAATTTCCTCACTTTTCTAATCATCTAAGAGTGTTTGTTATAAATATAACACATATTATAAGTTCGTCTGGAAAATATCAATTACCATGTGTTATACATTATAATCAACAATTTTGAAGAAAATTGTATGTTTATTATTTCACGCATAATATTGTATATCTCTAACACTCTTCATTGAGATCTTGTGCAATAATTAGCTCAGGTCAGATATCGGAATCGGAAATTCACCGATAAAATACAGGAAATCAAAGAGTTAAATTCTGGCAGAGATTCAGTAGAGACAAGAAGATTCCAGATATCACATAAAAACCCTGAGATCAACAAAATAAGACCACAGAGAATTGAAGACATGAACTCACAAATCGGCCGCGGATCCGCGGCCGAGTCAGGACGAGTCGCCGCGGATCTGTGGCCGAGTCAGGGGATCGAAGATCGAGATTTCTCCAGAAGCTTCCCTATAACGTCTTAGCTTGCAGAAGATGCTTCGTTGTAACAATCTTGTTCTATAAACTTTTCTGTAACAACCTATCTTGTTGAGGAAACTTCATAACTACCTAGCTTATTCTAGAAGCCTCTTGGTAACAACCTAGCTTATGAGGGAAGCTTGATTAGGGGCTATAAAAATGACCTAAGCCTACATTAAAGTGGTTGTTGATTTTTGGTATATATTTTATACACAATTACACAAACAATTTAGATCCAATTTCAAGAACCACCAAATCTCAAGATCAAGAATTATCGGGAAGTTCATCAAGCGATTCAACAAAAAATCCTTTACGCGAAGCCGATCGTCATCAAGAGCACGTGATCCTCGATAAATCTAAGACTCACGGTGCTCGAGCGAAGCGAAGATCGACGGAGAAATTACCTCTTCAAGGGAGTGATCAAGAGCAATTCTTCTTGTAATCTCGGATTGGAGAAGTTGTAATTTGAAGTTGAATAATAAATGTGATCATTACTTTTAATATCGCTTTCTTTAAATTTTCGCATTACGAAATTTCTATTTGTTGATTCTTCTATTTTCATAATACGTGAGTAAATCTCCGCTTACTAAACATTCGAAGGAATTTGGTAGATCACATGGTGAGAGAATTCTATATTCATCTTAAATCTTATGGAGATTATAAACTTTAGCAAAAAGAATCATCGATATCCAAATTGTGAGTGAGATCAATTTATTGAGAATTTCGTCACAATTTAGGAATTAGATTGATGATTTTTCTTGTTAAAAGCTAGATAAGAATGGCAATCAATGAAAGAACAAGGGGCAATGAAGGAGAAACCCTAATTTCTTCAAGGGGTCCCTAATTCTCATTGTTAGCCATCAATCTAGTTGTAATTCTACCAATAGATAAGATGAATCATTTTAATAGTCATCCATGGCTACCAATTCCGTTCGAATCCTACAAGCCTCTACCATTTTCTTGATAACTAAATCTTGAACATTTTCTTGAATTTTCTTTCTTGAAAACAATTTCTTGAATTTTTTGAAACTATTACTTCAATCAATTCTTGAAACAATTTCTTGATTTTCTTTACTAGTTCTTTCGACTCAACTAAAATAAGAATTTACGAATTCCACGAACCCCAGAGGATGACCCGTACTCACTAACGCTAGATACACGCGACACCGTTATTTATTGTGGTTATTATACGACTAAAACATTACATCACTTCATTACTACTACATCTTTTCTTTAAAATCAAGGAAGTGGAATCAATAGAACCAATCAAATGGCGCCGTTACCGGGGATACGTGCGTAATTTGTTTTTTCTTGCTATTTGGGTTGAAATATTATTCCCTCAAAATTTAAATCAAAAACGCATCATGTGCTTAACAATTAGTGTTTGAATTTTTGTGAGGGAATCTGGAATCACTGTAGTGAGGAAATCAAGATTCAGAAACGTTCTAAAGATTCCAGAGGAGCAAAAGAAGATGCAGTGAAAAGAACATCACCTAACTCCCCCGATCCACCGCGGAACCGCGGCGGATTCATGGTTTTCGCGGCGGAACCGCCGTTGAATTGGTGAATCAGAGCTTTAATTTTCTCTAGTATATTCTCTATCTTCTTCTCTCTCGTCTGATTAGTCCAATAACAACTTTTCTGCAAGATTCTTTGCAAAAATTCGCCGCTTAAAAAAATTCTTGTTGTGTGTTTTGATATTGGTTGTTTTTGCATATTTTAATACGGAAATTAAGGGGCAAAGAATAAATTCAGATTAGGTGGGGATTTCATTACCCTTCCTAAGCCCCAAAAAAATCACAAAAGTAGCATCCGCATCACCCTTCATTAATTAAAAAATATCTAGACCAAGACTCTAAGGACCGTCGCGCTCAATTATGATAGAGGAAGGGCGTGGGTAATCTACTACTTATCCGCATTTGTTTTGTAGTTTCTAGGCAAGTGTGTCTAAGGTAAGTGGTTACTTAATTAGGCCCGCTCTTTACATAGCGGATACCTCCCACTTACCTGGCACTTACCTAGCCATAGGAAGGATAAAGAGGTGGTAGAGGATTTATCCTGCGATTTTTTTTCTGGAAGTCTAGGAGCAGTCTAGTGACTTGACCATGTGACCTTGGATCTAGGTTTGATTGTGTATTTTTTGTGATTTTTCTAAATCCGTCTTTTCCAAAACAAACCAAAAACAAACCAAACCTTTCTTTTAATTTACACATACGCTGTCACTTGCGCTAAACCCGCTTAGTGCATACTCAGCCGGACACGGGATTCTAGTACCCGTCTTGTCCGCGTTTCTTCTATCGACTCCGAAGTCGGTATTTCTTCATCTTCTTTTTCCTCACCACAAACCAAATCCACCGAGATGGACGGTTCTCCATCGAATTTCAATAACACCACTCTGCCACCACCCGCAGGTGTGCAGAATCTACCGCGTATATCTCTCCAAGAGAGATGTTGCCATATACGTGGTCCCCTTTCTACTTGTTTTTCTATTCCACCAGCCAAAGGGGATAATTTCAAAATCAAACCATACTATATCAATCTTTTGCCTAAATTTCACGGTCTAGAGTCTAAAGACACATACGTTTTTATCACCAAATTCGAAAACGTATGTGATATGATGGGCACTTTACAACTTTCTGTGTATGCTATGCGTTTACGTCTTCTCCCGTTTATTTTGTGCGATTTAGCCGAAAAGTGGTTTTATAACACATCTGCACACTCTATTTCCAATTGGGATGAATTCGTTATAGCATTCCTTAAGAAATTTTATCCCAATTATAAGACCGCCTATGTTATGAGTGAAATCAACCAGTTTTCCCAGCTTCCCAATGAACCATTTAGGAAATGCTTTGAACGGTTCAAGAATCAACTTGTTCAATGTCCTCATCATGGAATCCATATATGGGATCTGTTCTGAATTATATATGAAGGCATTAATCCAACGACAAAACAGATGATTAAAACCATGTGTCAAGGCAATTTCATGTCTAAAGACGATGGTGAAGTTTGAAAATTTTTGGAAGATTTTGCTGAAAACACTTTGCAATGGGAAAGCGTTAGTCCATCATCTAGGGGTGGTATCCATCAACTTGATGTTTCCATTGCCGTAAAAGCCGAAATGGCAGCAATGCAAAATAAACTCGAAGCTATGGAAAACAAAGTTTTATTAGCCTCCCTAAATCAGGTGACGCTCCCTAAAACCGTGTGTGGATGTTGTTCCGATCTATCACATCTGACGAAAAAATGTCCTTTGAATTCTCCGTTTCAAGATCAAGAACACACTAATACTTCTTTTCAGCAACGACCTAGAAACGATCCTTATTCTTCCACATATAATCAAGCTTGGAGGAATCACCATAATTTTGCTTGGAACAAACACCAAACTCAAAACACGGTTCCAAACCAAAATAACTATCAAAGGGTTTCTCCACAGCAACAGCAACCACCACAAAATCAGCACCCCTTTCAACCACAAACTTTTCAAAATTCTGCACCTTATAATAATTCTTTCCAAATGGCCGGTACTGAAAATTCCTTTTCACTCGAACGAACATTAGATTTGTTTATGAAACATTCCATGCAAATGTCGGCTGATATAAGTTCTTCTATCGATACCATAAAGAAGGACTCTGCCTCCTACGGTGAGAGTATAAAAGTGATAGAAGCACAAATTGCACAGTTAAATGCCACGATGAGTGCTAGAGAGAAAGGGAAACTTCCAGCTCAACCCCTACCGAATCCTGGCTACTCGCATCATAATGTGAGTGCTATTACCAGGTTGAGATCTGGAAGAGTGCTAAACAACCATATTAGTGAAGAGATTGATAATGAGGAATCAATCAATGATACCCCGGCTGCCACTTCTTATCCTATTTCGTCTACTCCACCTTCTTCCGAGCCTATTCTCCGTTTTTCTCAAGGCTCGAACCCTCCACCCACCATCTTGAGTCCACCTATAACGATCCCCACTCCAATTCTGGGATCCGTTCTACCTCCTCGGTCTTCTCCAAGGTTGGACCCGGCTCTTATTGATAAAGCTCCTTATCCAAATAGGTTAAGGGGAAATAGACCAAGTCCACAAATGGAGAAGATTGTGGAAATGTTTAAACAGGTTAACATAAATATCTCTCTCCTAGATGCTATCCAACAAGTTCTGGCTTATGCGAAAATACTTAAGGACTTGTGCACTAGAAAGAGAAAGACTCAAGTGCCGAAAAAAGTGTTCATGACGAGAAATGTTAGCACAGCTTTTACCCATCAGTTACCAAAGAAACGTAAGGACCCTCGCTGTCCTACAATCACTATTTCTATTAGGGGTAAAAATATTAATCGTGCTTTACTTGACCTTGGCGCTAGTGTAAACCTGCTTCCTTACTTTGTATATGAGCAATTAGGTATCGGAAGTTAAAACCGTCGCACTGCACTCTACAGATTGCAGATCGATCTATAACCCAACCTAGGGGTAAGCTTGAGGATGTGTTGATAAAAGTCGGGGAATTTATATTCCCTGTATTCTTCATTATTCTAGATACACAGCCTGTAGCGAACCCACAGAACCAAATTCCGGTGATTTTAGATCGACCCTTTTTAGCGACTTCCAATGTTGTAATCAATTGTCAAAACGGCTCTATGAACATATCTTTCAGGAAGATGTCAATTGAGCTTAACATTTACAAGTTGGGAAGTGAACCCTCCGAACCTTCTGCTCAATTGTGTTTTGTCGAATTAATGGATGTCGACAACAGCGAATTTGAACTGCTTCACGATACTGATCTAGACTCCCTCAATACGTTGTTGTTTGACCCCCACTATTTGTTATACACATACAGACTCATCTATCGAGCTGTCCGGGTCAACATTTAACCCTGATTATGAATCTTTTGTGGAGTCTAAGTATCATCACGTTCTTTCCGATGAGATTATTCTTCGGGGTATCGATGAAAGTTTTGAAGAAATTTTCGCTGATGAACTCGCATTTTTAGAAAACACGGGAGTTGTGATGAATCAACCCCAAACCAAAGAAGTTGAACCATCACCCCTACTTCTTAACAATAACGAGAAAGCGAGTAATCCATCATTATCATTGTGTCGTCTCTACAAACAGAGACGCAAACCCATTCCATACCATCACTTATCTCTTCCCTACTTCTTCACGTCGATAGGTGACGTGTTTTTCTACCAACCAGTGCATTACATTGATAAAAAATTTAAATGGTTGGTATTAACTTTTGGTCTTTATAAAACTTTATATTGACCAATAATTTTACCCCCCTCTTATAATTTTAAAAGTTTAATATTGTTTAGATCAAGTTTGGGGGGTATATTTTTGGCTCTTGAAAATAAAATTTGTACACAAAATTGTGAGCCAAAAATAAGTTTGGGGAAGATTTTCACATTCACTTATTCTTGTCCCCGTTAATAATTTTTCCTCCAAAGTCTACAGGATTTTGAGATTTAAAAGATGACAATAGTGAGGACACTACTGTAAACAGGTTTGGGGGAGGTTTGTGCTTATTTACGCATTACCTTGCATTATACACTTTGTATAAGCACAATTTTTTTAAAAATTTTCTTTTATAATAAAAGATTAGAAAGTGAAAAATTGCATTTAAAAGATTGAAAAAGTTTAAGAAAACTAAGAAAGTTAAATATTTTCTTAAACGAAATTAGCAATAAGTAATTATGAACCGTTGTCCCAAGAGTTAGTAAGATGAAGAAAGTCACTAATCTGAGAATAAAAATAAATCTGAAAAATAGTTCCCATTCTGGAAGCCAAATATCTGAATGTTGATATCCTACTATACGCACTTACACATGTCTTGAAACTCGGAATAGTAGAGGATACCTTAAAATTCTCTTGTCTAAAATCCAAAGTATGAAAAAAAATAATAAATGAAGTATAAAAGTATAAAATGGTGAAAAAATGAACATTGGTTCTGTAATCACCAAGGCAGTATAAAAAAAATATAGCGAGGGTGCTTCATCACTTAGTGCCTTAGACCAACTGGTCTGGGAGTCAATGCTAAGCCTTAGGTGTTGAAAGACGAGGAAATTGCAAATTACGCCTAATATGTGAGCACATTTAGTAATCGGTCGGTTAGTATCTCAAGAAGTATTAATGGCCGCATGAAGAATGTGTGAGAAATTCCATCTAAAATATTCACCGGCTAAAAAATACTGAGGTAGATGGATAAGAGTATAATAGCTTGAATTGAATTCTCCGAGTGTAGGGATGTAATTTTTACACATACGTAGGGGTATATGATCGGTGTTTGGAGGAAAGGTAGGGATGAAGAATAAAGGTGATATTTTATTGAGGGATGATGTGATTTCTAACACCTTTTCATGACTATTAAGATAGGGCTCATGACAACCGAAAAACTAGTGTAGTTGAAAAATCTGATTTTTAAGTTCCTTCTTTTACAGTTCTTATCTTTATATGTAATTTTCACTATCTTTCTTTTATTATGGGATTTTGTGGGTGCAATTCGCTGAAAACCCTCAGGAGACAACACTCCTCCTACTAGGGACACCTAGAAATTTAAAGGCTTGTTGCACGTGCTCAGTGCAATCGTGTTGCCTACGAAAATGTGCTGGTTAGTTTTTCTTTTTATTTTCTCCTTTACCTGAATAAAAGAAGTTTGCTCGGGACGATCAAAGTCAAGTTTGGGGGAATTTGTTCAGGCGAAATTATTGCAATTTTTAACATAACAATTTTCTCACTTTTCTAATCATCTAAGGGTGTTTGTTATAAATATAACACATATTACAAGTTCGTCTGGAAAATACCAATTACCATATGTTATACATTATAATCAACATTTTTGAAGGAAATTGTATGTTTATTATTTCACGCATAATATTGTATATCTCTAACACTTCATTGAGATCTTATGCAAAAATTAGCTCAGGTCAGATATCGGAATCGGAAATTCGCCGATAAAATACAGGAAATCAAAGAGTTAAATTCAGGCAGAGATTCAGTAGAGATAAGAAGATTTCAGATATCATATAAAGACACTGAGATCAACATAATAAGACCACAGAGAATTGAAGACATGAACTCATAAATCGGCCGTGGATCCGCGGCCGAGTCAGGCCGAGTCGCCGCGGATCCGCGGCCGAGTCAGGGGATCGAAGATCGAGATTTCACCAGAAGCTTCCCTGTATCGTCTTAGCTTGCTGAGGACGCTTCATTGTAATAACCTCGTTCTGAAAACTTCTCTATAACAAGCTAGCTTGTTGAGGAAGCTTCATAACTACCTACCTTATTCTAGAAGCCTCTTGGTAACAACCTAACTTATGAGGGAAGCTTGATTAGGGGCTATAAAAAGGACCTAAGCCTACATTAAAGTGGTTGTTGATTTTTGGTACACATTTTGTACACAATTACACAAACAATTTAGATCCAATTTCAAGAACCACCAAATCTCAAGATCAAGAATCATCGAGAAGTTCATCAAGCGATTCAATAAAAGATCCTTTACGCGAAGCCGATCGTCATTAAGAGCACGTGATTCTCGATAGATCCAAGACTCACGATGATCGAGCGAAGCGAAGATCGACGGAGAAATTACCTTTTCAATGGAGTGATCGAGAGCAATTCTTCTTGTAATCTCGGATTGGAGAAGTTGTAATTTGAAGTTTAATAATAAAGGTGATCATTACTTTTAATATCGCTTTCTTTAAATTTTCGTATTATGAAATCTCTATTTGTTGATTCTTCTATTTTCATAATGCGTGAGTAATTCTCTTCTTGCTAAGGATTCGAAGAAATTTGATAGATCACATGGTGAGAGAATTCTATATTCATCTTAAGTCTTATGGAGATTATAAACTTTAGCAAAAAGAATCATCGATGTCCAAATTGTGAGCGAGATCAATTTATTGAGAATTTCATCACAATTTGGAGATTAGATTGATGATCCTTCTTGTTAAAGGCTAGATAAGAATGACAATCAATGAAAGGATAAGGGGCAATGAAGAAGAAACCCTAGTTTCTTCAAGGGATCTCTAATTCTCATTGTTAGCCATCAATCTAGTTGTAATTCTACCAATAGATAAGATGAATCATTTTGAATAGTCATCCATGGCTACCAATTCCGTTCGAATCTTACAAGCCTTCTACAATTTTCTTGATAACAAAATCTTGAACATTTCCTTAAATTTTCTTTCTTAAAAACAATTTCTTGAATTTCTTGAAACTATTATTTCAATAAACTCTTGAAATAATTTCTTGATTTTCTTTACTAGTTTTTTCGACTTAACTAAAGCAAGAATTTACGAATTCCATGAATCTCAGAGGATGGCCCGTACTCACTAACGCTCGCTACACGCGACACCGTTATTGATTGCGGTTATTATATGACTAAAACATTACATCACTTCTTTACTAATATATCTTTTCTTTAAAATCAAAGAAGTGGAATCAATAGAACCAATCATGACCTCAGCCAGCAGAGAGATACTTCGGTTTTCTCGTAGACGGTGACAAGGAGGTCAGCATCATGGTTATGATAGCCCTACTAGTTATTTGCAGGTCATAGAAAGTGCTAACTTTCAGATGACCAGATACTTTATATCCAAGATGGACTCCACACACTCCAATAAATTATGGATTTTAGACTTTGTTCGGTGCTCCTGAAGGGGTAAAACCTATTAGGTGTAAGTAGATCTTTCGAGATCTATACGGGTGGAAAGGTATTAAGCTACTAAGGTTAGACTTGTTGTAAAGATTCTCATCAAATACCCATTGTGAATTGTGATGGGACTTCTACTTCGGTGTTTATGCTGAAGTCCATACGGATATGACTTGGCACTGTTGCTGCTCTAGACTATGATATCTGGCAAGAGAATGACTATAACATCTTTCTAAATGTGAATTTAGAAGTGCATATGCATATGACTCTGCCAGAGGGTTATCGTAGTCATTGAAAGCAGCGAAAGGTGTGCAAGTTGGTTATGTCTATTCGTAGACTAAAGCATGCATAGCAGAGATGGACCATCTGTTTTTATGTAACAGTCAATGTGATTGACTTCATCAAAACAACAGATGAATATAGTAAGAAGGATGTAGGGAGTTATGTCTTGGGGTTTTGATGACATACTCCGGATAGGAAGTGATGTTCCTATACTATAATCAGTCAAACTTTAGTTGTCATAGATATTTCTTCATATAGGATCTTGATAAGATATCATGATTTTTTGTGACTAGATCTATGGTTTTAGATCTATGGATAACTCCATATCTTAACAATTTTAAGATATAGTCTCCCTTTTATATCACATATAGAAACTTAGGCACATATTCAAATAGAACCTTATTCAATTGGTATGCAACTGTTTCCAGTACATATTCCCTAAAAGAAAAAGGCCACTCAGTATTACTCATCATGGAGTGCACCCTCGGAGGAGTACTCTGAGAGAGAATCACATTCGCAATACGGAATATAGAGCACCATCCTCTTGTCCATATGGACATTGGACAACATACATCAGTATGTATAAGTCCCCATAAGTTTACTAAATCAAACTCCGTGTGTTGTAAATTGAAAACTGTATTTTGGTTAAGAATATCTATATTGTTATCCTTTGCACCTTACTCGGTCAATATTTGATGTTGGTAAATGTCAGTGACATAGTTTTTAAAATTATATCTCACTTTATCAAATAAAAAGGCAGATATATCGGTTAAAAAAATTGGAGCATAATAACAGTTATTCAAAACCAAAAATTTGCCGATAGGCATAACCAAGTGATTTTCCTCATCAACAACGCGTGCTCCGAATTCCGAATTTGATGATCAAATCACCATTTTCCAATACTCTACTCCCTCTTACCATCTGTAATGTTTTACAGATATGAGATGCTAATCCGGTATCCATATACTCAGGAGTCCGAGATTATTAAGAAACGGTTTTCAAAAACAAACACATCGTGATACTGAAACATCAAAAATATTTCAAGGGGTGACCAGGTATTCCCAGTAATGTCTCTTTCACTACCTATAGTCATAACAATAGTTTCATTTTCCTTTCCCTCACTTCAACCCCTTTTGATGTCTCTCCGTCTTACCTTCTGTATACCGAACTTAGGCTAGTTGGTATTCTTCTTGCCTTTCCTTTCAGCAACAGCTCTAGGATTGGAAGAAGATTATCCAATAAGTAAAATTGGTATATTTTCCTTATTTATGGAGCTCTTGAACTTAAGATAAGATGGAGGGAGAGACAAATGAACAATTCATCTAGTCCAAAACCACTGGCCATCTTCGGACTGAAACAATTTCTTCGAGTTCGTATTTAACCATACGATGGCCTTCCAAGCAATATGAATCTCTGTATCAAATACAGAGGGTTCTGGAGTAAGCAAAGGGGAAATAAGAAGGGTAAGGACATATGCGAGTACGTCGTGAATTTAGGCAATCATGACATTCATAAGCCAATGATTGTAAAAAGGTCGACTAAGTTTGTTTACGAGTTTAAGTTTAAGGTCAGTCAAAAGTCGCTGCCAGACAAAAAGAAAAGAAACATCCAGCGTGCACTCTATCAAGATTAGATTGGTTTATTAATTTATCTATTCAGGATGGCTCCCACTGTTTTATCGAATCCTCCTTCAAACCCTAAAAGGAGAACTATCCAGAGTCAATTACACCCACAAGTTCGCTAATCTATTAGCTAATCGTGGAGTGAAAATCTCTTAAGAGTAACTCTTACTCACAGTGGCAATCGGAACCCAAACTATCACATAGAATTTATGCAATCACATTGTAAGTTTCAACATTTGAAACTCCCGATATGGTTTTTACCTCAAGCGGCTTATGGCCTTGATAGAGACCAACATACTAAAAATCGCAAGTCAAGTTCAACCCGTTATTTCGTGATTAATTTAGATCCATCCGCATAAATTCTTGATAGAGACCAACGTAGCTATGCGACTGTCCTAACTAATCGCATCGTATGCAAGCAGGAAGACATTACTTAGTTGCCGTACACTACGCCTTGACAGAGGCCAACATACGCGGCACGAATACTAAGTACTCTACTTCCTGAAATGACAGAAGGCTACGGCTGGTTTTGAAGAAAACCATTAACGTAATGAACTTGATATCATTGAAGGAACCGGGTGGTTTTTCAAATTTATAATTACTTAGACTTATGCTTAAGTGTGGATTCCCCGTGAAAAGATCAAGGCTCTTACCTCATCGAATGAGGTGCGGGATATTCCTAACAGAATACCACTGTGCAAAGCAAAAGAATACGGCTATAATTTTCTTTTCAAAAAATTGGTTCCTCAATGTATTTTAGGTTTGTTTTCTTTGCATTAATCTAATTAACGCAATCTCGTCATTTAGACAATAACATTTTATTATCTAGTATCTTCTCACACCATTACAGAAAGCTTTATATGAAAAGAAAATCAGAATGCTATATATGCAATCCGCATTCGCCACTGGACCTCGGGTCATCACCATAAGATTACTTAACTTACAACATGGCGAAGGCAGGGCTAGCATGAATGCAAAACATATATCAGCATTTATTTATATATCATATATATTAACATATATATCATCGTAGACAGATAATCAACATTACAAGCAAGATAAACATCATTACAAGAAGGTAATCACATTACAGGTATGTAATGAACATCACAGAAATATAATGGTTGGATTTCCTAAGAATCCCGTGTTTCGTTTGAGCCGTAAAAGAAACACAAAATTTTCTGGTCGCATGAATAGCCCGTACAAAGCCAACCGAAGACCCCTACGAGTGCTGCAAGCTACCCGCCAATTCTAAAAACGAGGCAACCCGCAATCAACGATGTGATGAGCCACCCAACGCTTTCTATAATCCGGTAACTCGAGCACTCCTCCGCAAGTCTATCCTAACCCCCAACAAGCATGGCGAACCATCCGCCAATTCTAGAATGAGACGACCCGGGTCTCAACTCCTTGAGATGGTCACCCTCTGCATTCTAGAATCTGGCAACTGGAGGGCTCGCGAGGCAAATCCTATACTTGTGGTATACAACGGAAACAACGATCGCATCCTGATCGTGTCCCAACAAATAATAATGCAACTACGGCAACGACGACCACATGCCGGCCGGCCGGCCCGAATAAAAGAATATCCATTGGCTTTACAAATTACATGAAAATGAATAAAACACATTGCATTACAACAATTCACATGCAGGGCTATTCATTGTGACAATCCAAACTAATCCAAATACACAATGTGCAACCCCGTCGAATTGATCACACATCAATTCGTCGATGTTAAACACCGCAAATCAACATGTGTAGTCCCGAATTGAATCGATCAAACACTTTGACCGGATTAATTCGTAGCCAAGGCCAAACAATTTCATAACCCGCGAGTCCGATCGCTTGGAATTCAAAGAATCGAATTTCAAGATCGTCCCCGACTCAAAAACCATCGTATTTCTTGACAATTTCAAATACGAAATGACCCGAAACTTGGCCAAGACTCCGGAGGGGCCTCATGCATGACCCATGGGACCCCAGGGATCTTTAGGTAGGGCCCCCAACCCATGGCGACTGATTTGTGGCCATGGGTTAGACCGGTGGACCAGCCAACACACAGTTGTGTGCTCGCTAGTCCATCCCACATCCAAGACCACTTCGAGGTGGTCTCGGGTATGGGGACCTACCTAATCCCCCAGGGACACACTCGGGGTCACCCCCATGTCTCTACAGGGCTCTAGGTCCGACCGTGAGCCCCAGGATGCAAGTACAAGCAAGAAACGTCGCTAGTTTTTGAAGCAGTTTTGCAAAATATTGGTTTATGAATCAATTTGGCCACCAAAAGCAATTTGTAGTGAATGATCGACTCTGATACCATGAAGATTCATTGATGATATGGTTGCAACGCTTTGTACTACGGAGAAATTGAAAAATCAAAATTTGACAAGTGTTTCCCCCAATCAGAGCAAAGCTCTGTTTGAATTTCAAAAATTCAAAAATTGAAGTAACACTTCAAATCCCTTGCGCTGCGCGCAACACGCTGCGTGTCAAAAGCTAATACGTCGGCGCAGCGCCCAAGGCCGCGCGCCCAATCAGAGCAAGGCTCTATTTAAAAACAAAATTAAAAGAAGCAACGCTTCAGATGCGCTGCGCTCTGCGCTGCGCGACACGTGTCAGCGCAGTTGCGCTGCGATGTGCGCTGCGCGACACGTGTCAGCGCAGTTGCGCTGCGATGTGCGCTGTGCGACACGTGTCAAGCGCAGTTGCGTTTGCGCCAAACAGAATTAAAATTCCAATAAGCTCTTTCTGTTCTTGTTAAAACAAGAAGATTGTCTTCTGTAAAACAGAAGCCCTTGGATCAAAAATCCAACGGTGGGGAAAATTCCCCAAATCACTCAGAGAATGATCCCTTTAACAAATTTAACAAATTAATGGACACTATATAAAGGCCCCTAGACCCCAACTCCAAAGAACAATACACAGAGAGACAGAAAAAACACAGAAAAAGAGAAAGCTCCTCTAAAGAACTTTGAAAAGAATTCAGAAAGGAAAAAAGAAGGTAAAACCTTTATAAAAAGAAGAATTTCTTCTGAAAAGATCATTGATCTAAGGAACAAGATCAAGGATCTTCAATAAAAAATATAATAAATAACAAAGGCATTGCCTTTTTTTTATGAACCATTGGTTCTGGAATATTAAAGATTCTTTTCTTGAATCCAAAATTGGATCAATATTTCAAAACAGTGCCTTGCACTTGTAAATCTACACTGTTGTGCTCCTGGGTTGGCGCAAGCCACCAGAGAGCGCCACGTGTCAGCACCAGAATAACTTGCGCTATGCGCTTTTAAAAATAGAGCATTGCTCTCTGAATTAGCGCAACTCACCAGAGCGCGCCACGTGTCAGCAGCGCAACAGCGCAGCGCACTGCGCTTGCGCTCACCAGAACGTGACACGTGTCACCTCCACATGCGCTTGCGCTCAATAATTGGCGCAAGGCGCCTGACAGGCCACATGGCCACTGTCAGTTTGATTAATGCACTGCATTATTTACAGAAGGGTCAAGCCCAATTAAAAAGGGCCTAACAGGCCTAATAAAATGCAATGCATTATTTTAAAAAGGGCAGAGCCCAAACAAAAACAGATGATGTGCATCATTTAAAAGGGACAGAGCCCAAATCAAAAAGGCTTAGCAGACCAAAAGAAAATGCAGTGCATTATTAAACAGGGGCAAAGCCCTAGCACAGGCCTAATAGGCCAAAGATAAAAACGTTGAATATTCTCAACTGGACTTAGCCCAATCATGGCCGTAAGTCCTCGAATTAAATTGACTGAGCAAGACTGCTCTCTTAAATCAATTTACATCCGGTTCAAGGGTACATCTCTGAACTCCTCTGACACCTATCGTTATAATTCTTCAACAACGTCAGAGAGGTGACGGGTCCAGACAACCACACATCCATACGGACTGTGGGGTCCTTAAACTCATGGACTAATGCGTCCTTAAACAAATCCATACGGAATGTGGGGTCCTTAAACCCATGGACTTATGCGTCCCTAAACTAATGGACTAATGCGTCCTTAAACACATCCATATGGACTATGGGGTCCTTAAACCCATGGACTAATGCGTCCTTAAACTAATATCCATCCCCAAAACGGGAACGATGGACCCCTATGTCCCTAAACTGGAAACGGACCCCCACGTCTCTAAACTGGAACATGGACCACCATGTCCCTAAACTGGCAATGGACCGCAATGTCCCTAAACTACCTATGGACCACTACGTCCTTAAACTGGAACAATAGAGCCCCCAAACGCTCTTTTGTCGGATCTAAACGATCCCGTTTAAGTTAATCTTAGCCTCAAATCTGGCTAACGTATCCTTAAGGCACATAAAATGGTGCGTCGCATTCCTTATCCCCTCCCGGCTGGCCGCGGGCTCTTCCAAAAAGGCTTCCAGCGGGATCCCCTGGTGATAGCTGGATTGTTGGGCGAACCGGTAAGGGTTATACCTCATGAAAAGCGCCGTCTCATTCTGCCTGAACACCAGGTAGCCCGGCCGAATGGAGTAGAGGTGAAGGATCTCCCGGGCTTTCAATATGGAGGCCCCGTCCTTAAAATCATCGCGCAGCGGCACCACCGACTTGGTGGTTTCTGAGCCTATGGTTATGACTTTATCCAAAAAAGAAACCTTCGCTCCGACCAGGTGTGGACGAAGGAGCAACCCCCTAGCCTCCCGCGGAGGCGCAACCACGATCGAGGCGCCGACCAGCCGCATGACTCTTGGGAGTCTGCACTTCTCAAAAAACGGAGGGATCTTATGGACGCCGAACACCCCATGCACATGCATTTCCATCCATGAGGTGAAGTAGTGCATCGGGAAATTAGCCGGCTGCACCCCAGGTTCATTAGCGTCCGCCGCCACGCTAAGTCCATTATATAGGTGAGCCAACCCGGCGATTCCTATTGTCAACTGCAGGCCAGCCACCATCCGATGCGCTGGGTAGAAAACGGACGGCCGCATATGGCGCGGGTGCATGGGGAGCGCAAAGCTGCACAGCCACAATCCCAGGAACCCTACAAAAAAGGTCTCATCATCCATGCCCGGGACGGCAATTTCTAACAAGCGCATGACGGCGGCGCCGGGGAGATAAAAGTCCTTTTGATCATCCTCCGATGTGGGTCGACGGTCCAAGCCGAAGCCTAAAGGGTCATCAAGCTGGGCGAACTTCTCGCTCCGCTCCGATAGAAACTCCGGTCTAATGAAGCGGGCAATAAAATCTGCGAAACTGACTCCCCGAACGCCTGATTCCAGATAGAGCCCTTCGTATATGTCCAGCACCTTCACCAATCCTAGAAACTGGTGCTGAATAGCGTTCTCCTGCGTCAGATCAAACACCAGCGGCTTGGTGGCAAAGACGTATTCGTCAGGAGGAAACAGCTCCTCGTAATGCTCCCCCCTCATCGGCGGACCCGAAATTTCAGCGAACTCTTCCAAGGAGATAGAGACTTCCCTGTCCGTCATCAGGAAGGTGTGGGTGGGGATATTCCATTGTTCGATAAAAGCCTTAATCCACCACGTTGGAGGAGAGGGATACTCAAAGAGTGAGACGTAGATTGCCGAATACAAACCAATCTTCATCAGATGAGTCCTCTTCGCCGATAAGATGTACCGGGTCCACTGCAAATACCCGGCGGGTGGTCGCGGGATCAATCCAATGTTATAGGCCTGTCCCCAAGGGCGTGCTTCACCCTGACAGATTCGCCTCCCCAAAATGTCTATTGCCGGCAGCGGCTACACGGGAATAGCACCAATTGCAGGCTAGAGGAGGTCATCCGAATTCCAATTTTTGACATCCACGGCATACTTCATTGGGGGTTCATCCGCATAGGGGATCGAAAATATGGGCTCAGACGGCATAGCGGAACCGAAGCTTCGGCGGCCCTGGATGATCTCGCTATACCACCTACCCTACAGGTGAAGGTTCTTGTACTCGGGATCATGATCCTTGATGAGAGTGAGCACCTCTCGCTCCACTGGTGCCTGGGGAAATCCTCCCTCCGAGCGAACAAACGGGAATGATAGGTCAGTAGGAATGTTTCCTGTGGAGGGACAAAAATTAACCGTCAGTGTTGTAATTCCAACGCTTGGCGTTTTAAAATTTATACCACATTGCAATGCAGTGGGTAGGGGACCAAAGGGGGACCCACAAAATCTGGATGACAGTGCATCAGTTAATAAGACAGCCCCATCATTGGATTGTTAGGTTTGCCTAGCATCCTATGTAGAGTTTTGAAGCATCACATGTCTTAAAGTTTAGATTTTTATGGTGCTAAACAAGCATACAAAGGAATCGATCCTAGAAAATTAGGGTTCGGAAATTTAAAGCCAATAAAACTAGGGTTTCGAGACTACAACCTTTGTAGCTCCCTTTCGCTGGACTCTTTGGTCTCTTGGGTGTTCGAAGAAGGTCCTCTTGAAGTCTTCTCGCGTCCACGACGATCCACCCGGAGTTCCTCATCCAAGCTCGCAACTTCGATTATCAAGATGAGAATCGGAGAGAACACTCTAAACAAGTTGGCTAAACTTGTGTAGAATGATGTTGTGGTTAAGATTCTCACTTCAAAAACCTTTCTTTATGTGTGTTTTACTCACTAGAAGAAACTAGAGAGCAAATGGTGAAGGAGGAAGAAGATGGTAGCTTTCTTTTTAAAAAGAGTAAAATGATAACCATTGAAAAGAAATGAAATATATCTATATATATTTTATTTCTTCTCACTACAAACCATGGTTAAATCTTTGAGTTATTATTTAATTAGGGTTTAAAACATATAAGGAAAGTTTAATCCAAGGTTAAGGGTAGGTGAGAATGGTTAGGTTAAAGAAGAGTGTAGAAACAACTCAAGAATTATCCTTTCCTTTTCTATTTTTGTTTTAAACATAAAATTAAATAATAATCCATATATTTATCCATGGTGTGAGTCTTATATTGCCACCATTTCCATGTGTAAACAACCATGATAGATGGATGTATGTATGTATGTACGTATGCACATCCATATATGCATAAAACTAGAAAGAAAGAAAGAAACACATACATGCATGCATGCATACATCATATTCAAGAAAGGTTTTAAGTGAGAAAACTAATGGTTAAATGATAAATCAACACTTGATTTATTAATCCGGCCATATCACATATGACCCTACCAAAAGCAAGCTGCCCGATCAATGTACGGTATCATATACGCGCATTTTAATCGGGTCCATGCGCATATCGCATACGCGCACCACAACGTTTCGCCTGGACTAGGTAACTCCTGTGTGGGACTCTAAGACTCGTCAATACGCCGGCAGAGGGTGATGATCATATCAAGCACCCCCAAGCCGCAAGCGGTCAGCTAAACGTAACGGCCACCCGGGTATTGAGCAATCAGAAGAAAACAAGCGAACCTGCTACAACTCCCGTCGAGCCAACCGGCAACACTACCGTACAGTCCGGTCTCTTCGTCAGATATGCTGCATATCGAGCCTAGGGATGGTCACGTCGACCCCAATAACTCAATAAGTCGTGCCGGTGAATGGTCTATAACAGATCGAGAAACTACTGATAACACTTATCAGCAAATCTCAGCAGCCCTGGCCAGGGACTTACTGATATAACCAGTCGGGCACAGCACAGCATCAACTCCCAATACCGGGAGAGACGAAACCCCTCCTATCGCTCATTGCCTTCGTGTGTCTCGGGACTGTACCCAACGACCACCTGTTTGCACGACTCAGTAGAGCCGTGGTAGGGTGGCAATCAAAGTACAGTGGGAGAGCACACAAGACTCTATGACGATCTCGGGTCTACAGACTAACCTGTACCAGTGTCACCTGAGAACTGCTATCCGACGATAGATATAATTCTATATAGGAGTTCTCGGTGAGTCCGTCCAGTGTACCCAGTCACCACTGAGCACCCGTATATGATCTTGATGTCAAACATCGATGAATGTGGGAACATCCATCGCCCATCGTATGGGTCTAGTATCATGTACGCTAGTCTACTCTGGTATATCAATGCCCCGTCTCGATATACCTACGACTAGGGACTTTCCAGGATATGCTTATAGACTACAGATGTCCCACTAGTATGATCTCCATCATAATCAGAGTAGTCAAGCCGATATCTTCAGGGCTTTATCAGCATGTATGAATGAATAAAAGCATGATCAAATCAACATGTCAGATAAATAAGAACCAGATAGCATACTATCATGTCGAGCAAGAATGCATACTGAATATATATACATGTATAGATACATCCACTATCATATAATGGTCTCTAGGGCATACATATATCCAACAATCTCCCACTTGCACTAAGGCCAGTTATTGGCGTATCTCATACCCAACATCTCAAAAAGTCGCTCATGCTGCGGCTGAGGGAGGGCCTTGGTGAATGGATCCGCGGCGTTATTCTTTGTGTCTACTCTCTTAATTTCGATCTCGCGGCGATCTACAATCTCCCGGATCAAATGAAAACGCCTCAGGATGTGTCTGGACCGCTGATGGGATCTGGGCTCCTTGGCTAACACCATAGCCCCATTATTATCACAATACAAAGGTATTGGATCAATAATGGTTGGAACTACTCCTAGCTCCGAGACGAACTTCTTCATCCAGACGGCTTCCTTGGCGGCATCATTTGCAGCTATGTACTCGGCTTCCATCGTAGAGTCTGCAACGGTATCTTGTTTGGAACTCTTCCAACTTACCGCCCCTCCATTGAGGGTAAATACAAACCCAGAGATAGATTTGCTGTCGTTCTTATCGCTCTGGAAGCTCGAATCGATAAAGGCCTCCATTTGGAGATCTCCATTACCATACACCAAGAACAATTCTTTAGTCCTTCGTAAGTACTTAAGAATGTTCTTCACAGCTGTCCAGTGATTCTCCCCTGGGTTAGATTGATACATGCTTACAACACTAAGTGCGTAAGCTACATCTGGGCGTGTACATAACATCCATACATTATAGATCCTACTGCCGAAGTATAGGGTATAATACTCATGCGAGCTCTCTCTTCATCGGTCTTTGGGCAAGAATCCTTGGAGAGAGTGACCCCATGGCAAGCGGGTAAGGCACCCCGCTTGGAGTCTTCCATACTAAACCTTTTTAGGATGGTGTCAATGTACCTGGTTTGGGACAATCCCAATAACCTTTTGGATCTATCCCTATAGATCCTTATGCCCAGAATGTATGTGGCATCACCCAGATCCTTCATGGAGAACCTCAGTGATAAGAAAGATTTGACCGACTGTAGCATAGGAATATCATTTCCTATCATAAGAATGTCGTCCACGTACAATAAGAGGAATGTGACAGCTCTCCCTGCAGCCTTCTTATAAACACAAGGTTCATCTGGATTTTTGATGAAATCAAACTCTTTGATGACATCATCGAAACAGATGTTCCAATTCCGTGATGCCTTCTTTAACCCATATATGGATTTAAGCAATTTACATGCTTTCCCTCTGCTCCCACTGTCAATGAAGCCCTCTGGCTGATCCATATAAACGCATTCTTCTAAATTTCCATTTAGAAATGCAGTTTTAACGTCCATCTGCCAGATTTCATAGTCGTAGTGAGCTGCAATAGCAAGTAGGATCCGAATGGATTTAAGCATGGCTACGGGAGAAAAAGTCTCGTCATAGTCCAAACCTGGTCTTTAACGAAAACCCTTCGCCACAAGTCTTGCCTTATAGGTCTCCACCTGCCTATCTACACCAATCTTTCTTTTAAAGATCCATTTGCACCCCACGGGTTTTACCCCAGGGGATACAACGTCCAAAGTCCATACTTTGTTGGTGTACATAGACTCTATTTCGGATCTCATGGCATCCAGCCACTTCACAGAGTCTCTACTCATGATAGCTTGCTGAAAACTGGTAGGATCATCATCATCCATGATACAGTCTTCTCTGTCACCATCAATGAGGAAACCGTAGTACCTCTCCGGTGGGCGAGAAGTCCTACCAGACCTACGGAGTGGCCGAGGTTCTTCAGTTTCTGTTGTAACAGCCGGTTCAACCAAATCGTCATTTGTAGTTTGTGTCTCCAGAACCTCTTCTAAATCCACCACCTTGCCATCATTTTTATCTGTGAAAAACTCTTTTTCCAAGAATGTGGCATACTGAGAAACAAACACTTTTTGTTCCTCTTTGTGGTAGAACAGATATCCATAAGAATTCTTTGGATATCCCACAAAGTTACACATGACTGACCATGTCTCGAGTTTGTCCGGATTCTGCTTTTTAACATAGGCCGGACAACCCCAAATCTTAATTCTCTTAAAAGATGGTCTCTTCCCATGCCATATCTCATATGGCGTAGTAGACACGGTTTTGGTTGGAACCCTGTTTAGCAGAAACGCTGCAGTCTCCAATGCATGCCCTCAAAATGAGACTGGTAACTCAGCGTCACTCATCATGGACCGGACCATATCTAATAGGGTCCTATTCCGTCGTTCTGACACACCGTTGTGCTGTGGTGTGTAAGGAGGAGTGAGCTGAGAGAGAATCCCATTCTCTTTTAGGAAGTTTGCAAATTCTGTACTGAGATACTCACCACCTCGATCTGATCGAAGCATCTTGATACTCAAGCCGGTTTGTTTTTCTACTTCTTGTTTATATTCAATGAATTTCTCGAAAGCTTCGGACTTGTGCTTTAATAAAAATACATGACCGAATCTTGAGAAATCGTCAGTGAATGTAATGAAGTATGAAAAACCGCCTCTAGCCTGTGTTGATATTGGCCCACATACATCACTATGTATGAGGCCTAGGAGCTGAGTAGCTCTTTCTCCATGTACGGTAAACGGAGTTTGGTCATTTTACCCTTGATACAAGACTGGCAAGTCGCATAAGATTTATATTCAAAAGAGTTTAAATATCCATCTTTGTGTAACTTGTTTAGTCTTGTTTCGTTAATATGACCAAGTCTACAGTGCCAAAGAAAAGCTTCATTTAATTCTGAAAGTTTTCTTTTATTAGTGTGTTGTATACTGAAAACTGTGTGTTGATTTAGGACATATATTCCGTTATTAAGCGTACCATACCCAACCAACATTTGATTCAGGTGAATGTTCATAACATTGTTCTGCAATACAAAATTATATCCTTCATTGTCCAACAAAGAAACGGATATTATATTACATAGCATACTTGGTACAAAATAACATGGATTCAAAACCAAAATACATCCAGATGGCAACCCCAAGTGATACTCTCCCACTGCGACTGTATGTACATTGGAACCATTTCCAACGCGGAGAGTATGGTCACCTGTCTTCAAAACCTTGCTATTTCTCAGCCCCTGCATAGAATTGCAAATATGAGAACCTGAACCGGTATCCAATACCCAGGAAACAGAGTTTATTGAAAAACAGTTTTCTGTCACAAACGCACCTGAAGCAGAAGCATCACCATGCTTCTTCTTGAGACTTAAGTACTCCGTGCAGTTGCGCTTCCAATGTCCTGTCTTGTGGCAATGAAAACATTCACCCTTCCCCGAGTCTCCAGCCTTGGACTTTTCCTTTCCCTTCACCTTTTTAACTCCACCTTTAGGATTGGTGGGCTTCTTCTTTTTCTTTCCCTTGGCCTTAGCTTTCAGGCGAGAAGAAGAAGATTTTCCAACAGTCATAACGGGAGTTCTTGCTGACTTCATGGTGCTCTCTGCACTCCTTAACATGTTAAGGAGTTCAGGGAGTTCCTTCTCCATGCCATGCACGTTGAAGTTCACTATGAACTGAGTAAAGGTGGAGGGAAGGGACTGCAGAAAAATATCTATATATTGTTCATTGTCCATCGTCCATCCAAGGTCCTCAAGCTCTTCTATAAGAGCTATCATCTTCAGAACATGGTCTCCTACTGGTGTGCCAGGGGCCATTCACATCTGAAACAATTTCTTTGATGCTTCGTATCGTAATACGCGGGATTGCTCTCCATACAACTCCTTTGTATGGAGCAATATACCGTGAATGTCCATATCCTCGTGCTGCTTTTAATGTGTGTTATCCATCGATGCAAGCGCGGGGCATTTTGCCGTGGCACAGTCAGCGTCCCATGTCTTGCGGACTTCAATGTCCGCAACTGAGGATTTTGGACCTGGGACGGGCGGGGCTGAAGCCGTGAGGACATATAATACTTTATCATAAGTCAAGACGATTTTCAAATTCCTCAGCCAGTCTTTATAGTTGGTCCCATTCAGTTTGTTTTTATCTAGTAGAAGCTTGAGTCCAGTCATGGGTATCTGCCATTAAGAGAGAGAAAAGAATACACTCAGCGAAAGCTCTTGCATAGATCAGATTGGTTATTATCTTGTGTAATCGATGTTTCCCACTGCTTTTATCGAGTTTTTCTTTCAAACCTTAAAAAGAAAAACTAGCCAGGATTAATTATAGTCTACAACTTCGCTAACCGTTCAGCCAGGCCAGTGTCGGTACTTGAGGGAGGTTCCCCGTGCTTTCGCACGGACCTAATTAGAGTAAACCTCGTTTTCCCAGAGGCGGAGCCCCGTTAACACCTTTCTAGACACCTAATGAGTTAGCTAATTGTAAGCTGTAAAACTCTCCTAGGAGCAACTATTGCCCACAGTGGGATCGGGATCCAACCATCACATGGAAGGTATGCAATCTCATTGCAAATTTCAACTATTGAAATTCCCGATGTTGTTTTTACCCCTAGTACTTATGACCTTAACTAAGGTCAACAAATCATAAGTACCGGTCAAGTTATACCCGTCATTTCTTGATTAATTAGACCCGCTCATATGACCCTTAACTATGGTCAACAAAGTCATAAGAATGTCCTAATTAATCTGCATCATATGCAATGTAGGAAGACATCACTTAGCTACCGTATACTACGCCTTAACTATAGTCAACAAACGTAGCACGAATACTAAGTACTCTACTTCCTAAAATGACGGAGGGTTGCGGATGATTTTTAAGAAAATATTTAACGCTTTGAACTTGATATCGTTGTAGAATCAAATGGTTTTCAAAAGGAGTGGCTTAAGCTCCGCAGTTTTGAAATATAGCTTTTTCATAAATAGCCGAGTGGTTTTCAAATCCGATTCTACAACATCTTTTTAGGTTTATTTTCTTTACATTAATCACATTAATGTAATCCCATCATTTAAGTCCTTAAGCCAATCACAGAAAAGAAACGAAAATAACACGTACGCTTATGCCATCCGCATTCGCCGCAATGTTCCGTTATGCACCGTTAGGTTACTTAACTAATGGCATACCGGGACGGGACTAGCGCGGGTGTAAAACATAAGCAACGTCTACTATATATCATATATATAATATGTCATTCGTCTCAAATATCACAGAACACAGGCAACAGAAACATAGATATAAAGTGGGATATATTAGGACGTCCATATTTAGTATTTAGCCAGAATAGAAAATACGGATTCCACAGTCGCGATGAATAGCCAAGCCCACACCCTGGACCCCTACGAGAGCGGCAAGTGACCCTACCAATTCTGGAGTTTAGGAGACCCAGTCTCGACTCCTCGAGATGGCCTCCCACTGAACCCCAGAACCCGGTCACCTGTGCTCCCCTCCTTGGGTCCATCCTAATGCGGAAAAGTAAATAATATACAACACCGGTGACACAACCTCAACCCGGAAGTGCCCCAAATAAAAGAATATTACATTACATTTGAATTTACATGAATGAAAATATAAAACTCTCATCTTACATAAAAAAAAACCCGGCTATTCAATCGCGACAATCCTGCACATCATATCTCAGCAACACATAATATCTCATATCATCAACGTAAGTAAGTATGCATACCCCAATTGTCGTTGATGTATAGCAACGAAACCGGCGATATCGAACATACTACACTTACGGTCACAGAAAAGAAAGTGTAAAACTACAATATTTAGAATCCACATTCTCTTCAGACATCATAAATGCGAAATATCACATATTTCGTATTTCATGCCTAAACAATATGAATTCCACATATTGTATCACATTCCAGATAAACAGACAGTATTAAAGTTTTCGAACGAACGATCAAGTACCCAAGATTCACTAAAGCTCAACACTTGAGCAGGGTTCAAAAAATCCGGAGTGTGACATGGTAGTAGCGGTCCAGCCGTAGAAGGGTCAAGCCAACGCCTTACATGTGGCACGCCGTACTGCCCCAAACCCTAAGATTCAAAGGGCAGTTCAAGACGGTCACATAATCGAGTTAAGATTTGTTGTCTTCTAGAAGGTCCACCACAAAAAGACTTGCACGTATCTCCAAAGTATTTAAACCCCGTGAATAGTGAGCAAATGATAATCGTTCAAACACTTCAATACTTTCTAATTTACCCGGAAAAACAATGAAATGAAAATTCCGATCGAATCTACGAGTCCAAAACCATCTCCAGAAAATACAGTACTATATTCAGATTAAACATACCTAAAACACTGTACAAGAAGTTATAAGAATTACAGAATAAATTTGATGCATTGATACCTCTGCACGGCCGTGGAGCCGCGGCCTAAGCCAGGAATTGCCGTGGTTCCGCGGCGGTTTATAGGGTTCAGGGCTTCGAATTTCACTGTTTTTCTTATTATTTCCTGCTGTATTTTTTAAGTATTTTTAATTCTGAAAAATGTCAGATTTTAAAATTTGTCCAGAGAGGGTATCAAAACGTCGTATTTTTGTCCGATCGGGATTTTTACTTCATAAAAGCGTCGCCTAATGTTCTAGGTCGGCTCTGATACCAATGTTAGGTTTTCCTAGCACCCTATGTAGAGTTTTGAAGCATCACATGTCTCAAAGTTTAGATTTTTATGGTGCTAAACAAGCATACAAAGGAATCGATCCTAGAAAATTAGGGTTCGGAAATTTAAAGCCAATAAAACTAGGGTTTCGAGACTACAACCTTTGTAGCTCCCTTTCGCTGGACTCTTTGGTCTCTTGGGTGTTGGAAGAAGGTCCTCTTGAAGTCTTCTCGCGTCCACGACGATCCACCCGGAGTTCCTCGTCCAAGCTCGCAACTTCGATTATCAAGATGAGAATCGAAGAGAACACTCTAAACAAGTTGGCTAAACTTGTGTAGAATGATGTTGTAGTTAAGATTCTCACTTCAAAAACCTTTCTTTATGTGTGTTTTACTCACTAGAAGAAACTAGAGAGCAAATGGTGAAGGAGGAAGAAGATGGTAGCTTTCTTTTTAACAAGAGTAAAATGATAACCATTGAAAAGAAATGAAATATATCTATATATATTTCATTTCTTCTCACTATAAACCATGGTTAAATCTTTGAGTTATTATTTAATTAGTGTTGGAGATAGTGCCCTCAGAGTCAATTATTGGATCACAGGCACGTGATTGCAATGATTGAGGGAGGACCTATCCCGGTAGGACAGTCTTACTCGAGATGATAGTATGCTATCTGGTTTATCTTTATCTTCGTGTACTGCTTTAGGTGGTCTGACAGGTCGCTATTACACGTTGATAGAGCCCCTAGGATTCTTGCTTGACTGCCAGCAGTATGAGGGCGATCATATACGTGGGAGCTGTACTCTTCAATCTGGTACATGTGTTTTCTGAAAATACCTCCATATTTCTTCCAGAATTTCTGTTGAGGGAAAGGTGGACTTTTTGTCAAGATTTGGCATGATTGCCTTGAGCTCCGCGTAGATTTCTTGGAACTTGTTGTTGCCATTGAGCCTTGTGCATGAAGGTGACATTGATTTGACATTTTGTCTTCCTAAACTGGTATCTGGCAACATACGGATGAAGAGCGGAGACCGTGTTTTATCTGTGGTTGGCAGGAACCCGGATTTTGTCGTGTTTTTCATGAATTTCACCGTTTTAGAACCGAGAACCTGTATCCTGCAATTGACTAGCAAACACGGCTCAAGAGTATCTACCGATATGAAATGTGATAAAAATTGGGCGGTATGAAAATGCAAAAATCTGATATGAACAAATACCCCCAAACTTATCATTTGCTCGTCCCGAGCAAAGCCAATTTATTCACAAAAAATTCCTAACCTCACTTTCGCAGGGAACGCGTTTGCACTGAGCATGTGCAATAAGCCGTTAAACCTCTAGGTGTCCCTAGTAGGAGGAGTGTTGTCTCCTGAGGGTTTTCAGCGGATACTACCCACAAAATCCGGTCAAGTTGGTTTCGTAAAATAACTAAGATTCAAACCCTACAGTTTTGTTTTAGAAAATAATAATTCTATAATCCTAAGTCTAGACCATCGAACCTTTATTTTTCACACCTCGCTTCTTATTTAACTACAGATTTTATATGTCTTTACGTGCAGTGCAAATAGTGTCGTTAAGTTCCAGAAGGATCGATTAAAGTCATCATGTCGCACAATAAAGCCCAGATATCAATTTTAAAAGGATCACATAAGTTTTATAAAGAGTTAAGCATTTTTCAAGTTTCGTTTTCCAGTAAGGTTTCAACTTCAGAATTTCATCTTCCATAACAGGAAACTAAGTCGTATTTTTCACTCCACCTTTTTCTTGTTTTCATTTCATACATACCTCTGTGAACGTGCAATAGTCTTTATCATAGAATAAAACCTTCATATCTCCGTTAAAATTTTTATAAAAGCCTGTCTTTTATCAAGATTATTCTCACACAAAGAACCGTTAGGAATTTTAACTCGGAGAGAACACTTGCTTGACTTTGTTTTAAACTGGACTTTCTAGGCTTCTTAGCTAGCTTTGGGCCAATGCACCCAAACCAGTTGGTTTTAGGGCATTAGGTGTAGAAACACCCCAGCGGACTTAATTACTCAAGTTACCTAGGTCCAAAAACAAAAGACAGTTTGGCGTGAAAATCAGATGATTTGATACGAACGGAGATATAACCGGCAGTTCAATTATTTTTTTGGATAAAAGACGTGATTAGTGGGTTTGGTGTGTAATCATTCCAATCAAGTTTCAGATGGGTTATTTTTCAGACTTAGCTCCAATTACGGCATCAATAACATTCCTTCATAAACTATTCTTGACATTACTTATTTCAGAACAAACCTATTTGATCCTCAGAAAATCATTTATCTGTTTAAAAGTTTTTAAACATAAAAGACTTGTCATCTAATTCCCAAAAACTCACGACACGTGTAGTGTGATGTAAAGACGTATATCAGCTATAGTTAATTTCAAAGGAGAGTTATCTTTCTGGTTTTCAAAATCTAAACATAAGATTTAGTTATTCCTATTTTTTCAAACAAAACCGTCGAAATGTTGAATCAGAGTTCTTCCACTAGCTAACTTGACAGAAAAGTTTTTATAGTTTTAGAAAATTTTCAGATTTTTATGGATTTTATGGATTTTAATATGCAGATGCAAAATATACATATGAATGCGAAGGTAAGAAATGCGTACCGAGTGTACCCCCAAACTTAAACTGGACAGTGTCCTCACTGTCATTGCATGAAGAGATCATTTGAAGGGTCAAAATTTGTCGGTTAGCGATACACAATTTTTTTTGTTTTTGTTTTTAAAGAAAAGAAAAAGAATAAGAATATACACAAATATATACAAAATGGTTTGTACATACCCCCAAACTTATTTGGAACAGTGTCCACTGTTCTTGGCTGGATAACCGAAGTTTGGAGGTAGGCAGAGGAAGATCATTCAGGGTAAACCGGCTCCTGTAAGAACAGGAGCTTCTCTGTTGGTTCGGCGCTAAGGTACAGTTTGCATCGGTGTCCATTTACTTTGAAAAGTGAACCGTCCTTTGGATTTTCCAAATCCACAGCGCCCTGCGGATACACATTCCGCACAAAATACGGCCCTTTCCAGCGAGATCTGAGCTTTCCTGGATGGAAGTGAAGTCGGGTGTCGTAAAGCAGTACCTGCTGACCAGGTACGAAGGTTTTGCGCAAAAGGTGTTTATCATGAAACACCTTCGTTCGATTCTTAACGACAACCGCGTTATCGTAAGCCTCATCCCTAAGCTCATTCAGTTCGTTCAACTGCAGCTTCCGATGGCTGCCCGCATCCTCGAGAGACAGATTCGGCTCCTTTATCGCCCAAAATGCGCGATGCTCGATTTCGACAGGAAGGTGGCAGGCTTTTCCGTACACAAGCCGATAGGGAGACATGCCAAGGTCGGTCTTATACGCGGTTCTAAATGCCCAAAAGGCATCAGTGAGTTTCAGAGACCAATCCTTACGGTTCTTGGAAACCGTCTTCTCCGGTATCTGCTTGATTTGCCGATTTGAAACTTCGGCCTGCCCGCAGGTTTGGGGGTGGTAGGGCGTAGAGAGCTTATGATTAATGGAATACTTCCGCATCAAGGCCTCGAAAGTCCTATTGCAGAAATGACTTCCATTGTCGCTAATGATCGCTCGGGGGTGCCCAAACCGGGAGAAAATGTTTTCTTTAAGGAACCTAACGACAACCTTGTTGTCGTTAGTCCGGCTGGGTACAGCCTCAACCCATTTAGAGACGTAATCAACAACTAGAAGGATGTACAAGTTCCCAAAAGAGCTGGGAAACGGCCCCATGAAATCTATCCCCCAAACATCGAAAATCTCCACAACCAAGATCGGTTGGAGCGGCATCTCGTTCCTCCGGGATATCCGGCCCATGTGTTGGCACCGGGAGCAAGTCTTGCAATAGTCATGCGCGTCTTTGAAGAGTCGTGGCCAGTAGAAACCACATTGCAAGATCTTCTCAGCTGTCTTTCTGGGGCCAAAATGCCCGCCACATGCTTGGTCGTGGCAAAACGACAGCACACTCTTGAATTCCTCATCAGGGACACACCGACGAATAATCTGGTCGGGACAGTACTTGAACAGATAGGGTTCGTCCCAGTAAAAGTGTTTTACTTGGGATAAGAAGCGAAGTCTGTCCTGACTTGACCATTCAGTCGGTAGTAATCCCGTGGCCAAATAGTTCACAATATCTGCGAACCAGGGTTCGCACGATACTGTCAAGAGTTGTTCATCCGGGAAAACGTCGTTGATCGAAATTGGAAGCGAAGGCGAAGAAGGAAGTCGTGAGAGATGGTCGGCAACTACGTTTTCACATCCTCGTTTGTCCTTAATGACAAGGTCAAACACTTGAAGCAAGAGGATCCAACGTATTAACCGAGATTTGGCATCTTTCTTCGCAAAAAGATGGCGCAGAGCAGAATGGTCAGTATAGACAATGACTGGAGAGCCGATGAGGTAGGGCCTGAACTTTTCTAAAGCAAATACAACAGCCAAGAATTCCTTCTCAGTTGTTGTATAATTGAGTTGGGCGTCGTTCAGGGTTCGGCTCGCGTAATAGATTACGTGCGGCATCTTGTTGATGTGCTGTCCAAGGACAGCACCGATGGCAAAGTCGGATGCATCGCACATAATCTCGAATGGGTGCGTCCAGTCAGGTGAAGAAAGAACGGGAGCAGCAGTGAGTGAGCGTTTCAGTGACTCGAATGCAGTCACACAGCTCGAGTTGAAGTCGAAAGGCGTATCCTTGGCCAGCAAAAGAGTCAAGGGCCTAGCAATCTTGCTAAAGTCCTTGATGAACCGTCTATAGAAACCTGCATGGCCAAGGAAGGCTCGGATATCTCTGACGCATCGGGGAGGAGGCAGATTGGAAATGACCTCAATCTTTGCTTTGTCAACCTCTATGCCATTTTGCGAGATGATATGTCCTAAGACAATACCTTCACGCACCATGAAGTGGCATTTCTCCCAGTTCAAAGTGAGATTCTTGTCCTTACATCGGGTAAGGACAGCATCAAGATGCAGCAAACACTCGTTGAAGGAATCGCCGAAGATGGAGAAGTCATCCATGAAAATCTCCAGAAATTTTTCCACCATGTCTGAGAAAATTCCCATCATACACCGCTGGAAGGTAGCGGGCACATTGCATAACCCAAAGGGCATGCGTCGATATGCAAACGTGCCGAAAGGACAAGTGAAAGTGGTCTTGTCCTGGTCTTTTTCGGCGATGGGAATTTGATTATAGCCGGAGTAGCCATCAAGAAAGCAGTAGTACTCGTGTCCGGCCAATCGTTCAAGCATCTGGTCAATGAAAGGTAGCGGAAAGTGGTCTTTCCGCGTTGCGGCGTTGAGTTTTCTGTAATCAATGCAAACTCGCCACCCAGTTTGGGTGCGAGTAGGGATTAACTCGTTCGCCTCGTTAGTGATGACCGTGATGCCCGACTTCTTGGTGAAAACATGAATGGGGCTAACCCACTGGCTATCAGAGATAGGGTAAATGATACCACTATCTAGACATTTTACGATCTCCTTCTTCACAGCCTCTTTCATGACTGGATTGAGACGTCTTTGTGGATCCCGGGCTGGTTTGGCATCATCCATCAGATGAATGTGATGCTCAACGATCAGGGGACTAATCCCCTTGATGTCCGCCATGGACCAGCCAAAAGCTTGCCTGTTGCTGTGCAAGACCGCGAGAAGGGCTTTCTCTTGCTCGGGAGCTAGAGAAGCCGAAATGATGACAGGGAGGGTCTTGTTCTCACCTAAGTAAGCATACTTAAGGTGAGACGGCAACGGCTTGAGTTCGAGCGTTGGAGGTGAAACGATGGAAGGCAAGACTGGTGCAAAGGTCTCGAACTCAAAGGACTCCAGCAAAGGTTCAAAACGAGTGTAGGCAACCGAGTTGGATGGTTCAGGTAACTCATCCGGAAAGTCGAAGGATTCAAACTCGGGTTGTGCGCAGCTAAGGTCGTTCGAAAACGTGAAACACTCGTAGTCGTTGTAGGGCGCAGAAACAGCAGCAGGTTCGAAGAGAAATGCACTAGTGGCGTCAAGATTATCGTGATCAAACAGAAACTCCTCGAATTCACACTCTTCTGGGGTGATCTCCTGGATCGAGCAGACGTCCAGTATATGAGCATTAGGTTCGGCGGGCTGATTCCCCAACCTAAAAATGTTGAGTTCAATCGTCATGTTTCCAAAAGAGAGGTTCATCGAACCATTGCGACAATTGATCACAGCATTTGAGGTTGCGAGAAATGGGCGACCGAGTATCACCGGAATTTGATTCCGGGGGTTAGCTACAGGCTGTGTGTCTAATACAATGAAGTCAACGGGGAATATGAAGTCCCCGACTTTGATTAACACATCCTCTAGCTCACCCCTAGGATGGGTGATCGATCGGTCGGCCATTTGGAGAGTGCAGTGCGTGGGTTTCAGTTCTTCGACGCCTAATTGCTCGTATACTGAATACGGAAGCAGGTTAACACTGGCACCAAGATCTAATAGTGCGCGATTGATGTTCTTATCCCCAATAGTAATTGAAATCGTAGGACAGCCAGGGTCCTTCCGTTTTTGTGGTAAAGATTGGGTAAGGGCATCACTCACAGCACTAGCCAAGAAAACTTTCTTGGGTACCTGAGACTTCCTCTTTTTCGTGCACAAGTCCTTTAAGATTTTCGCGTAGGACGGGACTTGTTGGACAGCATCTAAAAGATGAATGTTAATGTTAACTTGCTTGAATAACTCCAGAATCTTCTCCATTTGTGGATTTTGTTTGTTAGACCTTAACCGGTTTGGAAATGGAACATTTTGAAAATTGGTTGAGTCTAATGCTGGAGGAGGAGATTGTGGAGTTGGAACGGATCCCAGAATAGGTGCCTTCGTGGAGTGAGAAGTGGGTCCGTTCAGAGCAGAAGAAGAGGGAGGGGAGCCTTGTGAAGAACGGAGAATAGGCTCAGAAGACGAAGAAGAAGAAGAAGAAGAAGAAGAAGAAGCGGCCGGGGTGTCATCGTTGATCCGTTTGCCAATGTTGTTTTGCAGCATCCTCCCCGATCTCAGTGTGGTCACGGCACTCACATTATGGTTTTGTTGTTCAAGAGCAACATGTGCATTATGTGGGTGACCTGGATTTGGAAGTGGCTGGGACGGGAGCTTCCCCTTTTCTCGCTCGCTTAAGGCCGTGTTTAGCTGTGCAATCTGGGCCTCGATGGTCTTGATGCTTTGCCCGTGTGCGGCAGTATGTTGCACTAAGGATTGAATGGAAGACTGGATGTTGGCGGTGGATTGAGTCGATTGTTTAACGAACGCCTCCAGACTTCGCTCGAGCGAGGAAACCTTATCGTTGTTTGACGGAACAAAGTTGTTTGGTGGAAAAGAATTGTTGGGTGCAAAGTTGTTCGTCGGATTTTGGAAAGGTTGGGGTTGGAAGGGCTGCTGATATTGGTGTTGAGTTTGTTGTTGCGCTTGTTGTTGCGGTGGAGGGGCCCTTTGGAAATTGTTGCCCTGGAATTGATTCTGATTCTGATTCCAGGAGAAATTGGGGTGGTTCCTCCAACCGGGATTGTAGGTGGAAGAGTATGGATCATTCCTCGGTCTTTGCTGGAAGGCAGCATTAACCTGATCCTGTCCTTACGAGGGTGGATTGTAAGGACACTCTTCGGTCAAGTGAGAAGGATCGGAACAACAAGCGCAGATGGTACGAAGGGGGAGAACAGGGGCAGGAGCAGGAGCAGAGAATTTGCTTTCTATCGCTTCAAGCTTTCTTGTTATAGCAGCCATTTCAGCTTTCATTGCAATAGAGACGTCAAGTTGGTGGATTCCTACCCTAGACTGACCGGTAGAAGTGGAGGTAGAAGAAGAAGAAGTCGGTTTGGTGCTCTCCCACTGTAGCGTTTGCTCCGCAAGGTCGTCAAAGAACTGCCACGCTTCCTCGTCAGATTTCGATAGGAAGTGGCCCTGACAGATGGTTTCCAACAACTGCTTCGTTGCTGGGTTCAGTCCCTCGTATAAGGTTTGGCAGAGTTGCCATTTCTCTATACCGTGGTGAGGACACTGAACAAGAAGGTCTTTGTACCGGTCAAAGCACTTCCAGAAGGGTTCAGAAGGAAGCTGGGAGAATTGGTTGATTTCATTTCGAATCCTTGCGGTCTTATGATTCGGATAGAATTTTTTTAGAAACGATTTAACAAACTCGTCCCAGCTGGTGATTGAGTGGGAAGCGGTGCTTTACAGCCATTTTTCAGCGAGATCGCATAAAGTGAACGGAATGACCCGTAGACGTATAGTATCGTCCGACAGCTGGGTGGTTTTCATCATGGCACAGACGTTTTGAAATTTATTGATGAAGATATAGGCATCTTCAGATTCAAGCCCATGAAAACGTGGAAGCATGTTGATGAAATGGGGATTAATTTCAAAGTTGTCCCCATTGGCCGGAGGAAAAGAAAGGCAGGTGGGAAGTGCAGAACGGGTGGGATAGAAACGATCCTGGAGCGCGATTCGCTGCGGCGCTACAACAGGCGGAGGTGGTGGGAGATTGGTCTCCGTAGGAGGTGGAGCCAATCCAGCGGTGGTCAAAGAGATGTTCGGATTAAATCCCGACATCGCGGAAGAAGAGGTTGGTGAAGGTGAAGGTGAAGATGTACGAACAGAATTCCGGTCAACGTCGGAGTTGGCCGGCAAAGGAAGGGGTGAAAGAGGAGTGGACGGAGTATCGACTTCGGAGTCGATCGCGTAGTCGGTAGCGGCTAACGTAACGCGGACTAGACGGGCGCTAGTGTCCCGAGTCCAAGCGGACATACACTAAACGAGTTTAGTATAGTCAAAGCGAAGAAGGTGAGGGTAAGGAAACGTCAATGGAGAAAGGCGATGGGTAGAGGGTAAAAAAATGGATTTTGCGACAAAGGGCTAGTTTTTATAAAAGTTTTTGATTTTTTTCTTTTTTTTTTGTTTTGTTTTTAGAAAGAGATTTACAGAAATATGTACGGATATACGGCTTAAGCAATCGCAAACAAGATATGCACAATCACACCTAGATCTAGGGTAACCTAGGTCTACTAGACCTGCTCCTGAACTTGATTGTCGAAGTTAAACAGTGTCGAGAAACAGGCTTAAAAATACACTGATCACGAGGCCAGGTAAGTGCAGAGATAAGGGGAGGTTGTCCAACGCTTTCGCGAAGTTCCTTAATTAAATAACCCTTTCTCTTTCGGCGGTTGCGCCTTTAACACTTTCCTAGACACCCCGTAAACAATATACCGTTAAGCGAGGTTCTAAACACGGTTTATCTTCTCCTAATGAGCGCGAAGTCCTTAGGGCTGAAGTCTAGTATTTTTTAATTTACAATGGACAATGCATATGCTTTTGTGATTTTTGGGGTCCTGGGAAGGGTGATGAAATCCCCACCCAATCTGGATTGGTTTCAAGCCCCTTAAGTCCGTATTAAAGAAATGCAAAGCAGTAACAAATCAACTGCAAACAATTTTTATTTTGCGGCGCAAAGAATCCTGCACAAGAACAGTTTATTGGAAGGGGGAGAAGAATTTGCGCAAAGAAGGCTGCAGAAAACACAATTTATTGGAGTCCAGAGGAGTGGAGAGAAGAGAGAGACTCACCAGAAAGATTTTGGAAGCCAGAGGCCACCAAGTGGCCGCGGATCCGCGGCCTAAGCCCTCTATTGCCGCGGATCCACAGCAGTAAGGGTGAGATGGGCCATCAATTTTGGTTCAGGTGCTTTTCTGGGTCTCCTCTTCTTGTCTGGATGTACTGAATTTTTACTTGCTCACTGTACTGCTCCAGATCTTGACAGTAGACCGTATGCTTCGTTTTGTCCGTCGCGGTTTAGCCGTGAAATGTGGGTCTATCTTCCCACGTCTTTGGCACTGTACTTGAACTCCGTACTATCCGACGTCCTTGGCGTCGATCTTGAACTTCGTATTTTCCTGCACACTTGCACAAAAACTAATCAAGAATAACAAGATGGTTTTTTTACAAAGTATATTTTTTTGTTTTGTTTTTTGGTTATATTCACAAGTTAACCCGAAATTACGCAAGGAAATAAACTACCTTCTCCCCGGCAACGGCGCCATTTGATTGTTAGAGGTTCTGCGTGTTCAAGTTTTAGTTAAAATACCGCAATCAAGACGGTTTCGCTTGTAGCTAGCCGGTTGAGTACGGGTCGTCCGCAGGGAGATGGGAGTCTTTTTCTATGTGCTTTAACGAGTTAAGTCCGGTTTTTCAGATTTTGTTGTGGTTATCTAAGTGTTAAGTTGATGTTTTAAAGAGAGCTTGTTAGGGTTAGGATTAGGTTAGTTTGAGTTAGGAGTCTCCATATCTTTCGTTGCCCCTCTTAATATCGATGTTACGGTAATCGGCAACAACGGGGATTAGCACGACTAGAAAGGAACTTGCGAGTATAAGCTAGGCTTTCCAACGCATAAGTCCTTCCTTTTGGTGCTTGTCCGTCCGTTCTTGGCTCTTAGCCATAACCTCCGGTTAATTCAACCACAACCGGTCTCACTACGGGATCACCGCTATCATGTAGGATAGGGTGCCGTAAGGAGCGGATTGTGGTTCAATTAACGGGAGTCGATTTAAGCTGTTGGGCAAGGAAAGAGTGAGAGAGATTTCCTTCTCTCAAACTTCCCTTATCCTACCCTAACAAGTATGAACTACTCACACATCATGATACGGAAAAATAAAATAAAACAAAAGAGGAAGATAGAAAGAAGGAGATTGGAAGAATACGACTAGCTGTTTGCGACCTCACCTTGGCGAGGATCGAGCGTAAGCATCATTGTCGTATTAAGGATAAAAAAAAGAGAGAAGAAAGAAACAACAAGAAAATAACAACAACTACTTAACGAATTAAAATTACAACAATTATAGCAAAAGTAAGACAAGCATGATAATAAAATGATCTTCTTTATTCACCATTCTTCACTCACAAAGCTCACTCAAGTTTAATGGAGAAGAGATGAGAAGAAGAAGAACATGTAATCTAAAACCTAGCAAAAAGAAAATACAAGAATGGACCCTCTCCTTCTCAAAGTTCTGGGCTATTTATAGGCTGGAGAATGGAAACCTAGGGCAACCACCAGAACACATCTGAAAAGACCAAAATACCCCTGGAAAAGTTTTGCCTGCCGCCACTATACGGCCGCGGATCCGCGGCCTAGACCCCCTATTGGCCGCGGATCCGCGACCTTTTTGATGAATTGGATCTTCGGCTTTTTGGTGGCACCCTGGTTTGATGTACTCTTCAATCTGGTACATGTGTTTTCTGAAAATACCTCCATATTTCTTCCAGAATTTCTGTTGAGGGAAAGGTGGACTTTTTGTCAAGATTTGGCATGATTGCCTCGAGCTCCGCGTAGATTTCTTGGAACTTGTTGTTGCCATTGAGCCTTGTGCATGAAGGTGACATTGATTTGACATTTTGTCTTCCTAAACTGGTATCTAGCAACATACGGATGAAGAGCGGAGACCGTGTTTTATCTGTGGTTGGCAGGAACCCGGATTTTGTCGTGTTTTTCATGAATTTCACCGTTTTAGAACCGAGAACCTGTATCCTGCAATTGACTAGCAAACACGGCTCAAGAGTATCTACCGATATGAAATGTGATAAAAATTGGGCGGTATGAAAATGCAAAAATCTGATATGAACAGGAGCTGGTAGTCTATAAGCACATCCTTAAATGGTCCCTAGTCGTGGGAGTTTCGAGACTGGGCGTCGATAATCCATTAGTAGACTAGTGTATACAGTCGAGACCCCGACGAGGGGCGGTGGCCGGTCTCACAAGCCATTGGTGTCAGTTGGTTCACCTAAGATGTATACAGGTGCTCATTGGGTTATGAGTACACCGGACAGGACTCGCCGGGAACCTGCTAGTTGGGATTATACCAGACGTCAGATAGCAGTTCCCTGGTGACATGTGTACAGGTTAGTTCATCGACCTGAGATCGTCATTTGTCTCGTGTGAGTTCCCACTGTGCTTTAATTACTACCCTACCACAGCTCAAAGGAGTCGTGCAAACAGGTTTTAGTTGGGTACAGTCCCGAGCCATATGGAGGCAGTGAGCGGATCTGCAGGGGTTCGTCTCTCCCGGTATTGGGGGTGAGGTCGCGCTGTGTCTAGGAGAGCCATTACACAAAGCCCTCGGCTGAGGCAGGAGATTTACTGGTAGGTATTCCAGTAGTATCTCAGGGTGTTCTGGGCTACACTCCGACACGACTTGTACCGCTTTTGGGGGTCTGACTTTTACCAACCCCCTAGGCCCGCCATGCGATACTCATAGACGAACGGACCGGACTGTACGGATATTGTCACTGACAGGCTCAGTAGGGTGTCAGGATGAGTTCGCTCATCGACGTCCCTTTTGGTCAATACCTGGTAGCCCGTTACGTATTGGCTTATACCTCTGACTTGCTAGTGGTTAAATCCACAGCCATAGTATTGACGAGTCTTTAGAGTCCACCACACACTCAGTTACTCAAGTTTCGGGCGAAACGCTGTAGAGGCCATATGGAGATATGGCAGGGTTCGATCAGATACGTGCGGTATTGCACGGATCGTGATCGGACGGTTTTTACTAGCCGGCTTTGGCTTAAGCCGGATCCTAGTATTAGATTGTGTAGATTTTGTCTCTTTGCATTTGTGTTCAATGGGAATATGAATGCGGGCATGTATATGCAGTAGCGGGGTTTTCCTGTAATTTATTACAGGATCAATTTTCTGTAGTTGCCTGTTTGCATTCCGTTCCGGCCGGTTTTCCTTTGTTCTTTCCCGGCCGGACTTTTCCGATGGAGGGGTTATTTGCAAGTTTGCAAATAACTTTTTGTGGAGGGGGTTTCTTGCATTTGTGGCATTATGATAAGTTAAGCATCTTTGCTTTTTCATGATGGTTTGCTTTTTGGTGATTTGAATGGATTAGATCTTGATGAGAGTTGATTTGATATTGTTATCATAACCTTTTGATGTGGTCACCCACTCTCTTTTCCTATACTCACCTTCCTTCTTGTTTTGTGATTTCTTCCACCATATTTCCTATAAGGGGGGCCGGCCACACATAGAGAGAGAGAGAGGGATTTCATTTTGGTGAGGGTGGAAAATTATTCTCATTCTCATTTTTGAATCAAGGTTCACAAGCTTTCTCAAAAGTTCTTCCTCCACCTCCATCATCCTTATGGCAACTACATAAACCCCTTGAGACAAAGATTTTCTACACTTGCCTACAGCAAATCTTGGACGCGTCGGCTAGCCAACTTCGCGCCCGAGTTGCCTCGGTCCAGAGGTGGGAGCCCGTAAAAGTATTCGGCTACGTGGTGCCCTTTTCGACGAGGAGGTGACGGACGAGGATTCCGCGGGAGATCGGAGTGGAGACGAAGACCGGAGGACACGGATCGCTCGGTATAGCTTCTACCCCCTTCTCTTGTTAGCTAGCATTAGGTTAATGGTCACGATCCGGGTATATTGTCCGCGGTAGCGCCGGTTAAAGTCAAGAAAAATTTTTGATTCCGCTTTTTGGCCTCGAGTAGAAGGCCGGGGCGCTGCCGTGGCGCAACATAGTATCAGAGCCATGCCATTAACCTAGTCTAGCTTGGTCTAGTATGTTTAAAGCTTCGATCGATCAAATATCCGAAAACCCGATATCGTATACATCAGTTTTCTGTCGAATTATTTTTGGCTCGAAAATTTTTTCAGTAAGTTGCAGAATGATGTGTAGGGAATTTTAAGCATTCTGGGAAAATTTGGTCATGTGATTCCACCATTTCACCGCGGAACCGCGGCCAAACCCACGCATTGGCCGCGGTTCCGCCGCCGTCTAGACTCTTCACTGTACCAAAATTTTCCAGAGGGCTTTTGAGTTCAAAATGGGGTTTTTGGAATGTTATTTTTTGGGCCCAGATTTCCTTGAGTGCTACAGTAGTGCTTGGGGCCCACTTAGTAATTTTTGATCGATCGGATATTTTAAACACATTAGTTCACAGTATTTACATTATATCTGCGACCGTGAATGTCACTTGATCGGTAAATCACGTCTAACTGCTATAGCCCAGTTAGACGGATTTACGAACGTAACATTCATATTGATGTTCTGTATTGTGCTGTAATGTTGCGGATCGGTCGTGGAGGATAGCCTAGATGCAATGGTAGTACAGTTTTGTTTTATATGTACATTTGATATTGCGGGGCGAGCGTCCGATATGTGGACTGCCGTCACTGCCTGTTTGTATTATTCTTTTGGGGCATGACCAGGTTGCGGTCGATGTACCCGTTGTATGTATATTTTACTTTCTGTACTAGGATTGCCCCGCGGAGGGGTGCACGGATAGCCGGGTTCTAGAGGGCAACAAGCCCGCATCTCATGGCATTGAGACGGAGGGGGCTTCACTCTAGAATTGGCAGGCTATTCGCCGCACTCGTAGGGGGTACAGGTTGACCCAGGAGGGGTGCCCAAGTTACCGGATTCCGTAAAGTGCTGGGTTGTCCATTCACGGAGCTGAAGGGGGCTGCCTCGCTTCAGGTTTTGGCGGGTGACTTGCCGCGCCCGTAGGGGTCTAGGATTTTCATTGCACAGGCTATCCCCACGACCAGGGGAATGTCAGATTTCAGTAGCGGCTCTATGAAACCCGGGGATCCCAGATATCTGTATTGTTCTGTGATGCTGGTTACATTTCTGTGATGTTGCATTTTATCACGCCTTGAGCGAAAATTATATATTATATATATACTAGTAGATGTTGTATATGTTTTGCATCCGCGCTAGTCCAGTCCCCGCTCTGTCGTTAGTTAAGTAACCTAACGGGTGATGACGGGACCCAATGGCGAATGCGGATGGCATATACGTACATCATTATTTTCGTTCTTTATTGGTGTGATCATATGATGGGACTGCGTTGATTCGGATCAATGCAAGATAAACAAACCTATTCTGATGTTGTTGGAACATTTTTTCAAAAGCTGTTATTGCAAGGGCGTTGTCTTTTGTTTTGCATCGTGGTATTCAGTTGGAATATCCTGCTTCTCAGTCGACGAGGCAAGGGCCGAGATCCCTTCACCGGGAGTGACCCCTTGGACAAAAGTTTGCGTCAGGGCAATAACTTCACTATAGCCGATTACTTTTGCTTTGCATCGTGATATTCAATTGAAATATCCTGCACCTCATTCTACGGGGAAAGAGCCGAGATCCCTTCACCGGGAGTGACCTCTTTAGCAAAGGTTTTCGTCACTATATTTTTCTAAAAAGCTATGCAGTTCCTTCAACGATATCAAGTTCATTACGTTAAAAGTTTTTCGCCAAAAACTAGACGTAGCCCTCCGTCATTTCTTACAAGTATTACTTAGTATTCGTGCTGCGTTTGTTGACTGTGTCAAGGCGTAGTGTGCGGTAGCTAAGTAGTGTTTGTTTGTAGCATATTAATGGGATTGGTTAGGACAGTCGTGCGGCCTTGTTGACTGTGTCAAGGGCTCGTACGGGTGGGTTTAATGCAATCCAGGATAATGACGGGTTGAACTTGACTAGGACTCTTTGATTTGTTGACTGTGTCAAGGTCACTTGGGTCCTAGGGATAAAAATCACATCGGGAGTTTCTAAAGAAACTGAAACTTGCCAGGCATGCGCATACCTTCTGGAGTGTGGTGACTTGAGTAGATTCCGTCAAATTATCATGCGATGATAGTTGGATCCCGATTCCCACTGATGAGTTGGTTTACTCCTCGGGTGATCCCGACTAATTCTTCTTTTAGGTTTGGAGAAGAATTTGAGGTTACAGTGGGAGGTTTCCAGATTAGATAAAGTGATAACCATTCTGATCTAGGTTTGAGTGCACGCTGAGTGTTTCTTTTCTCTCTCTCTCTCTGGCAGCGACCATTGACCCGACCCTAGACTATGACTCAGTGACTAAGTTGACCGAACCTTCTTAACACTGGCTTTTGGATTGTCAGAGTTGCAAACCTCATTGCCACTCCTACTTTTACCCTTTTCTCCAGGACACCCCGTATTACTACGAACGTCCACTTCCATTGGACAAAACCATCGTATGGTTATATACGAACTCGAAGGAATTCAAGGATGGTTTCCGGTTCTGGAGAAAATGAATAGGACTATTCAGTTGTCTTTTCCTTTTACCTTCTCTCAGGTTGCGACTACTCCTTGGTTTAGGAGATAGTACACCTATTACGCAAATTGGATAGTCTTCTTCTAAACCATAGGCAGGTGCCGACCGGTGGGGAATGAAGAAAACCAATTAGCCTAAACGGTGTACAGAAGGTATTAAGTTAAGACAAAGAAAGGGATTAGAAGGAGGGCAAAGTAAATTGCGACTGCTATTCACGACCGAACCAAGTATTTCTTCGCCAATCCTAAATCACCTTTGTATTTCTCCAGGACACTCCGTATCACTACGAAGATCCCAAGTTTATTGGATATTCCATCGTATGGTTATATACGAACTCGAAAGGAACTTGTTCCAGTTCAGGGATGGATCCTGGTTCAGGAGAAATAGGAATAAGGTTTATTCGGTTGTCTTTTATTTTCACCTTCTCTCGCATTGCAAGTGCTCCTAGGATTAGGACAGTACACCCATTATGCTTATTGGATAGTCTTCTTCCAAACCATAGGCTGGTGCCGAACGGTAGGGAAGGAAGAAAACCATTTGGCCTAAAAGGGTGTGCAGAAGGTAATGACTAAAGACATATAAAGGGATTTGGAGAGGTGGCAAAGAATTATACGGTTACAGTCGTGAATCTGGATAATGGAAGAGGCATTACTAGGAATACCCAGATACCCCATCGAAACATTTCAATGTTTCAGTTTCACTTTGTACTGTTAAAAGAAAACTGATTTCCCAATTAGACACTTGCTCCAGGGTATGTATTTACCAGGTATGATTCTCACATCTGTATGGTTTTTCAGATGATGAGTGGGAGTAACTTATTGGGAATTAGGTGATCATCCTCATTATATCGGAATTCGTTGTAATTGGTGATATTTGAGGAACTCACCTGGGTTGTTTGTCGGACGGTAAATATTTGGTTTTGAATATCCGTTGTTATGCACCAATTTCAAATTGATATATCTGTACGTCTATTTTTATAGAGTGAGATATACCTTTTGAAATTATGTCTATGACATTTACCTATATCAGTGGATGGTTAGGTAAGGAGCATTGAACAGCGGTGTAATTCTTCATAACCATAGTACAGTTTTCAACCTACGACACACAGTGAATGAGTTGTTAGACTCAGGGACTTATACAGAGTATTGTATATTGTCCAGTGTCCATTAGGACAGAGGGGTTGGTCCTCGTACTATATTCTGTTTACTTTTAACTTCTCTAGTTCTTAGACATGTGTTTCGTAGAAACACAGGGTCTGAGTTTTGAGGAGTTATTGGTATAAGAATAGAGTAGAGAACTAGGTATTGCAAGTATCGGGATTCTTCAAGGTGATCGAAGATGTAGATACTTGTGTATGGTATTCAGTTGATAGTAATGAGAACTTGCTTCTCTTTCAGGTTACTCATTATTGGAAGCATTCTTAAATTGAGTAACACTGATCGGCCTCCTTCCATTTAGTTGACATGCACTGGTGACAGCTGCATGATTTGAATCTGGTTCAATTAAATCAGTGCCTCTGTTTCTGTATTGGATATAGAACAGTTCATATCTTAACAATGTTAAGGTACGGGGAGTTTTCCAGCTTATGCTTAAAACCAGACTCCGGATAACTCAAGGCACGTTTCTGTAATGGCTGTTTGTGGGTTGACCCAGGCTATGACGAGGGTTGATTTTCTACCATCTGGAAGATCAATAGTGATATTGTTCTTGACTCGCCACATTTTAAAAGAAATGGATTTTTTCAGAAAACAGAAGTGGGAGTATGGTAGAACTGGAAGTGATTCCAGAACCGCAAACGATTACTGAAGATTTGATAAGAACCTAAAGATTCAATCTGGTTTGACATTCTATTAGCCACTCCGCAAATAAAGTGGGTAACCTCAGGCACCCGAGAGGTACTTCGGTATGCTCAAGGACGCTGGCAGGGAGGTTCTTGTTTACCCAGACTTGCCATTGCTGTTGTTCCAAACTGTGAAACCCGGCAGGAGGATGAGTATAGCATCATTCTAAACTGGCTTTAGAAGTGTACGTCTATATGACTCTGCCAGAGGGTTGTCGTAGTCAGTGGGAGCAACGGAAGCACAGTGGGCAAGAGGCTTATGTCTATTTATAGACTTAAGTAGATATAGCGGAGATAGATCATCTATTTCTGATGTGACAGTCATAGGTTTGACTTCATCAGAATAGGGGATGGGTCTGTTAAGAAGGTAGTAGGGTGTGATGTCCTGGTATTTGGATGACATACACAAAGTAGGAAGTGATATTCCTATACTACGATCGGTTATTCTTTAGTTGTCACACAGTGGTTTCTCCACAAAGGACTTGGATATTATATCAGACATTCTGGTTACTGGATCTGTGGTTTTAGATCTAGATTTGGGTGGTTTCCCAATCTGGGTACTCAGACAGCATTCTAAGAGTATTTAGAATGGACGATACCCGGTATGGTGGCGTACCTGCAGGTGATAGAGTCACCCTCTCTAAAGGTGTCTTACAGACTAAAGGGAAGAGGGATACGCATGATTGGCAGATCACTTGCTTAGACAATTGAGTTGATCATGAGATGTCAAGTACCACACCAGATGTTGTTCTTGCAGTAGATGCAATAAGTTGATATTAGTCCAATCCTGGAGAAACGATCGGAAGCAGTTTTAGGACATAAGTGCGTGTTCTAGGGATTTGATAACGGCAGCCTCCTTTAGGAGACGGTTATCATTCCAGGCTTCCAAAGTGCCCTGGATGGCAGAGTGGCTGTCAGAGTTATAGTTTTCCCTCTGACGAGGGGCAGTATTTTGGACAGGTGGTCCAGGCGGATACTGAGGGAAAGGCATGGCGCAGGATACTGATTAAGTTCAGTTGACGATACAGTCTAAGAAGTTTGAATTTGGAGTTCATTTATGAGCTAGGTCCCATCAGACATCCAGACACATTCTAAGACAGATATTGCTCATTTAGGGAGATGGCTTTCTCCGCGAACTTGAGATAAAGAGAGACATATAAAGAAACATCAGAGCGGATCCACTCACTGAGGCTATTCCTCGAACGCAATAGTTTCGCAAACGAGCTTTGTGAGACTGACTAGTAGAGGAGTTGGGTGTTCGGTATCACACGGGCTGTGAGTATGCGACATCGCAATAATTAGCCTTGAGTGCAAGTGGGAGATTGTTGGAGATAGTGCCCTCAAAGTCAATTATTAAATCACAGGTACGTGATTGCAATGATTGAGGGAGGACCTATCCTGGTAGGACAGTCTTACTCGAGATGATAGTATGCTATCTGGTTTATCTTTATCTTCGTGTACAGCTTTAGGTGGCCTGACAAGTCGCTATTACACGTTGATAGAGCCCCTAGGATTCTTGCTTGACTGCCAGCAGTATGAGGGCGATCATATACGTGGGAGCTGGTAGTCTATAAGCACATCCTTAAATGGTCCCTAGTCGTGGGAGTTTCGAGACTGGGCGTCGATACTCCATTAGTAGACTAGTGTATACAGTCGAGACCCCGACGAGGGGCGGTGGCCGGTCTCACAAGCCATTGGTGTCAGTTGGTTCACCTAAGATGTATACAGGTGCTCATTGGGTTATGAGTACACCGGACAGGACTCGCCGGGAACCTGCTAGTTGGGATTATACCAGACGTCAGATAGCAGTTCCCTGGTGACATGTGTACAGGTTAGTTCATCGACCTGAGATCGTCATTTGTCTTGTGTGAGTACCCACTGTGCTTTAATTACTACCCTACCACGGCTCAAAGGAGTCGTGCAAACAGGTTTTAGTTGGGTACAGTCCCGAGCCACATGGAGGCAGTGAGCGGATCTGCAGGGGTTCGTCTCTCCCGGTATTGGGGGTAAGGTCGCGCTGTGTCTAGGAGAGCCATTACACAAAGCCCTGTAGGGTTCCTAGGCACCCTCTAGATGTCTCACAAGGCATCAACCATGCCAATTTCAAAAAATCTAGGTGCCGAGAAACCCGACTACGGATCGTTGGCTAGAAATCTAGGCGAATAACAATCTAGTTAACAACTTAACTAATGGGATATCGGAAATACAACCTTTGTAGATCCGGTGCTCCACCTCCATAGCTCCGCAACGAAGTCGTCTTCGCTGTCCAAAAGGAATCCGGGCTCTAGAGTCGGCTTCGTCGGAGAAAAAGCGAGCTAGGTCGTCGATGTCCATGCCGAAGATGATCTACGTCGAGGCATCGCTAAATCAAGCTCCACCTTCACCAAGCCCTAAAAACTTGTGAAGGAAACACACTCTACTACTTGGCAAGAGGTAGAGGATGAAGAAATAGGAAGTGGGTAGACTTTAGAATTGGATTTCTCACTCATATGCATCAATCACCATTGATGGACCTTAGATTTTCTTCTTGAGTTGAAGGAAGAAGAAGAAGAAAATGATATGATAAGTTATTATGAAAAGAATAATAAATTTATTCTTGTCATAATATTAACCTAAGTTAAGTGTAGAGAATTGACCAAGGTTAAAGAATGGTTAGGGTTAAGGAGATGAGACAAAAATGGTGACATAATGAAAGCTTCATGAAGCTTCATGTTGAAAACAAAACTAGCCACCATTTTTGACTTCTTTTCCTTTTCTCATTTATCTTTTAAATGCAAATGAAAAGATAAATGAATGAATAAAAGAAAACCCTAATCATTTACTTAACCTAGGTTTAATTCATTACACTTAACAAAAAAGATATGTATCATCAAACATGATACAATCAAGTGCACAAAAATCATATCGCATATGCAATGCGCACACCCGAGTGAGAAAATCCATTTAAAGTGAACCAATACTAGTTAATGCAAAGTAATATATCAAATATATAATCATACATTAAATCATTAAATCAACACTTGATTTAACGATGCGGTCATATCGCATATAACCGACCAGTATCCTATGTATCGGCTTATCGAATCAACCTTTGATTCGACAACTAGGGTATATCGCATATAACCTAATCGATACATTCATCGCGAGAATGGAATACGGTATCACATACACGCATTATTCTCGGTCCCGCACATATCTCATATGCGCTCCTATTTCGTTTCGCTTGAGCCAGGAAACCTCTGTGTAGGACTCTAAAGACTCGTCAATACGCCGGCAGCAGGCGATGATCATATCAAACACCCACAAGCCGCAAGCGGTCTGCTAAACGTAACGGCCACCCGGGTATTGAGCGATCTGAAGATCGACGAGCAAGCCCGCTCACACTCCAGTGAATCCGACCAGTAACACTACCGTACAGTCCGGTCTGTTCGTCTGATATGTCGCATATCTCGCCTAGGGGTGGTTAACGTCAGACCCCAATAGCTCGATAAGTCGTGTCGATATGAGGTCTATAACAATTCGAGAAACTACTGGTAACACTTACCAGTAAATCTCAGCAACCCTGGCCAGGGATTTCCTGTTATAGCCAATCGAACACAGCGCAACATCAACTCCCTATACCGGGAGAGACGAATCCCCTCCTATCGCTCATTGCCTCCATGTGACTCGGGAATGTACCCAAAAACCACCGTTTTGCACGCCCTCTTGGACGTGGTAAGATGGAAATCAAAGCACAGTGGGAACCATACAAGACTCTATGACGATCTCGGGTCAACAGACTACTCTGTACCAGTGTCACCAGAGAACTGCCATCTGACGTGAGGTATAATACCATCTGGGAGTTCTCGGCGAGTCCGTCCAGTGTACCCAGTCTCCACTGAGCACCCGTATATCATCTCTGATGTCAAACACCAATGGATATGGGATCATCCATCGCCCATCTGTATGGGTCGAGAAGGTATACGCTAGTCTACTCTGGTATATCGACGCCCCGTCTCGATACACCCACGACTAGGGACTTTGAAGGATGTACTTATGGACTACCATGTCCCCACTAGTATGATCCGCATCATAGTCCAGGTAGTCAAGCACACATCCTAAGGGCTTTACCAACATGTAACAGAGAGACAAACAGTATACACGTTAAGGTAAAGATCAACCAGATAGCATACTATCATGTCGAGCAAGAAAGTCCTCCCTATATATGTCCCAGCATCCACTACAATATACATCCAATGTATAGTAATGGCCTCTAGGGCATACATATAACTAACAAGCCCTCGGCCGAGGCAGGAGATTTACTGGTAGGTATTCCAGTAGTATCTCAGGGTGTTCTGGGCTACACTCCGACACGACTTGTACCGCTTTTGGGTGTCTGACTTTTACCAACCCCCTAGGCCCGCCATGTGATACTCATAGACGAACGGACCGGACTGTACGGATATTGTCACTGACAGGCTCAGTAGGGTGTCAGGATGAGTTCGCCCATCGACGTTCCTTTTGGTCAATACCTGGTAGCCCGTTACGTATTGGCTTATACCTCTGACTTGCTAGTGGTTAAATCCACAGCCATAGTATTCACGAGTCTTTAGAGTTCACCACACACTCAGTTACTCAAGTTTCGGGCGAAACGCTGTAGAGGCCGTATGGAGATATGGCAGGGTTCGATCAGATACGTGCGGTATTGCACGGATCGTGATCGGACGGTTTTTACTAGCCGGCTTTGGCTTAAGCCGGATCCTAGTATTAGATTGTGTAGATTTTGTCTCTTTGCATTTGTGTTCAATGGGAATACGAATGCGGGCATGTATATGCAGTAGCGGGGTTTTCCTGTAATTTATTACGGGATCAGTTTTCTGTAGTTGCCTGTTTGCATTCCGTTCCGGCCGGTTTTCCTTTGTTCTTTCCCGGCCGGACTTTTCCGATGGAGAGGATTATTTGCAAGTTTGCAAATAACTTTTTGTGGAGGGGGTTTCTTGCATTTGTGGCATTATGATAAGTTAAGCATCTTTGCTTTTTCATGATGGTTTGCTTTTTGGTGATTTGAATGGATTAGATCTTGATGAGAGTTGATTTGATATTGTTATCATAACCTTTTGATGTGGTCACCCACTCTCTTTTCCTACACTCACCTTCCTTCTTGTTTTGTGATTTCCTCCACCATATTTCCTATAGGGGGGGCCGGCCACACATAGAGAGAGAGAGGGATTTCATTTTGGTGAGGGTGGAAAATTATTCTCATTCTCATTTTTGAATCAAGGTTCACAAGCTTTCTCAAAAGTTCTTCCTCCACCTCCATCATCCTTATGGCAACTACATAAACCCCTTGAGACAAACGTTTTCTACACTTGCCTACAGCAAATCTTGGACGCGTCGGCTAGCCAACTTCGCGCCCGAATTGTCTCGGTCCAGAGGTGGGAGCCCGTAAAAGTATTCGGCTACGTGGTGCCCTTTTCGACGAGGAGGTGACGGACGAGGATTCCGCGGGAGATCGGAGTGGAGACGAAGACCGGAGGACACGGATCGCTCGGTATAGCTTCTACCCCCTTCTCTTGTTAGCTAGCATTAGGTTAATGGTCACGATCCGGGTATATTGTCCGCGGTAGCGCCGGTTAAAGTCAAGAAAAAATTTTGATTCAGCTTTTTGGCCTCGAGTAGAAGGCCGGGGCGCTGCCGTGGCGCAATAATTAGGGTTTAAAACATATAAGGAAAGTTTAATCCAAGGTTAAGGGTAGGTGAGAATGGTTAGGTTAAAGAAGAGTGTAGAAACAACTCAAGAATTATCCTTTCCTTTTCTATTTTGTTTTAAACATAAAATTAAATAATAATCCATATATTTATCCATGGTGTGAGTCTTATATTGCCACCATTTCCATGTGTAAACAACCATGATAAATGGGTGTATGTATGTATGTATGTATGCACATCCATATATGCATAAAACTAGAAAGAAAGAAAGAAACACATACATGCATGCATACATCCATCATATTCAAGAAAGGTTTTAAGTGAGAAAACTAATGGTTAAATGATAAATCAACACTTGATTTATCAACCCGGCCATATCACATATGACCCTACCAAAAGCAAGCCGCCCGATCAATGTACGGTATCATATACGCGCATTTTAATCGGGTCCATGCGCATATCGCATACGCGCACCACAACGTTTCGCCTGGACTAGGTAACTCCTGTGTGGGACTCTAAGACTCGTCAATACGCCGGCAGAGGGTGATGATCATATCAAGCACCCCCAAGCCGCAAGCGGTCAGCTAAACGTAACGGCCACCCGGGTATTGAGCGATCAGAAGAAAACAAGCGAACCTGCTACAACTCCCGTCGAGCCAACCGGCAACACTACCGTACAGTCCGGTCTCTTCATCAGATATGCTGCATATCGAGCCTAGGGATGGTCACGTCGACCCCAATAACTCAATAAGTCGTGCCGGTGAATGGTCTATAACAGATCGAGAAACTACTGATAACACTTATCAGCAAATCTCAGCAGCCCTGGCCAGGGACTTACTGATATAACCAGTCGGGCACAGCACAGCATCAACTCCCAATACCGGGAGAGACGAAATCCCTCCTATCGCTCATTGCCTTCATGTGTCTCGGGACTGTACCCAACGGCCACCTGTTTGCACGACTCAGTAGAGCCGTGGTAGGGTGGCAATCAAAGTACAGTGGGAGAGCACACAAGACTCTATGACGATCTCGGGTCTACAGACTAACCTGTACCAGTGTCACCTGAGAACTGCTATCCGACGATAGATATAATTCCATATAGGAGTTCTCGGTGAGTCCGTCCAGTGTACCCAGTCACCACTGAGCACCCGTATATGATCTTGATGTCAAACATCGATGAATGTGGGAACATCCATCGCCCATCGTATGGGTCTAGTATCATGTACGCTAGTCTACTCTGGTATATCAATGCCCCGTCTCGATATACCTACGACTAGGGACTTTCCAGGATATGCTTATAGACTACAGATGTCCCACTAGTATGATCTCCATCATAATCAGAGTAGTCAAGCCGATATCCTCAGGGCTTTATCAGCATGTATGAATGAATAAAAGCATGATCAAATCAACATGTCAGATAAAGAAGAACCAGGTAGCATACTATCATGTCGAGCAAGAATGCATACTGAATATATATACATGTATAGATACATCCACTATCATATAATGGACTCTAGGGCATACATATATCCAACATGGATGAGACTGTTAATTAATGAAGAGATCCCCAAGAGAATATTCTCATTAATGGGAAATCCCTAGAGAAAAGGAGAAAATCTCCTCTTTCAAAGCAAAGTTCTGTCACAGAGTGACATTTGTCAAACTCTGGTCTCAAGGGAATAAAATTTCCTAAAAAGAGCCTAGCTCTGTTAATAATGATGGAAAGATCCATCAAAAGAAACATTTAACTCTTGAAATAATTAAAAATTTTGGGATCTTAAAGATCCATGAAAACTCTTAGGAGTTCTTCATTTTCAGATCAAAAAGATCTACATTTGATCCATGAGCAAAGCTCTGTTCATGGGTTAAAACCCATGAAACAAGATCTCTGTAGATCTATGGATTCTTGAGAACAAGGCTCTGTTGATGAAACCCCAAAGGGGTTTTTCTTTAGATCAAAGATCTATGAGAGTAAGGCTCTGTTAATTAAATTTAATTTAATTTAATTTAAGTTAAGTTAAATTTTACCTAAGATGTTCTAAAAATTTGAACTCTGGAGTTCTTGAAAAGAAACGAGAGCAAGGCTCTGAAGTTCTTAAAAGCAAGAGCAAGGCTCTGAAAATCAAAGTTCTTGAAAATGGTAACTATTTACTGAGGACCCAGGGTCCTATTTATAAACGCTTGCGCCCCTTCAACTCACCAGTTGATCCAATGGTTAGGATCTTGCCACCGCTGTACTCACGTGTGCGCCACGTGAGCGCAACAGTGGGGGGGGCATTTGTTTCCCCAATCAGAGCAAAGCTCTGTTTGAATTTCAAAAATTCAAAAATTGAAGCAACGTTTCAAATCGCTTGCGCTGCGCGCAACGCGCCACGTGTCAAAAGCTGATACGTCAGCGCAGCGCCCAAGGCAGCGCGCCCAATCAGAGCAAGCCTCTATTTAAAAACAAAATTAAAAGAAGCAACGTTTCAGATGCGCTGCGCTCTGCGCTGCGCGACACGTGTCAGCGCAGTTGCGCTGCGCTCTGCGCTGCGCGACACGTGTCAACGCTGTTGCGCTAGCGCAGTTGCACTGCGATGTGCGCTGTGTGACACGTGTCAAGCGCTGGTGCGTTTGCGCCAAACAGAATTAAAATTCCAATAAGATATTTCTGTTCTTGTTAAAATAAGAAGATTGTCTTCTGTAAAATAGAAGCCCTTGGATCAAAGATCCAACGGTAGGTAAAATTCCCCAAATCACTCAGAGAATGATCTCTTTAATAAATTTAACAAATTAATGGGCACTATATAAAGGCCCCTAGACCCCAACTCCAAAGAACAATACACAGAGAGACAGAAAAAACACAGAAAAAGAGAAAGCTCCTCTAAAGAACTTTGAAAAGAATTCAGAAAGGAAAAAAGAAGGTAAAACCTTTATAAAAAGAAGAATTTCTTCTGAAAAGATCATTGATCTAAGAACAAGATCAAGGATCTTCAATAAAAAATATAATAAATAACAAAGGCATTGCCTTTTTTTTATGAACCATTGGTTCTGGAATCTTAAACATTCTTTTCTTGAATCCAAAATTGGATCAAGATTTCAAAACAGTGCCTTGCACTTGTAAATCTGCACTGTTGCACTCCTGAGTTGGCGCAAGCCACCAGAGAGCGCCACGTGTCAGCACCAGAATAATTTGCGCTATGCGCTTTTAAAAATAGAGCATTGCTCTCTGAATTGGCGCAACTCACCAGAGCGCGCCACGTGTCAGCAGCGCAACAGCGCAGCGCACTGGCACAGCGCACTGCGCTTGCGCTCACCAAAGCGTGACACGTCCTCATGCGCTTGCGCTCAATAATTAGCGCAAAGCGCCTGACAGGCCACATGGCCACTGTCAGTTTGATTAATGCACTGCATTATTTACAGAAGGGCCAAGCCCAATTAAAAAGGGCCTAACAGGCCTAATAAAATGCAATGCATTATTTTAAAAAGGGCAAAGCCTAAACAAAAACAGATGTTGTGCATCATTTAAAAGGGACAGAGCCCAAATCAAAAAGGCTTAGCAGGCCTAAAGAAAATGCAGTGCATTATTAAACAGGGGCAAAGCCCTAGCACAGGCCTAATAGGCCAAAGATAAAAACGTTGAATATTCTCAACTGGACTTAGCCCAATCATGGCCGTAAGTCCTCAAATTAAATTGACTGAGCAAGACTGCTCTCTTAAATCAATTTACATCCGGTTCAAAGGTACATCTCTGAACTCCTCTGACACCTATCGTAGTAATCCTTCAACGACGTCAGAGAGGTGACGGGTCCAGACAACCACACATCCATACGGACTGTGGGGTCCTTAAACTCATGGACTAATACGTCTTTAAACACACCCATACGGACTGTGGGGTCCTTAAACCCATGGACTTATGCGTCCCTAAACTAATGGACTAATGCGTCCTTAAACACATCTATATGGACTATGGGGTCCTTAAACCCATGGACTAATGCGTCCTTAAACTAATATCCGTCCTCAAAACGGGAACGATGGACCCCTATGTCCCTAAACTGGAAACGGACCCCCACGTCTCTAAACTGGAACATGGACCACCATGTCCCTAAACTGGCAATGGACCGCAATGTCCCTAAACTACCTATGGACCACTACGTCCCTAAACTAGAACAATAGAGCCCTCAAACGCTCTTTTGTCGGATCTAAACGATCCCGTTTAAGTTGATCTTAGCCTCAAATCTGGCTAATGTATCCTTAAGCATTCAAACAGACTTTAAGACCCCCAATCAACTTTGGTTCAAGGGTACATCTCCGAACTCCTCTGGCACCTGTCGTTGTAATCCTTCAACGTCGTCAGAGAGGTGACGGGTCCCGACAGCCATACATGCAATGGACCACTACATCCCTAAACTGGAACAACAGAGTCCCTAAATGCTCTTTCCGTTAAGTTGATCTTAGCCTCAAATAGGACTAACGTATCCTTAACGAACGTTTAAGTTGATCTTAGCCTCAATATGGCTAACGTATCCTTAAACTAAAACACCAAACCCAAATCTAAGTAAATACGGATTTGGACTAATCCACGTCCTACGGGCGACGGCATAACTTAGTCTCCGTATACAATCCATGGGCATCTACAAACAAAACAAACACACACGACACGAAGTGAAATTCTGGAGAAAGAGAAAGTTGTTACCGCGATGCGGTAGCGTAATTAACTGCAGGGGCTTGCGCCTGCAGGGTAGAGCGTCCCCACAATCAAAAACCCCTCAAACGAGGGGGAATCTGATGAAGTCTGCTACATCGACCGCATCCGTCTAAACCTCCGATACACGGTGCTATAAATCAACTTGGCATTTTCGGAGAGGTAGACGGATAAAACCAATTAGCATCTGTCCCGAATTTCAGGCAAGACATTTTCATGTCTTGGCCGCCGTTCGGAGGGGAACAACAAGGATTTAACATCAACAAACTATCACAAGATTATTTCATGCACTACAAGTTTCCTAAACATGAAAATAAGCATATCAAGAGAAGAGTTTAGCAAGCTAGAATCTCCGTAGCGTGTTTGCCTAATTATGGAAGAACCAAGCTGAATCCCGCCGCCTCCAGATCACACTTGCATGCAGATCTCCATGTCGAAGATGATCCACATCGAGAAAACCCCGCAACAAGCTTCATCTCCACTAAAGTCTAAACTTGTGAAGAAATTTGGGCCTCTTGAATTGCTAATTCAAGAAGAGAAGAAGTGTAGTGCTCACTATATTTTTCTCACATGAAAAAAGGTCTCATTTGTTAGATAGAAGACGAAGAAGGATGAAAAAAGATGTCATGGTTGAAATTATTAGTGCAGAGAATGGTTATCGTTATCCATTTGTTAAAACATTTTCATTTTAAAATATTCACAACCATGCTTCCACACTATTTTTGCATGAACACATAGTCTCATTCTTTTCTTTTTCCTTCAATTAGAAATGAGGTGTATTTATTCTACATGTTTAAATAATTTATCATATAAATAATAATAAATCTAAAATACATCAAGTATATGAATCCAATACATGTACCCATATTTGTTTGAAATACAAATACCGAATGAGAGAGAAAAATAATATCAATATAATACTAGAATTATATATATATATATATATATATATATATATATATATATATATATATATATATTATGGAGGAAAAGGCCCTTGAAGGCTTTTTGTGTTAGGTGGCGACAAAATGTACGTCCTCCACTATTTTATTCGACGATCGGCACCTTCCAATTGGATATCCATTTTCTAATTTGTCGATGCACCAAATTTCATATGATTACAACACCACTTCACCGTTAATTTAGTGGGTGGAAAATTAATGGTTTACGGACGATATAACTTTTTGCATTGGTAAATCAATGGTGAAATGGTGTAGTAATCATATGAAATTTGGTGTATCGATAAATTAAAAGATGGATATCAAGTTGGAAGATACCGATCATCGAATAAAATGGTGGAGAGCGTACTTTTTGCCGCCTCCTAACACAAAAAGCCTCATAGGGCCTTTTTTCTCCATTATTCTCATATATATCATCACATGATTTAATAATCCAGTTTAATGTTAAACCAGCTAGTATTATCGAACGTCCAATTATCACATCTAATCGAACTCCCACTCATATGCTCATATGTGCACTACATCGTTTCTCCTGAGCGGAAAAAATCTCTACGTGGGACTCTAAAAACTCAATCAATATACTAGCAGTATGTAAGGATCATATTCGTCAACCCACAAGCACGTCGGCGGTAATGGCTGGACGTAACGGCTATCCAGGAATTAATCGAAAGAAAATTCGGCAAGCAAACTCATCCGAACTCAATCAGAGCCTATCAGTCTGATCTCTTTGTCTGAGAGTATCGTATACCAGGTCTGGAGGGTGGAATCTATCAGAGCCTCGATAACCCGATAAGTCATGCTAAGGTAAAACGCATAACCACTTGAGATACAACTAATAACACTTACCAGTTATCTGAACTGCTTCGGTCGAAAACTTCTGGTTATGGTTAATCAAAGCACAGCTTGCGAGAGAGACGAATTCCTTCGACCGCTCACTGCCTCCATGTGCTTCGGGACTGTATCCAACTAAAACATATTTGTACGACTCAGTAAGTCATGATAGGATAGTAATCAAAGTATATTAGGAACACACACAAGACATTATAGCAGTCTCAGGTCTAGGGACTACCCTGTAATCATATCACCAAAGAACTGCTATCTGACAATTGGTATAATACCAATTAAGAGTTCTCGCGGTGAGAAGGTTCATTGAAACTCATTTTCCAATGAGCACCTATATACAATCTTCAGTGCAGACCCGACCAGGGGCCACTTCCCAGGAGGTCACCCATCCCAAGACTTCTCTAGACCAAGCATGCTTAACTAAGAAGTTCTCAAGCTCCTGTAGTGCTAGTCCACTTAAATGGCGCCTATGTATTAAAGAATGGTATCATTCCATTTATAGTACAGTTCTGCTCTTTTTCGGAATATATTCCAAAGATTCCCTATTGTTTTATGGTAGGTCCCACAGACTCAAGAGGTGGCCCCCCGTCCCTTGGCATGACACTTAGCATGGCACTTTGTTCCGTGAGCAAGAACCGGATCCCGACATTCTCCCCACCTTTAAACAATGGTTCATCCTCGAGCCATATAGCTACTATTGAGGGGCTAGCTCTGAAACCATTCTGTTATGTCCCACCCCCAATACATAGAGTATTGACCGCTCTGACCAAAACCGTATGGTTTTGTCCTTCGAAACGAACCGGACCCGACTAGAGGCCACTTCCCAGAAGGCCACCCATATCAGGACTTCTCTAACCCGAGCACGCTTAACTACGGAGTTCTCAAGCTCCTGTAGTACCGATTCACTTACAAGACGTTTTTGTATTGAAGAGTGGTATCATTCTATTATGTTAAAGTCTGTAGTTTCAACCCAACTTTTTACATGTTATCCATTATCACTAAAGTAATCTAGTTGACATATGTTCCGCCATATTTGATTTAATTTTCGCATCGAGTACTTAACCAGTGTACACGAGTAACGATCGAACAGATTAATTCATGAAAACCAAAATGATATTCATACGATCAATAAAGCTAAGATGGGTTCGATCCAATATAACCATACACGATGACTCAAGGTATAGGTGTTCGATTAAACTTAACGCTAAAACGGTATTGATATGTCTACGCACGATAACACACGTATGTATAATACCCATAATTTTTTAACAATATGATATAATTTATATAAGCTATAGTAGCATGATATCCAATATAAGATTTTATATTTCGAGAAGTGTTGTTTATTTATTATTTAAGAGAGTACACGAGCTTTCAATATAGACGGATTCCATCCAATAAGACTCAAGCCTGAAGTGTTGTTTATTTATTATTTGAGAGAATACATGAGCTTTCAATATAAATGGCTTCCATCCAATAAGACTCGAGCCTTTTGGAGGTTTGTTTCATCTTATATATATATATATATATATATATATATATATAGTGGGACTATAAATCCCGTTATTTCAACACTTCTTTATTTTTTCCTTCTGTTTTTTTTTATCTTTAGACCGCACAGTTAATTTGTAGAGTTGCTCTCTTATAGGCACTCACAATGCACTATTTTTTCCTTCTCTTTTTTTTTCTTTAGACCACACTGATACCGCACTAATACCATATTATTTTTAAGATCTTATATTTCGAGAGGTGTTGTTTATTTATTATTTGAGAGGGTACATGAGCTTTCAGCATAGACGGCTTCCATCCAATAAAATTCAAGCCTCATAGAAGTTTGTCTAATCATATATCTTATATTCATGTATCTCTCATAGTTTTTCTAATGTGGGACTATAAATCTCACATATCTCAACAAGGTAGAAGTGACATTTAATAATACTCAAATGCCGACTTAGAATTTAATTATATTACTAAATATATGGGTTCTTTTTCTTCTTTTTTTGTGTTTACAAATATATGTTTCTTACGATGAGACACAAAACCCAACCATCAAATAACCTGCACTCATGCAAACTTATGCCTTATTAAATCGTCTTCATTTAGATGTACTATATCAATAATTTGAATGCATGGGCCATTTGTCCATCATAGACAAGAAATGGTACTAATTTACGGAAATTTTTGTCCGTGTCGTTAAAGGACAGACGGTGAGATGAGGTGTAAAAACCGGGCATACAATGATCCCCTACGTCCTATGGACCAAAACAATTCATCGGAAAAGATATGGAGATTTTGAGTTTGATATTCGAAGTTTTAGCCAAGAAATGCATTTCTTTTGATCTAGCTAGATGTCAGAACTTCGGAGACGGCATTTAGAGTTCTATGATGATGCCAACTCGACAGCTTTTTTCAACCGTGTATAAAGAGGCTAAGAAGCTTATCCGGAAGATTTTCGATATTGAAACGAGGTTATTTTCATTCTAGGCTCACTTTTATCATACTATTAGGGTTTTGTTGGGGTTAGCTTATCTAAAGTCTTTTATTACCGTTTTTGTACTCAAATTATTAATAGTTTAGTAAAATGTTAGAGAATTAATCAGCTTTTTCCGTATAAGGTTTAGGATGCGTTTAAATTGTTAGAGAATCTTAGAGGCTCCACATCATCAAAGAAAAAGAAAAAAAATAATTAAACTTCTTCATTTTCTGAAAAACAAAGAAAAAATGAACTTTGCTAGAACTTATGACAAAAAAAGAACTTTATAAAAATTAGTTTAAATTCCAAATTCAATTACATTCTGCTTAAACTTAAGACAAAAAGGAACTTTCTAGAATTTATTTTAATTTTATCGCTTTTCATATTCTATTTTCATTTACTTATAAATAACTCCTTTTACTTAAATATGGTAAATAACATATTATAATATTTTCTAGAATTCTCTTGGTCCAAGTTGCTAGAATGACTATTTTATTCGTTTATTAATATTTAAAATAATTTTAAATCAAAAGGCATCCATTTTATATTTATACATGGGGTAAAGAAATTTTTTTTGGAATGTAAATTGGATAACGCTGCAAAAGCGTGCATGGCACGTGCAAAACTCCAGTCTGTACTAAACGTCGGATGCTTTATTTTGCAAGTCAGTCCAAACAAATAAATCCCAATTTCGTTGGGACCCCCAAACATTACGTCACCACGGAGCTGCAAAACTTGTCACGTGTCCAAGACAACGGACCGCTCCAATTGCATCCTCGTGTCATGCTTCCGAATTTTTTGACATTTACAAAAAACAAAAAAAAATCTCCGTCCTTGTGAATTCAATTATTTTAGTTCAGTTCACACTCAAACGCATCAATATTATTATCTAGTGTACTTTTCCGCAAACTCCAGCTCAATGTGGGGCCCACAAGATTCCACACCGATCCAAAAAACTTTATCTTAATTTTTTTATTTTTTTGTCCTATTATATGTATTTGGGCACATGATTCATGCAAACTATCAATCTCTTGTATGGGCTTACGCATTTTGATACGAATACGGTAAAACCCCACGTCTGGATTTGAGGATCCTGCCTTGGCCTGGGTGGGTGATTTTTATCTGCAATAAAATAAAGTTCATGATAATGTGAGAAATGTTGAAATTTCATTTCTCTATAATAGTAAAGCCCATGGTATTTATCCGACAGCATTGAAAGTCGCGCTATTTATTTATAGCGGACAAACTCCAAGATGTTTATTTGAAAAAAGTCAAAAGTATATGGTATTTATATGAATAGACCAAAAGTTCTTGGTATTTATTTGTAGCGGACAAAGCACATGGTATTTATCTGAAAAAACGGAAAATCGGCGGAATATTGTACACTGTTAAGTTTGGAGAGGGCGGCTGTATGCTTTATCTGTGAGTGTACACGGGTTTTCATATAAGTGGGTTCCAGCAATAAGACTCGAGCATTGATGAATGTTTGCCCATTTTATATTTTATACCCGTGTACCTTTTATAGTTTTCTCGATGAGGGACTATTTTAATTCACATATCTTAACACTCCCCTTTAAGTGCGACATGGAGACGTTGCACGTGGATTGTATAGTTCGTATAGAGACCAGGCTTTGTGAGGGCGCTCGGGCTCGAGCGCAGATTGCGAGGGCTCGAGGGCGCGCGGGCTCAAGAGCGTAGAAGGCGCGACACAGAAGTGCGGTTTGACCTAACTCTAATACCATATTAGATTTCGAGAGGGCGCGAGTATATATATTCATAGAGAAAAGGTAAAAGTTCATGGTATTCACTTGCCATAATTAAATTTCATAATTAATAAACAATAATCCATGATATTTATTTGAAAAATCCTGAAAGTTCGTGGTATTTTATTTGGAAAACATTCAATGTTTATGGTAAATAAATAATGATCCATGAATTACCATAATTGCCCTTAAGATTTAGGCACATCCACAAGTTAACCAACTAACCCAAATCTCCACAATACTTGATGTGAAAGGCAAAATGGGCATCCGAAAGTCTTGCCAATAGCTAAATTTACATGTTTGCCCACACCACCAAATCATATTCTCCAAAATACTAATGTAATCCAAATTTAATACAAGAGAGAATAGCGAAAGTCAATGGGCAATTTTGGAAATAGATAGATAGATAGATAGGTAGGTAGTGTGCGTGTGTGTACACAATTCAAAGCTTGGAGACAAAATATGGTAAAGTTTTATGGAGCCATTTGAGTCAAAATGCAGAAGGTATAGCGTGGCGTATGTATACACAATCCGGTAATATCTAAACAAAGACGAGTTTTTACATATTTATGAAAAGGCGGAAGGTTCTATATATGAATCGTAGTTGCCATGTTGTCCATCACGATTTAAACAATATATAATATTTTGCTTGTTAAAAATATTAGGTCATTTTTGCGATTGGATTAAATGATTTTTTGCAAGTCTTATAATTTTGTTAAGAATTTAATTAAGCCACAATTTTAAAATATCCCTCTTAATGTATAATATTCAAGGTAAGGGATAAGGTCTGAAATTTATATTTTCTCACAGGAGGAGGAGCGAGAACGACTGATGGCTTAAAGCTTATGACTTTGTTTCTTCTTTCTTTCTTTCTCCTTTTTCTTTTATTTTGATATGCAGTTTCGTTAAAACTTTCATTTAACGAAACACGGATGCTTTAACTTCGTTTTTATCCCAAAAAGAATTGTGAAAGATATGGTGTAGTGCGTATAAACTATCCAGTTGTATTTGAATAAAGACTAAAAATCTATTAAAAATATACAGATTTTGATGTATTTATGGAAAGGCGAAAGGTTATGGAAGTATTATTTTCTTATTGTCCATCACCCTTTTAAATGATAAATAATATTTTGTTTGCTAAATCGTTAGGTTCGTTATTTAATTTGGAACGAATGGGTTTTCGCTAGTCTTGTAATTTTGAAAAGTTCATAAGAAATTTTTTGAATTTTTTTATCTCCATCACCAAATTGTACTTTTTATTTTATTTTTTGAAACAATTATTGCTCATGTGTGAGGAAACCAATTGATATATGAAGTCGGCATAGAATTATATGCTTAAAGAAAAAAACAGATGACACAGGTATTTTAAATATTTTTCTATATATATTTTTGATATAATCATTGGATATTAACATCTAATTCCTTTTTTCAAACACATGCATATAAAGATCAACAAAAAAGGCACGTTGCTGTACTGTTGTCAATTTGGAGATACCAACTTCACATTTTTGTCTTTGCATCTTTGCAGCTCCAACTAATTATTATTAAATTAAAATCTTGGTGATGTGTGTGTGTATATACAGAGGGCTTTTAATGTCACGGCATGACCCCCAAACAGTGTCCACAAGCATGGGCACGTGGGGCTTAATTGCAAATAAGCCCTCGGGTCCCATATGCCCATGGATGTGGACACTGTTTGGGAGGCCTACAGAGACATTGCATGCTCTGCATTCTCGGATATACACATACACACTACTACAATAAGAGGTTGCCCCTACGGATAAAAGCATCCATAGGGGCAACATTTTATTGCCCCTACAGATTACTCCGTAGATCCCCATGATTATCCCTATGGTGCCCTACGTTTTAATTTAAAAATATTAAAACGTAATTTGCCCTTTGGTCCTACGGAGCCGTAAACGAAGACTCTACGGTTAAGTCCGTAGGGGTATATATATGGGTTATTAATAAAAAAAAGCACAAAAAAGTCCTCATTACCAAAAATTCCTCTCTCACTCGATCTCCCGCGCACGCCTCTCGTCGCCACCTCTCCCGCGCCTCGTCGCCATCGCCCTCCGCCCGCGGCCCGCCACCGCCCTTGATCTCCCAAAACTTTCTCGTCGCCACCGCTCGCTGCTCGTCGCTGATTGAGTCGTCGACCACCGGTCTCCTCCATCGTCGGCCTAGCTACAGATTAGTAAATTTCAAATTTTTACTTCTAATAATGCTTTTATTTATAATTTTGATGATTAATGGGTTGCTACTTGGGCTAGGGTTCAGGGTTCAGGGTTCGGTCAGGGTGAGAGTTAGTGTTCAGTTTAGGGTAGGGTTAAGGTTAGGGTTAGGGTTCGGTTCAGTTAGGGTTAGGATTAGGGGTAGGGGTAGGGGTAGGGTTCGGTTCGGTTAGGGTTAGGGTTAATTAGTTGGGGTTGGGGTTGGGGTTAGGGTTAGGGTTAATTAGTTGGGGTTAGGGTTAGGGTTAGGATAATTAGGGTTAGGGTTAATTAGTTGGGGTTAGGGTTAGGGTTAATTAGTTGGGGTTAGGGTTAGGGTTAGGGTAATTAGGGTTAGGGTTAATTAGTTGGGGTTAGGGTAATTAGGGTTAGGGTTAGGGTTCAGGGTATGGTTAGGGTTAGGGTTTAAGGTTAGGGTTTAGGGTTAGGCTTTGGTTCAGGTTTAGGGTTAGTGGCTAGGGTTAATTTGGGTTAAGTAGAGGGTAGGGTTAATTTGGGTTAATTAGTGATAATTTGAAAGGGTTAGGGTGTTGATTAAGGTTAATTAGGTTAATTTGGGGGTTAAGTTTGAGTTGATTAGGGTTAATTTGGATAAATTGGGTTAATTTGAGATAATTTGGGTTAGGGTAACGATTATGGCTAATTGTGTTTAATTAGGTTAATTTGGGTTATTTAGGGTTAGGGTTTAGGATGCACTAGTTTATTCAGTAGGATACTCGATGATAACGTAAACGTACAAATTTACCGTAAACGCAAGAAAAAATTACCTTAAACTTGAAATTTCGAACCCTTAATAACGAAATGTAAACGTAAAACCTATTCATGTTAAATGTTCAAGTTAAAACCAATATATGATACTCGATAATAATATGAAACTTTCATATTCTCATCGATACTCATATATGAAACTCAAAGCGCCACGTAGTCCCCATCTATCGGTTAACATACGCTCAATATTCGTCGTGACATAGAACTATATGAAAGTTGTTAAATATCGGACGGTTGTAATGTTTTAGAAATCGTTATGTGAATTTTTCCGTTTTAGGGTTAAATTGTCGGTATTTTCCGTTTTAACCCGACTGTGTTCAAACGACTATATAGACTTGCCAGCACCTAGTTTAGCTAAAATAAAGCTAGTGCGCAAGCTTTGGGGGTATATGGGAAGTTTTGGTACAATTTGAATTTTTCCCAATTTTAATATTATTTTAATGCGGTATTCACATTTTGGGAAATTTCTCTTTAAGTGATCTTTTCTTCAATTAAGTTTGAGTTAAACCTAAACCTTCTCACTTTACCTAGATTCATTGTGTGGACTAGGGATTAAGATAAACTTAAAGAAAAGAAAAGAAAATGAATAAAGGTGCATGCATGTATTTATGTGTGTAAATGCATTAACTTTGCATTTATTGTTGGAAATTAGCTAGAAACTTCACACAAATTCCTCACCTCCTTCATTTGGCAGAGCCCTTCCCTCTCTCTTCTGATCTTGAGCAATTCTTCCTCCTTTTTCATCAATCCAAGCCAATAAATTCTCCAAAATTTCCAAATAAATCCCAAAATATACACCAAGTCCTTGTTCTTGCTTCTTGGATCACATGGAGCTAGAGAAAACTTGGATCTTGTGAGCAAGATTGTTAGGTATAATCCCTACACTGATAATCAGAAGTTTTTATATGGTTTAGCTCGTTGATTGTAGCGTAGAACCCTTTGTATATCGATTAGTGCAATATCGGGTTTTTATTGTCTTTTAGAGCCTTTGTATCTACTGTGATGTGGAAAATTTAGTGAGTGACCAAACAAAATTATAGAGATGTACTAGTGAACCTGAGACACCACCTGAGACACGAGAACCACCCCACCGGCCGGGGCCGGCAACCCCTTTGGTGAAATCCGGCGACGTCGGCTGTAGATGAGAGTTGGGTGTTGGGTTCTGTGGGTAGTTGTCTGTTGTTGGTTAGGGGTGTTTGGTACTATTTACTTTTTTTAGTAATTGCAGTATGCAAAAATCTGGGATCGTTTACCTATAATCTAGTGTTTTGAGTCCGCGTGTTACGTGTTGCGACACGAATCGTGATCTTGTGCAGCTGCTGTACTTGGGTAGGTTTTGTGGTATCGTTACGCACATTAGCCACTAGACGTACACTCGCGAGTTAGTTTAGTGTTGGTGCGTTATTTAATACGTAGTTTTATATTATGTTGGTCGATTTCTGAGATGTTTGCATTATTTCTTGTGTTTGTAAAAATATAGCGTCGCAAACGGGGACTTCGGACGCTGCGAATAAGGGGAAGCAGGTGGTCGGATTTTCATAGCTGGAGACCATTTGTGAGTAGATTTAACATCTACGGGGAAATCGCCCGTATGGCGTTATGCATCGGGGCTCATATGATAGATAGCTGCATGTTATTGCATATTGGTTAATTGCATATGAATGTCATTGCATAGTAGTATCTGTTGTACTTGACTCGTACCTTTAGATATAACACATTACTGATGGTTCATGTTGCACGAGCACTAAATTGTATGCTATACTCACATCGTCAATAATTTCCATGACACGCACAAACCACCTACATACGTGATACGGTAGTGGATAGGGATAGTTGAAGTAGTAGCCCTTATCCCATTGTGCATATGAGATATTGTTGACACCTACATACGTGATGTTATATTGGACATGGATAGTTAAGATAGTGACTCTTATTCCATTTCACGTATACCTTTCTATAGCTACTTGTACATCTTGCATACATATTGACATATACACCCACATGGTCTATTACAGCTACATGTATATCATGCACACATATTGATATGTACACCACATGTGTTTGCTATAGTTGTATGTACCCTAAGCGGTATTGTTTTGATATGTGATATTGAGTTGTTGATCATTGGGCTTATGAAATGCATTATACATACTTGCTTACATGTAGATACTTAAACCTTGCTACACTTACATGTACACTTCATATGATGCCGCATTTGTTTTTTGGAGGATTTTAGGAACCGCAAGATATATTTTAAAGATGGATTCATTTGAAATAGCGGATTTCCCTTGATATGCTCATATTGTTATTTTATGTTGCATATATCAATTTTTCATGGATTTACGCATTGAGATATGGATTTCATATGATTTATGGATTTGAGAACCGTGGGGGTATTTCAAGAAAACTATGTATTGTTTGAAAACCCGGTTTCTCTTGATATGATATTTCAGTGCGTCCACCATGTGATTTCTCAGTTCTGAGATTTGGCTTGTGATACCCGATTCGAGGAGCGGGAGGCACCGTCTGCGGGTACATCGTGGACCCGGTATGGTACCCCTGGGCGAGTGGTGATTTCGTGGTGTAGACGATAAGCCTGGCGGTGGGACCACTACCTACCGGTGATTGTATTTGGACTCGGCAGTTATCATGGGGATACCGACCGGAGTGATGTATGACATATCGTCAAGGCCAGTCATGGTGACAACGCCTGAGTTATGAAGATTTACGTATCGATGTTAGACACGGGTTTCATGAAGTTTCGAGTGTCGGTGTTAGACACTCAGGTTTCCATGATTTTTACGTATCGTCGGTGGACATACGTGGTTGATATCCTTATATATATATACTTACAGGTATATGTTTTCATGATGTTTCGGGTGTCGATGATAGACACTTGATCGCACGCTTTTGGCGTGTCGGATGTTCAAAGTTCTAAAGTATAACCGCGATCAGGACGGTGTCGCTATGCAGCTAGCCGGTTGAGCACGGGTCGATCCACAAGGAGATGGTTGTATGTCCGTTCGAGTTTTAGACGAGTCAATAAAGAATTTGTATGTGTTTGTTCAGTTCTATCCTAAGTGATATATGCAAGCATAAAGTTGTTAAGAAAAAGATACGAAATTGTAAGCTAAAGAAATCCGTACTCAAAACATTTGAGCCGAGTCTTGACCAATTGAAGCTAGAGCAATCGGCAACAACGTGGATTAGGGGATTTAAGCACGGTATTCGTGGAATCCGGCTTATTTACCCTTGTCCTTCCGTTCTTGTCTCTTGCTTTCGCCTCCGGCCAAACCGAATGCAACCGGTCGCGGTTAGGAATCACCGTTATCTTGGTAGGGTAGGGTGCCTAACGGAGCGCTTGCGTAACGTTTGGACGGAGTTCAATGGAAAATAACGGGAAAAGGAAATGAGCAAAGAAACATTAACTTACAATACCGTATTTATTCTTAACAACGATAATTAAAATCATTCACAAAAAGAACCAAAAAGAGAGAACAAAAAGAATAAAGAAAAGAAAAGATTACAAGTAAGTAAGGGTATGGAATTTAAAGTGCAAGAAAGAAAAGCAAGGTAATAAAAAGGAAGAAAGAAATAAGCAATAAAAAAAACTAGAAACTAGAACTCAAGACAAGCATGGGATCAATAGCCAACCCTTAAACTTGCAAGCTCAATTAAGAGGTTGCAAGATCAAGAGAAGGGTAAAGAACTCATGTGAAATGAAGCACTAATTCCATAAGAAGATACAACCCTTGAGATCAATAACAAACCCTTAAACTTTCAAGCTCAATGAAGAGGTTGAAAGATCAAGAGAAAGCAAGAATCTCAAGGGGAAGCTAAACAAACAAGAATGATACAAAAACTCTCATCTTCATTTAACATCCACTCAATGCTCTCACTACATTTTCATGGAGGAAAGATGAAGAAGAAGAAGAAGAAGAAGAAGAAGAACAAAACTACACTAAAAGAGGCTAAAGAAATTAACCATTGGCTTGGCAAATTCTGGGGTATTTATAGGCAGGGAACTGGAAACCTAGGGCAAGAATCGGGCTCCATATGAAAGTACCAAACTGCCCCTAGAAAACGACAGAGAGAAGAGTCTACATGGCCGCGGTTCCGCGGCCTAAGCGAGCTAATGCCGCGGAACCGCGGCGCTTTAGAGGAGTTAGGCCATAGGATTTTGTGGGGTTCCCTGGTTTGATGTCTTCTTCAGTGTGGTATATGACTTTTCTCAGAAACTCTTCACAATTCTTCCAGAATTTCAGTAGATCAAAAGGTGATGTGATGTGGATCTTTTGCCATGATTTCCTCGAGCTCCGCGTAGATTTCTTAGATCTTGTGTTGACATTGAGCTTTGTGCATGACATGACAATCGATTTGCCATTTTTTCTCTTAAACTGGTATGTGGCAACACACGGATAGAGAGCGGAGACCCGTGCTTTATCTGTTGTTGGCAGTAATCCGGAATTTGTCGTACTTTTCTATGAATTTCACTGTCTAGAGCTGAGAACCAGTATCCTGTAAATATGTGGCAAACACTGATTAAAAGCACCTGCCTATAACCAAACGAGCGTAAGAATGGGCGGTATAAAATGCAATATTCTGGTATGAACAAATACCCCCAAACTTAACTTTTGCTTGTCCCGAGCAAAACCAATTATTCACAAAAAAGTCCTAACCGCACTTTCGCAGGGAACGCGATTGCACTGAGCACGTGCAACAAGCCGTTAAACCTCTAGGTGTCCCTAGTAGGAGGAGTGTTGTCTCCTGAGGGTTTTCAGCGGATTACACCCACAAAATCCCATCAAGCTAGTGTTATAAGTTAACATCGATTCTACTCCTACAATTTAGTATTTACGTTAGAAATTCTATCATCCTAAGTTAGAAATATCCAACCCTTATGTTTCACACCTCCTATCTGTTTTAACTTTAGATTCTATACGTTCCAAAAAAGTTTAGAAAGATGTTGGTTCTCCTGAGTTTTCCTTCTAAAGTGCGGCCTCAAATCAGGGATTTTTATCAACTTTACAGAAAACACAAGTCTTATTCTTTATTTCTATCTCTTATCCAAACATCAATTGTATACCCCTACGTGTGTGTATATTTGCACCCCTACACTCAAGAATTCAATTCAAGCTATAATACCCTTACCCTAATACCTAATACTACTTCTTTTCATTTAATGATGGACGGTGTTGCTCACACACCTTTCATGCGACTATTAATGCTTCTTGAGGCACTAACGGCCGATTACTGAATGTGTGAGCTTAAAGCGTAAATAGCAGTTTCCAGGTCTTGACTTTATTCTATTTTTATTTTTATTTTTATTTTTCTTTTTCTTTTTCAAGACCGGATATAATTTTCAACATGCTCTTTTGGTGTTTAGCTTTAAATGCCGTTTTTTCTTTCATACTAGGCTTTCAGGCAAGAGTATTTCAAGGTATCCTCTACTATCCCAAGTTTCAAGGTGCGCGTAAGTGCAGTTTGTAGGGTATATACTTTCTAAATTTGAACTCGAGAAAAGAAACTATTTTCAGACTTATCCTCCAGTAAAGCTTCAATATTTTCCTTCATCTTGACTTGACTCAAGAACTGAACTCAAGATTACCTATTTCTAAAAAAAAACTGTAAGGACGTATACTTACTAAAGTTAGACAGAATGAGGGTTATTTTTAGGGTTTTCAATCCCTAAGCCTAGAATTTAGTTATTTCTATCATATCAACTAAACTTTCGGAATAAAGATCTAAGTTACCCTATTAGCTAACTTGACGACAAAGTTTTTATATTTTTTGGAAAATTTTCAATTTTTGTGGGTTTTTAATAAGGTATGCAAATGCAAAATATACAAATGAATGCGAAGGAAGAAAGCTTACCGAGCACACCCCCAAACTTAAACTTGACAGTGCCCTCACTGTCAGGCTACACCAAGAGGGTAAAAAATGTCGGCGCTCCCTAGAAACAAATTATATACAAAACAAAAAGGAAAACAAAAAATATATACAAAAAAGGAGTCCCCCCCAAGCTTAAGTAAAACAGTGTTTTCACTTTTAAGTGTTGAAGTTCAGGATTAGGGGGGAAAGAGAATGGTATCAAGCTATACAAGGCCTTACACAGGCCAAAAGAGAGCACCAACCATTCAAAAATTCTATCTCTGTAAGATGCGGGTTGGTGAAAGAAGGTGAAGAGGAAAGAAATGGAGAATACGCGAGATCGTATGGAGATAGAAGCGGGATACGGTCTCGGTATATGAGAAGAAGAATGGCGGAAGGGAGAAGGAAGTGGAATACGAACTTGAGGGTGGAAATGGAGTGAATAGATTAGCACAATTCGTGATGACTGATGTGTAAGAAGCGTTTGTGCTAATCTATTAACCCATCGAGAAATGGGGTCAAATCCCTCAAGATTCGTGAGAAGCCATGGGTACGCCGAACTCGGTAAACCAGACATATGAAATGAAAGTGATCCGGTTTCTTGCAAGGTCGGAACGATGGAAAGGATGGAGGTAGGTGATTGAGGAAGGTTATCGGTTAAAGGTTCCGGAGGGTGTACACAGTCAATGAAAGGAACAGGATGAATTGGAAAATCCGACTCATCAATTAAAACTGGTTCATCCTCTTAAATATCCTCAAAAGTTTCCTCAAAATTCAGCTTATCCATGTAAATTTCATCAAAATCAAGACGCATATGGGGTTCGGGAAAAACAGTTAATGACTCGGGATGATGAATTGGAGAGAAAAACTCTGCCAAATCTACAGGTTCATCATCCAAAATATTCCCGGCGTCAATATCCCCAATCAAGTGAAAATCAATATTCTCAGACACCTCAACAAAAGCATGGATATTAATCAATTCAGGTTCTATAGTGGAGGTGTAGAGGTCAAAAGGATTGGGTGTGGTTTTACTCGAAAGGGACCTTTCACAATCGGGCAAATCAAACACTACAAAGTCACACAACTCATTATCTGTTCTATCTTTAATCAATGAATCGTTTGGAACACTAGATAGACATTCAAAACTGGAGTTGTGGGATTCAAATTGAAATGGGTAGGTCTGATTTGGAAGGGTGTACAGCTCACTCTCTCCGCTCAAATTCTCAACCTGTCCTACTGCCTCTTCATACATTGGAAAATTTGAAGCTAGTTGAAAACTAGCTACCGGGTCACTAGGTTGTATGAGGGCGGCCATGGACGCATTCAAATCCATCATCTGTTGGTACGACGCTACCCTAAAATCTTCCAAAGACTGTTCCAGACTAGACATGGGTTGTGAAGGGGTTTCAGTAAAAGATTCAAAGTTGTTTGGATACTGAAAATTCCCAAATGGCGGTTCAGAAGCAATGTCTAGGGAAGGTGCAAAAGTCGGGTAGGACTGGTAGGAATTGAATGGCTGGACAGGAACATGATCAACATTTGGATAAGAAGGTGAATGGAATTGTCGATCCCAGGAATCTGTAGTGGTGAAAGGAGTGAAAGATCGGCTATAGGATTGTTCAATATGTTCAGCGATGGACAAAGGACGACTTGCAAAAAGGGTATCAACATAAGAGGGTGGGGGAGGTTGAAAAGGTTGATACAAAGTGGATTGCGAAGGGCAAGTGTTTGTCCTAGACGCGTCTATCCGATCTTTCAAAGAGATTTTGGGCATGGAGGGATCGTTCGACGTTCGGCCAAAGCAAGAACCGTAAGAAGTAATGTCTGGTTGTGGGTACCAAAGTTTGGCAAGAGTTTTCCGAGGTGGGGTACCCATGATATGAAGAGAGAAAGAAAGAAAGGCAGAGAAAAGGAGGGGAAAAAATGTGATTTTTTTTTAAATTTTTTTTTTAGATATTAACAAAAGAATGAAATATACACACAAAAAGAATCTGGACAAAAACAATCACGACACAAAAATACCACACACCTAATCGTTCTAGGGTTCACCTAGGTCAACTAGACCTGCTCCAGAACTTGATTGTCGAAGTAAAACTGTGTCGAGAAACGGGCTTAAGATACACTGATCACGAGGCCGGGTAAGTGCAGAGATAAGGGGAGGTTTTCCAACGCTTTCGCGAAGTTCCTTAATTAAATAACCCTTTCTCTTTTGGCGGTTTCGCCGTTAACACTTTCCTAGACACCCCGTAAACAATATACCGTTAAGCGAGATTCTAAACACAGTTAACTTCTCCCAGTGAGCGCGAAGTCCTTAAGGCTTAAAGTCTAGTTTCTTTTAAAGTTTGTGCGGGTAAACGATATTCTCAAGTTCGTGATTTGTGGGCCACGGAAAAGGTGATGAAATCCTTTACCGTATGTTGTGGGGTTCGCTTGCCCTTAAGTCCGTATTAATGTATGCAATGCGCAATTCAATAAAAATTCTATAAAGAATCAAACAATCGTTTTTTAGTTTAAGCACGACACTGCAAAAAATACGGGTTGGTCAATTTTTTAGCGTTTGCTAGCGAACTTGCAAAAAATCCTGCAAAGAATAGTATATTGGATGCGTCGGATTTGAGAAGAAGGTGTTAGTAAAGTACGTACCGTTAAGTTTTTGGGTTAGGAAACCCCCGTTGAATCAAATCCGGTAAGCTTGAAAAGTTCGCTTGCGCGGGTCAAACTACCCGGATCTTTGGCACTGTACTTTGCAATCACCTTAGCCTTGACGTACACTTTGCTCCCTACAATCGCAGTTTGCAAATCCGCAAAAATCTGCACTCTTGCCCACAAAAATGATCAAAAATAACAAAAAGATTTTTTTTAAAAATAAATATATACAAAAAGAATATTAACCCGAATAACAAGAAACAAAATACGCTACCGTCTCCCCGGCAACGGCGCCATTTGATCGCACGCTTTTGGCGTGTCGGATGTTCAAAGTTCTAAAGTATAACCGCGATCAGGACGGTGTCGCTATGCAGCTAGCCGGTTGAGCACGAGTCGATCCACAGGGAGATGGTTGTATGTCCGTTCGAGTTTTAGACGAGTCAATAAAGAATTTGTATGTGTTTGTTCAGTTCTATCCTAAGTGATATATGCAAGTATAAAGTTGTTAAGAAAAAGATACGAAATTGTAAGCTAAAGAAATCCGTACTCAAAACCTTTGAGCCGAGTCTTGACCAATTGAAGCTAGAGCAATCGGCAACAACGTGGATTAGGGGATTTAAGCACGGTATTCGTGGAATCCGGCTTATTTACCCTTGTCCTTCTGTTCTTGTCTCTTGCTTTCGCCTCCGGCCAAACCGAATGCAACCGGTCGCGGTTAGGAGTCACCGTTACCTTGGTAGGGTAGGGTGCCTAACGGAGCGCTTGCGTAACGTTTGGGCGGAGTTCAATGGAAAATAACGGGAAAAGGAAATGAGCAAAGAAACATTAACTTACAATACCGTATTTATTCTTAACAACGATAATTACAATCATTCACAAAAAGAACCAAAAAGAGAGAACAAAAAGAATAAAGAAAAGAAAAGATTACAAGTAAGTAAGGGCATGGAATTTAAAGTGCAAGAAAGAAAAGCAAGGTAATAAAAAGCAAGAAAGAAATAAGCAATAAAAAGAACTAGAAACTAGAACTCAAGACAAGCATGGGATCAATAGCCAACCCTTAAACTTGCAAGCTCAATCAAGAGGTTGCAAGATCAAGAGAAGGGTAAAGAACTCATGTGAAATGAAGCACTAATTCCATAAGAAGATACAACCCTTGAGATCAATAACAAACCCTTAAACTTTCAAGCTCAATGAAGAGGTTGAAAGATCAAGAGAAAGTAAGAATCTCAAGGGGAAGCTAAACAAACAAGAATGATACAAAAACTCTCATCTTCATTTAACATCCACTCAATGCTCTCACTATATTTTCATGGAGGAAAGATGAAGAAGAAGAAGAAGAAGAACAAAACTACACTAAAAGAGGCTAAAGAAATTAACCATTGGCTTGGCAAATTCTGAGGTATTTATAGGCAGGGAACTGGAAACCTAGGGCAAGAATCGGGCTCCATATGAAAGTACCAAACTGCCCCCAGAAAACGACAGAGAGAAGAGTCTACATGGCCGCGGTTCCGCGGCCTAAGCGCGCTAATGCCGCGGAACCGCGGCGCTTTAGAGGAGTTAGGCCATAGGATTTTGTGGGGTTCCCTGGTTTGATGTCTTCTTCAGTGTGGTATATGACTTTTCTCAGAAACTCTTCACAATTCTTCCAGAATTTCAGTAGATCAAAAGGTGATGTGATGTGGATCTTTTGCCATGATTTCCTCGAGCTCCGCGTAGATTTCTTGGATCTTGTGTTGACATTGAGCTTTGTGCATGACATGACAATCGATTTGCCATTTTGTCCCTTAAACTGGTATGTGGCAACACACGGATAGAGAGCGGAGACCCGTGCTTTATCTGTTGTTGGCAGTAATCCGGAATTTGTCGTACTTTTTTATGAATTTCACTGTCTAGAGCTGAGAACCAGTATCCTGTAAATATGTAGCAAACACTGATTAAAAGCACCTGCCTATAACCAAACGAGCGTAAGAATGGACGGTATAAAATGCAATATTCTGGTATGAACAACACTCAGGTTCCATGAGACTTACAGGATGTGAGGGCCGATCTGAGGATGCGGTGCCTGAGGATTTAGGATTTGATGTGTCAGTGAGTGACACTGGTGTTTTCTCATGCTGATGATTTTGCATAAGATTTTATTGTATCATCCCATACACTCAGGATTATTGTTGTTATGCATTGTTTCATGTAGTTGTAGTACCCTGATGATGTACCTTTACATGATTGTTGCATATTCACTTATCATACTTATGCTATCGGATTACATGTGATAGATAAATCGCTGTTCGTGCATACTTGCGATTACAGTATGATGTTATTTACTATTCACGAGTTGGCAACCTACCCCCGTTGTGCCACAGTGTTTTGCAGGACTTACCCTCAGAATAGTCGCGGCAGGGCGTCTTATCATCTCTACTTTTGCGGATACCGCTACGTTAGGCAATGAGGTCTTTGCTTTTAGGCGGGTTTGCGGTTATCTGTTTGTACGTTGTATATCTTTTTGTTGGATCTAGTATTCTCCATCTACCACTGTTTGTATATGACTTAGAGACGACTTGTGAGGTTTCAGTGTTGTATATTTTTGGTGACTTTGGGTGCCGTGCTCGTGGGAGTCGGTTATGTTGGAAAGTTTACTTCTTATTGCAGTCCTTCCTTTGTTATTTCTTCGCTTCGGCGTCGTATACTTGTTGTGGTGATTGTCTCCGCCGTTGGGCGTGATTTTTCTCCCATTTGGGATGCTTTATATATTATCTGTGTTGTACCCGTTTTCGGGGCTAGCTTTTACAAAGAAGGTGCTGCCGAAATTTTTAAGATGGAAAACTAGAGTTAGAGATTTTACTTATGATTTTCTGAATGATAAAACTATGTTTTTCTTCGTTGATCCAGATTTGGGTGGTTTAGATTTCTGGGTTTCGGCTTACTTGAGTTGCGTACACCTGTAGATGTTACGTAGTTTAAGTGCCGGTTACGGGCCAAATTTCGGGTCGTGACAACGGTATAGCTCGGTGCTAACAACCGTCGTGTAGTCTATGTGAAGAGAAGATTTCAATCGTTTGATAACCGATAGATTTGTCCCGTGTGGACAAATTAGGAATGTATAAAGCAAACACCTGCATTCACTTGTGTTTTCATCCGTTTCGATTTATTTCGTCGGTATTTTTCCGCTGGTTCTCCAAGTACAAAGATAGATTAGATTTTCATTTTAACGTTGTTTCACAGCTTTGAAATGATTATCTATTCTATTACAGTGTACTCGAAGAACAGCGGGGAGGTGCTGTCAAAATTTACTCGAACGGTTGAAAGCACAAGCGAATGGGTGTCTGCTCTATACATTCTTAATGGGATAGAAGCCTTACCCCCGACAGCCAAAACACACACATACAACACGAATACACAACAAACGCACACACAGCACATACACACTAACAACACTACTCTTAAGCGAAATCATAAATTGAAACACACATATATAGAATACAATCATACATGGGTATTCTCAAATCTAATTTTGATTATCGATAATTTATTCTTTTCAATGACAAACGCACACACAAAGCATATACACGGATTTTCTCCTTTATCAGTAACCATCCCGTTCTTAGATTTCTCAATATAGTCATCATAACCTACAATTTATATGTTATACAGTCTAATATGGCCCATGAGTACATCAGAGTTAAGGACTAGATGTATGTGGATTGGCAACAACGTATGCAACCTGGGTTTGCCATAGGAGTTGCTGCTTTTATTGAATTTGCATGTGCACATAATAAGATCGTGATAGAGAAGATTCTCTGCTCGTGCGATAGATGTGGGAATAAGTACTGGTAGAAGGTAGAATTTGTAGAGCTTCATATCGTTAAATATGGTTATACTAGACTGTATACAACTTGGCTATATCATGAGGAAGGAGAAGAACACAGTAATGCGGCAGAAGAAGAAAGAGAAGACGGTAATGAGGCAGAAGAAGAAGGAGAAGACGGTAATGCGGCAGAAGAAGAAGACGGTAATTTCTTTTCACGAGAAGAAATGGGGGATATAGTAGAGGCTGCCCTAGGTGAATCTATTCGTACCGAAGATGACATTCCTTCCGGTCAAGGACCGCGTACGGATAAGTATGAAAATTTCATGAATGATGCTAGAAAACCAATTTTTGAGAATGCAAAGTATTCCACCCTCTCATGGTTCGTCCAATTTTTCCAGATTAAGTGCCTAAATGGACGGAGCAACAAGTCATTCACAATACTTCTTTCGTTCTTAAAAAATTCTATGCCCCCGGGAAATAACGTGCCCAACAGCTGGTACGGAGCCCTGAAGATGATGTCTGATTTGGGTCTGAAGCATGAGAAGATTCAAGCATGTCCTAAAAATTGCGTGTTGTACCGGAAAGAGAATTCAGATTTGAAAGTGTGTCCAACATGCGGAGATGTCAGGTATAAGCCGAAAGATTCTGATAAGAAGCCTGATATACCTATCAAGATAGCACGATACTTTCCGATAACACAAAGGCTGCAGAGGCTATTCAGGTGCAAGAAAACAGCCAAGGCAATGATTTGGCATCACCGTGCTCCTCCAAGTGAAGATGGAAAAATGAGTCATCCAAGAGATTCACCGGAATGGAAGGATTTCGATAGGAGGCACGAAATATTCAATAGTGATCCTCGCAATGTCAGGCTCGGACTTGCTAGTGATGGCTTCTTCCCATTCAACTATATGGCTGGAAGCCACAGCACATGGCCCTTTGTAATGATAGTTTATAATCTGTCGCCTTGGTTGGTTATGGACCAATCATACTTTATGATGCCTCTTCTTATTGACGGAACAAACTCACCGGGAAACAATATCGACGTCTATCTCCGACCTCTGATCGAGGAGTTAAAATCTTTATTCATTGATGGTGTAGAGATTTACGATGCAAACACAAATACAACCTTTATACTGCGTACGGCTTTAATGTGGACAATTAATGACTTTCCTGCGTATGGAATGCTATCAGATTTGTCCGTACATGGTCACAAAGCATGTCCTTATTGCCATCAATATACAACATCGAAATTCTTGAATTTTAGCAGGAAAGTTGGTTATTGCGGCTATCGACGTTTCCTGCCTCTAGATCACCCCTACAGGTTAGACGCTGTTCACTTTGATGGTCATCGGGAGCTTCTTGGACCTCCAGCCCCATTGTCCAGAGAGGACGTGACTGCTCAGTGAGATGGTTATAATATTGTGACCTTCGGGATGAATCCGACAAAACAGGTCAAACTACCATTCTGGAACAAGTTAAGCATTTTTTTCAAGCTTCCGTACTAGTCAAAAAATTTAGTGCATCATTTTCTGGATGTCATGCACATAGAGACGAGAGTATCCGAGCACATACTCAACTTGCTTCTTTGTAAAGACGAGAAATCGAAAGACTATCTCAATGCTCGGATGTATCTACAGGACTGGGAAATTAGAAGTGAATTGCATCCTAAACCGGTAGCGGGTAAACCAGGCAAGTTTATACTTCCCAATGCCGCATATCATATATCACAACCGGAGAAGAAAAGATTTCTGCAGGTGTTGCATGATTTGAAAGTTTCCACGGGTTTCTCAGGATCATTCAGCAAGAAGATAAAAATTGTGAAAGGCAAGATCGATGGGCTGAAAAGTCATGATCACCATATTATTATGGAGCACCGTCTCCCATTAGCCCTCAGGACTTCCCTTCCCGAATCGGTTGGTCTAGTAATCAATGACCTATGTTGTTTTTTTAGAGAATTATGCGCTAAAACATTGGATGTTTTGACGCTGGAGAAACTAGAAAATTCTATTTAGTTGATACTTTACAAGTTTGAGCGTATTTTCCCACCGTCATTCTTCGATATCATAATACACCTGACAGTTCATCTTGTAACTGAGGCTAAGTTAGCCGGACCGGTACAATATCGATGGATATATTCCGTCGAGAGGTACGTGGAATTTTTCGTTTCGCGCAATTTGTAAAATTATTGTTGTCCTGTATGCTCGTATTTATTTATTTAACATATTTTTGTTTAGATACCTCTACACTCTTAAAAGATATATATGCAATAAAAATCGGCCAGAGGGTTCTATCATGCAAGGTTATCTTCTAGATGAAGCAACCACATTTTGTTCCCGCTATCTGGACGAGAACATTGAGACGAGATTTAACCGGCCTCGAAGAATTCAGGACGAGCCATATGGTAAAGCCGATTATAAGAGGGTAGACACTATATTTATCAACAAAATATACCGGTTTATCCTCCTCAATAGCGCATGTCTTGAAAATATTAGAGAGTAAGTTTTTTTGGATTAATTGTTATATTTGTGTTTGTGTGTGTATGAAATGATATAATATTAATGTCATAATTTATTGTCGAGAACAAAATTCATTTTAACGAGGTACGTGAGGGGCATCCCGATTGAAACGATGAACGATTGGAAAATTATCATCAGGATAATTTTTGCGATTGGGTTGCAGATCATGTAAGTTATTCGAATAATATGTTATTGTTATCAGTTTTAATCTAAACTTATATCGTTATGTATTTGTCGTAAAATTTGTTTTGTTAGATTCACGATCCAAACTTGTTTGCATCATTAGAAAGTGATTCAAGATATTTAGCTCAGTTTCCTAGTATGGAGGTTGCATATTATAAAGGATTCGGTGTCCTTAGATACAAATTCAAAGTTAAGGACATAGAAACGTCTAGAACCACTCAGAATAGTGGGATTGCGACGGTAGGATCGGATGGTGTGATTTATTATGGATACTTAAATTGTATACTTGGCATCCAATATCCCGGACGATCAGAACAGTTTTATATATTTTAGTGTACTTGGTATGATACACGAACCGATGCGGATAAGTGGAGAAGCAATCTCAGGACTTGGAAAGATGAATATGGATTGACCAGTGTGAACACACTTCGATTTTACGGTCAGGAAGATCCGTTTATCTTTCCGAACCAAGCGTTCCAAGTATACTACTCACAGTGTTTGAAGCATCCGGGATGGTGTGTCGTATGCCGTTGGAAATTCAGGGATGTTTACGATGTCCCAGAATTCGAGGACAACGATGAGGATGAAGAAAAGAGAAGACTTAGAATGCTCCGACCGTCTGTTTCGAAAGACGGGTTGTTTTCGGCTGATCATGAAGTTACGTGGGTTAGAAATGATATCGATGATGAAATCCAAGTAGATATGTCTAATGCGTCCATGAAACGAAAAAGGTTATCAGTAATGTTATATTATTACTTCACATTTTACGATCTATACATATATAGCATGCATATGTAATGATTGTCTAATGCGTCCACGAACCGTTTTATCTAGATTTGATGACGATGACGGGAGCAGCGAGGAGCGGCAGGAGCTCCAGCCGCGGCACCGGCAGAGGCAGAGACAGAGACAGAGCGGTTCTGCTGCCCGGAGAGCTGCGTAGGGAGCTTCAGAGGGCCGGTCTTTCACTCCGATCAGAGACCCCTTCGGATGCCTCCTTCCGTGTGGACTTTGCCACACCTCCAGGTATATTGCACGCATATTTATTTTGAATGTAATATTATAGATATACATGCATATTCATGTCAAAATTACTTACATAGTCAATATTTGATTGTCTAGCTGTTGGTGGTGCGTCCACATCAGGGACAGAGGCCACTCCCGCACCTCCAGGTATGTTGCACGCATATTCATTTTGAATGTAATATTATAGATATACATGCATATTCATGTCAAAATTACTTATATAGTCAATATTTGATTGTCTAGCTGTTGGTGGTGCGTCCACATTAGGGACAGAGGCCACTCCCGCACCTCCAGGTATGTTTATATATCATATAGTGCATGTATATTGATTTAGAATGCTATATCATAAATATACATACATTCTTTTTTCTTTTACGTACTTACATCTCGGGCTGTAGGTGGTGCCTCCACATCTCGGGCAGATGCCACCACCGCACCTGCGGGTATGTTTATATATTCTATAGTGTAAACATGTTGATTTAGAATGTTATATTATTGATATACACATTCTTTTTGCAATTACTTATATAGTCAATATTTGATTGTCTAATTATAGGTGGTGCATCCACGTCTGGTGCAGGGGTCACTCCCGTCACTTGCATACCCTCCGCTCAGTATGTAGGTTTGTATGAATAAATATAAAATATTTATTCATTTTACATATCCTTTAAGAATAAACATGAACTTCATATAATTTTATCGATATTTATTTTCTAGTTGAAGATGCGTCCACGTCCGGGTCATCGGCTGTTCCTCACCGGAGGAACTATCGTCCCGCTCATGCTGCTGCCCGGGCCCAGGCTCGTGCTTCTGTCGCCGGAGGTATATATCGCACTTCAATTTTCGTTAAATCTTGATTTCTTAATACCATTTTATCTTAATATTGATTGTCTTGATATTTCTTGTAGATGCAGGGCATCCCCATCCCGAGAAGGGGACTCGAGGCCCGAATCAGTTCCACAGGCTGAGGCCCGATAGAGGTAAGGGGGAGGTAGCATTCCCCCTCTTCTTTACCCCTGATTATTGCTATACCGGCGATTATGCCGAGAGGTTCGGCCGGTATATGGGGGATGAGAGCCGTCTCGTGAAGAAGTATCCACTTCACGTTAAGTGGGGCGACCAGCACCGGCGCTCATTTGTCCTCTTCTGGGATCAGGCTCAGGTATTAATATATAGTTTCATTTGACTTACCCAATATATTTATTATTATTTAACATTTGCAATTTAATAACATTGTTTTTTTTTTATTTGCAGTTGGATTACGACTTCCAGCCTATACCCGATCCTGATCACCCTGAGAGAGTGCTCGATCTTCATGCTCTGTACCATGGTCTGATGAAGAACATGCAATCAAAGGTCCGATACAATAGGAATGAGCTGAAGATCGACAGCTATTCCCTGTGGATGGCGACCCCCGAGGCATAGAGAGCGGCTCTCCTACATACTCCGGCCTTTGCGAGAGTCGACGTAGATACATGGCCTCACTTATACCAATATTTCGACTCTCAGCGCAAACAGGTTTGTATTTAAATGTAATTCATTATTTAGTATATAATTTATTTTTTTGTGTTGCTTAATTAGAAAACTAAATCTGAATGTGTTGTGCAGAAACATACCGATCAAAATAAAGAGAATAGGAAGTCGGCGAAGAGGGGTCGCCCCACTTATACAGGTGGCTCGAGAAATATTACTCGTGCCATGGAGTTATCGGTAAATTACAATAGACCTACTGTGATATAATGTAATATTAAGAGTTATTTTATAATATATGTAAATTTTTCGCGAATTGCAGAGAGCTCAAACCCTGGCGCAGGGTTGTACACCGAGCGTGTTGTCCGCGTATCTTGCCGTCTATGGCACCTCGACAGATCTTTCCACGGGCGAGCTTCGATTCCCCGACACGGCTACCCAGGAGTATTGCGTAAGTGTTAATATTTATTCTAATAGGTTTGAAATTTTTGTTTTGAAAAGTTCAAATTTAAATAATATACTTATATTTTAATGGTTAATGTGGGTGGTGGAGCGGGTGGTGGCATCGGGGATCGATTTTACTGGACAGAACGATCCGATACTGCTGACCCCAGTTCTAGACGCTGCACACGGAGGGCACTACGGAGGTTGGGAGAGAAGCCGGGGACTGGGTCCTAACAGGGTCCATATAAGGTTGGACTCTACTCCGGTGGTTACTTCCCCTTACCCTCCGTGAGCGACGTCTAGACTAAGATGTTGCCACCTTGAAGACCACCGTCCAGGAGTTGAAGGGGATGATGGTATGTATACTACTTAATAGCAAAATATTATATCATATTATAGATAGTAACATATTGAATATTAGTAGCCTGAGCTTATTTAGTTGTAGACTTAATTTTGATTAATCTTAGATTGGGGTTTCGCAATAACCTGATAATGAAACTAATTTGACTAATACACAGTTCTTACTCATTTATTACACACAAAAATGAATAGATGCGATAGGGTACTTCGGCTGCAGATCTACATGCATCTCCTTTGGCTGCGGCTCCGCAAGCCACTACCTCGGCTGTGGTTGCACAGACCACTCCTGCAGCTCCACAGCCCGCTCAGACTCCTGCATAGTCCGTTTCTTCATTGGTCGAGTTTTTGAAGACTCAGGGCTGCACCGAGGAGCAGATGCGCCAGATTACGTCGATTATCAGAGGTGGAGGAGCTGGACCGAGCTAGGGTAGCTTTATTTATATTTTTGAGAATGTATATACTTATCTGATACATATTGTATAAATTTTGGACGATAATCGTTGGTGGTTGTTTATGAACGATGATTTATCCTGATATCGTATTCTGTGTGTCTATTTCTATTATATATTATGCGTGACATGGTTGATTATGAATATTTCTGTATTATGTTTATTTCTATTATATTTATCCTGATATCGTATGATGTATATATTATTGTGCACAGGACGGGTTAAAAACATGAAGCCCTTTTTTTAAAAAAAAACCCTGATATTATGTCCCCACGGATTAAGCCGCAGGGCCATTAGTTGCACCAACGGATTAATTCATAGGTCTAATGTTTGCCCCTACATATTTATCCGTAGGGACAAAATATCAGGATAACTGATATTTTGCCTCTATGGACCCAGTAACAGAAGTTACACACTTGCTCCTACGAATACACTCGTAGGGGCTTATATGTAGATCTACGGTTAACTCCATAGGGGCTGGAAGATGCCCCTATGGATAGCACCGGAGGGGCAAGTATTTTATTTTATAAACCACTAAATTAAATAAATATTTTATCCCTACGGAATACACCGTAAATACACAGTCCCCTACGCATGAAACCGTAGGGGTAATTTTTACTCCGTAGGGGCATGTTCAGGACGAAGTCTTGCACCTGCGGCGATTGCACCTACGGAGAATTTTCTAACCTGTACGAAGATATCCGTAGAGGCTGTGCTTTGTCCCTACGGATAAAGACGTAGGGGCAACCCCTTATTGTAGTAGGGACATATATCACATTATTTAGTAAGAGCAATAATTGAAAGCAAAAGGCAAAATAAATTTGCAAAGCTGGTCACATGATCATATGGTGCCCAGCCCCATGGTCCTGTCTTCTTGGATTTAGACCAAGTACCTAAAATGAATTATTAATTACAAGTAATTTATGATATAGCCTTTTAAGCTTTTCTTAATATAAAAGATATAAATAACGTCTTGATTGGTAGGAAATATAGCTGCTACAGCAGAAAGCAACTCGCTTTCATATTCATTGTTTGAAAAGCTACATGATAAAAAAAATAGTCGAACAAAATACGGAATGAAACGGATTTTATCGGAAGATGTAGCAACCTTGAAAAATATAGATGAGGTTATGATTAAAAGCGGCCTGTTATCCTGTAGATGCAAATAAATTTTCTTGTCAAAATATATTATGTCTGGGTTTTATTCTTATTATATTTGATTTGGGATAGCATTCATCAAACTTCTTAGCATTATCAATAATAAATGAACCACTTTATTTAATGCGAATCGATCCATCGATGAAATAGATGAGCATTCTCTATGCATTTGCTCTATATGAAAATGCTGTTAGATATCTTACTGGTTAACAAAAAAAGAAAAAGAAAAAACAGGAAAACTTGTTTCTGGGTTATATTGAGAAGGGCATGCTTTATATTTAAGGGTTTTATTACTATTATTTTGGACCCCAAAGCTTCTATATTTCCAAAAAAGTCACTGTAAGCTTAGTGGTTTCAAAAAGCACACCAAAATCTTAATCGTTAACTAAAAAACACTTTCCGTTAAATTCAAAGGTTAAATTCTAAGTATAAAAACAAAACCATCCCTCTTCTTCCTCTCCTCATCGGAAAATTTATGGACCATGTAGGGGTATTTCGGTCTTTTCCAGCCCCCAAAGCTGTTATATTTAGCAGAATTTGAATGAGATTTAATGGAAGGGTATTTTTTAGTTAACCTAAAAAATTTAGAGTCCTTATCACGATCCAGAATTTGACACGTGACCGGCACTTAAATTATGTAATGCCTAAAGGCGTAACGTAATTCAAGTAAGCCCCAGAAATCTAAAACTTTTTGCGGAAAATAATGGAGCTGCAGTTTTGAAATAAAGGTAAAAAGAAATCAAGTTCTTCTTTAAATGCATAAATAATGATGTATGAAAATATAAGTGGATTATATATTATAATTGAAAACATTTTCGTTCTTTAAAATTTGGGCTGCACCTCTTTTGTATATTTTGATCCAAAACCACATACATGCAATAAAAAGGTATCTTCAAGCGGGAGCTAACTCTTCGCCAAATGTCGGAATCACAACCACACAAAAAACATATATACGACGCCCTATGGCGAAGATCTATCTCAGAAAGAATAATAAGTAAAGCAAGACATCACCAGCTCAAATAGTGAACATACAGCCATCTCGCTCTAAGTCTCGCAAATACAAAAGTCTGTCTAGATCTACCAATATATAAAGTCTAGTTTCTGATTAAAGGAGCTTATATAGATACAATGGAAATAATAGGTACAAGAGTGGTCATGATCCAAAAGTGTATCCCACCTACCAAAGCAAATTATCCAGAAGAAAGCTGTGTGCCAGCGATACCGCTACTGATCCGAGCGGTCTAACCTGCAAGAAAACTTTGATACAACCGGGGTGAGTTACCAACTCGTGAGTAGAAAATATCATTAGGTAGAAATCGAATAGACAACGATCCCTAGATCCTACTGTATCATGAAGGTAATACTATGTGGTATCTAGGGTGATCATGTATGCATATGTATCAACAATAGAGTCGTGCCAATCACAACATGTAATAATATTCATCTGAAATGTATGCATGTATGCATGTGTATCAAGCAACGTGTGTCCATCAACGACACATCAATCATCATTAGCAGTATGTAAAGATAGTCAACTGAATGTATATGCATGTATGCATATGTATCAACCAACGTGTGTCCATCAACGACACATCAATCATCATGAAACCCGAGTGTCTAATATCGACACTCGAAAATAACATAAAACCTGTGTCCAATATCGACACATAAATCCTCTCTCAGGCGCAGTATTCTCAGATCGGCCCTCATATCTATCTGATCTCACAACTCCGGTCGGTATCTTCCGAATAACCGCCGAGTCCAAACTATCACCGGTAGGTAGTACATCCCCTGCCAGGCTCATCGTCTACTCCACGATCTTCTTGTCCCGGGGTACTGTACCGTGTCCACCATGTACCAGCAGATATGTAACATTTTAAAAATCGTTTAGGTTAATTATGTGTTAATTAGTAGTATAACACGTGTTTTTCCGTAAACATAGTTAATAATTATTTTCCTCATAGACATGAATATACCTATTTTAATTATGTAATCGCTTATTTTATTGGTATTTATTAGTTATTATTTAATCAATTGTTCACTTAATTATTTTTCTTATTTATAAATTATTTAAAAAATTTATTTTAAACATACACACACACTAAATTAGTGTTAATCACAAGTTAGAATATATTGATGCAAGTTTTATGTACTATGGCAACTTGATCACACTTGTAACATGTTCTTTCCTTAAAGAGATGAAGATGGTTCTAGAGGGTTTTTTCGAAAAGGAAAAATAAAAAATAAAGAGAAAATGAGGTATGGTGTATTTTTATATAAAAGCATGGTGTGAGCCATGAGCATTCACACACACACACACACACACTCTTTCCCTTAGTATGGCAGCCCCCTCCCCCTCTTCTCCTTTCTTCTCTCATGCTAACACTCTCATAACCTATTCAAAACTCTACACTAATCCCTCACTAAACCTTCCAAAAATTTTATTTTACAAAACCTTTTAAAGAAGTTCTTGAGGCAAGCCTTCATCTTGGGTGGAAATCTTCTCAAGTAGGATCTTTCCAAATCATTCTTGAGGTATAAAACCTAGTTTACTTATAACCTTGCTAATCTTTGCTTTCAATTGTCTTAATTAGATGTTTAAGTAGTTATAATCCAAGTTTAGTGTGTTTAAGAGAAGGTTAGGTTAAGTTAGGTTTTTTATGGCTTATTGGGGTAGTTAAGAGTAGATTAACACCTAATAGTCTTACTAATCCAGCAAGTTTTTACTAAAATACCTTATTGTTCTAATTTAGTGTTTTAAAACGGTTTTTAATTAAGTTTTCTGTTATCTGAAATCTGCTATCATTTCTTCAATCTATTATTAAATCAAACAATACAGTAGTGTTGTATAATGAGCCCTGAGATTACCACTAAAACCCGGACCCAATCCACCTTGCTTCAACCGTTGAGATTCCTTGTTTTGTCGGCGCCGCCGGTCCCCCTGGAGAATTAGGTGATGAGTTTTTATGGGTAGTTCTCTATAGGTATTTTAGGGTATTTAGTACTGTTTGTTTTTCCTGGTTCAGCTTCAGGTAAAATCTGGAACCGTTTATCATTAGTGTGAGTGTTTGGATTGTATGCGATACGTACGATTCAATTCTAGGATAGGTGTTTGCTGTGCTTAACGGCCCCAGGAGTGGGTTGTGGCGATATCACCCGTGTTTAACTAGTGCGCGTTAGTTGCTTCGTATCATTGTGTCTTCGTGTTATATCGAATTTTTAACCTTATGTATTGGTTTTGTGCGATTTTAGGATCGGTTGTGAAGACGTCGGACACGGCAAGGAAAGGCTAGGCAGTGGTTGGATTCGATTAGCCGAGGCATCTCTGTGAGTAGATGTACACATATATGGGGAAATCGCTTGGATGACGTAAAGCGCCCGATAGCGAGGATTTACTTATAATTCTTGTTTTCATTGCGTGTATCATATTCATATTGTACTTGCATCATTACACACCTTGATATTGTCACTTAGGACACTTGCACCTTACCAATGGTTCATGCCGCACGTGCACTACTTTATATGAACACACGCCATTGATAATTGCTATGTCACGAACACTAGAATTTGCTTAATAATCGGTATCTTTGCATTGCATCATCACTGATACGTAGTATTCAAGTTATTTAGTACATTTCATCATTATTGCCATGTAGTCACTAAGTCATTCATCATCATTGCATCATATTTTTATCACAGGCATTCATCGTCATTCATATATGCATATATTGTGATTCTCTTGGAGATTTCCGTATTCATGAGATTTCTGGATTTGGGGAAAACCGCAAAGGATTTTCATAAACTTATTATCATTTTTAAAATGGAAAATTGAGGTTTTCTCGTGACATGATGTGTGTGGCATCCACCATGAGTTTTCTCGGTTCTTGAGCCATGTATGTACATATACTTGATTCGAAGAGAGAGGAGACGCCGTCTGCGGATACATGGTGGACCCGGTGAAGTATCCCGGGGCAAGAAAGCTGTATAGAGAGACGTTGAGCCCGGCAGGGGAGCACTACCTACCGGTTACTATTGGTCCGGCGGAGATCCGGAGGATACCGACCGAAGTTGTGTGATTTGAAAGATTTGAGGGCCGATCTAAGAGACGGCTACCGAGATATTGATATATATATATTGTGTCGATACTTGACACGGATTTCTGTCAACTTCATTTGATGATACTCTAGTTTTTATTATACCAAAATTTTACTAAGATAAGAACAGAGATTTTTCTCATACCAGATATATATTCAGATTTCGTGTTTGATCATTCATTCATGCCGCATTCATATTAGTACATTCGCATCTTAGTTATATACATAGGGTGTGACACATTTACGTGCATACTTGTGATAGCCTTAGTAGATGTTACTTACTACTCACGAGTTGGCAGCTCACCACCGTTGTGCCACAGTGTCTTGCAGGACCGACCCGTCAGCATAGTAGCGGCGGGCGCACTTCTTCTTCTACTTCCTTTGCTTCGACTTGCGGTTTTGCTTGTAGGTAGGTTTGCGAGGATATTCTTTTGTTCCCACCATGTCTATCTACTTTGTATCTAGTACACTCCATCTAGCTTATCTACCATTTATATATGTGACTTAGAGACTGGACAGTGAGGTTTGTATTATTTTGTTACTTGGTGTCGAGCTCATGTGAGCCTACATGATGCTTTCTTATTTCTTGCCTTTATATGTTTTTTTCGTATTATTATGATATATATTGCATGTGGTTGTGTTCCGCCATTCGGCGAAGAGCTAGCTCCCGCTTGGGGATGCCTTATTCATTGTTTATACATATGCATGTTTTGTACCCGTTTGGGTCCAGTTTTTACAAAGGAAACTCTGCCGAAATTTTCAGAAAAACTGGATGCTTTTAAACTATTTTGATGTAACTCTATATTTTTAAAATCAACCTTTTAAAAACAAGTATTTCTTCACTCTAATTCATTTAAACGGTTTAGATTTCTGGGCTTTGGCTTACTTAGATTACGTTACGCCTCTAGACGTTGCGTGATTTAAGTGTCAGTCACGTTCCACACTTTCGGGTCGTGACAAAGTTGGCATCAGAGCGATAGTTTTTACCTTTCTGAGTGTAGGATGACCCTTGGTATAATAGAGTAGGTGACTTAAGCAGAGTGACGTGGCATGAGTATGTTCCGCGGCATACTCACGATACGATACTCCGCCTAAGTGACCTTAGGATATATAGTTGCTTATATTTCCTTTCTTGATTCCATATATCCTTTGATTTGACTGCAATATTCATATCAAATCATGTTTCTTATTCCAGCCACTATGCCGCCGAAGACTACGAGGGCCCAGAGGGCTGCCTCCAGAGTTGAGGTTAGAGCGGGCTCGTCTGAGACGAGGACCGACCAGGACGGTACGCCTATCCCTCAGGGACAGATTGATCCCCCTTCTCCAGGCCGGATAGCTAGGCTGGAGGCAAGTATTCAGGATTTGCGCCAGATGGTTGGATCTTTAGTAGAATAAATCCGAGCATCGAGATCTGAGGATGTTCCTCCCACTATGGGGATTGTGATATTACCTGCTGCCCAGACAGCAGTACCTGCCGCTACCGAGACTATCACAGTATCACTGCAGGAGTTTATGAGGCTGAAGCCTCCAATTTTCACCGGCACAGATGCAGCGGAGGATCCACAGACGTTCCTTGATAGGATGGCCAGGATTTGTCGCTCACTGAGATGTTCCGATAAGAGATCGGTCGAGCTTGCAAGCATTCGTCTTGCTCAGACGTGGTGCGAGTCAGTTGAGAGAGGTCGAGCTACAGGTCTACCTCCTATGACCTGGGATGAGTTCACGACAGTGTTTCTTGCTCGTTTCTTTCCGCAGAGCGTCAGGAATGCTTGAGCTCGTAGTTTCGAGTCTTTGCGCAAGAATCCGAATATGACCGTGTCCGAGTACGGCGTTCAGTTCACTCAGCTGTCCAGATATGCTCCTTACCTGGTGGACATGGAAGAGAAACACATAAAGAGATTCGTACGAGGCCTTGACACACAGCTGTTTCTTTCTATCGGCGCCCAGCACTTTAACACCTATACAACAGCAATAGACGCAGCTATATTAGTGGAGGAGCGTATTTCTGAGACTACATTGCCGAAGAGGATTCGTACAGGCATATCATCTCCAGTGCGGTTTGGCAGAGATATGACAGGCGGAAGCCGTGGCGGATTCTTTCTAGGCCGTGGTGATGGTCGAGGCATGATGCGAGGCCAGTTGTTCAACTCTAATTTACTGGGTCAGCAGCCTTCGCCAGGATGTTATCGATGTGGGAGTCCGCTGCACCATGTTAGACATTGTACCATGAGGCGCCAGGGCGAGACGACAGTTCCACATGTGACTTTACCACCTTCACCCCCTCCTCCGAGCGCTTTACCTTCTACACCTGTCGTTGCTCCACGCCATATCGATGCCTTGAGAAGCCGTGGTCGTGGTGGTCTGATTCAGAGTGGTCGAGGTGGCAGAGGCAGAGGACAGCCGGGTACCGGTAGGGGATATACCCGAGTCCTTGCTTCGACTCCTCAGGATGCGCAGGCATCGAATGCAGTCGTGACAGGTACTCTTCCAATGTGTTCTTTCGATGTGCGTATATTGTTCGACCCAGGTTCTACACATTCGTATGTATCCACACACTTCGTACCGAGGTTAGGCCGAGAGTCTTCTTTACTTGATCAGCTGCTTGCTGTTATTACTCCCGTAGGAGAGTCTTTTATTGCTCGACATGTATTTCGATCGTGTTCTGTTCGTATCGGAGATAGGGATTCTTCTATTGATTTGATTCTCCTCAATATGTTAGATTTCGATGTTCTTCTGGGTATGGACTAGTTAGCCACTTGTTATGCGTCCGTGGACTGCCGTGAGAAGGCGATCAGATTTAGTTTTACTGGTGAGACAGTTCTTGTCATTCAGGGAGACCGTAGTGCCATCCTTCCTAATTTGATTTCTTCCCTTCGTGCTAGTCGGCTCTTGAGGAAAAGGATGTCAGGGATTCTTGGCGTATGTTCGTGATGCTGGAGCCGCAGAGGTCCCGTTGGACCAGGTTCCGATTGTGAAGGAGTTTCCCGATGTCTTTCCTGACGAGTTGCCTGGATTGTCGCCAGAGTGCGATATCGAGTTCTACGTTGACATGATCTCCGGCACGGGACCTATTTCTATACCGCCTTATCGGATGGCCCCGGTGGAGCTTAAAGAGCTTAAGGATCAGTTGCAAGATTTGCTGGATTAAGGGCTTATTCGACCGAGCGTGTCACCTTGGGGAGCTCCTGTCCTGTTCGTCAAGAAGAAGGATGATAGTATGAGGTTATGCATTGATTATCGTTAGTTTAATCAAGTTACCGTGCGGAATAGATATCCCTTACCTCGCATTGACGATTTGTTTGATCAGCTCCAGGGTGCGGAACATTTCTCGAAGATTGACTTGCGGTCGGGTTATCATCAGTTGTGGGTTCTAAAAGATGACATTCCGAAGACTACTTTTCGTACGCGCTACGGGCATTACGAGTTCTTGGTAATGCCGTTCGGGCCCACCAATGCCCCAGCTGTATTCATGGATTTGATGAACCGCATATTCAGGCCTTTTCTTGACCAGTTCATTATCGTGTTCATTGACGACATTCTAGTATACTCCCGGAGTCGAGAGGAGCATGAGCAGCATTAGAGAATTACGTTGCAGACTTTGAGGGAGCACCAGCTATTTGCAAATTCTTCAAGTATGCTTTCTGGCTTGATAGTGTTGACTTCTTGGGTCACGTAGTTACGAGAGATGGCATACGTGTGGACCCGAAGAAAATCGAGGCCGTACAGCATTGGCCCAGACCTGTTTCAGTGACTGAGGTTCGCAGCTTCTTGGGTTTGGCCAGTTACTACCGACGCTTTGTACAGGATTTTTCTCGTATCGCTGCACCGCTGACCGGGTTGACCGAGAAGGGAGTTCCTTTCTTTGGACCAAGGCTTGTGAGCAGAGTTTTCAGCAGTTGAAAACTCGTTTGACGACTGCACGAGTATTATCTTTGCCTTCAGGGTCATGCGGCTTTGTTGTCTATTGTGATGCTTCTCGAGTGGGTTTAGGCTGTGTGTTGATGCAGCATGGTAGGGTCATCGCTTATGCTTCTCGACAGTTGAAGAAGCACGAGAAGAACCATCCTACTCACGACTTAGAGATGGCCGCGGTGGTTTTTGCACTTAAGATTTGGAGGCATTACTTATACGGCGAGCCGTGCCAGATATTCACGGACCGCAAAACCTTAAAGTACATCTTCCAGCAGCGGGATCTGAATTTGAGACAGCGCCATTGGGTGGAGCTTGTGAAGGACTATGACTGCGAGATTCTTTATCATCCAGGCAAGGCGAATGTTGTAGCTGACGCTTTGAATCGGAGGCCTGGAGGTAGCTTGCCCTATTTGAGCACAGTTCAGAGACATTCTTCCGCAGATTGGAAGATATTATGCGACAGATGAGTACAGTTTGAGTTTATCTCAACCGGAGGACAGCTTGCTCATGTCCGCGCCCGTCCACAGTTACTTGATCGCATTCGGGAGGCACAGTCCGACGATATTCGTTTGTCAGAGATCATGGAGAAGGTTGGCAGGGTAGAGATTCAGAGTTCATGATTGATGACCAGAGAGTACTATGATTTGGGACTCGACTATGTGTGCCAGATTCCGAAGGGCTGAGATGCGAGATCTTAAAGAAGGCGCATCAGTCAGCTTACAGCATTCATCCGGGTTCCACCAAAATGTATCTTAACTTGAGAGATATCTACTGGTGGGAAAAGATGAAGAGAGATGTCACAGACTTCGTTTCGAGATGCCTGACTTGCCAGCAAGTCAAGGCCGAGCATCAGAGGCCGGTAGGAGAGTTACAGTCTTTGCCCATTCCAGAGTGGAAATGGGAGCAGATCTCTATGGATTTCATCGTGGGTCTACCTAGGACCAGTCGAGGGTATGAATCTATTTGGGTGATCGTAGACCGGTTGACGAAAGAGGCTCACTTCCTGCCAGTGAATACTACTTTCAGATTTGCTCAGTATGCTCAGATATATATTGATGATATTGTGCGACTACACGGTGTTCCTACCTGCATTGTGTCAGGCACCCAGTTCACCAGCTGACTAAGGCAGAAACTTCAGGAGGCTTTGGGTACCCGATTGAGTTTCAGTATAGCTTTCCATCCGCAAACCGACGGTCAGTCGGAGCGGACCATACAGACTCTCGAGGATATGCTTCGACCGTGCGTTCTAGATTTCGGTGGCAGTTGGGATCGTCACTTACTCTTGATAGAGTCCTCCTACAATAACAGCTTCCAGGAGACGTTACAGATGGCACCTTTCAAGGAATTGTATGGGAGGAGATGTCGATCTCTAGTATGTTGGACATAGCTCAGTAAGAGCAGTATTTTGGGACCACAGCTTGTGCAGGAGACGACAGAAAAGATCCAGTTGATTCAGGATAGGATGAGAGCGGTCCAGAGCAGGCAAAAATCTTATGCGGATAGACGTTGTCGCAGACTTGAGTTCGCCTTGGGTGATCATGTTTTCTTGCAGGTTTCGCCGATGAAGGGCGTGATGAGGTTTGGGAAGAAAGGGAAGCTTAGTCCCAGATATGTGGGTCCCTTCAAGATTCTCGAGCAAGTCGGTGCAGTTGCTTATCGTTCGACTCTTCCACCCAGTTTTCTAGATTTTCAACCCGTATTTTATGTATTGATGCTTCGCAAGTGCCTTCATGACCCCTCTCACGCGATTCAGCACCACACGATTCTGTTGGAGCGCGACCTTTTATTCACCGAGCAGCCGGTAGTCATTCTGGATCGGCAGGTGAAGAAACTGAGATCAAAGGTCTTACCGTCCGTGAAGGTCCTTTGGCGTAGCCCGAGTAGCGAAGAGGTCATCTGGGAAGCCGAGAACGAGACGCGGAAGAAATATCCCCATCTCTTCGAAGGTACAGACAGTTAGATTTTAAATTCGGGGACCGAATTTCTTTAAGGGGGGAAAATTGTAACGTTTTAAAAATCGTTTAGGTTAATTATGTGTTAATCAGTAGTATAACATGTGTTTTTCTGTTAAACATAGTTAATAATTATTTTCCTCATAGACATGAATATACCTATTTTAATTATGTAATTGCTTATTTTATTGGTATTTATTAGTTATTATTTAATCAATTGTTCACTTAATTATTTTCCTTATTTATAAATTATTAAAAAAAATTATTTTAAACACGCGCACACGCTAAATTAGTGTTAATCATAAGTTAGGATGTGTTGATACAAGTTTTATATACCATGGCAATTTAATCACACTTGTAACATGTTCTTTCCTTAAAGAGATGAAGATGGCTCTAAAGTTTTTTTTAGAAAAAGAAAAATGAAAAATAAAGAGAAAAGGAGGTATGGTACATTTTTATTTTGAAGCATGGTGTGAGCCATGGGCAATCACACACATACTATCTCTCTCTCCCCTTAGCATGGCAGCTCCCCTCTTCTCCTTTCTTCTCTCATGCTAACACTCTCATAACCTATTCAAAACTCTACACTAATCCATCACTAAACCTACCAAAAATCATATTTTCCAAAACTTTTTTAAGAAGTTCTTGAGGCAAGTCTTCATCTTGGGTGGAAATCTTCTCAAGTAGGATCTTTCCAAATCATTCTTGAGGTATAAAACCTAGTTTACTTATAACCTTGCTAATCTTTGCTTTCAATTATCTTAATTAGATGTTTAAGTAGTTATAATACAAGTTTAGTGTGTTTAAGAGAAGGTTATGTTAAGTTAGGTTTTTATGGCTTATTAGGGTAGTTAAGAGTAGATTAACACCTAATAGTTTTACTAATCCGGCAAGTTTTCACTAAAATACCTTATTGTTCTAATTTAGTGTTTTAAAACGGTTTTTAATCAAGTTTTCTGTTATCTGAAATCTGCTATCATTTCTTCAATCTATTATTAAATCAACTAATACAATAGTGTTGTGTAATGAGCCCTGAGATTACCACTAAAACCCGGACCCAATCCACCTTGCTTCGACCGGCGAGATTCCTTGTTTTGCCGGCGCCGCCGGTCCCCCTGTAGAATTAGGTGATGAGTTTTTGTGGATAGTTCTCTGTAGGTATTTTAGGGTATTTGGTACCGTTTGTTTTTCCTAGTTCAGCTTCAGGTAAAATCTGGGACCATTTATCATTTGTGTGAGTGTTTGGTTTGTATGCGACACGTACGATTCAATTCTAGGATTGGTGTTTGCTGTGCTTAACGGCCCCAGGAGTGGGTTGTGGCGATATCACGCGCGTTTTGTGCACCAAGTGCACGCGTGTTTAACTAGTGCGCGTTAGTTTCTTCATATCGTTTTTTCTTCGTGTTATATCGAATTTTTAGCCTTATGTATTGGTTTTGTGCGATTCTAGGATCAGTTGCGGAGACGTCGAACGCGGCAAGGAAAGGCAAGGCAGTGGTTGGATTCGATTAGCCGAGACATCCCTGTGAGTAGATGTACACATCTATGAGGAAATCTCTTGGATGGCGTAAAGCGCCCAATAGCTAGGATTTGCTTATAATTCTTGTTTTCATTGCGTGTATCATATTCATATTGTAGTTGCATCATTACACACCTTGATATTGTCACTTAGGACACTTGCACCTTACCGATGGTTCATGCCGCACATGCACTACTTTATGTGAACACACAAGCCATTGGTAACTGCTATGTCACGAACACTAAACTTGCTTAATAATCGATATCTTTGCATTGCATCATCACTGATACGTAGTATTCAAGTTATTTAGTTCATTTCATCATTATTGCTATGTAGTCACTAAGTCATTCATCATCATTGCATCATATTTTTATCATAGGCATTCATCGTCATTCACATATGCATATATTGTGATTCTCTTGGAGATTTCAGAATTCATGAGATTTCTGGATTTGGAGAAAACCGCAAAGGATTTTCATAAACTTATTATCATTTTTAAAATGGAAAATTGCAGTTTTCTCATGACATGGTGTGTGTAGTGTCCTCCATGAGTTTTCTCGGTTCTTGAGCCACGTATGTACGTATACCCGATTCGAAGAGAGAGGAGACACCGTTTGCGGATACATAGTGGACACGGTGAGATACCCCGGGTCAAAAAGACCGTATAGAGAGACGTTGAGCCCGGCAGGGGAGCACTACCTACCGGTTACTATTGGCCCGGCGGAGATCCAGAGGATATCGACCGGAGTCATGTAATTTGACATATTTGAGGACCGAATTGAGAGACGGCTATATATATATATATATATATATATATATTGTGTCGATACTTGACACAGATTTCTGTCGACTTCATTTGATGATTTTTTCAGTCAAAAATATTGCACATTTGATATAACATTTTCCTTATTTTTCTTAAATATTTAATGGTGTTTATTATAAATATAGAACATATTTAGGTTTATCTGCAAAATATTATTTACCATATGTTTATATATTATAATTAACATTATGAAGGAAAATATATGCATTTTATATTTATATAATATTTTAGTAATTAAAAGATGCATATCATATCAAATAATCTTAATCAAATTTCTTAAATATTTATTACCATATAAAATGATTAAGATTATATCTCTAATATAACAAATATTACTAACATTATTCATGGAGATATTGTGCAGATTTAGCTCAGGTCAAGAGATCAAAATATTCAAGATGTCAGGATAAAAAATCTGCCAATAAAATCGTAGAATCAATACTGTCAGAAACTCAGGAAATATTTCCAAAATCAAGATATCTAGAGGATCTCCACATGTTAACATGAGGCCACAGCAGAAAATCCAAACCCTAATTCCACCATAGCGCGGTGCTTCCGCGGCCAAAATGCTATATATACGGCGGATCCGCGGCCCCTTTGTAGCCGTTGGATCTGAGATTTTTCGTTGGTGATCATGATTGCATATCTTAACCTATAAGATCTAGGGTTTCTGATTTGAGGGCTATATAAAGGACCGAGAGCTAAAATTAGAAATCATCATCTTTTACACGAAACAAATCACTGTCAAAGAACAAGAGATCCACGACAGGTCCGCGATTCGACGTAATAGAGCGACGTGAATATCGACGGAGCAAATACTTCCTACGAGGCAGAGATCGAGAGCAATTTCTTTCTCTTGTAATATAAATTCGAAGGATTTGTATTTATAAAGTTGATTAATAAAGATAGATCATTAGTTTAATTATTTCGCATTTATTTTCTGTATTTACATTATGATCTCTATCTCTTCTTCTTCTTCTATCTCATCCATGCGTGAGTAATTCCTAACTTGCTAGGGTTCGAAGGATTAGGGTAGATCAATGGATGAAAAAAATATTATAACTTCTTTTACATCTTATGAAGTTTATAAATTTTAGCAAAAGAATCGTTAACATCCTAATCGAGTGCACTACCAATTTATTGATAGTCTTGACCATGATTTGAGATCAGATTAACAATTATTTTGTTAAGGGCTAGACATGAATAGAGATCAATGAAGGGAAAAGGGTCAATAGTGGGAAAACCCTAGTTTTTTCCAAGAACCCTAATTCTCTTTCATCACTATCAATCTAGTTTTAAATTTATCAAAAGATAAAAGGAGTCATCTTTAATTAATCATCCATTACTACTAAATTCTAACGAACCATACAAGCTCTCTTCTTATAAATTCTACATCCGTGGTCAACATAGATCTAGAATCACTCTCCCTATTTCTAATCAACTCGTCTAAAGTAAGATTAAAAGTTCCACGCATCCCTGCGGACGACCCGTACTCATCTCGGGTAGCTACACGCGACACCGTTATTGATTGCGGTTACTACAAACACTTATTTTCACAACCAATCAAATGGTGCCGTTGCCGGGGATACGTGCGTAATTATTTTTCTTGCTATTCGGGTTGCATTCTTATTCAATCCATATCATAAAAATAAAACAAAACAGCAAACTGTGTATTTAACGATTATTGTGCGACTTTTTGCGAGGGAATCTGGAGTCACTGGAACGAGAAATTTGAGAATTCAGAGACTTTCAAAGGAGTCCAGAGGAGCTTATGAGGCAACTATAGAAAATTCAGCAAAGACCCCTCCCTATTATGGAGGAACCGCGGCTAAAACAAAGAATTAGCCGCGGTTGGGCGGTGGAGTTGGGGAGTTGTGCCCCCAAATTTCTCTGGTATCTTTCTCTGAACTTTCTCTCCCCTCTAGAAATCTAATAATTTGATTTTCTGCAGGATTCTTTGCAAAATATCGCCGCTCAAAAATCTTTTGCGTGTTTTCTAATTGGTTTGTTTGTGCATATTTTAACTGGACTTTAAGGGGCAAGACCAAAATTCAGATTAGGTGGGGATTTCATCACCCTTCCTAGACCCCACAAATCACAAAACGAGCATCTGCATAACCCTACATTAATTTTAAAAAATATCTAGACCAAGACTCTAAGGACCGTCACGCTCAATTAGGACAGAGAAAGGTCGTGGGTAATTTATCGCTTATCTGCATTTCTCTTTCGGTATCTAGGCAAGTGTGACTAAGGCAAATGGTTACTTAATTAGGCCCGTTATTTTCGGTAATTCGTATAGAGAATACCTCCCACTTACCTGGCACTTACTTGGTCACAAGAGCGATAAAGAGGTGGTAGAGGATTGATCCTGCGACTTGTCCATTAGAAGTCTAAGAGCGGTCTAGTGACTTGACCTAGGTGACCTTTGTTATAGGGTTGATTGTGCATTTTTTATATGATTTGTCTCAAATCTGACACTTTTCAAAAAAAAAACCATTTTAAAATCGTTCACATGCTGCCACTTGCGCTAAACCCGCTTAGTGCATGCTCGGCTGGACATGGGATTCTAGTGCCCGTCTTGTCCGCGTTTCTGCTATTGACTCCGAAATCGGTATTTCTTCATCTTCTTTTTCCCCTCCATCCACCACATCGACCGAGATGGATGGTTCTACATCAGATTTTACCACCACCACCCTGCCACCACCCGTAGGTGCGCAGAATCCACCGCATATCTCTCTCTAAGGGAGATGCTACCCGATACGCGGTCCCCTTCCTACCTGTCTATCTATTCCACCAGCCAATGGGGATAATTTTGAAATTAAACCCTACTTCATCAACTTATTACCTAAATTTCACGGGCTTGAATCTGAAGACGCATACGTTTTTATCACCAAATTCGAAAACGTATGCGCAATGATGGGCACTTCACAACTTTCAGTGGATATTATGAGATTACGTCTTCTCCCTTTTACCTTGTGTGATCTAGCAGAAAAATGGCTTTATAACACCACCGCACACTCTATTGCCAATTGGGATGAATTCGTTATAACATTTCTTAAGAAATTTTATCCCAATCATAAGACCGCCTGTGTTTGAAGCGAGATTAACCAGTTAACCCAGCTTCCTAATGAACCATTTTGGAAATACTTTGAACGGTTTAAAGATATGCTAGTCCAATACCCTCATCACGGAATCAATAAATGGGGCCTTTGCCGAATTATATATGAAGGTATTAATCCA